>OY735218.1:10970958-11065958 GCA_963457665.1 Thysanoteuthis rhombus
AAAAGTTTTTGAGATACTCTGTAGGGATAGTGTATATAATTACAGGTTTTGGGTGACTGTAAGAAATCACTGAATCAGTTATATATTTTAATCTTTCAATGACCGACCTTTGGACTGACTACCATCCCGATATATTGATAACTTTCAAACATGTTGTGTTGAAAAACAAATGAAAAGGCATAAATGAATGCATATACCTCAACCAAAGCAAATTCTTCATCCAGTGAACATAGTAAAATCTACATGAGTACATCGATTCCACAATGGATCATGGAGATCATTTTTGGTTGGCAAAATCATAAAAGATCATTTTAAAGAATCCAACCGACGTACTCTATAAATCCACAGTAAATAACGCTTATTGTTGTCTTCATAACACTCTAAACACATAATGGGCATATTACCAATAAGTTTATCCCAGCACTTGGGATCGATTATATCAAAATATACTACTTTAATCTTTGATTTTAAAAACAACAGCAAAAGGACACGGTAACCAAATCATCCCCTTTACCTAATCATAACTGGAATAGCAAAACTAACATATTTAGATACACAGTAATTACTAAGAAGGAACACTAAATTTGATGGAATTATAAATCATCCAATCCATCCATACCAACATCCTTTCGATGCTATAGTATTTAAAAAGTATTGCAAGTTATCCACATCCTGATATTAAATGATCACATGACCACACAAGAAGCATTTTCATATATTCCCAAATATCTGAAAGGTAACACCGATATCATAATTCTAAAAAGAGCTGCTGACAAAAGCCGAGTACACTGAAGATATACGAATGTAATCGACCTATTTGTTGGTTGTAGGGAATCATATAATCTGAAATGTAGTTAAAACTTTGAAACTAAATTCAACATCCTTTGCAATGTTGAAACATCACCTATGTCATTATTTGTCGAGGTTGCATCAGGGAATACATAGGGGTAACCTCTCTTCTTATGAATAGAATAACAAATGACAAATTAAAATCCATCCACTAAAATATTATAAGTCAACTTGCAAAAAAATGAGTGTCCTAGGTGAAAACAGTCTAAAGACAAACATAGACATATGTATATTCAGATGACTCAGAAACTGGTTGAAGCTTTTTAAAATAAGCATACCAAGAGACTATGACTAGGATGTTTGGCTTCCCTTCTCCACATTATTCTCCCCCTCTTTCAAATGCAGCTTTAAGATTGGGAACGATATGGACATTGTGAACGATGCCGCAGACATTGTCATTAAGAGAAAAGTCCTGGTTATCATTGCTCAAGACTATTCTTGTGTACAGTATCGAAGGAACGCTGTATATCCTTTTAGATTGCGTTTCACTTTCCAACTACAACTTTAAAGTCCGCAGGAGTGATATTGATTCTTTCCAGCACATACTTTAAACATTTTCCTCGCTAGATAAGTGTCATTCAGGAATATTTCAAGCTTAATGGCCGATCGTTGGACATCAACTTCCTACAAAAAATAAGAGGGTGATGGGCTTTACACTACTTCTCTAGCCCATTACGTACGATATGAAAAGGATACTTGCTTATTCCTATCGATAAGCAGATACAGTATCATTAACTGGAAGACAGCAGATGTCACGTGGATACAAAAAAAATGGACAAGGATAGAATATTTGGGAATGTAGGATAATTGGAAGGAATATTTGATCTATCGTCAATCATGCAAACAGAAGCATTCGGAAGCAGCAGATGTTTATCTTTAGGTATCTATCTCTGAAAGTTTTATATATATATATACATATATATATATATATATATATATATATATATATATATATATATATATATATATATATATGTGTGCGTGTGTGTCTGTGTGTGTGTGTCTGTGTGTTTGTGTGTGTGTGTGTGTGTGTGTGTGGGCATGTGTGTGTTTCTGTGCACATGTTCGTACGATTGTTATCCGTTCGTTTACATCATGCATAGACGTATTCTGAAGCTTATGGATGTACTTATGCACATCATATGCCATAGTTGAAATCGAATAATTCATATATATATATATACATATATATATATATATATATATATATATATATATATATATATATATATATATATATAAATATATATATATATATATATATATATATATATATGTATACATATATATATATATATATATATATATATATACGTATACATATATATATATATATATATATATATATATATATATATATATATATATATATATATAAGTACTTTAAAACATTTTTTGTACTGCTATAAGTATTGGCCTGACACTTCTGCTTGCCAAAAAAGGCATTTTTTAAAATTGTTTGTTGAAAACTCGCAATGCATTTTCATAAGAATTCCAATAAAACGAATATAATTTGCATATTTTGTAACCAGCATATATCAGGTGAGAGGATTGATGATTTTGCTGCTTTCATGTTGAACTCAGTTTTGTAATAGAAATGATTTTTGAACAGAGTTATTACCCCTGAAATGGGATCATGGGCATGAAATTAATCTTTGGGGGATCAATCAGTCCTCACTTTGACATTCCACGTGGATTATTTGATCATGCCAGAAGAACTGAATAAATAAGATTCATGGGGAAAAAAAAAACAAATTGGAGAATAAACCTTAAAGAAATTTATCCAAATGAATTTTTTTACTAAATAACACAATAACTGAAAGAAAGGATTGGAGTGGAATCAACTGAAGAGGATTTTAGTTACTGGATGGACACCCTAATTTAGTTTTAATAACGGTGGATATAATCTAGTGAAATCCACAGAAGGGAAAATATATCTATTTTTATTTCTGTGTATATGACTATTTACCTATCAATCTATCCATCTATCTATGTATCTATCTATTTATCTATGTATCTATCTATATATATATATATATATATATATATATAGACAGAGAGAGACAGAGAGAGAGAGAGAGAGAAAGTGAGAGAGAGATGGATAGATAGATAGATAGATAGATAGATAGATAGATAGATAGATAGATAGATAGTGTATTTGCATATGTATTGGATGGACAGGTGTGAGTACACAAAATAAATCCACTAATTGAGAAGAATGAATTTGCAAAGTAATTCTTACAAGTGATCTTCTCTATGAATGTACCGTTACAGGACACATTTCTGGTATTCATAAACACCAGAAAATTGATCTAGTAACAGTATTTGTTCTATGGACAATATGTGCAAATGTTTTGTGTGCATCAATGTGTCGAAATATCATGTTTATGTGGTTGTGTATAAATATGCGTCTGCTGAATCAGATAGGTCATAGAACTAGTTCACTAGTTAATTTTAGGCTACCGTAGCAGGAAAGCCTTCATTAGTTTGGAATATCCAATATTTTACACACTATCGATACTGTGGAAGGTATTGCATTAGAGATACAAAAGGTTTCGACCAAGTCTCCGTTGAAGGTCAATTCAATTCAACCGATTATGAGACGGAATTAGGTTATCAGCGGTTAACAGATATTGTGTCGTCGTTAATTTGCTCTGCACAAAAGCAGTGAAGCATCATGGCTTAAAGATACCCTTCCCCGTTCACAGCTGTTGTTAAGCTCGTTTGTTCTACTGCAATGGATGAAAAGTGGTCCTGTATCACGTAATGAAGAGGAAAGATGTACCGTGGCCAAAAATAGATTTTATCAAATTGTTCAACTTCAGCACGAATGGAAAACATTTTCTCAATTTTTTTTTTATTTTGCATAAATTGATAGGGTCATTCTGTCTGTAACATAAGACCTCAAATAAGAGGAAGGGAGTTATTTGAATAAGAAGCTGGTTGCTGCTGGTCAGGTTCTGAGTTTATACTTATCTTCTCCCGATGGTCTGTTTGATCAGATACAGGCTGCTGGTAAGATGGAGCTACGCAAGAAAACAAAATGAGGTTGAATTGAGCTGGATGTGAGATTGAGATAAAAACAGGTGATGGGAATAGAAATTCGGATGAGACAGAAAGATAAGCTAAGAGAGAAGGAATGTGTGTGTGCATATCTCGACTCATCCAATTTCACTGCAGCAACAAAGTGATTGGCCTTTAGGCTAACCTCGAAGACATTTGTTATGGAAATCATTTGATTTACTGCAGTGATACACACATATTGTGATTAGCAGGACATAAATATAAGAGATATATATGTATGTATGTATGTATGTATGTATATATATATATATATATATATATATATACACACACACACACAGACGCATATGCACACACACATGCATATATATATATATATATATATATATATACATATATATATGTATATATATATATACGTATGCGTGTGTGTTTGTATATATAAATAAATATATACACACACATGCACACATATATATACATATATATATATATAAATATATATATATATATATACACACACACATATATATCTATATCTATATCTATATCTATATATATATATATATATATATATATATATATATATATATATATATAAATATATATATGTGTGTGTGTGTGTTTGTGTATATAAATGTATGTACGTGCTTCAACAATTAAAACTATGTACCTATACATCATTCACACACCGGCTACTTGCTTGATAAACCTGTTGATAAACTTACCTCTGTTACAGTTGCTAACTTTGATATTGTTAGGTGTAGAGCCCATTTAATGATTCGGTCAGGCATGTTGATAGGGTCATCAAATTTATGTAGCATCGTTATTAATCAAGATAAAGTACGAACAAATGATGACAATAGACTTTCTTCCCTAGATCCCTTTTTACAGGGATTCATTCTTTCCTAATAGCTGAATAGAAATTGAGTTGAATGATACGAAAAATATACATTTCTTAAAAACTCTGAAAATGACATAACTGTAGATTATGCGTTCTATCTCGTCTTTTAGCTAAATCAAATTTCACGCCATTGAATCAAGGTTTCAATATTCTGGTTTCTGAAAATATGTGAAGTACGATAGCGTCAGAGCAATCAAATGAAGCAGCATTTTCTTCTGATTCGCCCTCTCTGAGATATGGAACCAACATATTTGTTTGTATCGTTATGTACTACTGGAATGCCCTAATATGATGTTACAAAAATTTTTTGATAGGAACCAGATAGATAGTTTCGGATTTAAATGGAGCATTCAATAAATATGGTGTAACGACATTAGTGTTTCAACCTGGAACAAGGTGGGATTATTCCCTTATTTATAATAATAAATTGAAAAGTAATGCGTTGAAATGCTCTACGAGCAATTAGTAAACAAATGATAGTCATCAATTTGCTACTTTCTTCATTGATTATTCATTTTTCCAAGTTTTAAATATATAAAGATCAAAACAATAAACTACTACCATATAAGTTACGGGTGATTACTTTATTTGTGTGAATACCTTGAATGAACCAGATAACATCAAATAACATATTCTAAGTGAACATCCTTATGTGCTGCCACTTACTACTACTACTAATACTACTACTACTACTACTACTGCTACTTGAGAGACCATTTGAATTCAAAATTCATGTTCAGCAGACAAATATCGACCTTGGTTTTATGGATGCATCATTGCGTTCGAATAGTTCTTACTTTATCAACAAAATAATTGAAACTCACTTAATGCACCTCAATCTGCCAAATCGTTCAAAATCCATAATAGTCATTTCATTTGGTAATTCTCTATGAAAAAGATGGTTATGATATTCACAAATAGCCAAAATGAACAACTACTCATATGAGGAAAGACGATCGACAATCTACCTGATGAGAGAATACGAATAATTGAAAAAAAAAAGTATCAAAATAGTAAATCCTTTTACACTGTCCTCCTTTATTGACAAAACTTCACTCTTTTCCGCCTGATATCTTCGTAATTGAGTGGCTGTGACTATCTGCCTATCAGTGGGTGTTCTAAAAGGCAATGCTTTATTTTGTCATAATAAATAAGCTTGAAATGTTTATATCATCATTTTGGCGTACGAAAAAAGTTAGTTTGTTACACCTGCATCTGTATAAGTATGTAATAATAAAAGAAATTATCCATACAAAGCAATTGAATATTCAATCAAACAGTTCTCATCGGCTCTCATAATGTAACTTGCTGGGGAGTGTTTCTTGATTCTTTCAAGGAATATTTTAGCTACATTCGTTTTTAGGTTTTTTTTTAATTAAGGATTGGTTTAACCAACTTGTCTTTCCTGATATATTTCTTTCGTTCTGTTTGGTATAAATGTAGGTTCTTTTTAGTTCTGTTTTCTTAAGGCTGCTTTATAAACGTTTTTCGCTGCGTTTGAAATGTTTTTGTTGGGAAAAAAATATTCCATATCCTGAAGCTGATAGATCAGGATTAGAGATGATGAGTTTCTGGGTGTTTATCCATAGTGGCTGTCATCGATCTTTTTAAATTGCTGGAGATGTCTTTTTGTTCAAGTTCGACTGCTAAAAATCGATATATATATATATATATATATATATATATATATATATATATATATATATATATATATATATATATACACACACACACACACAAACACACATATGTACACACACACACATATATATATATACATATGTATATATTTATGCATGTGTGTGTGTTTGTGTGTATATGTGTGTGCATATATGTGTATAAATGTGTATGTGTAAGAGTTCCATGTATATAACATACATGCAAAATTTGAAATACCAACGAATCTGCTGACATAATCTGAGTTATCAATGAGTTTCTTTACTCACAGATTTTTTAAAACTCTGGATTAAGTAACAGCCTTTTTTTTTTCTTTTTTTCGTGTGATTGTTCCTGCCGTATTAGACAAAGTAAATAGTTTTCGTATCTGATGGATAATTCACCAAAATACGAGTAGAAAGAATAAACCAAACAAACATAATCCAGAGTAAAACATATTTTTTTTCTTTGACTACGTTCTGTGACCTTTTCAGCTTTGAATCTGTGTTTCTGGCAAACATTGATGTCTGGAATGATTTTCAGCCGACTTTACTCATATCAACATCATTTCACCAACATTGCTCTTGTAATGGAAATTCAGTCGAAGTTTCCATAGATTAATTAACACTAAGAAACTTTTTTCGCGATGAGAATTCATGTTGATCAAGAAACATATTTTTTTGAATTGTGAAAGTAAAATGAACACCCTAAATTTTTTTGAAAAAACGTTAAAAATTTTCATACAAAATAAGTATTACCCATCGATCAATCTATATTCATATGGGGAAGTTTACGAATTATTTGCAAATAGCTGATGACATTCATGTTAAGCCCTGGCAATAGATGTACGATATAAAAAGAGGTGAATATGTATCCAAGAATGGGTTAAGGTGAGATATATCAATATAGAAATGATTGATGGAAATATTGGTCGATTGTTGCCAAAATACACGTTGAGGGTAGGCATTATAAGTTGAAACCAACCCATGACTAAAATTAGTTCTGCTTTCCCCGTAGAATTATTCATATTTACAATCATTTTTTCTTGATGACAATGTGCAGTAGAGTTTTTTTTTTTCGTTAATTGCCTCTACGCTAAGAAAATACTAAGAAAACTCATTGTATTTTTATTTGTTAAATAAATCATTTCGTGCAGTAAAGTCATCCGTATTATAGGAATATGACACATTTCCCCAGCTATGCAGTTTATGGAAATGACTGCAAAGAATTTTATATATATTTCACTTAAACAATTTCTGAATATATACAAAATTTTTTTTTGAAAGAACAACACTTTAGATATAAAACACGCCCCTATTGTACCATTAGACAATCCATTTCATGTAAACTGGGCGAGGATTGGATGATCAAGGGATTTTGGGATTCATGATTGAATATGTTTAATCTTAATGGCCGAACGAAAATACATAAATATCATTCATTCATTGAGGGTAGAAGAGAAAGACTGAGAGGTGACGCTGTACGAGAGAGGAAGAAAATGATAAATGAAAGTATGAACTATTGTGATCCGGTGGAACGTGGCCAACCGTGTTTCTTTATGCTTGTATTTGTTTTCTTCCTTTGTTTCTCTTATTTGAAATGATCAAAATTGAGGGGGAGATTTTTTTCCTAAAAGGGAAGTCCTCTCCGATTTTAACATCGATATGACGCTCACTGTTACTATTTGCCCATTTTTTCTCAATAGGCCCCTTTTCCTCAACATTAAACTCTTATTTTCAACATTGTACTTCTAATTCAAACAAGGGAGCCACCTGGTTTTACAATTTATCAATTTGAAGATTTAATTTTCCAATTTTGATTCTGGTTAATCCAAAATTTGTTTTCTTAGTGTGTCAATGTGTGTATTATGGTGATTTTGAATTTGTCATTCCTGGTAGAAATTCTGATGAATACATTGAAAGGAATCTGATGAGAAATATTATCTCCTGTTGAAATGAAGAGAGGCAGGAGAAAGGTGTGTTGAAAGTTTATTCATGTAAGGGTATTCTTTTTTTCAAGTCATTTCTGAATAGCTAGCCTGAGCAAAAATGCCTCATTCTTGTATAGGTGTTCATTTTGATGGAACCAATATTTTTTGTATTTCACTGAATACAAGGTGCTTTTGGTAAATATATCAATTGGCAGATAAGATAAACAATGGATCACTGAATTACCAAAAGGAGAGTAAGCAAATATTGCCTGTAAATCATCCGTCTGAAAGATACATCTTCAGCAGATATTAATGATTTCAGCTTTAAACAAGACGAAATAGTGAGATACTAGTAATATCAAACTCACTGAGACGAATATTCTCCGTGAGGTGAATAAGGTCGGCTACGCGTGATAAATAATCATGTTTTAAAGGATTATGCATACCAGAGGTCGTTTTCAATGCCTGGGTAATCTTTTCGCATGTTCATTCCCTGGTTTGGAAGTCCATTTATATTTGAAACGAACACAAATCCTGTTCATAACAATTTTAGCACTCATCGATGTATGTGATGTACCAAAGTTTTTTTGAGAATGAGCGGGATTATTCATTTGATTCATGTCTTCCGTTGTGCACTTTCTATGCTTTCAGTAATGATATAGGAGACAGTTTCTGTAGGGACATAAGAGGGTGGGAAGAGGAAGGGGGAAATACCAGGCATTAAATGAGAGAGTACAGATAAAGAATTGAGAAGGAAGCCAAGGTAGATTACAAAGGGTTTGGTAAATTTCCCGTTTGAAACTAAGCGATTTTTGAAAAACATGAAAATAGAGGTTTAGTCGGGTAACAAAGTTTTTGAGGAATAAGGAAGGGAATGAGAAGACAATTAACAATTTTAAGATGAAAAACCATTTCAGCGACTGTCAACGATGTACTCAGATGTATTTGGGAATTCAAGCAGCAATGATGTTTATGAAAGATGATATAAATGCAGTTTGGAAAAGTTATAACAATTATGCAAGAAGCACTATGGTCAGTAACTAATATCAAGCTCACAAATATAGCTATCTACCTAGCTTTATTTCCTGCTCGTATTTTTCTTTTACTAGAATCAGTTCTTAGTATCAATCAAATATCTACGTTTTTGATTGCTTCCTTATTGTAATTTCCTCTCTGTATTGACAAACATTGTCCGTGGCGATTTGAGCTGCTCCATTGCTTTGATTCAAACCGATCAATGTCTGAAAAAAAAGATAAAATCGAGGAAATAATGGAAATTAAATTTAGTAACAAACACTCCCTTCATTTGCATATGTATATCATTGCATTTGCATATCATTTGCGTGTATTCAAGCGTATGGATATATCTCTAACTGTGTTCAATCTATCTATCTATTTCCATCTGTATGATCATACCCGTGTAATTCTGAAATAATATTCATGTATATATACATGAATAAATTCTTCCAAATTGGATAGAGGAATGTATAGGGCTGCATTTTCCCAAATTTAAATGTTTGTTTATATGTATGTTTACATATGTATGTATATATATGATGGTGATTCACTACAAAATTTAGTTTATATTTCTGCCCACTCAAGCCTCATCAGGCGAATGAGTGTTTGTGATTTTAGAATCCAGTTTCGGGACCTAGTTGAGAATATTGTGGGTTTTGCTCTGAAATCGGAGGGGTTATTCATTCTATTTGTTTTTAGTAATCTGAATTTTTTCGCTGAGGGTTGTAACTTCTTTTTTCAAAGGTGTGAACTAGGTCTAAGAGTATCTGTGAAAGGATGCTTATTTGTTTTCTGAGGGATTTTTTTATCTTCACCTCGATATTCAGTATTCATTCATTACCTATGTCGGTATCTTCTATGGTTTTTGTGGATAGTGCTATTCTTTATTCATCTTGGTACATTAGGGAGTAGATAATGTGGATTAACCTTTTTAGGATGATTGGTGTGAGAAAAAACTGTTTAAATTACCTTCAATCTTCCAATGTATGGATTGCTTTTTTGTAATATTCGTTTTGTGCAATTCCTGCATCTTACTGTTATGTCATTTTTTTCGATTTAACAAATGTACTTCTGACCTTTTTGGAATTTTAGTAAAATTCAATATCTTGGATTTTTAATCCAGGAAGAAACTTCAAGAATTTTCTAAATTTCGGCATGTATTTGCTTGTGCTAGAATTTTCCATTTGACCGTTGGTTTATGATTCATTTGGTATAATTCCCAATAATGATAGGGATGAGCTTTTTCTTGTATTTTTCAGTTGTTAATGACGATATATAGATGGCTAATCTAAGTTGAATGGTGTGTTTGATATTTAAATATCATTTCTTTTCGAGGGTTTTTCCTAGGTTGATATCTCTGTTTTGTGTACTATGTCAGATATAAGGCATCTGTTCTGCGTTGGGGATGATTGTTTTTATTTGGACTATTGCAGTCATTTTTTTTTTTTGTATTCGTACCTTCTTCGCTTTTAATATTTCTTATAGTTTTATTGTTGTGTTCAGGGATAATTCTATAAGAATTTTCAGTACAACTAAAACTAATTTACAATTTATTTTTATTAAATACTTTGCTTTGTGTGTGGTTTGGGGGGAAGTTTTTTTCAATGAATTGAATGAATAGTTTACCTGAGTTGGATCTTACTTCTAAGTTAAATGGTGGTGTACACCAGATACTTTAATCTATTTTTGTTTTTCTAGGTTCTTCGTTCCTCACTACTTGTTTAACCTTTTTACAATAATTAAGGTTTGTTTGGATGGAAACAGTATTATTTAGGGCTTCGATGTTGTTATTTCTTATTGAATATATTGTTTAATCTGAAGAATTATATGTTAATGTAGTTTCTATGGATTTGGGGATTTTTTTTGTTATCATATTTGGATGGTTAGAACTGGTATTGATATACTTAATTATCGAATATTATTCTCGTTCTTCCAATGAAACAATAGACCGACATGTTAGATAACTCATATCAATGTACTCTGTATAATATATGAACATAACTAAAAAAGAAAGAAATATTAATCATAATACTAACATGCACACTCAATTTAATATCTTTTGTGAACTTGGAATTTTTTGCTAATTCACCACCGGACGTAACGAGAACAGTTTGTATTTGAAGATGTTTGGAGATTATCATTAAGTCCATATTTTTCATACAACAAACTATGCTTCCTACCATAACAGGAAGAACAACAACAATATTCACCATATTATGGGAGGTAAACCCATTACTATTAATCAGTTCCTTCATATTGAATCAAACAAATGTATAATATTATCATTTCCAGACCTCAATTCTAAATCAAAACCAAGGATCCTCAGGGAGCTCTGTCACCAACTGTTCCAACCAAACTATTTTGATATATCCAATTCATATACGCTCATTACATGAGTAATGCAATTTTCATGATTGCCATACGAGTCTTTATTCAATACGTTGAGCTTACATTATTTTCAAATCGACTTCGATCATTTCTCTCTTTCCTCTTCGGAAATTTAGAAATAAACCTGCCATCATTTTTATACTGCCTCCACTCAGTTGTCCATATATATTCCTTTATTCAACCATGGTAAAATTCGACTTTATTTATCAGGTTTTCCATCAAAGTATTTGACATCAAAAGATTATTGATGTTTAAAAATGCATACATATGCAAGACGGATCGATTATTATTGCACCAGAGCAATATAACGTGAAATCAAAAAGATGAACCTTCCTCTTTAGGCATTTAAAGAAGCGGATATTTTCCAAGGGAAAATGAAATCATATCATCAAATTCCTTCAAGAGGGTTTATCATCTCCACCGATTCGAGGGTTTCCATCGACTTTTTATGTCCTCTATTTGATTCTTCTGCTTTCTCTCATGCTATTCTGTTATCAACTTTTTATAATGTTTTTCTATCTTTTCACCTTATTCAAACTCTCAATGCAGAGTACTCCTCACTCTACCCACGTATTTTTCCATTATTTTCGTATCAATGTCGTGTATGTGTATATTTTACAGAATAAAACATAAGCTATAATATTCGTAACGTTTACTGTGTTGGGGACTATCAAAAACACCCTTCTAATTTTTAGATATGTTTATCATATCTATGTTATTTTGGCAAAATAATACATTCATCGTTTAAAAACGGGAAATCATTTGTCCAAGCTTTTCAAAATTATAAAAGTCGTTTATCACTGAATATGTTTGATTGCCTTGATGATAGATTGCTTTGAGAAAGAGGAGATATGAATAGTGAAGGAAAAAAGATACGGATTTGGCATTTAAGCAGTTATTTGAGCCTTTGAAGTACCGTTGGCAGTTCAGTTCGATTGTAATTGTAATGCTGAGTTGAAATCGCTAACATAATAGCTGCAGGTTCAATTCCTGTAGCAGTCCAATTTCCTGTTTATACTCATCACAATGTCTGAGTCGACTATCTACTTTTCATTTTTCACACGTTTTTCTCTCTTTATTCCGTTCCCCTTTTTTCACTCACTCTCTGTGGTTTAACTTCTTTTGTTATGTCCTTTTGTATTCATTTACCTTCCTCTTTTTTGTTCAGAATTAGCCTCATCTGGTTATTTCACATTTGATCACTCTTCATAAGTTTGACACAATAAATATATCCGATGTGTTGCAAGTGTGATCAGTTTTCAAATAACGTTGAGATTTGATTTTATTCACGTTGCTTTAATGCCTAGTGGAAAAAGTGCGAGTGGATAATAAATGTAAGAGATGAGTTTTTTCTAATATATATATATCCATACTTACACACACACACACACACACACATATATATATATATATATATATATATATATATATATATATATATATATATATATATATATATATATATATATATATATATATATATATATATATATATATATATATATAGAGAGAGAGAGAGAGAGAGAGAGAGTTGGGAGCAAATATATCAGGGATAAAGGCACCTGAAAAATGTTTATGGCTATCAAATCGGCTCAAAAGAGAACTGTATGAAAATGTCCAGATGTCAGGAGTAAAACCAATGGATTGATCACATTCCGATTCTTTTTTGGTCAATGATAAAGTGTATCCATATATCTGACATGGCTGATGGTCTTTTTCTCTTAATGGAACATTTGATCATTGAGCTTATAACCAATAAATAGCAATAAGTGGCAGATTTGAAGAATAACTTTTGAGTTGATTTTGTAAACAGTCTTGATCAGTAAAAAATAACTTTTCCCTCTCTCTCACAATATATATATATATATATATATATATATATATATATATATATGTGTGTGTGTGTGTGTGTGTGTATGTGTGTGTGTGTGTGAATATATATATATATATATATATATATATATATGATCAATTTATGCACGCTAAAAGATTTATTGTTTTTCTTTTTGTTTTATTTAAACGGTAATGACTTCTTTCCCGAATTAACTTACTGATTGGCCTGCTAATTTTTTTCATTGGCTATTCATGCACTTCATATTTAGTGTAATGTCTTGGGAAGACTGAAAAGTTGTTGAAATCTCACGAACCATTATGATAAATAATCATCTCTCTATTATCACATTGGAATTTTCAGAATGAAATTATATCTTTGATTCTTTCTAACATCACAGACAATTTGAAACATACATACATGAGAGAAACAGTGTTGGAAATAATTATTTTACCACGTACTGAGCGTAGAAATTATGGTTCAGTAATTGAAATCAGACATATTCAATAATGCATGATACAAAAGATAATAATAGTTTCCTTAATTCACCGAGAAAATCAAATGTGAATAGAGTTTTTTATCATAAAGATAATTCGCCCTTCGAAGAAAAGTTTTTTTTTTTTCAGATATTTGACTTTTATTTATTAATATATTTACTTCTGGAACCGATCAAAACTATGCTATTTGTATTGAAAAACATTCACAGAATTAAAGACCCGTGATTTACAACAAACCAGCTTTCTGGTATCAGAAGTTCAGGAGCCCAACTAGGATGACCAACACTATCTTTGACAAACTATCACGTTACTATCATGCCTTTATGTGTGATAGAAATTACCTTACTTGCTTGGTCCTTTGTTAAACGGTTTTATGACCATACTCGATCATGCCGATTGTCAATCGTGTCCAGAATCAACTGATATTTTGGAAAATATACATCTGTTTTGGATACTTGGACTCTTCATCTATCATTTGGCTTTTATGGTGTCATATTTTCCGATAAAAACATTGAAATCTATGACATGTAACGTGATTAAATCGTCGTATGTTTTTTAAATTAATTTAAGAACCATAATTTGGGGGAGATACTTTTTTACGGATGACTTTTAAATGAATAAGTGAGTAATGCTTCCGACTGTCTCTGTCTCCACCTTCGTGAGTGATATGCAATTCCACTCAAAGCGCCCGAAGAGGTCACTATTTTCTACAACTGATGAATGCCGTTGTTTTCGTCCAAGTGGAAGCTCAGCCCAAGAATTTGATCATCAATATTGACTTTTAAGCTGTAAACAGTGTAACGTGCACTAAAGAAATCATGATCAACCATACAACAAGGAATCAAAAGGCAGCACAGGATATTTGGGGAATGACAGGAGCCCGAGATAGAAACCTTTGAAATGCAATAGGCTGACCATATTCCTAGAATGGCTCAGTACGTGTGCCTCAGAAATCATATGCAAGAACACTGCTAGCAAAATATGAGATGGTGTTACGAAGCAGATGTTAAGAAAGTATTATTCCTGAAATGTCCATGATAGAGAAGTCCTATGAAATATAGGTGATGCAAACCAGCTCCCTACAAAATTCAAGAAAAACTTTGGTAAGAATTCAATTTCTTTTTAGGGGGTGGGGTGAAATTAAACCTCGGAATATATATTTATATCAAAGTGAATTGTGTTTTCCATAGTGAGTGAATGATTTGTGTGAATGATTTCGCGTGGTTAGTTCTTTGTCCACACCCGTGTTCATACTTAGCATGCTTTCACTCCTTAGATCTTTCAGTTTTTTTCAACATTTCCGGCGACGTTATTTCCAACACCCAACAACGTGGTAACAAACGATTTTGCGATGAACAACCTAGAGCCATATAAGAACCATTTAAAAGTTTTCGAGATACTCTGTAGGGATAGTGTATATAATTACAGGATTTGGGTGACTGTAAGAAATCACTAAATCAGTTATATATTTTAATCTTTCAATGACCGACCTTTGGACTGACTACCATCCCGATATGTCGATAACTTTCAAACATGTTGTGTTGAAAAACAAATGAAAAGGCATAAATGAATGCATATACCTCAACCAATGTTGTTAGACGTGGAATGGAAAAAAAATTTCAGAAAGGAAGGGAAAAATTGGACTTTGAAATTGAAAAAATAGTCCAGATGGAGAAAAGTAAGAAAATCAAAGGTTGGCAGCGCTCCTCAACCTTTGATTTTCTTACTTTTCTCCATCTGGATTATTTTTTTCAATTTCAAAATCCAATTTTTCCCTTCCTCTCTGAAAATGTTTTTCCATTCCACGTCCAACAACATTTTCAAGGCAGTTTCTTAGATTTTGCAGTTGAATCTGTTCATCAACGATGCAAGCAATTAAGCGATAAATAACCAAAGGCAGACCATCTTTCTTCATTTTACTTTCACTAAGATACTGTTATATGGAAACATTGGTAAAAAGGGTATAGTATTTGTTTTAGAAACTCTAATTTTGAGAGTTTCCCATCAATATACAATCAATGCTTTACTGGCATTATTCAGAGCTGTTTAGCTCGCCGTTGGACAAATGTCCAATTCTACATCAACTGTATATTGATGGGGGATCATTTAAGATACGAGTTTTTTATATAACGCAGCTTATAAGTGAATAACGTAATTTTGAAAATATGCAAACATTGTAAGGATATTCAACGATTGAAATTCTGATGGGTAAAATAATTTTTCCCTCATCACCTGGGTGCAAACATACATAAGTATCTACGTACACATTGAGTATCTACCTACATAGATTGCAAAGGGAAAGACACTCAGTGAACTTGCGTTGAATCCTCCATGAGACTATTTATTATCTGAGTATTACTGCGTTTAGAAAAGACATGAATCTGTTTTCTGTACGATCAAAGTTATCATTGACAAATATATGCATGGGTGAGAAGTTGGAGAAACCAATTCCTTTTTACTATTTATATAACAAAACTTTATTTTTTATCACAAAAGTCTATGGCATGGAAACATCGACACTTTGAGTCAAGTGCCAATCGGGCCAGTTGATAATCACTTCAAAATACTATGAGAGAGACATGAATCTATACCCCCTGGAGCGTATCGTACCGCCAGTCATCCAAACATAAATATATGAACAAGTATTACTATCAAACACTTTCCATTGATTTTATCACCGACTTATCAACGACAACTGTTACTTGCATTGTTATCTTAAACAGGATCTTATTATAACCGTCATCAATCTTTACAAAAAAGAAAAAATGCAGACATCTGTGAGAATAAAGGAAAACCACTCCCTCATTACCATTCATAATGAAATACAGACAAAGCTGTGCTTTCAAGTCATTTGTGAATAAAGAAATGGAAAATACCAGCAAGAAGACATCCAAGTGGATGATGGTAAGGTTACAGTCTTATGAGTAACAAGGTGTCCCAAATACCAAACTTTGTAGATCATATGTAAAAAGAATATAAAATCCCATAGACAACCTTCAATCCTGAAAATGTAAAAATCCTGAAAATCAGCCTTTTAGAGAAGTGTGTAAATCCTTGAAATGGACTTAAGTTGAGGAAGTGTAAATTACTGAAGATTTTCGTTATAAAAAAAAGTGAAATTTCCTGAAAATTGTATTATTTGAAGGAGTGTAAAAAAATCCTTAATGTTGTCTCATGCTCATACACTTCCGAGAGAAAGTCATAGCATGTAAATCGTATTATAAAAATAGGGTGTTCAAGAAAAGCCATAAAATTGCCTGACGTGAAATCGAAATACGTAGATAACCTTATGCACACACACACACGCAAACACCATCCCCCATATATATATATATATATATATATATATATATATATATATATATATATATATATATATATATATATATATATATATATATATATATATATATAACGATACAGTCTAACTGAAGTCAAATAACGTAAAGATGGGAAATTAAAATGGAGTAAAGTTAAAAAATAAAAGCAATATACACAACACAAAATTTTATCAATATTTTTTCCCACTCACAATACTCACAGCTGAGATGAGTTTGCTAACATGTACAACGTTTTTTGCTCAGAGAATGTTATTCAAGCTCAAAGATTAGTTGATCCCTAACATATTTGTATTTTTTTTTTTACGCAAGGCCATTCTCCCCTATTTCACTCTTTTCCTTACTCTTCCTTTCCTTTATTGTTAGTTTGTTTTGCTTATTTTCTTGCTTTTTCTTCCATTCAGAGTTTCCTCAACACGTTTTAACTGAGCTGGAGGTATTTCCATAAGAGCAGGAATGTTAAATATGAAAAAGAAAGAAATAAATAGAGAGGAAAGCAGGGAAAAATGCCCCTGCCATAGAAAAGAGATTTTTCCATAAGCTTTTATCAAATTTTATGGGATGTATATCCAACAAGGATAACATCTGCAGGAGAGGTGTATGACCGGAAGACCTTTTGGAATATTCTGCCATCAATCGAGGAGATTTTATGATCTCCCATGAAAATTTGATTTGGTTTGTGTCAACGTTATTGTGTCACAATGTGGAGAGCAGTTTTGGATGATCCACCCACCTGACACCAGAATGTCCTTTGAAACCTCCATACTACACCATAAACTATTCTGTTGTAAAATTTGGATAATGTATGGTGATAAGTTTTATACTACCGCATGTCTTCCTGATTTATTGGAAAGAATTGTAGGAAACCACAGGTTGAAAACCAGTCTTCCACAACTCTAGGTAACCGTTGGGCAAGAAGTAATATATCATTCTTGATCATAAATTTCAACATTTATTTTCACAAGAGAGCACAAAGATGAAATCAGCTAATGGTGAAAAATCATCGTATGTTATTTAGCTTTTGTCTTAGCACTCTATGAATATGAACTTGATTACTAATTGGCTGATCATAATGGAATATATTTTAGAACTGATCACTTATTTTTTTCAAATGTTTGAAAATTATCTTTTACTCAATCATTTTAGCATATTTTATTGCAATGATTTTTTGGCACATATGAAAATGAACATTCCTCGAGGTGATTTCTGAAAGCCAAAAGATGGAGACAACATTGCAAAGTAGGGGCTCTCTCTAAATTGTCTGATTACCCGGCATCTAACCTCAATACAGGAAAAATCATGCGTTTGTTACAGCAAAAAGTAGTCATATCACGCTTTGTTAAAGCGGGTACTTTCTTCACATAATATGATTTATGGATTCTGTCAACTATGATAATCACGGATTTGTTCCGTTTGCCTACTAACTAAATTATTGTCAGTGAGAATCGTTGAAAAGTCAGCGTGTTTACGGAATTATATCGCATGATGTTATTTTGAGAGTTTGAGAGATTACTCAACCTCAGTTTTTAAGATGCAATGTATAATCAATTTGCACTTATGCAACCATAGTATGATTTTGCATTTTGTAATGGTAAATTACTGCGTTGCCTCTCTCTCTCTCTCTCTCTCTCTCTCTCTCTATATATATATATATATATATATATATATATATATATATATATATATATATATATATATATATAATGCTCTTCCATAGATAGATAGATAGATAGATAGATAGATAGATAGATAAGGGGCACCTCCAACACTGACTGAGAATCTTTAGTAATTATACAAGAGGTGACAGAATATTCCAAAACCTTTCTCCCCTCTGTATTTAGGGGTATTCTCAAAAAGCTGCCCCTCCCCTGAGGCCTTCCCTTTAATGATAAGTAATAACAAAAATCCCATTCGTAGCTTTTTGATTTTATTAGTTAAGAAAATATTTAATTTACATTTGACATATACATCTATATATACAAGACATATAAGTACCTGCTATCTACAGACATGCTCCACAATAATTTTCGCCACCAAAACCCGGCACTTTGAGGCCACATGAAAGAAAAGAGTACATGCCTACGTCGTTAAAGTCTATGTAGACTCATGACTTCAAATTGAATAATTCAACATCAATTAAAAAGGCCAATGAAATAACATTACCTGTCTTGTTATGTTGGATTCATGGGCGGCCACTCAACTGGCCGAAGCAGAACAAAGCTTGCAAATGGATCCATTAAATTGATACCAATGAACTGAATGAAAAGTAGATAAGTCAGCATGGTTAGCTGTCAACAGAGAGTTTCCTGTCGAGTCGAAAAAAGCTCGAATGGAACCACTGGACTGGCTGAAGATGGTGCACCGTAGAGTATTTTCACTGCTTCATATGTCACACAACGATGGGTTATATAGTTGGGAGAGGTATATGTCTCATCCAAGGTTAGTTAGTTCTGTTACGTAATGCGTCAAAGTCCTCAATGTCCAATTTGTTTTAGGGTACAACCAGTAATAAGAGGTGCACTAAGAACCGAACAAAGGACAATGAAAGCGAGATTGGAGGAACTCAGGATAAAATGAAAGTTGAAACTGTATTGACCACAGCGCTATGAGGAACTGCAAGAATATTGTGGGAAGTGCTAGAAATATAAGATCTACGAGACCAGCTGTTAGCATTCACCTATCAGAGGATGGAGGGGGGAACATCCAAATGGTTGTCGAGGTATGAACCACAGGACCGCTGAAAACCTGAAGAGACTTACTGTAACTCAGTTTTTCAGCGATAACTACCAGGCAACTGATGTGAAACTGTTAACCACAGCACTGATGTATACAATGAGAGTGTGGAGAGGACGGTCGGAGACTTTGAGAGATTTGCTGTCACTCAAACTCCAGCAATAACGAAGAGGCAATTTTTAAAAAAATTGTCGCTAATAATGATGATGATGATGATGATGATGTTGTCGTTGTTAATGATGATGATGATTAATAATGTTGTTTTTAATGATGATGATATGAAAGTATTGCACCGTTCCTTTTTCCCTAAGGCGCAAGCCCTAATATATCACCAGTTTGTAAGCGTTAGGTAGGTGTTTGAGACCAAGCTAGTGACTTAGACAGGTAATGAAACAAACAACAGCAGGAAAAGGCAACACAGGGAACAGGGCAAGACTCGATCAAGCAGAAGGATGCTATCAGAACAAATTGGAGATAGTCCTGGAAATTAGAAAAACCTTAACTACTCCTGGACTTGGACATCAACACTGACCACCAAATCCAAGCAGGAAGGCTGAATGTGTTAATTATGGACAAAGAAAGGAGACCTTGTCTGAAAATAAACGTCATTGTGCCTGAAAATCACGTGATGAACAAAAGAGACAGAACGTCTAAAGAAGTACCATGACCCAACGAGGGAAAGTTGAACATTTGGTTCATGGTAGTACCAGTAATTATAAGTGCACCTGGAACTGTACTGAAGAAAGTGGCAATGAGATTGGGGAAACTGGGTAAAAGAGGAGGAATCGAGACGATGCAGATGACAGCCATTGGAGATGGCACAAATACTGAGGAGATTCCTTGAGATACAGGATCTACGACCCCAAGGTGACAGTAATGGTCCAACAGCAAACATACAGGCATGGTAAAGAAAGTGCAAGTCACAGCTAGGGTGGGATAGGTCAGGATACTGAGAGAAAAAAAGACTAGAAGCCTGAAAGGATAACAAATAGACAACTAGTGTGAAACTGTGAGGATAGAAAAGGGTGTTTGCAGACTTTAGGAGACTTGCTGTCACTCATTCCCAAGCGCTGTCCATCAAACAAGATGTGAAAATGCTGAATAATAATAACAATAAAATAGTAGTTATGATGGATGATAGAGGAAGTGACGGATATGGAAAGAAAAATTGCATCTCCTACTCTGATTTGAACTCTCGACCGATTGATTGGTAGGATTCTGGCTTTTGACTGAGCTGAATTGACATGTTTGAAAATACAATGAAGATTTATCATATCGACATACTACATTTCATTGTGATGGAAAAATAGTTCAATGAAATTTTCGATTTGATAATTGTTTTATCATCATGTATATATGCAGTACGTGACATAAAAATGAGAATTAACTTAGGTTTGACATTGCTGCAGACATTCTATTTCATTCATTATTCCAGTAGAAAGCTTCTTCAACTATTAACTTCTCTTATCACAAAACTAATTCATGTTTGAAAAACTATGGATGAAATACTATAGAAGTCCAAAACTTATTCTAAATGTCTTCTTCATGTAAACTGTTTGGTAAATCAAGTTGTGGACTCTTTTTGATAAGAAGAACTAATCATCAACTGAAGAGGGTTATTTCAATGTACAGACAGAAGGACCGATAGATGGACAGAAACAGACAGACAGACGGACACTCACACAGACCAAGAGAAGGGGGACCCCCCCCCCCCCAAAAAAAAAAACAAACAAACAAACAGAAATTGTTTCTTCTCAAAGACGCAAGTTTCAAATTCGGGACCATGTTCTATAACCTCAGATTTATGTTTTATCTCATACAAAAAAAAAATATTCTAAAAATGAAGTTCTGGAAAGAACTATCGGTGGAAGAGAATATACAAAGTCTCTCAGAAGACTATTCAGTTACATAATATCATTGACAAAATAGCCCCACTAAAGGAATGACAGCTAAGGTCAATTAAAAGTATGCTTTTTGTAATAGAAAACGCTTTTCCTTTGGTGTATTTTAGTTCCCTGGGAAGTTTTTATTTTCACGATTGCTAGTAGATGACAAATAATGTTTTACTCAATTAGGTTCACTACTCCAAATCAGGAATATATGCTTTGCCAGAAAAATTCTGATTGGTTGTGAAAATTGAGTCACTCATTGTTTATGGTGTCCGATTGTTGACAGAAAAAAAAAACTTGTCCATTTACAAATGTGCAGTGGCACCCTAAAATTACTTTAGGCTTGGAAAACCAGCTTTGGAGATGGTTGGTTACTTTTGGTTCACATCGTTTAACTTTAGTTAAAATGGAAATATATAACATAGCCACAATAAATTGGGAACAGTTTTAAATAGAATCAAAAATCGGTTATTATTTCCCTACTGAAAACGTAAAATCTATCTCATCAACAAAAGCAAGCAAACTATACCTTGTTTTTGATAAAACTTTATTGCTAAAAAAACAATCTCTGCAAGCAAAGTGTCGAGTTTCACTAAGATATTATCAAAAGAGATAAAAAAAATCCTTAGTATCATATTCATCCTTTATTTCTAACCTGATCCTGAATATATATATATATATATATATATATATATATATATATATATATATATATATATATATATAGAGAGAGAGAGAGAGAGAGAGAGAGAGAGAGAGAGAGAGAGAGAGGGAGAGAGAGAGAGAGAGAGATAGATATATATATAGAGAGAGGGAGAGGGAGAGAAAGAGAAAGAGAGAGAGTGAGGGATGGGGAGGAAGAGATAGATATTTCTTCGTTTTCTGGTCATGGTTCCAACAGTATTTCTTCGCTTATCCTCATTCCTTTTCTCTTTCCATCACCCTTTTCTTCTTTTTTTAATTCAGATTATCTTTACCCTAACCCAAACAACTACTCGGATGGAAATGAGGAGGTGAGAAAATGGATGAAGTATATCTACAAACTGCAGCAGAAAGTTTTTTTCCATAAGTATCATTTTCATAGAATTGTCAGCGTGAACCTTTTTTACACCAACTCAATATCGAATAATATGAGAACAACGTCCTTTAATCCAAAAAGACTGGTGACTGATTTTAGGGCATTCGGAATTTTCCCATGATATTGAAGGGATTGGATTACACACCTACGTTTAGCTACTATTCCAATTGATTTTTTCCTCAAAACCAGTCCATTTTGAGAATATTTTGAATATGTAAAATGCATGAACAGGAGGATTAGAAATCAATCCATAGCTCCAATGTTTGCTTATGTTTGACAGTGTTAGGCATTTTCACCATTCATCGAGTGAAATTGTAAAAAGCTTTGAAATATTAATAAGTATACACAGATATATATATATATATATATATATATATATATATATATATATATATATATATATATTGTATATATATGAAATATTAATAAGTATACACATATATATATATATATATATATATATATATATATATATATATATGTGTGTATACTTATTAATATTTCATATATATACAAAAATATTCCAAACATTACCTGGGGGACCGCAAAACATGATGATATATTTGAGAGCACACAAAAATGAGATTTGGAAAAAAAAACTTTTTGAAGCAGAAATGACAATTGGCGGATCAAGTTGCAGGAGTATCTGACAGGCACAAATGAGGTATCACAAATCACGAAGTTGATTTTCAGAGATCATAATCGAAATTGTGGACAGAGAAAATAGCAAAGCGAAGCGAGCAAAGACCTTGTCAAACAACGTATTTGGGAAACTGATAATGATGACAATACCCCTTACAAACATTTTCTGATGTCATTCTTTTTGTTTGCATTTGGAGAAAAACATAATCAAGTAGTAAATTCTTGCTGGGAGACGGACATGAAATATTTAGCAAAGAAAGGTGAAAAATTCAAACTTTTTCAACAGCTAAAATGAAGTCCCCAGAACGGCTAAGCTGCTGCAAATTTGAATGAATGCAATTGAATTTTCAGTATTTATTTATTCATTTTCTCATTCATTTGTTTATCATATACTTTACCATATTTTTCACAGAGTTGTTCATTTATCCAGCTCTGTATCGCTTGATTGTAACTTCCCCTGCCCCCAATCTTCCGTCAAATTCAGAATTGAACATTTTAAGTAAAACAATCCAAAATTTGAATGAGGCATTTTAATTAGGATAATGAGATTTCACGAATAGCTTGTTTCAATCAAATCATTGACCCGTTGATGCTCCAATGAATACCCTTAGCATGACGTTGTCAGTGAGGTTGAAATGATTCTACAAAATTACTTTTCATGTCAAATCACCGTTTTTTTTTTGTTTTTTGTTTGTTTGTTTTTTTGCATTTTGAATTTTGCATTTTGTTTGACTTCAATTATTGCAGCAATGGATTCCAAAGATTGGATAATGCAAGAACCTCCCTGGGAAATGCAAAACGTGATTTGGCAAAAAAAGAAGGAGTGATGGATAATTGAGCATCTAAGAGTTAATGGAAAAACGTGGACACGAATGTTTTGAAAAAAAACAACAAAAAAAAACAGAAATAATGAAATCATTCAAAGATGAAACGGGTCAAATATTGAGTCAAGTAATTGAAAGGAGGAAAATATAAAAGAATAGGTGAGATTATAGAGAGAAATTAAGTAAATCGTTCGAGATGATAGACGATGCTGGCTCACAAATGGGCGCCATCAATGAAAAGAAAGTTCCTTAAATCCTTGTAAATTTGCAACGTTCATCACCATTGAAATCGTCTTTATATTACATTTGAATCACTTGAACTAATGTATTAGTGATATTTTTCATTCCAAACAACTTACAGTGGCCACAGGAGAAGAATCACCCGATCTTTGATAACACCATTTTTCTCAACCTCCAAACAACCATTTCCAATACTCGTTAGAGATGATATTACCTTCAGATAACGTATAGCTGCCGAACTGAAAGCATATTGCAATTTTCAGAAATTTCGTCTTTCAATTATTGCACATTATTCGATGCATTCAAAGTAGTTTAGGCATTTACACTGCACACAATATATAGATTATCTGAATGATAAAAACAAAAAAACGAAAGGGAATATGGAGCAAAGAAAAAGTAACAAGGAAACCACACTAAAAAAGATATATATATATATATATATATATATATATATATATATATATATATATATATATATATATATATATATATATATATATACATATGTGTGTATTTATATATATATATATATATATATATATATATATATATATATATATATATATATATATATATATACATATACAAAGTACAAAGTAGAGGGTATGTTTGCTATATAACCATCTTTTTCATTGAATTAACTTATACCTTCCTATTTTACCTGATACCAGAATAAAATGATCATCTACCCTTTTTCGTATTTCCTTTGCTTCTTTTCGTTTTTGACGCCAATGAACTTACATTTTATAATTTTTGTGTCCGTTCTCTGAATCATTATACATTGTTATGTATGGTATTCATAATCAAGTTGCTATGAGTGGCTCTCTATCAGAAAAAAATCCAAGGGAACATGATATTTTTTATCAAATATTCCACTTAAGATGCTTCTATCGTTCTCTTGGTGTCTTGGAGAGTTAGTCAATTACACATACATACATATCTACATATCTACGTACATACATACATTCATACATACATACATACATACATACATATGAGTATAACTTATCTCTAAACATCAAATATGTGGGTATGATCACTCATGCGACAACGGTGATATTTGGAAATATATATACACATTAAGATAAAAATAAAATATATTGTACAGTCCCCATCACCTTCGACATTGTAACAACAAGGTGTGAGTCAAAACAGATTTAAAAAAACATGGATAAATATTGAATAAATAACAGCTTAGAGTAAACAAGTAAAAATGAATTAAAGAAAGAAAAAAAATGATGATTTATAATTTGAAGAGATGGAATACAGGGATGGTTGATGATAAACATAATATTGCATTGATATCAAATGCATTGAAGAAATCCCTCACAGAAAATGAAGGGAAATCTCATAATAAATTAAAAAAATAAATAAGTAAATAAAATATATACCAATGACGATTACTTCAAATTTTCTCAATCATTCTTGAAATTGCTGCAGAGTGAGCAGTCGTATAAACTTGATATTAAAAAAATGTTCACTTTTTTCCACATTGTAATTGGCAATAGGATGATTGTTGGGTTCGGATTTCAAATCCAATCCGTCAATTGGCGAGACAATTATCAGGGCTTCACGTCTAAATTTGGATAGATTGTCAGGAACTACCTTTGGCTTACGGAAGAAATATATTTGAAACTATCTTATAATAGGATGTGAGATATTGACTGTTTGTGATTCGAATTCCAGTCATTGAGGAAAATAGTCGTTTTCATCACCGAAACCTTATTCAAAACCCTAAGGTAGATTATTGAAGTGACACATCATCAACAACAACAGCAGCAGCAAAGGCAGGGGAACTATCAAATAAACCAAAACACCAAATATTAATCAGACATGTTCTTTAATTGCACAATTACTTCGATTGAGTGGAATAATGAAATAGTGAAATGTGTCAGGCCGTAGCACTATCTGGAAAATGAAGATTGAACGAGTGGGATTCCCGAAGAATACAAGCGTAGTGCATCACACGAATGAAAAAAAAAGTAAATACTAATATTGAATTGATTATCTGATCAATTTAATTGAATAATTTATCAAATGTTGGTGACAGAGACAACTATTTTCCACCTAGATTGAAATTCAAATCGAGGTCAATGAATATTTCACATCCAATTGAATAACCTTATAAACCCCCAAGTCGTGTATGTTCTAGGCAAAATGGGGTCGTTAGAAATCCATATTCAAAAGCTGTTGCCAGGAGTTGCTAATTGCTCGGACAATCGATATATCCCAGTTTAAGACGACATGTTCAACCAAAAAAAACAAAAAAAACAAACAAGGGAATGAAAATAATATCTTAAAACTAAACCCAATAAGAATATAACTGACGAGATTTTCTTGGAATGGCTGTCAGTTGTTTAAACTATCCTTGGCTATCACGAATTCATTGCAATTGTTGACTGTTTAATAACTCAAGCTTCCACTTAATCCTTTTTTCTTTTTTCTTTACTCACGAAAGATTGGCCTGTGGCCAGGCCGTAAGCAGTACGGAAAATGGAATTGATGATCTGATTTCGAAATTCAAGTGAAATCTGTGTTCCCTTTTCATCAAGTCTTAGATATTAGACTTCAACTTTTTTGTTTTGTTTTACGGCGAAGGTTTTATTGACAGAGCATGTTGCATATTACAATGATGCATATTCCCGAGTAACCTCTTGGAAAAATAAGGAAATAGCAACATAATGCCATCAAAACCAACATTCTTCAAAATGAATTTAATCTATAAACAGGCGTAATCCGTCAAGCAATACTGTTTGGTAACTATATCACATAATCCAGACCGAATTGACAAGAGACAGAAATTCCGTCTTATAAAGACCGGACGAAAAAACAGCAAAAATGTTACTAAGATAACAACTGAGATTACCACACAAGTCGCCCCTATAATCAAAAAGTTCAAGATTCCTATACAGGTTTTTGTGAGCTGGAATGAACTAAGGCAAAGAGCCAGTAACTATTGTTATTTAAAGAAAACAAATTTAAGTTCCAAATATCCAAGAAGATACAACATTTCTTCACTCATTTTCGGCCTTACACCGCTTTTTTTGTGTTAGACACTCGTAGACATACAATGAAGTAATCTCAGGATTGGGCTGATAGTTATAAAAATAATCGTCTATCTTCTTCCAGATATAATTATGATAAATAGGAGTTTAAATTTCATTGAAAGTTTCATTTCCCGTTGAGCCAACTGTTTGGTGAATTTCTCTAGTTCTCAAATGATTTTTCTCATCGCTGGACTGAATAGACGATTCAAAATTGTAGTTCATGTTTAATCCTCTCAGTACTTACGACCAACATTGATATCTGCAGCTTCATAGCAAACTATATCAACGATACTAATTGATTTCATCTCAATGTCAAACTATTTGACAATGCAGGCTATTTACAACATTCTTGCGCTTGATTTTCTCATCGTTTTGACTATTTTGGTAATACAAGGGATCCATTTAGGTTCTCGATATAGTATATAATGCGATGCTATTTTTTTATTAAACAATTGAAATGTGGGCGACTATATCGGTTGAATCTTTGTTCATTTGATTTTTATCATTTCAATTCAAATTGATGCTGATATTTCAGCCCTAATCATGTTGGATGAGTTTTAAAAGTCTTCACATTTTCAGTGAGTATTGTGCAAATATTAAAGGAACTTTTGATTTTTCTTCAGATGTTTGCAAACGGAGCCAGTGTAAGATCATTGGAAAATTGATCAGCCTAATAATCATATGGTAGTACATAAAAAAAATAATATCAAAAGTCTGGGTTTAAGCGTGAAGCTGGTTTCAATCACCCAATCGAGAATTTAACACAAGCAAATCAATGTTGTTTGTATTTTGGCAATGTCATATGTGACAATTTCTGGACAATTATCAGATCTAGGTTCCTAATCAAGTCGACCCACTTAATTCATCTCCATTCAACACGGATTTCACTTTTGTTGTGTCAATTGCAGACTTTTTCTACTCAGTGTAGATCTACCAATGTAGATCTACTAATTTCTGTGGACTTTGACCATTGAAAACAATGCTATGGTCAATATTTCTGTCTGAATATCATTGAATAAAGGAAAATAAAAATCCTGATTTTCACTAATATTTTTGGTTGGTCGAGTGGTCAACGATGAGGCGAGTTCAAACACTGACTTAGACATGGAAAATACATGAATACATTTCGTCTTAAGATACGGGTAAATGTTGTAGGGTAAAGTAAGGGACACAACATCCGATGGTTGTCGCATCCGTGTATTTTACATATCAAACACTTCTACCAACATTGAGAATTTTGTGATAGGTGATGCCTGGACAGCGTAAAAGCACTCACTTATTTTCGATGATTGTCTCAAGGTTTGTAACAAAAATAATCATCAAATCTCTCTTACAATTATTCAGTCGTTAAGTACATTATTGGGCATACCATAAACAAAGATTTTCGTTTATGATACATGAATCATAGTCATTATTTCATCAAAATTCAGACGTCTCCGAATCGTTGCTCATTAGATCTATTTGTTCGCTTTTTGCACCATCTAAGGACGTTATTCAGGTATTTCCAGTTCTTCATTATTGGATTCCAATGGGCTATGACTATATTTCAGAAACTATATGCCGTCTCGGTCTTTTATTGTTTCAATATTATGCACTATAAAGGTTTCACTATTTCAACAATACTGGGAAAACGGGGAGGGAAATAAGGAATGTGTTTTCAATGTCAAAGTCAATCATTTGAATCTGTAAACCGTTGTTTCACATACGATTAAACAGGATTTGTCCTGATATAAGGTTCATGAGGTAAAAGGAATGTGGGTTTAATTCTAGTCGAGGGGTATTCTTTTCAAATTCGAATCCTCACTATATAATAATTGTCAGAAAATGACAGTTAGGGAATTTTTCAATAAAATGCAACTAAAAAGAGTTACGACCGAATGCACAATCATAAAAAGCTGCTCTTGCCAAGTGACTGAGATACGCCCGTTTTAGTTGGTTAACGGGTAACATTATATCCATGGAAACTGTTCACGAGATATTTCTGAGGTCGGATGCCTTAGGAACAGACTTGGTATCTTTAACTGCTTGTAAACTTTTTTTTGTGCATTGAATGTTCATCTCTTCCAATCATATAAAATGTCTCAAGATCAATTTGTTTTGCATTGAATATATGATTTTAACAATAATTGATAAGATGGTGGACCATAAAAGAAATATCTACGTAAGCACTTGAAAACAAAAATTCTATTCTTTCAATCGTTATGATTTATCAGGGGATGTGTAAGAATAGCAATGTGTCTCACATTACTTCGGTCAAATAAATTGTTTCTATTTGCGACACATACTTTTTTATGATAACCCCAAATTAAACATGGGGAACATTATGTCTTACTTGATAATCTGTATGCTTCCCTCTTTTTACTTCCAAAAGTGTTGAAAAAAAAGATAAAACCTTGGTGGGACGCAAAACGCGGACAGTTGCCCTACATATGTTGAAGATTTAGTGGAATAATTACAGTTATAAATTCATAATCGAAAATTGTATGTTTTAGAAACCATGATATTATGTAAAACGGTAATACAATAACCACGGTATTACTTTCTGTATCAAACGAATTACATATTCCAATCGTGAGACAGGGGTGGAAAAATGATTTAGTAATGGGGTTAACGGACGTATTGTGATTATATTTTACAATGACATGACGTTTTAATTTGATGTGCTTGATTAATGTGTTTTCGGAAGGATAATAAATTACAAAAAATGGATGTAGCCTTACGTAAATTTCAGACTCATATAATTCTTGTTTTGATTGAAATGTACAAATTAAGCTTCACCTTTCATATGATATTAATGTTAGTGCATATAGTTCTATCATATGACTCAGAGATGGATATTGAAACAGGCACGTTAGTACATTGATTATATGTTACTTTGAGGCCACCAGTGTACCCGTGTCCAAGGAAATTCACGTAACCTTATCCCAATTTACATGGATAAACAGACTATATATATATATATATATATATATATATATATATATATATATATATATATATATATATATATATATATATATATCTTCACTAGATCACCCATATATGTGTCTTTGTGCCAAAAATGCACAAAGCTTAGAGCATAACCAGGTGCTTCTTCATGGCATAATAACCAGCCAGCTGGTTTTGTAAATCATTAAAACCGTAGAGTGAGTTTGAATTGTGTGTTCTATAGCCGCAGCTAGACTCATGACATACCTAAGAGACTTTTCATGAAATAATGATTTGTCAGTTGGTTTTTCGAAATATTACTCTTGTGTAATGAAATCAAACCCTATCCAATACTCCTTATGTGAAAAGGAAATAATTCAAGTAAATGACGATAAAAACATCAAATTTAAAAGCATCAACATTTTTTTCATTTTTCTTTTTTTTTTCAACAGCCAATACTGTGATTACCATGCTTTTTTCTCTGAGTGCAACTTTGGACTAAAGGATTTCCCAGTTTATCCTTCAAAAACAATTTTCATCACGTTTACTTGAGTGTCTCTTGCAAATAGAAAAAAAAACATTCAAAAACTAATCCGACATACTTTTTAGCAGCGAAGACTAGAATAAATACAACGATTTCCTCCGGGAAGCCATTTGAATTTTTTTCTAAAAAAAGATCAAAAAACTAAATACATAGTTGTTATTTGTATGTCTGTACTGGGTATCAATCTTTTTTTCTCACGTTTTCTTAGGGAAAAAAGTACCATAATCCTTAAAGTAGATGTTGAAACGTGATGCTGTTTTGAAGAGATGTTTGAATGAATGAAAGGATGACAAAAATTGCTCTTCACTTAAATGGGACTTGCAAAAACTCTCCATCAGAATATAGGAATGTTTTTGAAGTATCAACTTGATGGATATACATTTTTTTATGTGGCTAATGAATGAAAATTATCCTAAAAATGTATTCCATGCGTAAAATATTCGTCCTGTGAATAGTTAAATAATGGGCGGATCAGTAGGTGTAAGTTGATCAATGTTATTGATAATGTTATCCACAGAAATATTGCACAAGATTTGATTAACAAGAAAATAGATGGTGAATCATGTGGCTCCTCTTACATATGTAATATGCATAAACACTTCTATGTCTTGGTTGACCAATAGTAATGTTTTCTAGAGGGTCAAAACACTGCGGAGTACCCATTTTATACTAACCATTTTATTTCTTGTATCCTTCAAGGTAGATATCTCGTGATCATAACGTTCCTTAGAAATAACTAGTCCGACTCTACACTGAAGTCGATTATATTGAGATGTGTAGATTGCTATAGATTCCGGCTGAGTTTTGAGGGATAAACCACTTGCAACAGTTGTGGAAAATGATGAAACTGTCTGGGCTAGAAAATTGATGTTTGAAACTACATCGCTGAACGAAGAAATACAGAGTATACCCAGGATAGTAATGTCCAATTTTTTCTTTTTAAGTGTCTTAACAACCCCCTGTGCTCCAACATTTCCAAATAAAGTTTGGCACTCATCTCACTAAGTTATTGATTCATCATTATCGACAGGTGGGTGAATTCTGGTAAGAAAAATAATGAGTTTTATGGGGGAAAATTAGGATCATGTTTTTTTAATGGATAAAATAATAATCAAAGATTCTCAATCACACACATTGGTTCAATATTTGGATTCATTACATCCTGACATGCATTCTTTGTACGGAAATAAGACAACAGTTCTAGAAAAAAAATCACACTTTGCGCGTTGGCTTTGATCGGACCTCCATCAGTGACAAATCATTGCTTATATATACATTGCTTACACATACACAAATACAGAGGGAAGCACACAAACAAGGTAGCACCCATATGCACATTCATACACACATACCCACTTTTTGTTAGAGAAAAAACAGAAGCCCAAACATAGGTTCGAGTACAGGTGCGCATATATGCAGGCTTGCAAGCACATACTCACATAACCTTTATAGGAATTTGATGGGGTTGCACAAAAAAGAAGGAAAGATATTTGCTTCAAAAAATAAACTTGAAAAAATGGGATATATATTCTTAATTAACGTTAATGGATTTTCCCTGGATGATTACGTTTTGGCAGAACTTTCAGATGTTTTAATTGTATCTCATTAATCATGAAATGCTAATCGGTATTTTTATTCAAACATCCTACTATGAATATCCAATACTCATACTATGCTCTGTGTTTTTCTTACATCTAGTTGATTTATTTATCTTCGAAACCTACTTTGATTTTTTTTAGTTGGGCATACAGTATAATATTCTTGTTGGTCTGGACCAAGATATGTCTTTATATAATTATGAGATCTTTTTTGGGGCAGTGATTTCCCAATTAATTGTATTATTAAAGTGATTGGCGTTGTCTTTTCACAGTGACAAGAGGAAAAGGATGGATTAATGCCTTCCCAAAGGCCATTAATACGGAATGATCGTGAAATATCTTTACTAGAATTGAGATTTTCTGGGGAATCAGGCATCAATTTTTACCCCTTTTTTCTTAAAAGAAGTATTGAAATTTGTGTTAAAAGTACTTTGAAGTAGAACCTCACAAACATTGCCGAGAATCAGTAAGGAAACACGGTTATGATCAAATAACAGCAGAATCATGGGTTGCCATACAAATAGCTTCGTACCATGTCTGGGCCAAGCATTGTAAATAACTATAAATAACTTTATAATAAATTTGAAATATAGCAGAAAGTATTTTCAAAAGATAATTTGACCAGCAGGGACCTTATGATATCCATGCTTGATAAAATTGAAGCAAATGTCTTCCAATTATGTTTTAAGAATATTCGAAACGAAATTTTGAAGTAGATACAAATTCAACAATTTACATTCTCACTAGAAAAATAAAAGATGCCTTTAAAAATATCTGATGCAGTATGATTATGAGTTGGTAAAAGAGAAAGAAGATTTCTGAAATCCAGGGAATGAACTTCATTAAATGAAGACACACTATGGTCTATCTTCCTTTATTCATACAGAGTCTGTCTGGAAAGTATTCCGTCATTTTGAATACCTCGATAGTGAGTGACAGGGCTTTTATGTAAATCAGCAACCAATCAAAAAGACCTTTCTGCGCCAGCATTCACTCATATTTTCCGTTAAAGTTTAATCAGCCGATCACAAGTATTATGTGACTGCGGTCTTCACATGTAGCAAGTGAATCATTTCTTGGTATTGTGCTGGGCTTTTGCATAAGCACCAATCCACAGAGGCCTGCCCACCTTCAAAGCCCATATTTGCTTTCCCTGAGATCTAACGCACAACTTAGAAGGATTCTTACCTCGAATCTAAGTAGTGGTTCTCTATGGCATGACCCATCCTTTAAAGAGGGAATCATCGTAATCATTTCCAGAACCTTAAGAATAATCTTTGGATAAACAGTCATACGCTAGTGCACACATATACGCACACAGACACACACAGGGACACAGATAGATAGACAGACAGGCAGACACACAAACGAAAACACACACACACACACACACACACACACACACACATATATATATATATATATATATATATATATATATATATATATATATTGTTTGTTTTTTTTCTTTTTAAATAATTCCGTTCTTTCCATTTAATCATTCAATAACAATCTCAAGATTTGCAATCCAAGCTTATTTTCCATTATCGTTATTGATTCTACTTCAACCAGTAAGTGCTTCGAAATTAGATTGTTATTGAATTCAAAAGTTTAACTGTTTTAAATCAATTATGAAGCAATAAAGTAATCCCCCCTACTTGAATGAAAAAAAGATCAATAATAGTCTGCAAAATCGTTTCCATGGACGGGTCTGGCATTTAAAGTGGATTGTAGGAAATATATTTCATCAGCAAATTTGTTTCTTCCAAGGGGAAGAGTCCATAAAAACAGACTCTCCTTATTTCATGAGTAGATGGAAGAGTGAATTCCTTTCAATAAATAAAACCTGATATTCACAAGTTTTCATTAATTCATCACAATGTGACAGTCGAATGTTTTTTTTTACTTTTGGTGGAGGATCTTTTTTTGTTTTTATTATAAGTATTTTTTGCATCCAAATAAGTGCGTTCATATAATATATACAAAAGTGTTTGAAAATTACCAAACAATATTTCAAGAAGATGGATAATGAGTAAATAGTACCTCGATCGAATTCCGGGGCTGACCAACTAATCTTCTATCGTTTTCTCCCATGCATCGAGGGTATTATGAATGGATTTTTGTTCAGTGTTTAGTGACCATGTCACCGATACAGATATTTGGTCTTTGAAAAATTTCAATTCTTGTGAATAGTTAATCAAAACATTGCCATCTTTTGGTCGAATGACGATTAATGTACCGTGATTAATTCAACAAATAAATCTGAACAAAAGTCTTTTTTTGCAGATCCTCACTGTTTGAAAACATTGATAATTAAAATGAAAATCAATGTTTTATTTTCCGCTGGAAAGTTTTATACAAGTAGATGTCATTGAATTAATTTTTTTTTCAATTTCTCCATAAGTTGTGTTTCAGTAATTTGCATTTCTGATATTTCTGATTCACTTTCCCTACCATTGTCATTAGTGTAGTAATTTGAAAGCTAAACTAATTTGATATATATATACAGAGAAATATAGAAAAATAAATAGATAGATCGATTGATAGATAGTTGGGCTTTAGAAAAATGTTCCATCATCATTATCAGTCTTTCATCGCCCGTCGTCAGACATAGACCTTCCCTAGGATTTGCCAAACTTCTCTATCATGGTTGTTGTGGAGCCAGTACTTGCTGAACTTGTCTAGCTCGTCTCCCCATCTAATATTCTGCCGGCCTCGGTTGCGCATGTGACCTCTGGGGATCCATGCCGAGAGTTGTGATGTCCATCAGTTCTCTGCTATTCTTGAAACATGGCCAGCCCGCCGCCATTTGAGCTTTTGAATGGATCCTATAATGTCCCTGACTCTTGTCTTTTCTTGGATGTACTGTGTTATCTTGTGGTTTCTTCATGTGGGGCTCAGCATAATTCTTTTACGTGCATGTTGCATCGTTCTCAATTTGCGGGTCTGTCTCTTGGTTCGGTTCCATGTTTCAGCTCTATAAGCGACTATTGGGAGGATGCATTGGTTATACACCCTTCTGGTTAGGATTAATGGAATCTTCTTATTTTCGAAGGTTGAGCAAGCTCTGCGAAAGGCTTGCTATCCTAGTGTGATTCTTCGCTTGGTTTCTTCTTCTTTTGAGGGTCTCATGGAGATTCGTTTTCCTAGCTTGATGTACTGATCTATTTTCTCCAGTTCTGTGTCCTCGATTTTGATCTTAGTGTTTTTATCTCCTATGTGGTTGTTGCACATGATCATTGTCTATGTGTAGGCTGACTTTCTTGCTCTCTTCCTTTGGTTCATCTATCATTAGTTGGAGGTCGTGTAGGTTGTCTGCGAAAAGGGCAATGTCGTCTGAGATTGCTCAGATACTCGCCGACTATTTTGATTCCTTTACTCTCCAGTCTAGTCTTCTGAAGACGGTCTCAGAGCAGGCAGTGAAGAGTTTAGGTGAGCTGGTATCACCTTGTCTTTCTCCTTTCTGGAGCTGAAAGGGGTCCAAGTCTTTGTGTAATCTGATAAAGGAGCAACTCTGATTTTATATACCGTTTAGCACTTCGAGATATACTGGATCTACACCTTGTCAAGTGATGGCTTCCATGATCTTAGGGATTTTCACTGAGTTGAACGCCTTTTGAAGTCGATAAATGTTACGGCAAGTGATAATTTATATTCAGCTGCTTTTTCCTTCAGCTGATTTATAGAATGCAGGTGATCAATGGTCGAGTAGCTTCTTCTAAAGCCAGCTTTTTCACATTGCTGGTTTTCATCGAGTGTTTCCGAGATTTGGTTGGTGATGAACTTTGTGAAAGGTTTGTATACACAGTTGAGTAGGTTCATGTGCCTGTAATTGTTGAGGTCTTCGGGGTTCCCCTTTTTAAATAAAGGAACTTTGATAGCTGTGTTCCGATCGTCACGGACCTTACTGTGTTATGGCACGAGTTGAAGAGGACGGCCAGTTTCCTAATGATGATTTAACCTGCTTTTCGGATCAGATGATCATGATGTCTGGTCCAGGAGCTGTTCCCCTTTTCGTCTGTTTAATGGCTTTTTTCATCTTCCACAGGGTTACTTTTTGGAAGTCCCTGAGTTGATTGCTCACGTCTTGCGTATCTTGCTCATTGTTTTGTAGTCCTTGTTTGGACGAATAAGGTTTTTTTGCAGAATTCTTTGGCAAGTTTGACGATCCTGTCTCTGTCTGTTGTTAGGTTTCCATTTTTGTCGAGTATGCTAGTTATTTGCCTTTGTCCTGAGTTGAAACCTCGGTTTATAGCTTTGAAGCCTCGACCTTTTTCAAGAGTCGATTCGATGACTGCCGTCGTGTATCTCCTTCTTTGTCTTCTCTTGATCAATTTATTTAGCTCAGCCTCTTCAATTTTCTCTCTTGTCGTTGTCGGTGGCTTGAGGTTTCTGCGTTTTTCCATTTCTACTTTCATCCGAGATTTTGCTAATTGGCTTGAATGAGGTGGTGACTTCAATTATTGATGCTGTCATTTTGTTGCTTAGCTCGTTGATGTTTGTGTCGTCTTGTTCAGTGAGAATTCCAAGTCCGTTTTTCAGTTCGAGCTTGAAAGATTGAGCATGCTCTTCTGGTATGTTTAGAAGCTGCAATTTTGTTGTGTTGAACATTTGTTGTGTTGAACATTTTCTTGTGTTCTTTGTTGGTGTTAACTTGTATTTACATTCTGTGGTCGCTGCCTACATTGACTTGATTCAGGATTTGGATGTCCTTTACGATATTGTTTTTGTTCGTAGGGATGTAGTCTATTTCGTTCTTTGTTCCTTGATTGGAGCTCTTCCAAGTCAATTTCCTTGTCCTACCTGTGAGTTGAAGTCTCCATGATAACATTGAAGTATTGTTTGATCTCTTGGAGTAGGGAGTTCAAGTCATCATAGAAGTTGTCTATTTCCTGTTGGGTTGATTGAGAAGTGGGAGCAGAGACTGAGGTCCTTATTGATGACAACGCCAACTCCACTTTGTTTTACTTTCTTTTTTTCGCAGCTGTAAAGAAGATATCTGCTCCTCATTTCGATTAGTTCTCCTCCAGGTCTTCTTACCTTGTTAATGCCTATGATGTCCAATTTGAAATTCTTGATTTCACTTTCTAGATCAATTAGGTGGATGTCAGTTGACAGTGTTCTGACGTTGTAGGTGCCTATGTATAGAGTTGTCCTTTTGGTGACAGTCTTAGGGCTGTGTTAAAATGGTCACAGTTTGACCGGTGACTAAGTAGGAACAGGTTTTTTTTGTTGTAGAAGGATTCGGGTAGTCGCTTTTGGAACACATCCCCCCCACCCGAAGTAAGTGATGTGGCTGAGCCTTTTGGGGCCAATGACCCAGCAGGAACGGATTCTCTCTTGGTGTAGTGTTTGGGCAGTCATCCTTGGAGCAAATCACCCCCACCCAAAGCAAGTGATGTGGCTGGGCAATTTGGTACCGAGGTTCAAGCAGGAACGGCTGATAACATCTTTTATGTGCAAACCATAGGGAGTGATAAGCCATGCCCTACCACGCTGTCCAATGGCGTGTTGGGAGTTGGTCTAGTGGATTGTCCACTGCTGATGTGGGTCAGTGGCCCAAGAGCTCCACCGGCTCTTGATGACTCGAAAAAAAAATTTCCAACATAATTCTCACTTATTTTTGAAATATTTGTATGCAGATTCCATGGGTAAAGATCTCCTTTCTCTATCCTACCCGATGGGGTTGTTGATGCAGCACTGGAGCATACTTCTTCTTTATATATACATTTTTCAACTTAGTTAAAGTCCATAGACATTGGAATTTAAAAACAGAATAGCAGCAGCATAGTCATCCTGGGGACTTCATTTTAGCATTTGAATTTTTCACCTTCTGTTGCTAATTATATCATGTCCGTCTTCCAACAAGAATTTACTACTTGGATGTGTCGCTCTTCCATCGAATCCAACATTTGATTTTTCTGTTTTATTTGGCCAGTCAAGCCTCAGTCGAGGCATCACCATCATTAACCTAATTCACGAATTGATACAGGCTTCTTTATTTCTAATTCCATGCGAGACTTTGACAAATAACGATGTAAACGGTTATATTGATTCACAACATTTTTCAAAGGGACCGAATTCACAACGAGTTACTGACCATAAAATTGGTATACACAAACACACACACACACACACACACACACATATATATATATATATATATATATATATATATATATGTAGATAGATAGATAGATAGATAGATTGATGGATGATAGATGGGGATGGATATATATATATATATATATATACACACACACACATTCATACGTACATATTTCGGGATCAAAATCTGCACAGAAGTTTGATTTCGATTAATCAGACCATTTCAACTTTTTCAATAGAAGGCAAGTCTTGTATATCTTTTTAAGAGTCATGTATCAGATCAAGATTCTTAACACTATCTTTCAAATCTATATATCGATAGTGTTCCCTTCGTACCCCCTGGTTTAGAGGCAATGAATGATATCAGTATCAGACTCAGAATCAAGGTTTCAAGGAGAGGATAAAGGAGTATTTAACGAAAAAAAAAAAAGCCCAATTTGTAGTTTGCTTTTTTAAACTTTTTCAATTCAATGTTTGTTTTTTTCTTCTCTCCAAAAGTATTTTTTTTGTTTTGTTTTTTGCTTCTCATCAGGAAATTTCCACAGACAAGTTGATGGTACTGCAGTCCAAACCCTCCGATGCTGAGTGTCCCACAGACGTGCTCAATGGATTTCTTTTTCCCTATGATCAGGCCTGGTAAATCATTTGTGGGGTAAAAAGAAGATTGTAACTCTCTCTCTCTCTCTCTTTCTCTCTCTGTCTCTCTCTAACTCCCTCTCTTTCTCTCTCAGCTTCATCTTGAACTGGACCGAAATTTCTTGATTGTTGAAACTTCGGACACGTCCCACTTTTTTCCTTTGTTTTGTTTTTACTTGTCTTATGAATTTCAGTCAGATTGTGATACCATTGCGAGAAATTTTCTACATGTACTTTTTTAAAGATTGATTTCACTTTGTATTCTTGCAACTAAAACCGAAAGTATGTGGCAAAACGTATTCAAAAGAGTGCCAGAAAGTCAGTGATAGTGCCCATGATATAATATTTCTCTTAATCATCTTTTGGGGAAAGGGGGGGTTTATAATGCGTGTTCCAACTAGCATCAGATTAGAAGTCACCTTAACAGATAAACATGTAAGCTATAAGTAAGAAAATGTCAACCTGCGGGCAGATTTGAAAAGCAACAATTGGAAAAATAATTCAGGAGTGGAACTGTTCTGATACTGAAGGTTCCACCGTATATTCTATACAGTTATATTTGAATCAGAAAATCGGTTAGTGGTAAATTCGAGGGAGGATTATTCGAAAAATAATAGCTGAAAATCATGGTTACAAATCACCATGTATACGTTCATGCAAAAAAATGCTCACAAATACGAATACTCAAATGTACAAGCATGCTCTTCTTTGGAGAATGTAGTGTATTTGCATCGGGATAATGAACGGAGGATGATGACATTTCTCGGTGGGAAAAATTGGAAAAAACAATTTCATTATTTTCCAATTCACTGTAAATGAGCTTTGCAGAAGCATGGCCTGGTGCATAGGAAATGAAATGATCACCGTCACGTATAGAAATATATGCCGTAATAACAAGCTTTAAAAACAACAAGAGGAACGTTCAATAAAAGAATTCGATCATCAGAGGAAACAATTGCAATCACAAAATTAAGGAAATATTTTCTCGGAATAATGACCTTGAATGACGTTCTAAGCATTCGAACAACATACGTTGTTCCTGAACATGTTTGACACATCTTTAATTCATGCTACGTATACGGTGAGAATACTGTATATGACGGCATATAAGACGACATTTTCTCTCAGAAATTTCCTTATGGGTAAAAATAAACATCTTTATCCCTTCCCACAGTAATCAGAATTTCCGTAGTGGTTGAGAACTTGGGTGATACATTTGACAATATCGATTAAATTGTATTTATTCCTCTTTGTATCTCTGCTTAAATTGCAGGAGTCTCATGAGGCATCTGATAATGTATGCCAAACCTGATGTTGAGTGTTAAAAGTTTCGACCTGTTCAAAGACAACAGGGAAGGCATTTATGATGATATCAAACTAATCACAAAGGACATTTATGATTATTTGCTCGAAAATAAGTTCTGTCAATGGCTTTCCATCGAGAGTCAATGAGCCCCCCCCCCCTCAAGCTAAATTTACAGACCCTGATTGTGATCTTGATTTCTACTGACTGCACCCTGCAGGAGCATGATTTGGACAGGGATATTAAAGCTATGAATCGGTGTTAATTTGATTCAAACTGATTCTCGGAAATCTCATTTTCTTAAAAAGTGTTTACCATGTAAAGTATTTGTGATAATGACGTTCTTCTAATATCCATTGTCATCGAGACTTCGATGGATTTGTTCGAGGACAATCTTAGTTTGAATGTGATCATTACTCATAGGACTGGGAATTTCTCGTAGTAATCAATTTAAAAAGTTTTAACGGAAAGAGAGAAAATATTGGCATCGTGATCTATACTTCTTTTGGAATATGAAATAGTAATTTTGCTATTTTTTGCAACTAGACATAATTCAAATCTTTTGCACGCTATCATGTGTATCAAATTAGTCTGTTATTTTCCCCCGTTAGGTTGAGAAATTTGGTATAATGAATAAAACTTTCATGCTGAAGTTTAATGCCTTCGACATTCGAATACCAATTTCAACATATTCTCCCGAAATCAGTCACAAAGAATGTTCAAATAATCCAAAATGCCTATGTATAACAAACAAAACATGGCTATTGACATATCCTACCATTTAAATGATCTATTCTATTTATATCTCTCTTTTATGGGTACTATCTCCCACTGACGTATACAACGCTGTGCAGTGGAGTTCCTACCCTTTGATCAGGGGATCAGACCCTTTTTCCATACCAATCCCTGTCTACTGATCACATGTTTTGAGGTAACAACAATTGATTGGACCACATGCAATAATTAGAGCACATCGTTTAACAAAAATCTGACTATAAAAGATAACCAATATATAATTCAATGAAACTCAGCAGCATGTTGAAATACACAAAATCGTGGATATATAATCGCTCCATCATTATTTACAAAGTTATATATTCTTTCCACCTCCCCTGTATTACTGGATTCACGAGCGGTGTTAGGAATGTCTATTGTCTGAACAGAAAAGGGAGTAAAAAATGATTTTTCAATGCTTGTTTTGATGTTATAACTAAAAAGATATATGATTAGCACATGGATAGAACTAAAAAATTATCTTCCACTCTCTCTCTCTCTCTCTCTCTCTCTCTCTCTCTCTCTCTCTCTCTCTCTCTCTCTCTCTCTCTCTCTCCCATTCAACCCAGTGAATGTGGTGACCGGATCTTTCTCCCAATGCAGTTTTATAGTTTGTTGCATGTATATTCAGCGATATCGCTTATTCAGGGTCTTATTTTATAAATGTCAATCATTAGAGTTGCAACCAGTTGCAAGTGATAATGATAAGAAACAAACCGTACTGTGATATTTTCATTGGGTTTTTTTTTAATGTACACACCTAATGATAAATGAACATGGAAAGTCATTGAACCCACTATGTGTATCTCATCTTTATCTTTAGTGCTTTTGTGTAAACCTTACAAAGCTGTTATATTTCTTTCAAGTCTTTGCTGCAAAATGTATTTCTTTTCAATCTTTGAGTCTATATTCATAGTTCCGGTGAAAGCATCTTATGCTTTTTTACTCGTCATATTGGATTTTCTTTTCCCTTCGTTCCGTCTTCAATTAATTTTTTGTCTCCTGTTCACGTTTTCACTTTCATTCATAGACAGAGAACTACTCTTTAGAGCTTGATTCAGTCCTTTCTCCTGAATGCAGTGGGGAAATGCGTAACAGTCATGGATACAAGTAGAAAAATTGCAATCTTAATCATTGCAATCGCTAGTATGCAACAAAAGATAACGTCCACGATTCGTAAATACGAGTGGCTCAAAAGGAAGAAACAGTTGGATTTTCTTATTCACCGAGAGAGACTCAAAATGTTGGGTTATCTTCGTTTCTCTTCTGATGCCATACATCAGACTTATGTGCGTAAGTTTTAGTGAGGGGCAAGGGCTTCCTAGAAACTTTTATTTTCACTGATATTAATTGAGTGTGCCTTGTAGGTTTTCATCCTGATTATTGAAGCATCTATCAAACCAATATATGAAAGAATGTACTTGCTGTAAGATTTCTATCGGTATTATCATAATAATTATGATAATATTTTTCCTGCACCTACACAATAGAGTACATAACTCAGGGGATGGAAGCAAGGACTTTGAATGAAAAATTAGGAGCGGACGTAATATTGCAATACAATGTAGTTGCAAAACTTTATATAATAAACAATGGAAGGGATACATAATTTTACTAAAAGGCGAACTAAAATATCCTCCTCTTTCCAGATAAAAATAAGTAATTTAAATACGTGATATAAGTCACTGATTATCTTTCTGATTCTTTGGCTAATGCTATTCATTTTTTGCCTATGTCGGTTTTGAACATTACATGAAAGTTAAGCGCTGATGATATGTCAAAATATACAGTATTTACTTCTTCAATCTATTTTTATACCAACAATTATTAACGTTGTTGTGATTCATATCGACTGATCTCACTATTCGAACATGAAAATTGGGAATGAAAACAAGTAGCATCGATTACGAAAAAAATATTATGAATATATATCCATTCAATTCAAATAGAAAGATAACTGGTTTTACTTATAAACAGACAATGACCAAAGATGATTTTATTTATCAACATTATTGAACAACAATCTCGAAATGTGACAATCTAAGAATGGATAAATCAAATGAAATAAACAAATAAATGGTTAACACGGATTTTCAACACATTCAACGAGTAAAGCGATTATATAAAACCTTTTTTGTGAAATTGTTTTAAAAAGACATAGCTAAAATATACTCGGAAAAGCCCATGGAATTTTAATGTGCTACGCTAACGTGTCATTGAGCTTTTCACACGTTATTTAATCCTCAAGTTGATGCTTTTTTCCAGGTGAAGCACGGGATAATTTGGATTCAATCTCTTTGAATTTCTCATCTATGTCCTCCCATCATCTGTGATTACTTTTTTTTTCATTAAATGAATTCATCTTATATGTTTTCTTCGTTGAAAGATTCAAAACGATAAGAATGTTATCGGACCATCCAGCATACCTCAAAATCATTATCAATGGGTTCGAGAGAGTCATTAACATACCAACCTGTGTTTGGACAATCTAGTCTCTTCTCTCTATCTTTGATGTTTTGTAACGATTCGGCTGATTCATTCCACAACTATCATTATGTGAATTATATCATTTCAAGAGAGAGAGAGAGAGAGAGAGAGAGAGAGATAGAGAGAGTGGGGATCGATATAATACACTTTCCTCCCATAAAACTGGAGAATGAATTGGCTAAAAGAATCGACATTATATAAACAGCAGAGATCAGATATCATCATTTATCCATGAAAAGATTGCAGATCAGTCCCAATCCAGGCTTTCAATTTTTGTATGCTGTACCAACACAATGTGTGATATACCAAAAATATCAAATACCAACATAGGAGATTTTTAAACGATGATAAATAATGCCGATAGCTGAGATAGCTGGGATGTTTGCAGAAATACTGAAATCATTGTGACTCATAAGAATGAAAGTGTATGCTCATCCAGTCAAATGATAAGACAGTGTTGTATTAAGTGATTAACAATTCCGATTAACATATTCTCAATTTATGTACTTATCTTTGTCTACACAATTTGCAGTTGGTAAAAACTTTATTCAGATTGAACACTTCCCTGTAACGCACATTTCTTCCAGCAGTAAGATATACTTTCAGTTTTGATTGAGTATTTTCACCCAGATTGTTAATTCTTTGAATTCTTGATTGAACAGTTTCCAGTGAATGATTTCACCGACGATAAATTTTACCTTTCGCCTGATGTAGTTATGCCTTTTTGAGCCAAGTGTTGAAATTCTTGTCCCATCAGCCTATTGATGATATACAATAAGTTGCGTGCTTCAGAGAAATCAATCGAAATGCTTTCGCTTCAAGTCAGTGGATTTGGTTGTTGTGCATTAGTGAATAGAGAATACGATTCCCCTAAATAAATGATTTTCTAATTATTGCCAAATATCTCATGAACGTTGGATAGGTTCATCAAATATTTTTCCAACTTTATTCAACTACCCTGTTTCGAAGACGTTGGAATTGTTTCTTTTAAAATAGTTGGTCATTCATGGTATAATTGTGATCTCTTTAATATCATTCACGGATTGAAATCTGTTTGGAAAAGCAAGTAAGATAGGTGTAGACCGTCGTTAGAGGTAATATGTAAAAAGTTACTGAACAGTCATTGTGAATACGAAATACACCACACGCAAGGTCATTATATGGCTGCTCTTTGCCAAAAACAAACTCCACTACATTTTTGTCCAAACACCCCTAGTACGGTATTCTCTGATAGGTTTCCATGTTACAGCTAAGACACACCATCAATAGTTGAGATATTAAACGGCTTGATACTCAGAAGATCGATATTGTGTACACCTTGGATTGGAAGAAAATTGCTATATTTCTCCGTCAACAACTCCCAAAAGCTAGGATGAGCTTTGATCACTGTCAAATAGAACAATAAAGATGGATCAAAAGAGCCGATGTCTGGGAGACAAAAAAATGCCCTTTTCTCTCTTTTTAGGGGTCACTCCTTAGCCGACTGAAGAGTGCTTGAGCTCTATTTGACATTTTTTACAGAAATAAAGAAAACAAGAAACAAAACCAAAGAGACTGGCTGGTGATAGGATAACATGGGGGGAATCTTATCGTCCCTTTCAGTACTCAGCTTTGAGAAATAATTGGAATCTCCGAGTTTTCGAGGGAAGAACACTCATCAAAACCGCCTCTTCCCCATCCCTATGCTAGTGTTGGTGAGCAGGTTGTGAAATTATTTTCTTCATGGCAAACGATGGAAAATGTACTGAGAAACTTTTGTGAAACTTTCATCTGAGAGGTCAGTTATATAGTATGGGGAGCAATAAAATAGAATATATACAATCATTTCAGATGTTGAGGGTAATCACATTATGGTTTTTAGGGGTCAGGGATTACTGTAGACGTTGCTGTCAGACGTAATAATTTTAGTATATGTTTAAGATGACATTCATCTAGATGGAAACAGATCTACGTCGATTGCATCACTTATTCCAAAAGCTAACTGCTCAAACTGATTTAAAAAGAGCGACTCAATTTATTACTTCCCCCGAAATTCCCTTAAACACAAGGTGAGTGATCAGTCCAACAGACGTTTGTTTACTAATGAGTGCTCCATGAATCACTTTCATCAAAGTGATTGATTACATCAAGTCCATCGGAAGGAGAAGAGGGAAACGAACAGCTTGGATTATTATATCATTTTTATATCGTTTTGTTGTACTTATCGCACATCAATAGATAAAGTTATGATCTTAAGTGCATCAAATATGATTATTAATCTCTATTCTTTTTTTCTACAGAAAGGAGTTTGTTTGATATTGCATTTTTGATTTGGGATTTTACGTACCATCGTATAAATTCGTCAGTGCTTATATCTTCATTTTTTTCTTTTTGGTTAAAAGAACTTTAATCTGAAGGCTAAAAAACTATCTAGAGACTATTTAAATTTCATTGCACACACGCCAACCATCAATCTACAAACAGATCGGGTCAGAAGAAGAAAAGATTATCATAAACAAAATTGACTGTGATGGAGAGTTTTTTTCTCATTTTCTTCTACTTTTCTTACAGATTTTATGAGTAGTCATGTTAAAACTTTCCAGAAACAATGAAATTTTGAATATTGTGCCATGATGAATAAGTAAGTGATTTTGCCATTATGTTTTCTGACCATTGAATGTCTTGATATCTCTTAGAAGACTACTTAGAAAGGAGTGAGGAAGTTGTGGTTATGAATCTTTTATTTTCAAATGATCGGAATTCTTCAGATTTTGAGTTACATATACTATGTATATCCGTCCTTAATGATACAATTGAAAATGAAACATACGATCATACTGGAAGAAAAAACGTTGACCGTATCATAAAGAGAACCGAGCAAGACTGAAGCTCAAGATAACTCTTCATGATAAAAAAATACATCATTGATAAGATGGAAGGCTAGGAAGAAAAATATTAAACAATGAAGAAACAAGAGGAAAAATGAGCTGAACACTTCCGAAAAAAAATGGCAACTGAGTTCATAGGGTGGAAAAGCCTTTGTTGTATTATGTTTTATCATGTTAAAAATAATATATATATATATATATATATATATATATATATATATATATATATATATATATATATATATATATATATATACATATATATATATATATATATATATATATATATATGTGATTATGTTCATAAAGGAGAAACTTACATATATACATATTTATTGTATTCTTTATCCCAGTCTATCCGTCTCTCTATCTCTCCTTCCAAGCAATTCATTCAGTTTTATTTCGGATCCCTGACTAAAACATTTGTTTTCTTGTTTGTTTGTTCTTTTGGGGGGATAAATCACTTTCTGGTAGCAACAAATTAAATTTGAAAGTACAAACATGCCATCCCAAAACGCCCTAAATAGTTATCAAAGATAAATCGAATCATTTGCATGAAGAAGAGTAAACAGTGGGGGATTCTACGTGTTTGTGTAGCAATTCCTTGATTCCATTATATTCTTAACCCCATTCAAACAACTCACAAGAAAAGTGAGGGATTCAAACATAAGGACACCAGACATTCACTCCTTCAGTCTCTGTACGTTTATCATTTCTCTTGCTACTAAAATTATTACTACATATAATCTTTTTGATGCTGCTGGTGCTTATGATTCCATTCCTGAAGTCAACCAAAATGAATACGAGATTTTTTGTCTACCTTAATCTATCAATCATTGTATGAACACACAGGCAGAAGCGACGAAGCATTGGGAATACCACTAAAAATATGGTAGCTGGCATTCAATATTTTTTTTATAAGATAGATTGATGTTTTAATACATCCATCGCTGCTGACATGAATTCTCTTCGACGTTGTCCTGCGCAAAAAGTCATAGTCATTACTTCAAATTTGAATCAGTGTAGGTATATTAGAAAGATTACATCGAAAGCATCGTTCTGATAAAGTAATCTCACCGCTGGTTATTCAAGTGACTACCCTTTCTCTCTCCATCATTGTTGTAACTATTTATTCCAAACACTTGACCCTTTCTGAAAAATAAGTTTTGTCTTTTGACAGATTTCAAAAACCTTTCAACTCGATGATTTCATCTTTTATCAGATTAAACTGTCCAACATATTCTACTATCTGATTTCTTACCTCGATGCATTCCTTGCATAATTAATCCTATTAAGCAGAAGATTCTTTGCAATTTTCCCTTTTACCACCAGGGCCTTCCCGATCAGTAATACAGCCATGCTAGTGACGCAGCTCTATGAAACCCCCGATGCTGCAAAACAATGCAGTTATTGTTCGAGAAATGGATTCGAAACCATTGCCGAATGTTTCTCACGACATTTAAGCAACTCACTCAGAGTATTTTCCAATTCAATATTTTCACCAAAGTAATTGCATGAGATAGCTAAGTGACAACCATGGCTTGTCCAACTAGATTACTATCAGGATATTGGCCAAATATGCATCGCCAAACACGATAAATTGTCGTATTGGCCTCAAAAATGATGATTCTATCTTAGACTCAAATGTGCAATAGTTCCTGTTGTCAATCCATGCAGGTGTAACAAATGATGATGACGTAATAACAACAATACAAGCAGTTGAATAAGTGACGGAAATGAGGTACAGAGAAAATATGGAACTGATACAGGACATTTCAATGTAGCAACACACGTCAACATTTGAAGCATTGTTTATGATTAACATCATGGATTGATTATTATTTTACATTGTTGTAATATATTAACACCCCCTTGCTACTGACGTGTGAAAATTACGTTGTTTCTCCCAAGTGAATCAAGAATGAAAAACACTACATGATAAATATTGATCGATATTCGATATAATAAATTCATAGTGAACATATTTTCTAAGCATCAGAATTTTTCTTGAGGATTTCTCAAGCAGTATTACATTTTACTGATTGCACAAGCAATACAATCCTGAGATATACTAGAAATACAGGCACTGTAAACTTTTGCATCAATGCAATATTAACAATGACGGCCAAATGTGCATACACTACTTTTACGAGACTGGGTGCACCAAAAAGATTGCATCTGAATGCAAATCAAATTGAAAATGAAAAAAATGCACCTCCAAAATATAACATCTAATTCGTTTGAGAAGGAATATGAGTATGCATTTTTTTTACTCGACTGTCTGGTTTGGAAAATCAGTAACATCAAAGCAACTAAATATGCCTGAAGACAGCGCATTACTTTTATATCTAAAGAAAAAATACCTGATTTTCCCTTTTGAAATCAATTTTATCTAACAATACGAAAGATTCTACTTTTATAATTGCCAGACACTACATCTTAAGTAATAAAACAACGTAAACATGCAAGACTTTTCTTTCTTGTTAATGATCCCAGAAACTACAAGAGAACCAGACAAAATTGAAAAAAAGGCTGGGTAATTCACTAATGAATGTCCGTTTCTGCCAAAGATACGATTATATGTACACTCTGTTGGGATAAGACTTCCAACCTGCACATGTTTCCATTGAAAATCGTCAGGACGAAGAAATTGTTTCATGTATTAAGAAACTTTGGCTTTGGACAATGGTTCTTATACTCAATTGTACTACACAATAAAGGGAGAGAATAATCAATAAATGGAACTCGATACCTCCCTAAATATTCACCTACTTTTCCCCTTTTCATTTCTCCTGTTGCTGATAATATGGATTTGAAGAATGTTTCTCTCTTGACTATTCTACAATGAGTCAAAGGTAATTTTGAGAATATATATAACCTCCATTATTGGCTTTAATCTTATTTTCCTCCTTCAATCCATACATTATTTCTTTTATTTTCCGAACCTTATTTTTTTTTCGTTCTATGTGCCTGTCTGGTGTATATATGTATTAATTGATGATGAAAACAAAACGTTTTCTAGCCAGTTTTTGCAATTGCCCACATCATTGGCTCTCTTCCAATTCTCTCTTTTTATCCCACTATGTTTGAATTTTCTCTCTCTCCCTCTCCCTCTCCCTTTCCCTTTCTTCCATCGGTTCTAAAAAGAAAGGTATAAGACCAATACATCGTCCTAATTGTCATTTATATAACAAAAACATGGGACCTAATCAAGACACAGCCCTGTAGACAGAGAGGTATGCAACTTGCTCATTAGAGTACCTCATGTCCACCCTAATAATAGCATATTAAAGTGAGTCAGACTTTAATCTGAATTGCAGCACATCAACATTGGCATGATCTTATTGCCAGTGATATTTATTGTTTACTCGACATGTAAGACATATGAGTGATTATGCACAAAAAACTTACAAATTTTGAGTAGTAAAATGTGATAAGCTTTCATAAATAGACAGCTCTGGGTATTTGCTGGGGGGGGGGCATGAGAGTATATCTCTTGCGTATTGGTATGTATAACTGGCAGATTCTGCTGGAAAGTAGAACATTAATGCTAAAAAAAGATCACACCAAAGTTGTTTTTCGGTGAAAAAAGATATAAAAATATACATTTGGGACATGTTTAAGAAAATAAATAAAGCTCAATTTCATTGAATATGGACACGCTTTTTCTACAGGAGACGTGCAAAAAAATCTGATTTTTCGAAGATATTGACCTAGTATATGGTAAATTCAGTGCAGGTTTTCATTTCTTTTCGAAGAAACAAACAAATTTAATCAGTATGGGGAGGAGAAAATATATATATATTTCTGGTTAGGTGACGCAAGCAACTACACCAGACTGTTACTAGCGCTGTGGTTGAGATTTCCACCGTGTCTATTAATGTAGCTTCGAGAAAAAATTATGCAATGGTTCTGTGAAACCAGTTTATATGAATATTTTTGTTTGATATATCTGCTTAAATGCTTTAATAGCAAAATGTATCAGAAATAACGCGTTAAAGTATCAATATGAACATTCAAGCTAAGTTAAAACCCATGTGTATCAGCGTAGACTAAACTAAATCATATCCCCTGTGTGTGAGTGTGTGTGTGTGTGTATGTGTGCGTAAGTTTACATCTGTGTGGAGTTGTATGTGGAGAATAAGTTTTATATTGTATCAGGAATGCTTTATCATTGATCCACAGTTTGGTCTCGTAAACCATCCTTTGTAAATTTGACTGGCACGGAATACGTCTCTTGTTTGCAGTATGTTTAAAGTAATTTTTTTTCAAACAGGTGTGTAATTGAGTGTCTAAAACGACTTTTAATTCATTCATAATCCCCAATATTATTACTAGTTCATGTTTCTACTCAGTTGACATTTCTTGAACTAAAACAGAATGAATAAACACAATTTTGTGTTTTACTTTCGCTAAATTATCCTGTACCCTCTTCTTTATATAACAGCAGAAACACGTTAAGTATTAGTCAATTGACTCCCTTTTTTCAGCAAGAAAAGGGGTTTAAAACGCTGTCCGGCTTTTTGTATTGATTGCCACGGGAAGAAACTTTTGTAGAAAATCAATTTTTCTTTTTCAATCTTGATAGTTACGAGATCAAAGTAGGATAAGATATCAATTATGACTTGTAGGTTGCCAATGAAGACAGAAATCAATCGGCAAGTCTATGGGTTTTTTTCAGGAAACCTCATGTCAGTATAATTTTATCGTTTATCATTGTTAGTATTTCATTGTCTGTTTTAACAAGTAATTTGGATATCAGATGACAACAATAGATTAATTCGTATAGATAGGGTTAATTCAGTAGAGATTTTTTTATGTGTTGATATGGGTTTGTTTCCTCAAGAACCAAAATGTTCGATGCCAATTGAGCAAGGATTTGTAGATAACTTTTCATCAACAAAATGTTCCCACCTGATCCTGATGGATAGGCTCGTTTTCAAACTAATTCCTCTGTATCCAGATTCTTATATCAGGAATTTCCCACTGGAATAGCGAGGATTTTTCGAAACTTGGCAGATATAAACAGTACCATTGTATTGAAAAGTTACATTTTTTACACCTGTGTTGGCAGTCACTTACACGGAAAAAATGTTTTGAAATACTTAACAAAGATATCATGAGAAATGGAAATTGAAGGTTAACAGAGCAGATTATGGAATCTGCGTTCTGAATTCGACCTTGGCTTGAAACAATCAGCAGTCACTTCGAAAGTTGACAGATCTCCAGCTAAAACTATTGATAAACAAGGGAGAAATGGAGTGAGTGACATCACTATGGGTATCTGTCACACAACATAAAACATTGAGGGATTTTGAATTCAAATTGATACAGTGGAGTGTAAAGAATACAAGTGAATTTACATCGTGGGCAAGTACAGGTAATGTCAAAACCAGTGTAGGGGTACGATTATCACCATGTTTTCATTGAAACAAAGAAGATATTGATATGCCCTGCTATGCAAACGTTCCAAGGTTGATATCGCTCCATGGAAATCTTGACAGCGAGAAATGATCATTACCATTGTTCAATGTTTCTTTCAAAATTTTAAGGAAATTTGTTGTCTAAGGAAGATCATGGTCTTTTTTATTTGGCACTTTATTCTCTATTCTGATCGTCATATAATTGCCCTGAAAAAATTTATTTCATATGAGTTTGGTTTTACTGCAGTTCATGTGAAAACCAAATTTCTTTTTTTTTCCTGGTTTGTTTCACTTTTTATCTAGTTATCAAAACTTTTTAGCGAAAAGAACGATGTTGTCATCAAATCAGGTGTTACTCAATTATCCACCATCCAGATAAATAACTGAGGGTGTTTTATCAGGGAACAAGGAGAATATCTAGAAGCATTCTGGGTCGATACTATCTGCTCCAACTCAATTAGTTTGCTATCTTGGCTGACGCCTTCAACTTCCAGGAAACGATTATTTGTCATGCAGAGAAAGTTGCTTTTTCTGATCATATTGGGACATTTTTATATTACTTACCTTATATTACCCGTATTGCCAAAACTTGCCAGCAAGAGCGAATTTGATAATTGCGTCAAGTCCTTTAGAATGTAACTTCTAAGACATTGATCTTTCTTTGGATATACATTTAGATAAGAAGGGAAATCGATCAAATTTACCCGATATATTGCGATCAATCGATTTTGAAAATTCAATCAACTTGCATATGCATATATCGTAATTATTGAAGTTTTTTTTGTTTTTTTTTTAGAAAAGTGATTTTTTTATCCTGTTTTCTTGAATGATAACTGCTATACTAATCTTATGATATATATTCATAAAAGGAGATAATTATTTGTCCATTAATTATCATGATATATGATATTCATAATGGACTCCTTGGATCACATGTTTCAAGGGGGTAAATTATAAAAATCCACCCAATTGAACAGACTTATGCATGTATTCAAATCTCCTCAAAAAAGTATTTGGAGAATGCATACAATTATCTGTTGAGGGGATTATATTCCCAGTACTAGATCAATGAGGCACCTATCATGGGTGTTTCTTGGATGTGATGAAACTCATCACTCTTTTGGCTTTTTCAAACATCCTTTCCACGCTGACTGTTCGGCATTGAGGAAAATTCAGTACCCTTTTTATGAACATTCCAAAAATGAACCCACCACTAATGACGCGAGCACTCTATCACTTGTCAATTGTGATCAGGAATTTGTTCAATAAGTTTTCAAATAGCTCTCACTAGGCTTTTATCCATCACTGAGAAAATATTGCTTCGTAGGTGGTTAATTTAAAATGATATTATTCCGGGGAGCAATTTGTCTTACTCTTACGAGATATTCACTTCCCATGATATCCCAACATTCAAATTGTTTTAGGCTGCTATGAACAGAATGAATGTACAATAATTGTTATAATTCATTGTTATTCCAATAAGCTCAACTTGATAAACATCTTTACAATATGAAGACCTATGTGATTAATGTAAATACTTAAGAAAAGATGTTTTAGATAAACTGATTCCGATGACAATCATCGTTTGATTAGGTTTCCTTTGATCAGTGCGCATAGACGTCTTCAGCAACAAAAAACGGAAATTGAAGAAAGACTAAGTGAACAAATAAAAAAAGTCTGTTATACTTGTTTTTTCTCCCCCCTCTCTCCCTCTCGCTCCCTCCCTCCGTCTCTGTCTCTGTCTGTCTGTCTGTGTCTGTCTGTCTGTCTATCTGTCTATCTGTCTCTCTCTCTCTCTCTCGGACACACACACACGTGTGTGTGTGTGTGTGTGTGTGTGCCCCCTCTTATGGGGACTTTCAGTAGCTCAATTCTCCGTATCCAGATTTCATCTGAACTCTCTTATCCACTTCTGTTAAAGTCGAGTGACTGTATCATGTGAATCCATTTGAGCCATAGCAATATCATTTCTATCTTTTTCTGTGTTCCCTGGGAAGCTTTTTTGAGGCTGATGATTAAATCATTTCCTCCCTCAAAAGTTTATATACATCATGGCCACCTTCCCTTACCAGGATCCTCAATGCCCAATGTATAAGATACAGGCCTCAGTTTTCTACCATAGGAGTGGCTTTTCAGAATAGTATATTGGTCGATGACGTCATCAGAGTGCTGTTATTTTGAATTTAGAAAATACATGAAAAAAAAAGTAGGTGCAATTTAGAAGGGTCCTTTTTGCTACGTGTACGCTATCATCAGATTTGACATCGTGAGCAAGTGGAATTCTTAAAGGGAATTATCTTGACCTACTTGAGATGAAACCAAATTCCTTTTATTCTCATTTCGCCTTCCATGGTCCCTGGAGGGCGGATAACAAAATCGCTTCTCCTTTATCAATTGTAGAAACGTCATCACCCGTCCTCTTAGGAATTCCAAGAACTAGATTTTGCCCCCACCAGTAACTTTCGGACAGGCAGTATTGGAAACTTCACAGATCAACGTGACGTCAATCATGTTTATGTTATATTATTTTGAAAGCACTCAGAAAGTACAACCCCTTGAAAACTCTATTCTTTACCAGCTGAATAGAACATAAAGAAAACAATGAAAAAACCTTAGATATATCAAATTCAAGTTTATCTTTTTAAAAATATAATTACATCATTCTTATTGAAGCTTTCCCGTATAGTCATTAGAATATCTCCCATTTGGAAACAAACTCTTGGTCCCATCTCAATCAATTTTCCCACACGTATTTCCACCCTTCCATGAAATTTCATTGAAATTAACTGAGATATCACCTTGACATACAGACTGACGGAAAGACAGATAAACAAACGCACAGCCGAACAAACAAGACTTGATACATATACTTCTTTCAACCACTTTTCAAGTGATTGATTTGGAATGGTCTGATTGGATTATTCGCTGAAATAGTGTTTTTTTCTTTAAGGAAAAAAACATCAAATAAAATTAACATTCTATTATGAAAAGATGCGTAAATGAGAGTCAATAATTCTTTACATTGATCTTCTTGGTGAACTCAAACTTGTCACGCTTGTTCACTTTTTCAATCCTTATACGATTCTGAATCAAACTTTGTCAATACTGAGTCATGTGTTCTGCATATTTCTGAACAATCTGAAATTTTCTGTTTCATGACCTTTTTGAGGAATGTTTCTATAATTCATTAATTGCACTTATTTTCGAACAATGCTTATCACAGGTTAATATACAGTTCTATCGCGATTATAGGTTTGATCTATAGAAAAGTAAATGTTGCCGAGTTTCAGTTGAAGAAGTCAGTTGTCCAAAAGCAGTAACTCTCTTTTGCACTGATAGGATCAGATTCATTCTGATAACTTTCTGAAAGTGGTCGAACGGGACTTTATAATTCTTATTCTTGCTACCATATCCACATATTGGGTATAAAAAGGAGTGTTCCCTACTGAGATTTGATATTAGACCCATTTCTTGGAAATTTCTTCCCGTCCAGGGCAATTGCCTTACAGATCAGGCTACTAAGACCACCGTTAATAGGCTCAAATCTTATCGTGCAATATCCATCTTTTATGTTCACTTAACGACTGATACATCTAAAAACTCTCGCATAGTTGATGGATCAGTTGAATTCTATTAGATGAAGTCTAAGTGAATGTTTATAATCCCCGAGAAAAATTTCTGTCATATTTTTCTGGCCATAGTGCAACTTGACGAGACAGAATAATCCAGGGTTTCCAATTAAGCAAATCTATTTGCCAACAGAAATTTACTCAAGTGGAGACATTCAAGTTTTATTGGATCATCAAGAGATTCCAACCTGAGAGATGATTAAGTGAATTTGTAAACAGGGTGCTTGTCGACGTTGATAGCATTTGTTTACCCAAAGGTTTAAATCTTTGTTTGAGGTAAGTGAAGAACATATCTGGATCCTTTCCAGTCAATATTAAGGAGAATTTGTTACAGGAAGAGAAACGACAACGAAAGGAATGGACGTGTTCCAAGAAAAGGGGCCAAGAGTTTTATTGAGTTTTTGCAGGAAACGTTTAAATTTTGTGAATTCTTGATTGATAAAAAGAGCTCTCACAAGATGTGTTCTTTTCCATATATTCATAGAGTGCATATATTCCCTACAATTCGTCTTGAAACCCAGTCAGAATGCACAGGTGAACATTGCTTTTTTTTTTAACTGTTAGAAACATTTGCTCATTCAGCAATTGCATCAATGTAATGTCCGCAAACTAAAGCATTTGAAATCACATCTTGAATTGTTCCAAAATGTTTAAATTTTCCAATTTAAATTCATTGAGAATAAGATGGAAGCAAAAGTAACTTAATCATGCTTATATGATTGAAAGAATTTTTTTCTGTTTCTGGTGTGGACATAATGTTTATTTGGCATCATATTCATCGCTTTGTTTTATTTTCTTGAATGAATTCCAACCATTCTCCCCGGTGATTATTTTTATCTCTTCTTTAAGAAGTTTCAGAGATAAGTGTATTTGTACATAGATTATTTGAATAATGAAATACGTGAAAACTTTCATTTCTTCAACATTTTTGAATTTTGTTTCATTTGAAGTAATAAATAGGATAATGAAAAGCTACTTTTGTGTACGTATCTTCATCGTCGTTTTTAAATAATGAAAAATAAACCTACAAAAATTATGCGTACACTACAATAATCGTACAAATCGATCGGTGGACCAATTTATCTATCTATCTATCTATCTATCTATCTATTTATCTATCCATCTATCCATCTATCCATGTATCTATCTATATATCTGTGTCATGAATGATAACCTACAAAAAACATGCGTACACAACAATAATTTTACAAATCTATCGGTGGACCAATCTATCAATCCATCCATCTATCAATCTATGTATGTATGTATGTATGTATGTATGTATGTATGTATGTATGTATGTATGTATCTATCTATCTATCTATCTATCTATCTATCTATCTATCTGTGTCATGTACCATTTACTTCCACAAACAGTAAAACTACCAGAATTATGAATCAAGGAAAAAATACGTATTCATTAAACCAAATTGACAAATTACGTTCTCTGAACACTCTGAGGGGGGTTTCTCCACAAATTCTCGGTAACATTGCAGCTGACCATTTTAAATGTAAAAAACTACAGAAGTAAAGAAACAAATAAAAGAATCGTTGATCTTCACTTAAGATAATCATACGGACGGAATAATATAATTCTTTTCTGTAAAAAAGATACTTCGATTTAAAAAGTGAAAAAAAATGTAAAAGGTATTCATGGTTACAATCATTTCATCGAGCAATTACAAACATTTCATTTCATTTTCCAATTTCTATGCTGATATTATTTTAGTTCGAGCACTTGAGTTAATTGAATAAAAATGTAATCACCAAGCCACGATCATTTGGGGAAGTGTGAACGCCAAGGCAACTATATCATCACAAGGTTGCGAATTGTACTGAGAAAAAGAAAGGAACGTTTCAACAGCATGAGACAAGCGAAAATCACACTACCAAGCGCTAGTCTGTTAAGGTAACTAACTCCCAAAAGGAATAAGACCATGTTTATGTAAATAATCTATGTTGATATTATTTACACCAGTTCACAATTCGCCAATATATGCAGAATGCATGCACAATTGACCGAAATAATCAAATCTCTGGTAATAACAGTACGATAACACGGAGGAATGTTTCCAACACTGGGTTGCTTTTATTGCTATTGATATTCGGACCATCCACATCTTTGTTGTTTTTCATACAACGTTTCGGCCGTTGCACTCTACAGCCTTCGTCAGGTATCATCTGGGAGATTTTGGGGAAGTAGCGAACCGAACCCTTTATTTATCCAACGGGGGTATTTCGACCGTACTCCCCTCTTTTAGCGTTAGTAGTATTGTTACACTGTCTTATAAATCGGGTATAGCTGACCATGTATGGAAAGAAAAGGGAGACCACCTACCCCTCTGGAACAAGGTTGGTATTATCGATCAGGAAGAACACTGGAAAATTCGTAAATTGAAAGAGTCGGCCCATATGCTGGGCAAGCAAAACTGCTTCAGTAATCCTAGCATTGAAATGAATACCATATGGGAACCTCTAATAATAAAAGACAGAAAACAATAACATAAAAAAAAATCTGTCACCTGAGGTTTAAGACTCCTAAAAATTATCACCGGTTGTCCACATGGACACATAGCGCAGTGGTTACAGCATCAAACAAATTACTGTTAAGTAATCTGATGGTTCTAGGTTCGATCCTAGTGTGAGACAGTTTAACAATATTACTAAAAAAGGGGAGTACGGTCAATATACACCCGTCGGATAAATAAAGGGTTCGGTTCTCCTAGATGATACCTGACGAAATGTATGAAAAACAACAAAGATGAGGATGGTCCGAATATCAATAGAAATAATAATACCTCGTCTCAAAAATTCCAAGATATACTGGGTTGCGTATGTCATGATAACTATTCTTTAGTCAACCCAGTGAATGATATGTATGTAACATTTGTTGAGAGGACTTTTGTTTATAATTTATTGAACATTCGCCATTGTTGTGATGATTCTGAAACCGACGGACTGCAAACTCGTACTGGGCTGCATGCTCAGACTCGGTAAAAAAAAAAGTTCTACAAGCTTCAAGGGAACAACACAATCAAACAATATATATATATATATATGTATAAAAGAGAATGAATTAAAAGATTTTTCCCTAGAAACTCATGGCAATCTGTAGTTATACTCTTTTAAAAATGAGATAGTATGTATTAGCTTATAACCAGTGACCTTGTCGAACCACAGTTCCACTCTGTAGGCTTTTTCAAAGAAATGTGTACAATATTAAATCAGTTGGGTATCCCTGTACTATGATAAAGACAGCAGATACAAGACTGACATGGTAAAAAACTTTTAACACTTTCCCTCTTCTCCTACAGTACTTTTAATTCAGTGCGCCCATATTTGATTCATTTTGTAGGTAACTGGATGGATCAAACGTAAACATATCTGTCTCATAACACAAACAACTACAGTTCGAATACTGGTGGAGGAAAAAACCGACAACCGATTTTTAGAGTTCAGCAAGTTCCTTCCCCTTTGAAAAAAAGGAAAAATGATCATAGAATGTGTGCAATCTTAAAATTTTTGACCTAGTCTGAACTTGTTTGGCTCTTAGTCATTTGTCCATATCTCAATCGTTTTAGTTTTAATCTGGCTCTTATTGTATTAATTTGATTTTTTTTTTTCTTTTGTCAACAAAAAATTCAGTTGACGTGGTTATCAATTTGAATGGAATCAATTGGATGGAATCATAATCCCTATTTTGTGATTTCTATCTCTATGAATTCCATATAAAACACCTGCGTGAATGAAATATGAAGTTTCTCTCAGTATTCCGTGCAGCCCTCGTACAATACATGTCTCGACTTCATTTATGAGGCAAAAGACGGCAGGGTAATAAAATTGACGATTGAGTTTGCTACACGATCTCCTCTACTGCTTGCCAACTATGTATTTGATACCACTAAACATAAGCTCAAACACTTTTGGAAAAATGGCTTAATAACATTCGATGTTGGTTGAGTTGAAATATTATGTTTTTTTGAATGGTTTATATGTGTTTATATAATTTCTGTATTCTCTTTTTTTATATACCATTCCTCACGTTGTCATAAATAAAAATCGACTATTCATATGTAACAACTTAAAAGATACAAATAAGAGTAAAAATGAAGCAGTTAGCAAATACATTTCACATAAGCATAAGTATGGCATTTTATAAACACACACACACACACACACACACACATATATATATATATATATATATATATATATATATATATATATATATATATATATATATATATATATATACTATAATTCCTTATAGATGTAATACTTACTTAATAGACATTAGTCATATTCCTACTAGAATTCTCCATTGAAATTAGAATACGAATATATTGGACATAATTTCCGGTCTGGGGATGATTCAAATTTTGACAATTCTTATTTCCCAAAATTTGACGTTCGGTGATATTGGCGCAGATTATGCCAAATTATATCACTTTTTAACTTCAATATTGAGAAATATTTATAGAATTATTCATCAATGATTAAACACATCGAAGTGGAACGAATCAAAGTTTGACAGATTGATTGATTACCATTTCTTAAAAACATTCAGGAGAATCAAAAAAGGGAAATGAGATCGAAAAATTGAATCAACGGGAATATGTAAGGATTAGGTAACTGGGAAAGTAACTGAGCTGTCAATTTTCTGTTGTCTGTGAATTGATGACAAAGATTCCTGCCAAGCATTGACTGTCATTTATCTAGTGAATATACGGATCATTTTGCTCATCCTGGAACTTTCTAAAGAAATGGAAGTAATTAGTTTTTGTAAATTTCAATCGGACATCAAAACTAGCGGCCACGCTAGCAATATATCTAACAATTATTACGAGAGATACTATTCCTCTCCTTCTCATTTCAGTCAGCATGAACAAATTAATGGTAAGAGAAAATCATTAAACTTAATTGCTTTTTTTCACACACACACAAGCATACATAGATCTCAACATATACATAGTTGGAGGCAGAAAAAGACAGTCGAATGGAAAACTCTAGGGTATCCTGTAAAAATCATATTCAACTTTTCACTGTTTTATTTTGTTGAGGTTAACAGATGAGTGAATATTTTATTTCTTGACTCGGTAGATAAATGCATATACTACACATATTCTTGGAGTTATTCTTGGGTACGTCCCCATTCTTTACACATGAAAATATATATATATTTTTTTAAATATCTTCGAGTCACCTTAATTTACTTACAAGATACAGAGCTTCTTTCATGTTTTGCCAAGCCTACCGTTATATCTGGATTGCTTTTTTGTTTATCACTTATGGTATATCATGCTGCTCTTCTTCAATGAAACTGATATCAGGGATCCTCCAGAGCTTTTTAACCTTTTTTGCTCAGAATTAAATCTACTCTTTTGATCATTTGCTTGAGACCGGTGTCATCCTTAGAACCTGACTTATTTCGAACAAACAGGCCAAATAGTTTAGAATGTATTCATACTGGATTATTGCATATGAAATGTTGTTTTTTCACTGATATAAAAAAATATGGTGAATGTATACTCAAAAATGTCTCTTTTGAAGCATCTTTTTTTCCGCCTATGATTATATTCTATATCTCAAGAATTATTCATATTCAGTTAGTGTACGGAACGAAATTTTCAGATTTGAAGATTGATTTGGAGAGACCATCAGAGGAGGGAAACTGCTGATTTTCAGGGGATATGTAGGATGACCTCTGATATAGCAGCCACACACCAGAATCGTAAGACCAATGTGTGTCCGGGTAAAAGATATTCGTTACCCAACCCTGAACACTGCAACAAGAAGTAAGATTAAAAAGCTACAAAACAAAAGTACCCGTTGTCACAGTTACCTCTCGATATATCGATATATATATATATATATATATATATATATATATATATATATATATATATATATATATATATATATATATATATATATATATATATATATAATGATTGCAACTGAATTTTTGAACCAAAAAAAAATTTCAGTAGAATTCCACACGTTGGTCTCACAAACTTAATATTTTTGATTGAAGCACCAGTTTGAGAACAAACTTTTTAATGCAGATATGCAGTTTCAAAATGTTTGAAAAATGGTATTCAATAGCAGAATTATCTGGTGAATATGAAAGGTTCTTACAAAATATGCACAATTGAATGAGTTTTTATATAGTGGACGGAACGATATGAGGTTTTGCTTTGTTCTGATGCCTTTAAATTGGCCCATTAAGAACCCAGCTTCTTAAACTTTTCAAACTATCTTATTGCCTTTAGATGATACGATTCGACTGCTATTGAATTTTTGAGGTAACTAGGGAATCCTTCGACTGTTCTTCTATGGACTTTGGCGATTGCTGTTGGTAATCGCTTACAATTGAGAATAAGAGAGAGACAGACTGACAGAGAGAGAAGGAGGAATGAGATATAACGTATGTATAATTATTTGTGGGGGATTCATACCTTAATAGTTTAATTGTCAATGTTGAGAAACAACTTGACCAGACATGGTCAGCAAATCAACAAAAATGTTCTTTTGAAAACGGTGCCGTTATTTGGCCCTTTGAATTACCGATAGTTATCCAGCATATTGGTAGAAGTAATACTATCTCCAAGCAACTATTAATCCTGTGTAGGTTTGATTTATGCAGCAGTCAAATTCTCTTTAAATAATTATCCAATACAGGCTGTTTGGGCTAAATGATAAATTTATCGTATGATAACGGGAGGTTGTTTCAAATAGAGTTTGAGAAGAATATATGGCATTTATGATAGATTCGAATCGATATATAAATGAAATTTTTGCAATGTTTCATTATTGATCATTCATTCTTTTTCCGGATAAGGAAGGATTTCAGAATGAATAATAATCTTTATAATACGTCAAAGTATATATTTACGTTATGATATATATATATATATATATATATATATATATATATATATATATATATATATATATATATATATATATATATGTATATATATATATATATATATATGTATATATATATATATATATATATATGTATGTATGTATCATCGAATTCACCGACCAACTTCAAAAGAGCAGTTGTATATGATGACAGTTAAGTATCATCCATCACAAAGTTAAATATGTATATACATGTACATATATATATATATATATAAATATTTATATATATATATATACATATACATATACATATATATATATATATATATATATATATATATATATATATATATATATATATATACATGTATAGAAGATTACGAACATGCAGAGATTTTAATTAGAAGATGCACAAAACTATTCAAACTGTGAGTAAATGAAAAAATTGCCCGGCAGCCTTTTTCCAGATCCCTGCGTGTCTTTTTAATTAAATGAAAGGAAAAATACATACATCTTATATGATACCTGGGACAAAAACGTCCCTACATAGTTACAAAACCATCCAAAACTCTTTAACTAGTAAAGAAATCAAGAGCATGCCTACCAGTTTTTTTCATAACTACTCTCCTGTTCAAAATAGGCAACACACACACACACACACACACACACACTCGCACACACACACACACACACATATATATACATATATATATATATATATATATATATATATATATATATATATATATGTATATAAATGCAGGTGTCCCTCTCTTTTTCTCCTTATATATATAAATATATATATATATATATATATATATAGATCTTCGCAAATTTATCATATCTTTATCTTTTCATTCTTTATCCACTTGTTGATTAGAAAAGCAATGACGGACACTTTTGTAGTTTGGCAATTATGGAACTGCCATGAAAATTTCAATTACTAGGTAGAGATTTTTCTAACAGTGAATGGATTGTTTCCCTCCAGTCCTGTTCAGGAAACATAAGAAATTCATGAATATCAAATATTTTATGAAAATCTGTAGTATTTTCATTTGTTCACTTTTCACCCGCTCAGTTGATATTTCACCAATAGCTGAAAATTCGAAAGAAAAACAATTACGAATTTACCAAAGGATTTATATTCCATTAATTTAATGTTTTTCCTTAGGACTCACAAATCTATTATTTTGCCATGATAAAAGCATTGTTGTATATATATATATATATATATATATATATATATATATATATATATATAGATATAGATATAGATATAGATATAGATATAGATATAGATAGAGGGAGAGAGAGAGATAACCAATTTCGTCATTTGTTCTCTGAAACTCCGCTTCTTTGTTACCCAGCCGTTACACCATATATTCAAGGCTCACATAGCATCAACACTGTTCAAGGATCTGTGAACGTTTGAAATTGTAATCCACTCAGTTAAAATTGACTCACGCGAGAAAGTCCGAGATATATACGATGACAAACCGAAATCAACTTTTTTATGTTGCGATTTAAAAATACTTAAAAGCTCATTGAATGTGAAGTTCGCCCGTTTGTCCTTTCCACAAATTCTGCGTTCAAAAGATTATGATGAATATGAAAACAAAAATCAAGAAGAAAAAACGAAAAATGAGTCTTTTGAAATGAAAGCCAGCAGATTAACTTAAAGTTACTTATTCAGTAAAGCTTTAGAAGGTCTTATGTCGGTGTAGTATACAAATGGAAATAAATTAAAATGTATTCAAGAATAGAAACTGACTTTGTATACAGTGAAATAAAAACCTTTAATAATTGTGCGTTTAATATTGATAGAACTATAATTGTGTTTTTTCGAATTGACCTTTTTTTAACCAAGATCCGTTATCATCACCCTTCCCTAGTTTTAATCCCTCTATTCTAATAACCATTTTCTTTCCCCACCCTGAATGTCTCCCTGACAACCATTCCTTTGGAAACCTCACGCTTACGCAAACAATCAAGTGAACGAATTTTCATCACAATCAATTCAGTTCGTTCACCCACAGAAACAGGGTGGATTTGAAATGAAATGTCTCATTTTACCGATATTACATACCTATTTACCCCCTTACAAGCACTAAAGATATTAGATCTCGCCACTGGAAAAAAAAATTCTCTCTGAAAAACGTTCAAATTACTCAATGTAAAAGAAACCACTCCATATACATAACTGCATTCCTGCTCACACTCAATTTTTTACAATGCAACAATCTTGAACCACTGCTTCTGCTACATTATTCTGCCATGCACAAAGTCATTTTTTTTTTACTCATTGGATCAAAAAGTTGAGATCAATGTTTTTATCATGATTTTGTCTTAGTGTATTTTCATTTGAACACTCGACTTACATATAGAGAAAAAAAGCATATAATAAATATTAAGCTGGAATAGCGTAAAACAAATATGAAATTAACATCAATTTATATGCGGCATTCTGATATTCCCCCAATGGCTTGAATTGTTGGGGGTTGAAACTCGGTGTAAGGGAGAGAACAAAATGAATTTAAGTGAATATGTCTATTTCAGTGATTACCTTGAAAATAGGCGCAGGAAAAATGAGTAGATTTTTTAATGAAATGAAAAGGAAACTTCTAAAAGTTAGCCTTTGAAAATTTGGGAACATCAGTATTCATATAGATTTGCGTGTTTTTTTACTAAATATTTATATGAGAGTTAAGCATATCATAACTTCCCAATACGCTTTTAGCACTTGCAGCTAAAATTTATATATATATATATATATATATATATATATATATATATATATATATATATATATATATATATATATATATATATATATATATCGATCGAATGGATAAACTAAGAACGTATCAATATTTTGGATTTGCATTTGAATATCTTCATATATTTTATATTTATTCTGTCATAAAATTCTTATTCGTACATTCTGCTTTCCGGAGGTTATTGCTTGTTTTTGTTTACTTTGGCAACGTCCAAACCAAACTACTTTTGCTACTATCGTTTGAATGTTGATCCTTGAAGGCATTTGCATATAAAATTGGATATACCCAATGTTTACTCTGTTTATACATTAGAAAATTAGTTTAAACACAATGTCACTAGAATTTTCATCATTGAAACTTATTTATCTTGCGACAAGTTCCTTCACTCTCTCTGTTCACTTTACAATACATCCGTAATACTCAAAATGAATTTTTAATGGCTTGAAAGATAATTCCATCGTAGAATGGATATGAGATGTAGAAGGAATTTCAACTATTTCTAAGATATAATTTCCAATAGTTGAGTTAAATCTGTAAAAGAGGCTTGCAGGATATCATTGCGGACTCAAAACCTGAAGAAAGGCTTCTGACCATACAGAAGGGGAGACATAATGTCAAATCTTCTCAAAAGCAGAACTGCTTTTATTTAGAATTCAATACGCATTTCCACAGACGATATCTGAACGATATCAATGCAAGACACTTGATCAAACGTAAGTAAGGGAAATAAAATGACAAAATTAATGACACTCAGGAGTTAATACCTATGTTTGTACAATAAAGAAAAACCGGTTTTCAAATGAAGTTAGGCCAAAATGGTTTCAATATTCACATTTTTAGCACGGTAATCACAAAACCTGGCAAGTAACCTTCGATTGAATGAAAAATCCCGTAATTCATCTTACAATATTTTGGATATCATTCAGCAATGTTTTATTTAGATTTATTCAGAACTATTGCAAATATAAGACTAACTTTGACAAGACAGAAATCCTCTCTATGAACTCTAACATACATGTTAAACATATGTTGACTCCATTGAGTTGGGTTCAAATTCTGAAGTCAACATTATTTGAACTACAGTGACAGGGCTTATAATCAATTTCTACTTGTTTTTCATTGTTCATATAAACCCTGATCTTTTCTATCAGTAGCTGATAAATCATTGCATTTGTTGCTTCTGTAGGCGTATTCTTTTGGAAATAAAAACGCTAATGTAAACATGAAATTGGTCTATATTATTGCCTTTATGCCACGTCACTGATGCGGCTGGAAACCTCAAGTGTGTTTTGTGTCTTTGAATATCATACATTTACCCCCAGATAACGTAGTCCTGGGCTGATCGGAGCACTTTTTATATTTTATAAGTTTTCCAGCCCTTTTGCTGCTTGGAACGACATAATTTGTCTTAGCAAATCCCCAGTCAAGTGCTACCAACAAGATCTCCTGACAACAGGGTGTAATTCTATTATTGTCACATGCACACGCACGCGTGCACACACATACACACACACACACACACACACACACACACACACACATACACATCAATATTCAGTTCTCCAACGCAACGATGTGAAAGAGCAAAAAGCAGTTGCTGGTTTCCTAAATTGTTTAACAATGTTTTTCTTCTATATATGACTATGTAATATTTCAAAATCGTGTTACAAAAGAAGTCTGATTTAAAAGGAGAGACTTATAGATATCCCTCTCTGTTAGTGTCCCAAGCTGCTTTCATTGTGTCTTGGTTCAGCGATAAATGATGATGGAAATCCGTTGTTTATGATCTGATTACCTCTGGTTAGGTTTCCATTAATACAGACTGGTTTCCACATATAACAGGAAGGCAACTAGATATTAATAGTCAAGTTCTTATGTAAAGGAATTGCTGTCATCTCTTCCTTTCTTAATATAAAACAAATATAATTCTTTGTTTGCCTGGACGATCAGAAAACATCCATTCTGGTGATTTTCATCAACAGCAGATGGAAATAATCTATGTCAATAATTTCAATATAGAACTCAAAATAACAATGTGTAGGCTGGGCGCCGTGATCGCAACAATGGAAATTATAATCCTTCAGTCTCTGTCAAAACATCTATTTTCATGAATTTCACCACGCCTTCTGTTACTGCCCGAAACTGCTATGATATATGACAAACAACTTGAAAATGACAAGGCCCTAAAGTGCTGTAACTCACTTCACAAGCAATTTTACCCTGTGCAGCTATATTCATATATTTCCCATGGACATTAATCCAAAGTGTATGAAGCTTGTTTCAGTGGCATTGCAAACTTGCTGATTCTTTATTGAGCATTCTCATAAATTCCAATATTTTTTTTTCCTTTTATATTTTTTTTTCCAGCTTTGGTAACCTATAAGCTTTAGTTATTGGTAAAAAAAAAACTTCTTGAAGTCCACATCAGGATAAGTTGTGTTTTCGTTTGTTTTTTTTCTCTTTTCCACTTCCTTTCTACCTCTTCCGGTCCTTTTTTTTTTCAAAATTATTGAGACGTCACACCCTTTCCCTGTTTGTATTATCCCAATTCCATTTTTTTTTCTTGGAATTTCATTTTATTGTTCACTTTGTTGCTGTTGATCAAAATTTTACTTTCGGAACAGATTTGTCTTGAGTGTCTTCTATATTCTGACTTGAATAAATGAATATTGAATGTTATTGAAATGTGGATATTCTGACTCAACAAACGGATAATAAAACTGGAGGAGTGATATAATTGATTATTTGAATTCGATCGTAGAAAGCCTTAACAGCTTCAATAAGTCGCTTTTCAGATTAGAAATGCCCGTGCAAAACGTAAGTCTGATAATCTCTGTAACAAGTTGTAAGATTCAACGCGAGCTTTTCCTCAAAAAAGGAAGTGACAGAATATGGGAACCAAGTAAAAATGCACTCAATCAGGTGTAGATAATCATTTGTCAGATCCAGCATACAAACTACTGTTGGATAGGAGGATATAAACAGAATGATATAAACATTTGACGGGATGAGAGAACGAATGAAAGAATGAATGGGAGAATATATGAATGGGTAAACAATTGTACGTGAGAATTACTGGAGAAAAACACGTGGGTTAATTTGTGAGGAATTTCTTGTTTGATCGAGGGAAGGGAAAAGTACAAGCAGAAAGAAGATACCTATGCAAGTTCTGATCAGTAAATCTGTGAACGTATGTAAGCTGATGCTTTCACGCCACTATTATCAACAAAATAGAATATACAGATGAAAAATGGTTAAATTTCAAACGATAGAGAATCACCATCCGTAGAAAAGACAGGAAATAAGCTGTCAGTGTATCTTTCGTCCAGATTTAAAGAGGATATAAGATAGAAATTGTGACATCATTGCCAACTTGGATTTTGATGAATCTAAAGTGCAGGAACATTTACAGGTTCTGGGAACTGCGTGAAAGTTTTAACAGAAACGTGTACGTCGGAGTTGGACACTGTAAACAATAATGATTATTCTTTTCTCAGAAATTTATGCGTTCAATATAAGATTGGATAGTGATCCATGTTGAATTGGGGAAAGCAAAACGTACTTGATCACTTTTTTCATGTATTACCTTGATCGCAACCCTTACAACAAAATCTGATGAATAATTTTGACAATGAAATCATTTTTGGTATTATCTTCATGTATTGATAATGATTATGTTTGGTAGTGGGTTTATTTTTGACGGATTTGTACATCTAACTATGCAAACTTACGAAGAAAAATAATCATATCACAGATACTAATAGAGATATATGCAGTGAGTATCGATGAGTTCTTTAGTGTGTACTTATTTTTTGAATAATTATGTATTTAAATCCTAATATTTTTGTTCCGTTGTCGATGAATTTATAAATCATATCTCGCAAATGGACAAGAGAAATATAATCACAGCTCTATATACGCGTATGCAATCTCACATAAATCATATACATACAAAAACACTTACACATACTAATGTATAGAGGTATATACATACATACAGGATACATATATATATATATATATATATATATATATATATATATATATATATATATGCATGTGAATGTATGCGTGTGTGTGTATGTGTGTGTGTTTACGTGTGTGTGCTTCTCTGTGTGTGTGTCTATCTTTAATTTGAAATATGCTCATTTTAAGGTGAAAAATTTATGAGGAAAATTAATGAGTTCTACTGATTTTTAGGAATCTATTCCAGCTGGTAGTGATTTTAAAAAATAATGCCCATACAAGAATACATCATATCTTCCGTGTTTCCCCAATGAAAACAATTGTCTTCTGTAGTTGCCTTATGTCACGTTTTGAATCTAAGCAAGTCTAATTATCACAAAACTGTTTTCTAATTAAAGTTTTGTTTTTCCTCGAATGCAGTCATAAAATTCTCAAATCAGAGACTTTTTGATTCACAAATGCTGTTTGGATTTTTTAATAGCATTCAGCTGCTAGGTTCGACCAAATACAGAGACAAAGGAGGCTGAATTGGAAAGAAAGGAAAAGTCAGAACTCACTCGAACAGTAAGTGAGTGTTATTATTCAAGCTTAATCAAAAAGTTTTTATTGTAAACAAACGTTCAACTTGTGCGCTGGTGCACCTTTAACCAACGTCTTCTTTTTCCACTCCTCATTTGGTCACTGAGTTGGATTTTCTGTTATTTTTTTTGTTTTTTTTTTTCACCAGCTCAAAGATAAATATCTGTTTGGATAAATTTGTATACCATTGTATAATATTGTATGAAAAGGGAAAAAAGACATAACATAGATGAGAGGCATGTGTGTGCTTACACTAGCGTGTATATGCACATATTTGTGTACATATATCACTGTATATTGGATGTTGATAGAGAGATAGAAACAGAGAGAGAGAGAGAGCATTTGTTACTGCAGCTTGTATGCAGCCTTTGATTGAGTCCGTGAATCAGGGTATTTGTGAGGGTGGGAATTAGATATTTTCGCTAAATATCCAAAACGTCGATTCCTCTGGCGATGCCCATAAAACCCCTGGACGCACATGGTCCAATGCTCACTAGCTCCAGCACCCCTAACTGGTTACGCCTGTAGCCCCAGCCTTAGTAGCCAGCCATTCTCTCTGGTCCAAGGCTCATTGGTACCAAGACCCTTAGATGGTCATCCCTCTGGCTCTGGCCTTTGCATATCATTTTGTCGACCCACTGGCAGATCCGATCGTAGCCATTCTTCACCAATTTCGAACCTTACACATACACACACCTAGGCAACTGTGTCTTCACGAAGTACAACAAACAAGTATCACCTATCACTCTCGTGAATGAAATTGAAAGGTGTTTACTATCTGATAGTCACAATAACCTTCTTGAACTTATTTACTTCGGGAAAGATGCATGGATAAATGTCCATTTTCTCTGTCCTTTATGGTCTGTTTGTCGAGCGTCCATCAGCATCTGAGACTCGCCCCCAAATTTACTCACACACTTTGCAGTTAAGCTAACACTGAACCCGGTTTCCACGTATTATCTTGGAGCTCTCCAACGATACAGAATACATGCGTACACACAACTCCGCTCCAACTCCAACGCCGGTGCTATCAAGACAAAAAAAAATTCCAACTTTCGCAATCCGTTTTCCTAACATTATTTCTCACAATCAATTTTATTCATGTTATTCTCACATGTATTGCATCTTCATTGTTGTATTAAACGTACGTCTCTTTTCAGTTTCTTTTTCTATGTGTTAATTCCACTTTGTTTCATCAACGCACGTTCCATTTCATACTTGGTGCGCATTCCATTCACTTCCTGACATCTCTTTCCCCCCTCAACAAAAACAGGGCAGGCGCACTACATTCTTTAAACCACGAGGAGATTAATTACAGTCATAAGTGCGTTGCACAGATCATATATAAAAAATGGGCCTCTGATGAGAATCGAACCAGCATTTTGTTTACGTAAACATAAAGATTTACATAATCAATGTTAGTTGTTGTTTCAATCACAATCGGTCGGTCGGTAATAAATTTGAAATCGAATTTTTTCTGACTTACAGCACTGTGATGGCATGGTGCTACTAAACTCTTGCTGTGATAGGCAGTTGTTCCTGTGTTAAGGTAACAAACAAAAACCTTTGAATATTAGTTGTAGAAATCAAAAAAGAAATTATAGGTTGGAGTGCAGGCACTCACCATTCCATATGATAATAATGCTGCAAAATGGACATAGTACGGAATCATCATCCAAAAAGAAGCACTTTGATGGTATCGATATGACAAAAATCCTATTAGAATATGTTGTCCATGTTATGTCAATTAAGTATGCCTAATAAATTAAAGCAAGTTTCCTCTTTCCTTCCAACTGCTATCTACCTTTATTCTACTGAACCATTACCTTTTTGCAATCTTCGTAATATATTGGAATAACAGTTCGTGTTGAGTTTCTAAATAAACCTCCTTAAAAGGCGTCTGCGTGCTTTCCCAATGAAGTGTACACGATAAATATGCTCATGTGACGAAAACTGAAGGATTAATAGGATTGGTTGTTCTACTTCTGTCGTCGGCAAGATATTTCAATCCATTCAATAGACATCGTTTACGATGTCTTTTAATTAATTTACAAGTAAGAGCAGTTAAAACTTAAAATTCCGTTGCATGTCACAGGGGCAAATCATTCGAATCAGAATGGGTTAATATATATCCTCAACTGAATTTTGAGGCTAAAAACAATACATTTTTGTAGCAGGATCAAAATAAAAAAATAGTCTCTTTTGGAAACAACATATATATATATATATATATATATATATATATATATATATATATATATATATATATATATATATATATATATATATATATATACGCACACACACATATATATATATATATATATATATATATATATATATTCATTCGTTTGAATTTTGTTACCTCATCTGGTAACAATCATATCGATTAGTGAGCGTAAACCTTGCAGAAAAAAAGAGGAAACTCGGAATTATAAAATAGAATAATTCTATCAAGTTTGCTTATGAAGAGTACAATTATGGGCATGACTGCATAAGAAGGGGAATTATGCTGCTAACTGTTATCATGACCCTTAGCCACGAAAAATAATGACAATGATTAGGATTGTAGAAACTGCTGGAATGAAAAAAAAGTTTAGAGTTATCCAGATACGAATCACCCTATCAAGGCCCCAAAACCAGGTCTAGTCACCATGGAAAGACGAAATGAGATTTTCTTTTCATCTCCCTACCAACAACTCATTGAGCAAAATTCAACGATCGTAGAAAAAAAATAATTCGACCATCTTTTTTGTTTATATTGAAAGTCTCATCTTCTAATTTGAGTGTTAGTATTCTTCCAGTATACCAGAGAGAGCCAGTGAACTTATTATTCGACTGCACGTTATATTTAGGCATTTGTTCTATCTTTACTCTGTTCTTTTTTCATTTTTTGTTAAAATCTGTAATAATACACTTTGTATAATTTGTATAATTTAGAGTGTGTCTCTTATAAGATCTGGAAGTGGTCTTGTTTACATTTACAACCGACTAAAATCTAATGGTATTTGTTTATTTTCAATCACTAGATGGAATGTGGCACAATTCCACATTATCATTGGGGATCCAGGCATACGTAGCAAAGAAGCTGGCAATATCCAACTCTTTTGGCCTCCAGCAGTTATCAGGGAATTTCCCTGACCCTACTACTCGGTTCCTTGGACTAGGAAAGAGACAATTGTAACTAAACGGTGATGTGTAAATCCAGTAATGACCAAGGACCGGTATCATAGGATTTAATCCATCGTACCTGTCAATCAGCCGGTATATATTTATTATACCTTATTCAACTTACAATAACGAAAGAATTTGTCAACTCCGAACTTCATTCTCAGGCATTGGATGAATTCAGGTTCATTAAGTGACATTTCAGTAATACAATCACAATAGTTAGCATATTTTTACGGATCAGTACATGGTTAGAAATACAGTCACCGAAATAATTCCTCTCAGCTCCTAATCAAGCTTCCCGAAATACCATAATTGCCGGAACCCCCATCGTTAGAAACAGTCTTTGCTCCATCTTGGTCGAATGATTAAGCACAATGTCGCCTGATAACGTGATATCCAGTCGAAGAAATGAACCGACACCATGCAAGAGATTCCCAACCGAAGCCTAAGGCTGACAGAAAATGTGACAATGTGTGTTCCTAGGTTTGAGCAATTATCATCGTTGTGATATGATGCACTGTGTCGTTCAAATTGGATACTTTTCCAGCCTGAATGTCGGCAGTGGATCATTGAATACATTCTACATATATATCTACACGAATATACTCACATGAAATTGTATTTTATAATGTAAGTAGGAGTGCCAAATTTTCAATGGAAGGACACATTTTCGGCCTGAATAAATTCAGTCGATCGTTGGATAATCTCAATAACCCCTATCTGAACTTATAATGACTGTGACATGTGCACAAAATCGCTCAGTTATAAATATATATGTGTGCGTGTGTATGTGTGTGTGTGTGTGTTTGTGTGTGGGGGGTATGTGAGTGAAAGAGTATCCTCGTGTTTATAAATGTTCTTGTTTGAAAAACCTTAGGGCTATGTATCTTGTCACACACACACACACACACAAACACACACACGCACATATATATATATATATATATGAATTTTTTTTTCACTGAAAAAAGCGACCGTCCAAACGTTTAATCTCCTAACACTTGGCATCCTAGTTTTGCTGATAAAAATTACTATGGCTTTGTGACAAAATAATTGAATGAACTGTCTCTGATTGAATGCAAGTTTGTTCTATTTTTAGATAGTAAAAATCAGAAAAATTGATCAATAAGTAAGCATTCACATAAATAATACTATGAATTGAATTAATGATGTGAGAAAGAATATAATAATGGTCAGAGCCTTCAATCTAATAAAAACAATTGAAAAATACAGAGAGTCCCTCAAATGGTTCCCCAGGGAAGATCCAGAAGATTTTTCTTTCAGGTAGAGTGAACAGATTATAAATAAAAACGAGAACCGAATTGATTTAGATGACAGTGCAACTGGAATGAAAATACCCTGGAACATGTTGAGTATTTATTGAGGCAATCTTTTACTCAATTCCCAACTTTTAAGGACACTAATAATGCTAAAAATGATAACTTATCAATGTACATTACACTTTCCTGGCCATGAGACCAAATCTAAAATCAAATTTCCCTCAGATATTTTGCCCAATGCATGCTTCAGTAATCATCGTTCTTCACACTGGAAGATCTCCTTACGTGTCAATAGTATCTCTAAACTTTAAAAAAAAAATTAACATTGGTCATGCTCCATGGGTGTAATTGTTTTTTTCCCTGTAACACCCAAAGGGGAATGATTCTATGCATCTTGTCCCATATACTAAAGTGATCTGTTATCTCATCATTTGTCAGAAGAATGATAGTATTCTTTGAATAATGATGTGAATAATTTTCATTTGAATTAGTATCATTTTTCGCAGTATTTTTAGCGATAATGTAATTGCAATTTGAAAATAAGTCAAGTTTGACGGCAAAGATAAGATTATATGCGTATGAAATTTCGCTTGTGTTGTTGTTTATCTTAATCCTGGAGTGTTGTTTACACAGGCTTAAACAAACGTCATTTTTCTAGCTGTAGCCTTCTGTATTGACGGTTTATCTATTCCTGCCCCTCAGTTTCATGCAGTTCATGTATCAAGATTGTCTTACAAAGGAACACGCTCTGATTTCCTGACAGCATCACAAGATCTACAATCAGCTCCATTTGATGATGAAGAATATAAAATCCTGATTTTTACTAATTTTCTCAATATCTAACCGTGTTTCGAAACATTTCTACATATATGATCACACTGCAGTAGTTCAAGTAGCTAATGTCTTGTTATTTATCAGTAACTTGCAAGCGAAGTAGAAATGTTCCTTTCCCAAAGGAATCAATGTGAAGTTATATAAATAGCTGTTGCCAAAACAGAAACAAGCGCATCATCCGTCCAGTTCTTGTAAACCAATCTTTTTTCTCCATCTTTGATCGTCACAGAACGTTTTGGTTGATTCATTCTGCAGCTTCTTCGAGTTGTAATATGAAATATCCTTGAAGACAAATACCATTCAAATGGAATATGTTTCTTTACGGACATAACACCTGAATAACGCCAAAGAAGGAATCCTCCAAAACCTTATAGTTCAGTCAAATAATCTATGAAATGTCTTTAAGGAAGATCTGAGCATTTCGCTGACCGACAACTCTCCTTAAATAAAACGATTGTCCTCAAATTGTGTTTGAGGCTTAAAATAACAATTGCATATTTTCATGGCTAAATTTTTTTGGCCTGTGTTGTATATTATGTGGATATCAAGCTAGAGACATTCCGATAAAAGAGCCATTAAAAGCCTGCAGTCTTCTAAGTACAATAGAAGGCAAGGCAGCAGTTGTTACTTTCAATCGGGAGAGGAAGGTACTCTATTTCCTCTGCACCCAAGCCATCCTAATTGTCCTCTGTCCATTTCCTACACCCTGTACCTATCTTCTAACATGTTGCATTTTCTGACATGTTTCATGAGTTGCACAAACCTGAAGTTAAATGAAGGAAAAGAAAACAAAAGAAATGAAGAATCCATTAAATTGTAACAACGGCATTTTCTTCTTTTTCGCTTTTGAACACAGACAGACATATCTTACCGCAGACACAAGAATCACGTTCCGTACTTTCCAGCTGTCGCATCATTGCTCTCGGAAGCTCATTATGCAACAAGTGTGTAACGAGAAACACAGCGTAATAATTCAACCAAACTGATACTGCTTGATGAGGAAAAAACTGACAGTGGGTCTCAATATTACCTGATAGAGACATATTAGCAACACAAATAATTGCACTTTTTGTGAAGTTGATTTCTGTGGACTGTGATGAATAGTGGAAATAGCAAATCAATCTTATATATATATATATATATATATATATATATATATATATATATATATGTACCAGGCGAAGAAATTTAATTTAACCATAAAACTTTTGTTGCCGATGCAGCCTAAAAAGTCATATCCGATGACAATGTCTGGTTTTCTGGGGAAACTGAAACCGTTTGTTCTAAGAAGGAAGGTTGCCAATAAACAGGTGACTAACGCTATAATGTAATACTATGCGAGAGACAATTCAGATAAATGATGAAAATTATTGTACACTTGTGATACTGCTGCAGTTAACTCCATCATCCATAAAAGATTATTTATTGCTATGAAATGGAAACTACCACATGTGCATAGTAAATTTGATTTGTAAACCGTTTACAGTTTTAGGCACGCCAAGATTAACCACTGGGTTGGTAAAAAAAAATAATCACACATATTAATGCATTGAAAAATCTGAACTAAAATATAATATCAGGAAATGATCGATTGCAAATAAATGTTCTGCATATATATTACAACTGCACAGTTCATCAGAGATGTGTCAGTGGTAGACAATCATGTCATGGGAGATAACTCTCTACACATGCAGTGATGAGGCCAAATGATCACCAAAAAACACACGTGTTCATCACTGATAATACGAACCAGGTAAATAATGGGGTTTTCTTGGTATTACGCATAGCAGTGGGAGCTGTTGACGAGTATAACAGGAATATTATGAATTTACACAACAGTTAAGAGGCAAAATAAAAATAAAACGTGCGAGCCAGTGATGAAATGTGTGTGCGTGCATTCGCGCGTGTGTGTGTGTACACGCGTGTGTGGTCTGTGTGTACGTTTTAATTCTGCTCCTATGAAACAAAGAAAGATGTGTTTCTTCTCAAAAATAGCTGGCCAGTATAAAAGCGATTTAAGGATTGATACTGAAAGGAAAAACATGTTTAGTCGCTGGTTTTAACTTCGGGTAACCAGGGTAAATGGGAATTGGGAAAGTAGGCCGATAGACAGGCAGAGGAACAAGAGTTGGTGTACTGTTAACGGGTTGTAAGCTCTGGCAGCTGGCATCAGAAATACATTAAACATCAACTCTTCCTCCCCCACTCTCTAGCGATCTGTATCTCTCTTCCCCAGTCTTTCTCTCTGAAGACTGTTTGGGCCTCAAAAGAAGATTATCAATGTTTTTAATGTTGTCCATAAAAAAAATGTTCAATTTTCAGTCTTGGCCTCCATCTCTTGTTTCTTCCATCGCAGTTGCAGAATGCATCAATACAACGGAAGGTCATTAGCCTTGATAAAAATCAACTCATGGATTTAGAGGGGAAGACTAAGTCATAGAAAGCATTTGAAGAAAGAAAGAGGGACAACTTTCAGACTGACGAATTGGAGGGAATAGCAGCTAGCTTTCTGGTTTCTGGTGAACGGACGAAAGATTATTATTATTATTATTATTATTATTATTATTATTATTATTATTATTATTATCATCATCATCATCATCATCATCATCATCAACAACATCATCATCATCATCACAACCATGCAGATTATCAGGAAACCAAAACAAAATTGTCACAATATGAGCCATTGAAGAGTCTCTAATTAAACTTATTGCCAGAGGGATAATATGCTAAGCCTTGGAACTTTATTGGAGGAAACAGATATATGCATACGAATCATTTTGATGCCATATTCTCTGTCATGTTGTAAAATGTGCCAGGACTGATATCCGACTGTATCCGAATCCAAGGAATAAGGTTCAGAATGGATATGAAGATAGACCTCAGTGCCGATCTAATTTTGATTGACAAGGTGTGTGGAGTACCGGCTGCGTTACAAAGGAAAAGAAACGTCTTCCACGACGGAATAACTGCAATATTGAAGCTATTGCAGCTAAAGATATTAAAAATAATGAAATTATCGATGATCAACTAATAATGATTCTTTGGCAAGAATCCTAAACTCCAAGGTAATCGATTTATAACGGAGTGATTTTTTTATTGAAAAAAAAACAACAACAAAAAACAAACGCAATCAATACCTAATCTTCAGTTTTCCTCTATAGTTTATTCAAACCTCCTTTATCCCAATCGTTTTTTGTGTAATAATTTAATCGGATTAAAATTGATTAGATTCTGTGTTCCCCGTCTAGGCTTTAAAATTTGTCATGGTGGAAATTGGGAAATGGCGAAAAAAAAGACTCCGTATTCTTAGCCATCAGTTCATTTAAGTTGATAGCAATTCATGATGATAATATGCAAAAAGTCATGTGAAATATAATTAAATTTTTTGGAATATTGTAGAATTTAAGGAGTAAAACATTTACAAATTATCTGAAGCACACTGCATATATAGCTAGATAATGATATAGCAAATTAGATGTGTTTGTATTTGGCTTGGAATATACGCTTCATAAGTATGTTCAATCACGATTGCATTCTATTTAAAATAGTTAATACATGTTTATGTACCAATTATTTCAGCAAATAAGAACAACTTCTGCTGTTATCTGTTTATTCTTTTTGTTTTAAATTAACATTCCTCCAGCTCTGTGTCCACTTGATCATTTTCCGGCAAAGTTTGTTCACGTAGCTTCTTTTTAATTGCAGTGAATTGATAAAGAATATTGACATTTTTTCCTCTTGATAAAGTTAATTATAACATTACAACTTGATGGTAAAAGGGAAGGGATCCACGTCTTCAAATTGCACCGGCTTGTCTGGTCCTTAGTATGAGGGGCATGGCATATGGATTAAAAGCGGAAAAGTTGTCCCCCTCTGTCCACCGGCTGACCTTGTCATGAGTGAAAGAAACAATACATATGGATGGCAAGGCAAAGGGTGTGTCAGCACTTATCCTATATCCGGCAGGCCTGGCTGTCCCCTGATAAGGTTAGTAGGCCAAAATTTAGGATCATCTCATTGGCATAATTCCCAGTGTCAATTGGGATGTTTGCAACTTATTCAAATAAGCACTTTCGGGCCTTTATTCCTCACTGTATGAAATAACGGATGATACAAGGTTCATTCTTATATTTCAAGGGATCGTATAAATAATGGAATTCAAAACAGTTTGTACAGTACGTTTTGTTAAGAGATCTCTGATAAGTTACGCTAGGACAAGTCAGGTACCTATTCAGTTCCCGATATGAGAGAGACTGCGTCCAATATGAAAGTAAACAATAAACATAAAGTATAACCATTATTTATCCATAATAGTCAAAAACATTCACACACACTCCAACATATATTATTAAGTGTGGGTTAGTTTTGTTAGTTTTCATTCATAATATATGGGTTTTGTTCAGTGTATTCAATTTCATTTTATCTTTTTTTCTGCCAAGGATGAAAAAGGGCAGGTCAAATGCAATGAGCTTATTCAAAAGTCAGACCTTTATCAGCACCTTTGAGTTTTGAATCTTGAGAGATTAGGGTATGCAAATACAGGTGTTAATCAACAAAGATATATTTCTGGTATATTTCCCGTGCGTTAGAAAATATAAGTTTGAAAAACTAGTTATATGAATGTTCATATATGTGTTATATGTATGTGCGTATGCATTTGTACTAAGATACACTTGTTTCTGTGAAGAAAGAACTAACACAAATTAGGAGAAATAATAACTCATCTTGCAGAGCCGTTTGTTATCAGGTAATAATTGTAAGGGTCAAGCCAAGAATGTGTCGTCTCCTGATTAAGTTAACTCGCTTTGAATTTTATACCGACTTTTATTATGGTTTGTTTTGAAAGGAAAACTAAAAGTTGCATTCCATGCTGAAAAAAATTAGAAATGGGCAGAGAGACAGACAAAGGGATGGGGAGAGAAATAGAAAGAAAGTGTTAATTAAAAAAAGTATATATATCTATAACTGTCTATCTATCTATCTATCTCTTTATCTCTCTATCTATTTATCTATCTACCCACCTCTCTCTCTTTCTCTCTCTCTAAATATATATATATATATATATATATATATATATATATATATAATTCAACGTGAAGCTATTATTAAATCTTGATCGAAATAACCTGTCATCAGAATGTATGATTCTTTTCGGCGTTGTTGAGACAGCTAATAACTGCTTTTTGAGATTATCATATAGAAATGCTTTTGGGAGGTTTTGGCTGGTAATTATAGAAGTAACAATCTATTCCTTTGCCAGAAGATAGATTCGTGCCATTTCCTCAAAAGGATCTTCCAAATATAAATTGCAAGAAGATTTCAAATGATCATAATTATTTCAAAACACCATCTTTCAAATATCACTTGCAATCTTGATCTTTATCTCCTTTTTCTTCAATATGTGTTTCCTCATTTCTCATCAACCTATATCAACTATTGGAACATGTATGAACATTTACTCACGTTTGTCGTCTATAGAAAAATCAAAATGTTATCAGTTCCAAAAACTTTTTGCAGGAATGATGGTGTAAAGAAAGTGATGAAATTCAGGGTAGTTCAATGAATTTCTTTACCGTTGCGTAAGATTATTTCATATATTAAAAGATGAAATTTGAGAATATTGACTAATTACAGCCCGTACATTGTAGGTATAAGTATTAAATGATTTCATTCAATTTTTCACTTGGTGTATGGTGTTGGCAAAGGTATCGTTCGGGACTTCTTTGAATTTTTGGTTTTGGTTTCCCTTTCATCATTTTTTTTTACCTTGGGTTAAGGATACTTTATTAAAAAATAAGTTTGAGATGAAAGCACTGGAAGGAAGGCAATTCAAAGGGAGATTACTCCAACCGAACTTCGATCAATAAGCTTTAGCAATTGCTTATCTTCTCTTGATTTGTTGTTGGTCGCTAAAAGTATATAGGCTGCAGTAACCTGTCAAACAAAATTCCAGAATCACATTAAATTGCACTATTTCAGTCCAACAGAAACATCATATAAATTGAAAAGCAAATACAGAACTTTAATTCTCAGGAAAAAGGTAGATATTCTTTACCAATAAAACCTATTTTTCAGGCTCTCAAGTTTGCATTTAATCGAATCTCAGTGGTGTTGATGATCAATAGCTGATTCAGTTGGACTTTGCTGCCGAAATGGAAACCCCCTTTCCAAAAACTTTCTTTTGAGAGCATAGAGACATTTATATAGCTTCGGAATATTGACTCCAATTTTGCTTTCTTGTATAGACATTACTTGTTCAAAAACATATTTCATAGCTTCAAGAAAGTCATTAAACATGCCAGTAAACATCTACTCACACACACCTACAGGAGAGTTGAAATGTGTATTTATTGCTTTAGAGTGTGTATTTTGAGGGGTTTAAATATTCACACTGAAACATGCACGCACTGTGTGTATAGTCATACATATACTGGAAAGTGTAATATATGTAATATATGATAAAGAAAAAGCATCAAGCTTCCAAAAGTGTCTGACTAAAAGAACCGTCGAAGAATGTATAAGTATGTATGCAAAAGAATTTACACCTAAATATCATAGATTTCCTGGAATCTAATGGAAAAGACGATCATATTTTCGTGAAATATCACATTTCATTCTAAATGACAAAGATTGTAAATGATGTACCAATCCAAATATCATGTTGCTAACTGATGTTATGTCGATTGTAACATTACTATCGTTCATCGAGTAATGTGCAATCAATCATTGATGTACATACATACATACGTATATATATATATATGTGTGTGTGCGTGTGTGTGTGTGTGTGTCTGTATATGTATATATATATATATATATATATATATATATATATATATATATATATATATATCATGGACAGATACTGGGAAATGATGTTCAGCGGTTGAAGCATTAAAGATATATCTATATAAATAAAAATTGATTGAATGTTATGGTTTACTCACTAATCATGCAAATTGATATACTAACACACAAACATAAAGCCTATGATGTAACTCCACAGTGAATGATTGAAAAAAAAACAAGAAAATGCCAAAATTGTTAGTTAAAAGATGTATTACTATCAAAATACTATTATATTATTTCAAATATTCATATTATATATATATATATATATATATATATATATATATATATATATATATATATATATATTTATATATATATATATATATATATATATATAAATATATACATATATACATATATATATATATGAGACCTGTGTCCTAGTTGTACTTTCTTAATTATCTTGTTTGAGGGTAACAACGTTTGTCATGTCTTGGATACAGGGTTTAGCCGTTTTTCAAATATCTTACAGGATAATTCAATCTTTAATGAAACTTTTACTTAAAACTTGACCCCAGCTTTTCAATTCCAAAAATTTCACCCGATAGGCTTCACTTAGACCGATTTTCTTCCAGTCAGATTAAAGTGACAGGTTATCCAAAATTATACTGCCAATATAACCGAGCAAACAGATGCCCTTGTTTTATCTTGTTATTTTGAGCAAAAAAACTGATAATTAGAGGAAAATGATAAATTGAAGTGTTTTGTAAGGGAGCTAGCTGTGGTTTTGAAACCGTTTCCGTTAAATTTGGATATTGCGTTTTTTTTTCAGTATTTTTCTGGTATATAATCAATATAAGGCTTTTTATGGCAGAGGTATAGAGGAATGAAAATTTTGGAATTCTCTGTAAATATGTTAGTAAAAATACTACCACTATAATGACAGCGGTAATCATTGTACCAAAAAGTTAAAATCATTCAAAACTGAGATATGAATACATTAGGAATGGAATGTGGAACACCAGGATTGAAAAAGTAGAATAATTTAATTGTTTTGGTTCAGAATAGATCCCAAAAAAGCGTTTTCTGTGACACACTGCAATTTACAGTCGAATATGAAAAGGTGCATGGAAGGTGAAAATAACTCTTCCATTTATTGTTGAATAAAATATAAAACAAGAACAATGAGCCAGATAATGCATTTCTCTTTTCAATAACATGTGCACTTACATTTTTCTTGAAGGGTTCGAATTTTGAAAGTAAAGAATGTTAGAGTGGATGCCATGCATTGCAGTTGCCATTAAACAATACACGTGAAAAATGAATCAGTTTCTGTGTTCTTTGCAATTTATGTTTGATTCCTAATCTAAATTCTTGTGATGCCCGTTTTGCAACAGATATCCCAATCATTATGCGTGTGAACAAAATAGTGCCAGGATATATTCAGAATTGTAGTTGATTATTGTCGCATAATACGTCAAAGCGATGATAAAACATCCGTGGCCAACCATTCTGAGCAAACAAACGATTGGTCGATCGGAAAATAGCGATTGCATTTGTGTCATCGTGTTTAATATTCCATTCAGAGACCCGATTTGGCGATCTAATATTGCAATTATCAGCTTCTCCGATGACAAGTGTACGTACGGTCGTGCACTTGAATATATATATAGGACACAGGTCTTATATATATATATATATATATATATATATATATATATATATATATATATATATATATATATATATATATATATATATATATATATTGAATCCAATCCATCCAGATTTCTTTTCATTTTTCCAACTATATGCAAATGGTTACTTCGTGAATTCATTCCCATTATCACTGTTTTGGGTGTCGTACAGACCAATACTCGTTTTCAATCACCACAGGTCAAGAACGCCATAACCGAGCAAAGCATTTGCTAAAATATATGTGCCAAATTCATGAAATGATTTCCATCTATTGTGTAAAGGTTGCAGTAAGAGAAATAGAGGAATAAATGGAAATATTCGAAGGCCACCATATTTGAATTGGTGTCAAATATGTATGTTACTTTGATTTCCATGCTAGGAAAACTCAGTATTTGAAAAGTGGTCCTGCTCGTCGTTATAATTCCGGGAGTTTTGAATATATAAGTTGCAATAATGCCATCGTACTATTGTCTTTATGACAGTCATGTTATATCTAGTTTGGTAATAGTCACGTTAATATGATGTCCAGTTCTGTTATGGAAAGATCGACCGGTATTTATTAATGCAATATTCAAATGTAATCTGCTCATCTACACACCATTTCCTGATATTTTGCAGAAACTTCGTTATCAAACATCTCATCAATAGATGATACTACTATTGCAAGAGATTGTTTATACATTTTCTTTGTCACTTCTATAATGATATAAGACAAAAACAGTGATGCTATGATTTGTTTTGATCTCTAGATTAACTTTGCCGTACATGTGCTAATGAAACTTCGGGCCCTTATTGAGTATGCAGAATAGATATGTTGAAAAATGACATTTCAAAGTTTTCCATACACAGTATAATACAACTTTGGTAAGCTTAATTTTGCATTGTGAAAAAATGCTGAGCATCCAATTAAGGTTAGGTCTGCATCGGGAGGAGCAATTGATGAGATTAACGTTTGCTCTAAGCTCTAATGAAGGGGAAAATAGCCGTTGTTATAACAGTCGTTACAGTTAGTATGGCAGTGTTTCTTGAACTTTTTTCATGAGATAACACTTTGAGAAATATATTTTATTCAATACACTGTAAACTCGAATGAACACAACAAAAACATTTCAAAGAGTCAATGGTGTTAACTTTAATATCAGCACATATATACGTTCTTATCAACCTTTCCTATATATATATAAAGACTCTTAAAATGGTATGCATTCAATATCAAGTGTAGGATTGGAAGAAATTATTGGCCCCGTCAGGCTAACTAAACCTAATACACCAGTAAAAACATTACTGTCCCTACCACAAAATATAGTACTGAGTTACGGGACAATTACCCAGTCTATGATTAATCATTCAATGATTAAAAGGATTTGAGTAAGTATTTCAAGTTTCTTATTAATCTGAAACGGAGATTAATGTTCAAAAAATGTCAAGTCGGGAAAACAAGCATACAAGACAGATTAGAGGTATTGGGGAAGGGGGACAGGACGAATGCTACTCAAGGACAGGCACAGTAGAAAAACCAAAATCAAACGGAAGAGTGAGGTATAGTAAAAAAAAAATTGAGTTTAGATTACTGACGATCAACATGGAAGGAGATGGCCTTTGTCCAGCCAAAGATTACGGCTGTTGCTGCGACTGTTGCTGTTGATGAGTATTTCCTTTCTGAAACCAAGCATTATAGCTTCATATTGCATTGATTTTATTTCATGAACCCCTATGTAAATAGACAAAAGTTGCATCGTTATAAATTCCATTCAATGTTAAACGATACACTTAGGATTATGAAGCCATTTTGAATCCTTTTCTGTCTACTGCCTGTAACTGTAGAAATCAATTACTGAAAACTTCATGTTGAGCCGTTTTTTGCCCTCAGCACACCTTTATGAAACGAAAGATTAGTCCCTTTTTCAGTGCCATTATTTAAGAATCATTATCAATGTACAACTCAGTTTATTTTAAAACAAGTTAGAATTTCAGGTACTTTTGTTTTATTCTTATCTTCCAGGTAGAACCACAGAAAAAAACAACAAACAAAGAAAAAAACAAACAAATATGGTATTCATCACCATCCATTGTTTGGTACATATTAATATCAATTTCTATAAAGTTATAATGGTTTGTCCGATTTTAATATCGTTATGATCTGGAAATGTTTATATATATATATATATATATATATATATATATATATATATATATATATATATATATATATATATATATAAGCATGACAAGATATTTGATCCATTGAAAATCGCCCAATCTTTTGTATTTTTCATTTCGAATTTTCGGAAAATTAGTCATATAACTGACGAATTTTTTGTGAATTTTTCAAGGGATATGTATTAGCTGGTTGGGACAAACAGACTGAATTCGATACGTGTTTCAACTATGAAGTATGAACAGGGCTTCTGTCAGAGATGTATGACCGCCTGAGTATTGAGCGGTTGGTGGAGCAGTTTAACAACTGAGTTTCTCTGTCAATAAATACTGCTGTGTATTCAAGCTTTGCTAGGTGTCATGCACTTATAGTCTTATACCATGCTATGTTAATCTCATCATAATACATCATAAATTCGATATTAAATTCAGGTGTTTTTCATGTAAAGAAAATGCGTCTATGATATATACTTGTACGTTTATTCTTACGTTTGAAGTACGAGAGTTGGGATAAAAAGGATACATATGACTCTTTGTTTAAGAAGTAGGCAAGTAGTGAAAAGAAATAAAGTTAGAAAGTTTTAAAAGAGAGCGAGAAATAAGGCAAAAACGGAAGAATTTACATAATTTGATAAAGAGAAAAGTAGGAACATAGAGAATAGGAAAATAAATTAGAAGGGAAAATGATAACATACAGACAAAGGGGTTGGAGAAAGGGTTGGAGAGAAACTTTACTATCAACACCTGCAGAATTTCCAGGGGACAAGCTGGTTGAGAATCAACGAATTATTGAGTTGGAAGAAAATTGAATGATGGGAATGAATATGGGCAAACAGAAATATAGGAATATTGGGAGGAAAGAAAGGAAGAAAGGAAGGAAATGTGAGTAGAAATTAAAAAGGCTAAAAATATTATTGTATTTCGTTACAATTAAAATTTAGGATAGTCTTCGACAGGAATACGCAATTAACAGTTCATTTTTTGGTTTCATATTTTTAGGATCGATATTAAAATTGCACCTTAAAGAGCTTGCCAATAAATCGATATGTGGACTAGATGATTTTGTTCACCGATCAGTGTCAAATATACATCAAAATCAAAGCCAGATTGGACTTACTGTTTACATATGAGGCTGAATTGTCATTGCAATAGTTGATAATTTTGCCACTGACGCCATTGATTGATGTTGAACCCCGGTAGGAAATTTGGATATCGATTTCTAAGGTACGCAGCACCATTCTCTTTTTCGAAGATTGACGAAAAATTATCGTTCACTCCATTAGGTGCTGAGTTTTGTGATTAATAGGAATGAAACAGTCAGCGACATGATTGGTTGAAGGTACTGGTTTCTCCACTGAAAATTTTCCTGTAAAATCAAGAGGAACTATATGAAGGAATCTTTATCAGTCTGAATATCCAAAAATAACTCGTAGTCAGTTATCAATGAGAATATTAAAGATTCATTCTCTCTCCCTTTTTAATGTCGGTTAATGGGAATAAACTTTTCCGAGGATTGGCTGTACCTCTTTGACATTGGGGTCGCGTAGCCAATACTTTCTTAACTTCTCAATTTTGTCGCACTATTTCATATTTTGCCAGTCATAGATTTGCATATGATCTCTGATATTGTTGGTTATCTGACGCCTAAGCAGTCCGCGTGTGTTACTAATGGGATCGTTATTTTCATGACTATCGACTGCAGATCATTTAACCCATTGTGCAGCACTGATAATTACTATTATCCTCTGCAAAGAAAAAAAAGTTGGTCATCGTCTACGTATTGATTTTAGCTTTACTAAGTACGTTGGTTCGAAATCATTGCTCCTTGGTTTTATCCTGATTGGAGTCCACGGTCTGTTGTTTGGTACCAAAATGAAGCTAAGCTCGGTAAACTATGGTGGGATTTTGTAATAGGATATGGATTAGCTAGCAAGATTATCAAAACAGTGGAAGTTCGAACCTCACTAGGTGCCCTATACCTGAGGTTTAGCATCAAAACTAACATGACCTATAACTGGGTTCTGCATCGTGGAATACCCATCGGCCACCTTGTTTTCTAAATCATGACAATTGGTTTGATTCTCACTGAGTACCCAATACTTGCAAGTTTCAAACGAAATGATTCTAATAAGTATTTGTGACAACATCGATTTTTCATTTCCGAAACTATTTGGCAGCAAGACTTCAGTGGTTGCTAAACGTATTTAGGCTTTTGAGATTTCGGACTAAGAGGATTTCATGGTTAATCGTTTAAATATAATTCTCATCACATTTTTTGAGTGTCGTTTCAGCTTGCAAAAAATACAAAAAGTAATCTGACATTTCATTTACCGGTAAAGACACAGAAAAATAAAATGAAAAACTGTGATTACTACCAAAATACATTCGGAAAATGCTTGCATGTATGTATGTATGTATGTATGTATGTATGTATGTATGTATGTGTGCACTTATGTATGTATGTATGTATGTATGTATGTATGTACTGGGAATTGATTGGATTAACTTTTACGTCGGTGTTCTCTTTTTTCCTCTTTTTAATAACTTTGGAGAAAAAAGGAATGAAAACACTAGCAGAGTCTTTTAGTTGCTAATTTTGTTTGAATAGTCAGAAAAATGTATAGAATGATTCCTAACGTTGATTTTTTTTCCTTTCTTTTTTTTCTACTTACATTTCACTAAAGAAAACTTGTAAAAACACAGGATCTATTATCCAGGTATTCAATCCGTCAGAAACCTATATTTCTCTACACATAATACTGATCTGAAAGAAATTTCTCCTTGGAATGAATGCTGAAATGTCCTTTATGCATAGAGTAGTTGCTCTCATGTTTTTATACAAAATTTGAAAAAAAATGGAGTCTTGCCACTTGACCCCATCCAACAATAGATCAGTAAGCGCAAGTTGATTTGCTGGAGTGTTTATGTTTTCCCTGGTTGAACTTGTGAGGAAATAGATGGTGAATCTTGGAGTTGAGATTATAGCACAAAATGTTGATGGCTGGAAGCTTGGGCGAAATGACCTTTTTTTTAGAAAAAGGGTAGAATATCATTTGCTCAGACGTGGTAAATGCTATCTTCATGAATTTGGATCGTTCCCCTTATAGATTCATTCTCAGCCATACCCTGCGTACAACCACAATAGCAATCAATTGCCGGTGCTTTAATCATAGATTACATGTGCACATACAAAAACATGTATATTAGGATATATCAACCTTACCTGTACTCATAAATAGATAGACTAAGGTCGATAAGTTTTGAAGAGAATAAAGCTCGGGGAATCACACCTAACTAGATTTTTATTTACTCTCAATGGTAATTTATCAGCAATATTTGTTGTTTTTTTAAATTCATATCGGATAATTGATGACATTTCAACATTGAAAGTAAGGTGTTAGCTGTTGCCAACAGTTATTCCGTCAATTTTCTAGTTGCATCCGTTGTTTCATCAACTCAATTGATCAACTGTTTATACAAGAAAGCGTTACCTTCAAAATATATTAAGAATAATTTCAAAACACAAGAATTCCATTGATGAAATTTGTGATTCAGGATATTGTCGTCGTTCTTATGTTTTTGCCACATACATACAGGAGACGTATCATTGGTTCAAGTCTGTCATGTTCCGACGACTCCGTCCGAAAAAGTTTTTGAACATATTTTTTCTCAGAAATTTAGTGTATGAAAGAATTTTGAGGGCTTATTGTATGAAGATGCTGATTGGACAGACAGTGATGATCAATTGCGTATTTGCATTTCTATTAGAGGAGAGTTTTTTTTTTATTTTTTAAGACAATATCATTCTACGCCATATTTTATTGTCTGCCCTGGCGTTATCACTCATGAATAAATTCCATTTCAAGTGATTGGATCATTGATCATCGAATAACCATTACATAAATCTCAAAAGTGATAGGGTATCATCTGTCTGATAGAGAATTCAATATTGAAGTCAGGGTCATGGCTTATTTTCTCAACATTGAAGTGGTCTATTATTGATCAATACGCGGACTGGAATGCTATGAATGTTTACTTGATGTAAAAGCATGATCTTATTTATTTTCTTCAATGGATCAGTTTTATTTATTTTCAGTTTTTCTAGTTTATACTTTCATACTTTATGACTTTTAATAGTCGAAATAGTGTATGGTAGTCAATGGTACAAAATGAAAATAAACCTGGAAAATGAGACAGTTTTAATCTCTTATTGGGATCAAAAGCCATCAGGAAAATTATCCGGGGATTTTCAGATAATAATAATAATAATGATAATGATAATAGCAATAATGATGATGATGATGATGATGATGATGATAGTAATAATAATATTAAGAGAAAAAAGACTAAAATCAACAACAACGGTAAGAATAACAACAATTGTGAGAATAACAATATCGAAAGTAAGAATAACAACAGCGACAACAACAACAGTACTAACAGTAAAATAACAATATATCAGTAACTAAATCATTGTTTTCTCAACACTCAATGTAAACATAACATCTGTTCATTTGATAACAACAACAATGTTTTTTAGTGGAAATTATACAGCAAATGAGAAATACTTAATCATAGAATCATCACTGAATAATTCAAAGGACTTCACATTTCAATCTTTAACCAATATTCCAAGGATACTTTCTGAAACTATAATAATTTCAGTATTAAGAAACTGCACGGATATCCGTGTCCTATGGGGTTGGTAAAGAAACCAAACAAAAGATGAGATGCTTTATTACTTGATGACAGTTCATTCCGTAATGATAATGTGCCATAATACTGACATCATCATGTAGATAGCAATAGTTTGTTTTCTTGTGATTCTATTCAGCTGTCTGGAGATTAACAGTTTTTCTAACCCCAAAAATATCAAGAAATATTTGATGGTATTTTTTTGTTGAATCTCACTTTATGTTTTCATAACAATCGAACTTTTTCCGTTGTATATTTGTCCATTGCAGACAGTCTATTGTTAATCTGTTCGCAGTGAATTTGCTCATTGTGGATTTCTTCGACGTTTATTTTTCAATTCAGATTTTGTTAAAGGCTATGTATCGATCACTGGCCAGTTTTAATCATCTGACTGTGCCAGGATTGAATTTTCTCATCCATTGAAATACAGTCCTGACTGACCAATTTGCAAGGAGGTCCACTCAAGAGCTCACATTTGAATAAATCAAAGGAATCCAAATCATTCTAGTTGTATAACTCAATTCAAATGACGAAAAATTGTTCCGTCGTTGTTGGCTTGATGGGGAAAAAAAGACACAGAATACGTCATGTCTGTTTTGACTTTCCAACATAGAGATGATAACTTTGCTTTGTTTGTCTAACAATATAGCAAAAGAAAAAATAATGTATGGCATTTGTTTGATTCTCATCAGAAAATGGAAATCAACGAACCAGCTCCAAATATCTATTCACCCATCAGCACGTCACTTTCCAAATCCCATAATGGTCAGCTACGCCCTGATTGAGTTCCAACCATATTACCAGAACATAACAACGCGTGGTTTTTACACACTGTGATTCTGAAAACCTGCACCACCGGAAGAAATTACTGGAATGTTTGACAGCTTGATAGATTCACCTCGATATACTATTAGACAGAATTTAATTTTCTATCTTCGAAGGTGTTTTAAAAGAATTTCAGTGTGTATATAGATTGAAGTTTTAATAAATATATTCAGAAGACAATATCTTTTGCTGGTGAGGAAAATGTACCATGGGAAAGATTAAATGAAAAAACAACATTCATAACTTTGGAGTTTCCTCTTGCTATTTCAATTCCTTATTTATTCATGAGGTCTTCTGTCGGACATTGACGTTCCCGAACTAAGTATGGGATGTGATGATGAAGGGCCTTATTTTGTTTCCTTCTACAGGGAGGGAAATGACTGCTGGTTTAATTGAGTTGGAATTTCGCTCGCTGATCACGTTCCCCGTGCTATTAACCATTACAGCACTCACAACCATAGTCGTTTCATTATTTTATGATGCCACGTAAGGGTCATATATATATATATATATATATGCACACACACACACACACACACACACACATATATATATATATATATATATATATATATATATATATATATATATATATATATATATATATATATACATATCTTGATTGATTGATTGATTGATTGATGAATCGGAAGAGTGATGCAACGATACGGACAGTTGAGATATTAGTCAGAACATTGAAAAGAAAACTCATAAATGTTTTTGTTATTCATACGTTTTTCTCTCAGAGAGCATAATCTGAGGACTTGATTATCCTTTTACGCTCTTTGTATCTGCAAGAGAATTCTATAATTTCCTTCTACGTTACCTTCATATTATGATTTCCTAAATTCTCTTTGAGGTGCTTTGCTTTTCTCCTTCAGTAGACAGCTCCCATAAATTCTGTTCGCTTGCACAAAAATCAAACATCTATATTTCCAAAGGAAGAAGGGATATAAAACAGAAGAAGGCCAAGTTGCTTATTCTATTTCCCAACAGCTCGATGTTCAATCCTTGCTTTCAGATGAGGGGCAAATTTCGAGTGCAATTTGATTTTTGATGATTGAACTATTCCAACTTTTCTCTTACAACGTGAGTTGAGTACATGATTCTAGTTGGGAATAAAGTGGTTGAATATTTCCAGCTTTACCAGAATGAAAGACTACAGCTAATGTTGGGGATGAGGAAATGAAAGCAAATTGAGACATGCCATTCGAGGGTGTTATCTTAAGTTGATCGAAATTTTCATCAACCAGTGGTCAATGATATGTTAAGCTCTTTCCGTTTGTTGCCACAAGGGATAGAGAATAAAGCTCGGATCAAAGTGAGTTTCAGTATCAAGGTCTTCACGAGTTAATTTTTTTTATTGTTTTTTTTTTGTATTCACGTCCTTCAAATTGTGAACGTTCGTTTTTGGTTGGGACTAATAAAAAAACGGCCAAAATTAATTTTTTTCCTTAAGCAATAGTTCCCTAACCATTTTCCATAAGTGGGGTGAGGGTGCTATTGTCTGTATCCTCGGGTGCTGATTGTCGTACGGACGTCCCCAATGCCCTTCCTTTTTTCTCTGACGAGTCCTGACTCTTTCGCGACGTCACAATGAGACTGCAACTCTCCTTTGGCTTCACCTTGTAGTGGACAGAGGATTTGTTGATGGTGGAACCCCGGAACACGTCTGACTGGATTGTTGGGCAACTGTTTTTCCGATGATCACTCCGGCCCTCAGGTAAACATGTCCGTGCGGACTTGCGTAGCTAATAAAGAACCTGCAAATATGGAATACCATGAACGATAATTAGTTGTAAATAAAGATTAATGATTAAAACTTATCTTTACCTTTTATTTTACACTGTTTGCAGGCATGGACAAAATGATTTGTCTTACAATAGGTATTCTATGGAAAGGTATAATGAATAATTGTGCCAAATCTCTTTTAGAGTGACCAAAATCTTCCTGAAATGACTAACTCAGAGGAAAGAAAAAAAGGCGCCTGTGGGCAAAAAAGCATCACCTGACGGTGAATCAGCGAACTATAGAACTCAATTACAATTACAATCAATGTGTCTATCTATTTATCCATCGATATCTGATCTATAAGATGATTGGGTTTAGATATGTCATCGTTTTTGCCCGTTTTCGAATCAAACTTGAGGCCATGATTACAAATTTCGATTCCCACATTGGCTGATGCCTTTACTCCTAGAAGATAAGTGCAACATAATCTTTTTATACATCTCGCAATGAGTACAATTGTGCTGCAAAATACTTAATACCCGATCTATTTATCAATTAAAATGCTTGTAAGTTATTCCAATGTAGAAGTCAGAGGCATCGACGTCGGATATTAACAATTTTTAGCCTACAGTCAGATTGTCTCAATAAAGAATCCTACTCAATCCAATAGTCAAGATCGTAAATCATCCCAAATTTCAAGAGTTTTGTTGGCACTCCTATAATATGAATAAATTTTTCTTTCTGTTATTATTTCATTTTAAAAGAAGAACAGAGTTCTGAAATCTCTGTTCAAAATATTTATACATTTGGAGGAAACATAACTGATAATATCCTTTAATATTATAAGAAAAATATCAACTTGGAAACATCTTTGAGGCTATCATTGATGAATGTACTCAAAAGTAAAACAATCCTGCCCTTCAGGTTTTTCTAAGTGCTCATATTAATATTCTATAGAAGCAGATTTGTAATTAGATATTGAAGAGGAAGGCGCTTTTTGGAGATTTGTGTTTGTATCTATGCTGCAAATAACCTGAACTCTGCATGCATACAAATATGAAAATTTACCTCTTATTTTTCATTGAAAAATACTCGTCTCTTATCGTTTCCATACGATCCTTACATAATTTGTATTTAAAATGATAATCGCAGAAGCCATTTCCGTTTGACAATGCCCGGTCTCCTTTCAAAGTCCATCACACGAGCTTCATTTTGACACGTATAGACATTCACAGACATGCATTCCTTTGCACAAACATATACAAATAAATGAACCCATACATACATATACTTACATAAAATACTTTCATAAATACACGTATACAAAAATATGTATATATGTACATGGATATTCACACTCATCCACACACATATATATACATGCACACCCATTCGGACACTCATTTGTAGGACTTCACTCATACATACAAGT
>OY735218.1:11070958-11085958 GCA_963457665.1 Thysanoteuthis rhombus
TCTTGGTATCTGTAGCTAGTATAAAAAGATAAAATGGATCCATACCTTTCTCTAGGATACAAGTGTGCGATGAACGCAAAATGTGCCCGTTAAAGTTTGGATTCGGTTCATCGATTTCATTCTCCATACAATTGGCTGTTAGGGTGAAAGTATTTCAAATCGTCCGTTTTGGGTTTGTTTTTTTTTTCCTAATTTTTCGTAATCCATGGACATTCTATGACCACACTCGATTGGCATTAGAGTCCTGGGGATCCGCTAAAAATTCTTATGATTGACTTGGCTTTGTAAGAGACTGTTACTGACTGAACTGCAAAGCGAAAGAAACGGTGAAGGCTGATCAAAAGCCAGGTTCAATTACGATAATGACCATCGATTAAATGTGTTGTAATCGTGTTTTCCTTTTTATTTCTAAATTTTCTTCTGAGAATGGGGTCCGTCATCAAATCCTGATCAGCTATGTCTACATATTAAGAAAAGGTACAGACAAATGGCTCAGGGAAACATCTTTGGTCATTTGTTGTAGATTATTTTATGGAGCATAGGGTCACAACCACTTTGTAGCAGTTTCAGTAGTAAAGGGGTTTACTAGGCTGGAGTTTCCTCGACTTTTTTGTCAAAGTAACCATCTTTTGTGGACATAAAAGGTAAAAAAACTCAAACTGCTTTGCCATGTACTTATGAGTAGATGAATGTGGATTTATGCCTTTCCCAAATCATCAGTGAGATTTGAATGTAAGCAAAATATGGTCAGCCAATTCAGTTTCCCGTGCAGGTAATCATTACATCTCTGTACACCTTATATTTCTCATTATTGCCCATAATCAGATCTGGAGGAAAAGAAATTTACGTTTGAAGGATCGATTTGATCGTAAGTTGAAAATAGAAACCGTTACAATTAGCAACGATTGCGTGAGGAAAAGACGACATGAGGTGGAGTCCCTCTGAGAGTTTATCCTTCATTTCTGATCAGATTTGTCTACTCAATGCCGTACATTGACGACCCAAGTAAACTTTAAATTAAAAAAAAACAGGTAAAAAAAAATGATGAAAGAAAATCGTTGAAAGTAAATGGATGATGATGTTAAAACTTACCTTACTGCCAATGACTATTTCAGAGACAATTTTGAACCAGAAATAGTTTGGACTTGACAAAGGAACTCGGTTGGTTATGGCCAATAATTGAATTCAAACGACGGGAACAGGAGGAAGATGGCTTTGACGGATCGCCTAGTAATATAACATTGATAAAGAAACATAATGATATGAAGAAAAAAAATAAAATAAAAACAGATGACAGGAATATTTTGAGACGGATCTTCATCATTTAATATTCAAACAAATTTATCAAGCGTGAATCGCAGTTCCCAGGGCAAGAATTTCAGTTTTGAGGGTCACTAGCCATAAGTGATTGAAGAAAGCAAGATTGTTTCATTTTGCAATTAATTATAGTATATTATTGGAACAAATAAGTATAAAACTATTCGAATTAATGAGATGGTTTGAGGAAACCTTGGATCGCAAGTAGAGTGTTACCTGGACCAACAAAAATAACAATATATTCGATGGATAATTCTTTCCATCATTTTTTCCATCGTTCAAACATTATTAAAATCAGAGTCTTTTTTTGATGATTCCCCTGTTATAGCAAAGAGCAAATCAAGCAATCAAAGGTTATATACACGACACCATCTTAACTTTCTTAAGCTAGGTAAAATGAAAGCTAAGGCAAAAATAAATCATCGCACGCTATTTAAACATATTTTGGCAACAGAAACCCCTGAGATATAATTTGTTCAAAAGTAATATATATATATATGCAATGGTCTTTTATAGGGATTGACCTCTGTGTAATTTAAATATAACACCTAAAAGAATAATGATATTATTATGCAAATCTATAAGAGATGATTTTTCTTCAATGCGTTATAAATTATCTATTAAAAATTGTGTAGTTAGGAGGAAAAAACAAATTGGAGCTTTTCTCATGAGGAAAAGGGCTTAAATATTCGAAACTATTGGATTAGAATTTATGTAAATGCCAGACAATTTCCCAAAACCACTTTTCAATTGTTGATAGAAAAAACATCGGCTGAATGAATGATAATCAATTCGGTCAGAAACATAATGTATCTTTCTTTTTATTTTAATTATCAGAAAGTAAGAGAGTACTTTTATGATCAGATTCATTCTCATTAATGTAATTTATATGCAGGCAACGGCGACAAGACGCAATGATAAACAATATGAACTTCCGCATTTGCCTTTTGGTTAAAATGGATTCAGAATTTGTCATTGATTGATGATGCTACACATATTGTTTTTGTATTGGTCGAGTTATATATTATCATTATTATCATAACTACAGCTACTTGTACCACTATTATTATTATTATTATTATTATTATTAGTAGTAGTAGTAGTAGTAGTAGTAGTAGTAGTAATAGTAGTAGTAGTAGTAGTAGTAGTAGTAGTAGTAGTAGTAGTTGCATTTTCACACCAGCTATCTGATGGTCACGACTTAAAACTGAGTGTCAGCAAATCTCCTTGAATCAAAAAGCCTCCACCTCACACTCCAGCATTGCATAGCAATTCTGTGGATAGTCGTTTTACACCCGATGCAAAGTGGTTATCGGTGTAGGATCTGAGATATTATGGTCTCCAGCTCCCCTCTCATATCTTTCTTCAGCGCTGTGATTTGTGCCGCCATCACCATGTTGGCTGTTAGGACATTGCAACCAGCTGGGGGTCGTAGGTCTAATACTTTAGGTTTGCCTCAGTATTTGTGCAGTCCCCATGAATACCACAGTCCATGTTGTCTCAACCCATCGTGTTATCCCCACATCTTCCTATCTCGTCATTCCCTTTGATACAGTTCAGAGTACATCCACTATTACTGGTACTACCCTGGTTTTCATATTCCAAATTGTTTTCCCTGTTCCCCTACCTTGTTCGGGTATTTCACTTATTTCCACTCTCGTTTTTTATCCACTTACTTATCTACAGGCAAAAACATGTTTATTATTTGTCAGGTTTTCTTCTCTTTTTTGCCCACAACTACCAGATATTTGTTTGGATGGGTTGGTCAGTTTGGATGTAAAAGTCCCAGAGTAATTAATGACTTTCATTCTCCAGGGTTGTTTTCAGTTTTAGCTGGCACCACATTCCTGCATAGGTAAATCCAATTCGTTTGCTCAGTCCCCAGTTCATCAATGTTGCTACCCAATTGAGTCTTTCACGTTAGTTGTCTATATTTGCTTGTATGTTACTCAGTTTCATTCCATATTTCACATTGAATATACGTCATGAATAGTTTATCTTCATAAATGCAACAGAGTATTGTTCAAACAGACGATGACTGTAGAAATAGGTGCGACCATCATATAGTTCAACCATAAATATGGCCTTTTGACTAATTTGGGTTATTGGAAATCACCATTATAAGTCATATGATTTTGACGATTACTTCCAAGTTATCCCCAAACTCTCATGTGAACGATAGTATATCAGTTCTCTATATATTTGTTGAGTGCTAAACAATTAGAGAGTTGGAGCTTTGCCTATTGGGTTAATGCAGAGTATTAAGCATATCTCTGCAAAATAATGTTACTCATATATATTTGTATCATTATGATTTAATCAGTATTATTCTCTTTTTTTATGACATCACAGCACTTTAAGCAATTCCATAATCGTTGTAATAAACAATAAAACTTATGATTCAATATCGATGAAGTATTTATCATAGCCCCGGCATCATTTGCTGCTTTATATTTGTGACTGGAGCCATCATACATTGAAAAATCTTGTCCATCTTCTTATTCAGAAAAAAACATTCTCCTCTCCCAAAGTGTGATTCGAATGTATTGACTAATACACCTCTGGTATATCAACAAGTTCTTCTTTATGGAAATCAAACTAGGAAACCCAATACTTAGTAGGGAAATGGAGAGTCTTATTTTTGTCCTGTTAGAACTCAGTACATTGATGGCTTGAAAACATCTCTAAAAATCTCAGGACAACGATGTTAAAATTGTCAGGGTTTCGGGCAACTGAAATATTTTGTCAATGAAATGATTAATATAAGCACTGAATCAAAATAGTGGAGGCAAAGAAATCAGGATAGGTGAAAGTGGGTTAGAAGCTAGAAGCACTCGCGCAAATCATCAATCATAAATGGGAAACCCTCTGTCAAGTAAAGCTGTTCCTCTTGAATATATCAAGATACTGTAAGAATTGATGCAGATCCCAACAATTATTTGGAAAAAATGAATGATATTTCCTGCTGTGGCTATGGTATACCTCTCACAATATTCAGCATCATAACTCTGGCTTTTGTTCAACGTGGAATGAAAACCGCTGTCGTCATGAATAATGACACGACTATTACAATGAGCAAAGGCCTAAAAATATAGATAATAACATTTTTACGAGATCATGAAGTATCCTTGTCTTGATATCTATCACCAGTGGATCATACAATTACTGGTATATATATCAAGTTAAGATAAAAAATGTTGAAATCTCACCTGAAGCTACTTGGCTCATTAGGTTGAGTCTGCAAACCAAGCAATCGGCGGGTGACATGACAGAGGAAGACCACATTTAGCTAAAATAGGGAGGAAAGTTTTAGAGGTGAAACATTAAAAAAAATCAGTTAGAAAAAATATCAAATCGTTGAAATGATTTCTATAAATCCGCTACCACTTTCAAAAAAATATGTGAGAGAACAAAAATGAAGAAATAATGTTATAAGTTGCGGATAGTTCTACGACAATAACAGCTGGAGGCAAAAAAGAAACGATATGATTATATATATATATATATATATATATATATATATATATATATATATATATGACTTTAACTCTCTGTATTACCATTCATAGCGTTCAAACTTCAAAATAACCCTGAGAAAAAAAATATTTCGTTGGGTAATTATCATGTGCAACTACTCGTATAATTTTAGGGTTTTCTCTTGAAGCTGGAGAGAACAATAATGAGATATATGGGTCAACTAAAGAATGACATTTTATTTAAATTTTTCGACTGATGGATCTTAAAAAGGTGCATGTTTAAAGTGAGATAAAATTCAATAAAAAAATCTACTCACAAATATACAAATGAGAAGAGGTACATATACGACCCATTCTATATTTCCAGCATTTTTTATCCAACAATCACTTATTGGGCTGTACTGTTTATCGTGAGTTCTGTTGAGAAAAAGCAAAAATTAGTTTCAACCATGACGACGACATATATTTGGCTCATTTGGTCGCATATACTGACACAATAGACAATCTGAAAGAAAAAAGTATAATCCATAATGTTTGCATTGATTCTTATGAAAATAAAGGACCTGATGACATCAATTTATAGAAACACTTTGATTAGAAGGAAATAGATTAAAATCTAAAAAGTGAATAAAGAAAATAAAGAGAATGATCGATCCGTAAAATATAGATTAGTAGCCACAATATGAAGTCTTTTCTCATCGTTGACAATGTGTAGAATGTCTCACTTTAACTAGATACGGTGAATTGACAATGAATACTGACATTTAAAGTAAAGATTATAAGAAACACAAAGTTAAGAAGGCTTTTCACAAATTATAGAGAAACAAAGTGTTGAATTATAGCAAATGTTCAAATGAGATTAAAGAAGCATCGTATATTTCATCGTATCTGTGCCAAATAAATATCAAATACCAATATCAGCGTTCGGCAGGTGGGAAGAAAGGTTTTCAGGTGTGCAAAAAAAAAAAAGACTCAACTGGTGGAATACTTTGAAGGCCCTTGAATATCGATTCCAACTCTAGAGAATCTCAAGTATACGCAGATCTTTTGGAACTTCAAAATAATTTGTAATAGTCCCTATTTATAAAACACCGAATAACATGTCGTTTATATGTAGTAGGTAGACAATATTTTCAAAAACACCATCATTCACATATAGAATATGCATCTATGAACCAGATTATATTAGATTTGATATCGAATCATTCAAACAGTTAGGAAATAAAATATCCCCAAGAGTTTGTAGCACTAAAAGTTGTTTTAAAAGTTCTTTAATTGAACATATGATTTATGGAAATAAAGGTGTACTTTTTAGTAATTTAAATCCCAGTAAGGTGGTGAATGATTCTTTGCCCTCTAGACGATTAGTATATCATAAATACCAGCAAAGGGACTTAATCATTCCCAAACAACGATTCTAGCAACTCTTTACGCAGCAATTCTCAAGAAAAATCTTATCAAAAAATGAATAAAATTATAGATAAGACGTTCATAGTAGGAAATGATAAATATAACGGGATCATAAACTCTAAAGCGTTTTGATATGAACAAAAAGAAGGCAAAATTCAGTTCACTTGCTCTACGCTTGGGACACATGTTGGTTACTCATTGGAATGTTACTTTGAGACAAGTAATGAAAAATTCATCAGATCATGGATGTCACTCTGGGAACTGATCATTTGCCTTTCTGGGAAACTTTTATTCGTGTAGAAATTAATATATATCTTCTGAATAGTTGGTAGGAAATTAACCCGAAAAAGGCTTTTTTCCTGCGTAGATATTAGTCATAAATATCATAACATGGTTTGCATGCAGTCTGAGTTTGAAAACGAAACCAGATTCAAAATATGCATGAGTGAACTCTCAAGGAGAGACACAAACAAAAGTTTTCAAAATTCCTGTGACGGTTACATGATAAACACTTTAAGATTGTAAATCCATACATCATACCTTAATAACAGGGTATAATGAAAAAATTATTTTAAAAAAACATAAATGAATACTGCACGGAAATTTTTAAAAAATCACATCAACAGATATTTAAAAAAAAAAAATGACTGAAGTTACTTAAAAAAACAGTGTTTTTAGCTCATTTTTCAAACGATATATAAAACATATCTTCGAAAATCAGGGTCCTTTTTTCTGTGAAGGTCTTTGCCGTGGATCAGCCGAGAGAAAGGAGATTGAAAAGTAAGTTTAACGTTATTAGGAATGATTCTGATATCAATCAGCAGTACATTTTTCTCCAAGTAAATAATCATATCGCTGAAGCAACGTATCACATCGGCTTCAAGCACCGAAAAATTGATGCTCTGTTTCATAACTCATGCTGCCTACAGAGGATACGTAAGAGTCGGTATATGTTCAAACATATAAAACATTATAAACCAGCAAATCTATATGCGTCTTGCGATTAAAATGTTCGATGCTCGACAAGTTGAGTGAGATGTGAAAAGATAGGAGACCTTCGACCAATCGTAAAATATTATACCTGTCTTTGACCCTCAGGTGTTTACGAACTCAGTAAAATGTCTGGTTTTTAACTGTGATGGATATACCCCAAAATGAAGAAGAACAGTTTATACCTTCCTGGTATTCTGAGAAAAAAGATTTGCAATATTAAGCTTCGATGAATATTTGAAGAAAAGCTGAAGTAGAAAAAAAACCGTGATATTCGATGCCAAAGTGGAAGAAAAAAATGGCAAGATACCAAGATTTGTTAGGAAGATAAATAGCAAAAATCGAGCATTTTCACTTACTAAATATCCGTATTTTTATACAACGGACCAAGATTCTTTTTGGCAGCGATCTTTCTCCTCTGATTCCGGATGCAAGCATTTGAAATCATACAAGTAAAGTCTGTGCTTTTTATAGACTTCATGGCCTCCAATAGAGAAAGAATTCTATAAATGTCACTAAATAAGATATCTGGATGAAGCTAAAACTGCTACAAGAGCTATTGTAACAATTACGTGTCCTTTGACTCCCCACATATCATTTGACCCCTTTCCAATGTTTGTCTCCGTCCAACAAAAGAGTATTCATGCGAGTAAAACTGGACATTCAAAGGTTTTGGTCAATAGATTGAAAAGAAAGTAAGTGAACTCACTTTCCTGATTCCATGAATTTTCCCCGGAGGCCAGCATAGATAATCCATATGAAAAACGGGAAACCAAAAAAAATAAATAAATAAATAAGAGTCAACTGATTAAAATACAATATTGAGAAAAACATGTTATTTGGATTTTATAAGCAATTATCAGCTTTTAGATATTTTTTTTCTCTCTGAAAAAATTTGGTTGCTCATTCTTACACGTATGAGGATTTCTTTAGTCGACCAACGTAATAAACTAACGGCCATAAGCTAAATTTCATACATTAACCAACGTTCACAACCTATAAAACTCTGAATCAGTGGAAAAGGAAAAAGAAATAATGTTTAGTACAGAGATAACACTTTATATCGAACATCGGAGTGAGTCTCATGCGTCCCAGTGAATCGAATGAAGGTCTTATTCAAGATTCTCAAAATGTTTCTGGATCGTACAAGCACCTAGAAAAAGTCCATAAGAACGAAGGCAAAAATATTGTGACAATAACAATCATGATGAGGATAACTGTTTAAGCAAATCAGTTTATGATGAAGACCATTGCACTTATCAGTTATTTAAACAGAAATTAAGTTGCATTTAATAAATATGGAGTTCATTTGTTAACAGGGACTCATCCAGGGAATCAAGAGGTAAAGTCCAAGAACTTCAAAATTTCGAAAGGAAAAAAGAAACATCAAGTTCACAAGTTGAGTGTGAACCTATGGTGCAAGTTTGATATTAACATCCAACTGAAACTTCAAAATTGTTGGCAGACTTTCCGATTAAACGTTTTCATTTGTTGTTACGAGAGAAAAAAAGATAAAGACAAATATTTTGATTATTTTTATCGTGTTCTCTAGGGGCAAAAATGTTTGACAATTATCGAAAGTGTCTCGCTAAAAGCCAATCGACCTCAGTAAAATAATCGAATATAATCAAAATCGAAAAACAAATTTGGAAACTAAAAGCCGAACAGGTGGGCAAAAAATTTGAACAGTCAATCAAAGTGCAACGAGATTATCTTTCAATTTTTGAAATCAACTAAAGACGTTTTATGACTGAAGAATATTTCTCAAGTATCTGTTACACGCTTTTACTCCAGGACATGGCAGATGGCCTCGTGCATTAGCCACAAAATTCAAAGCGATTAAACAATCCTATGTCACGTTAAATGAATATTTGAGAAGAAATAAGTACAATCCGATGAGACAAGGATCATCCAGATTTTGTTTACTCATATTTGCTAAGAAATAAATGTATAAAAAGGGTTTGGTGATCAAGAACAACGTAACAAAACTTCCTGCACATAATAAATGGCCTAGTGGAGTACCTAAGCACTATTCAACGATGCAATCGCCTTTTTTTTTCAGTATTACATCTGAGAACCAGACTTACAGGACACCCAGTGAGAACCTAACTATGTACACAGTAGTAGTGATCTGCTTGACTAGATTACGCATCTCTTATTCCATGCTGAGGCACATTCTGTAACTGGTTCCTATTCATTATGGCTCAAGTCTACTTGTTTGCCCTGCAGTCAAACAAATGAACGTGTCAAAGGATTATTAAGAATATATTAGTATACACCTGGCTCGCCATAGCCACCACTCATCGTACTTTGCGGGGATACGTTCATTTCTCTGTCCGTTTGTTTTCTCTGTTGGCACTGGAGTTAACCGTAGAGGTCTTGTTATTCTACTGATAGCTAATATCAGAAGGTCTACCTGTGCTCTTCCCGGGGTGTTTTCGTGCAAAGACCTGCTGCTAAGAATTTTGTGATCGTTACTTTTTTCTAATTTGTTGTAGAATACATTGAAATTGATACTTCAAATGCACATAATACCAACCTATAGACAATTAAACATTTTAGTCCTGGCGATCTTAGAGTCTGAGAACATCAGCTGTAATTTTACCTGAGATGATATTCCTATCACTATTACACTCGACCAGGGCCAATATTTTGATTGGCGCATTGGTGAAAATGTTGATCGATATAAAATTTGATGCTCGAAACGAGAGTTGGAATTTGAGGCTCAGGGTTAGAAGAAGAAAAAAAACCTATAAAGTTTCAAATAAACTAATTTTGCTGCAATGTTGGAAACATAAGTTTTGTTGATCTTAACCACTTAGACAAAACTCAGGAACAAAACTCTCGGAAACAAGTGTCTCAAGAAATATAAATATGAAACATGAACTTTCACTTGTGATTTGCCAGTATCATGGCTTGAGAGGTAAATATTATTTTTCTGATTCCATTACATCAAAATCCACTTTCTGGAGGATAATAACAACTTTGCAACTTCTAAACAGCAGACTTTGGTCAAATGAAATTCTCAACTCTCAGCAGAATACCATTCATCATTAGCAATGATTTTCTGAAACACTGATTGAATAACTGAAATTCACCTGACCATAGTGCAATGTAAGGTTGCATGATATGAAACGTTTTTATTCTATCAATTTTTTTTCTTTATGACGCACGGGGGGCAGAATGATAGTATAAAGGTTAATAAAAACACAAATACAATCCTCCCTTAAGCAACACTTCATCAGCTGAGAATCAGTGACCCGTACTTAATTCATCTTGGTTGTGAAAAAACTGCTAATGCTGTGGAAACAATAATTTGGTCCGTATATTTTGTTCATAGGGTTGAAACAAAATCATTGATCATCGTGTTGCTCTGAGCTCACCTTATATTTGTGATGTGTAGGAGATAGAGAGAGTCAGATGTATTGTTGACTGATTTTTTTATTGATTCATTAGTTTTAATGTTGTACGTTCAACAATTGATTTCAATCTTACTTCATAGTGATCTCAGTTTAGAATTGTCATGCAACAAGGGTCGACCTTTGCTTTTGTTTGGCAGAATATTGTTTTTTGCAGAATAATATTAAGCCTCATTCCACATAACCCCCCACCACCACGCACACACATAAACACACATGGACACATGTAAACACACAAAAAAACATCAATGCACTTACTCCAAGCAAAGGCATGGTACACGTAGGTACGTCTGGAGGGTCGGAAAGAATTGACCATCAGTTGATGAAGATGGAACGCTTCACAAAACATCCAAAAATAAGTTGTGCGTTGGAAATATCAATGGATCAAATATAAGGCCAAACATTCCAACTGAAAAAAGAAGAGAAGATAAAAATTATAATCATACACTATGGACATTCCTTTATTTTTTTTTTTGTCTGTAACACCTCAAATAGGTGCACCGTGCACAATGATAACATAAAATCGTCGCACCGTTTGCAAATTTTCCGATTTTCCTCTTATATAAAGCGTAGTGCTTTTTTTGTTTTGGGTTCTCGAATGTAAGGTGATGGCTTCAAAAATCACTGAATTTTTTAGTTGGATTTTAATCGATTTACTTTGAACAATGTGGTGTCAGGAAATGCGATATAAGCTTTTTTGACGTTATTGATTATAGCAGGTGTTCGATTGAACAAGTCCAAGTTACAAAGGTTACAGCAAAAAAAGAAGTAGATAAAAAACTAATTTGGTCCCTTGAAATCAAAGCAGGATTTTTAGTTGAAGAAGATCGTAGAACATATCGACCACCATGTAGCAGAAAAAAAATCACAGACATGATATTGATAGAAATAAATCGCTGACATATATTATAATCCAACCAAAAGTTCGAGAGGCAACTAGTTCCACATCTGTGTCCATTTTTCAGGCAACATAATCAAAATATGAACAAGCAGCAGTCATGCATTCACTTTAAAAATCAATGGATGCTTTATCAAAGAATATCTTCCTAATGAAACAAATCTCTAGACGCACATGAGTGCAACCTGTGCATCCTTCAGCTATTGAAAAATAAGGGAAACCATCAATGAAACATCAGTTAACATATAAAAACATCTTAAAACCAAATTTTCTTCCTGCATATTGCTATCCAGAGGCTTCCAGTGGAGATCAAAATGCAAAGCTGACATGTTAGTCAGCGTTCTGAAGCAAAAATCAACGTCGTCTTTTAAGTTTTATATACATGGTACAGGAATCCTGTTTTTATGTACGTTTCTGGCAAAGATTGATTGCAACTTTTAGTTCGGATTAACTCATTATTTTTTTATTCTTAGTTTGATATATGTAGGTTGACAGGCTTTAAATAAGTTTTGAATAATTGATTAAACGTGAGCGAAATTGTAAAGTTGTTGTTTGCCCAAAACACTTTCTATATTAATTGACAGTGAATACATTTTGTTCATATATTTTGACAGTAACGCATTTTCAAACTCATCATTCAAGATACATTTTACACTTTTTTCCCGACGGTCACAACAGATCAAATTGCTGATTGAAAGAAACCCAGTTCAAATACCTTTTTTAAAAAAACAGAGTTTGCGTGGGAACCAGTGCTAGAAAGTGTGAGTGGGCGAGTGGTGAACAGCGGGGAGAATCTGAAAACCATCTTCAAACTCTCAAAAAGGACTGTTTGTTTTCACTTTGCTCTGATTCCCTTGCGAGAGGCATGCATCAATATAATCCCACTCTTAATGTGTCACAGGCCAGTGTGACAAAATAAGATGTACCTTATGTTATATACATGGACGAGGTCTATCATCAAAACAGACCTAAAAAAAGCTGATGAAAGAAAGTATGTTGAAATATCCTGTGACCATTATTGTGATTGAAGCCTCATCAGCATTGTCATTTGATTTTAAAAGAGTTAGCACGATATCTGTTTCTTTCTTGGTCTCTTGTATTTCATTTGGTTCTTTCAAAAGCTATTTGGGACATTTATAATAGCCACACAAATACACTACATCAAAAATAAATTGCAAACTAAGTTACTACTATATATTTTCTAATTTTCCAGGCTTCCGCTTTGTAATCCAACTCATCATTTCAAATGCATTCAATCGTAGCAGCAGATGCCTTACAAAAGAGATCGAGTGACTGTTAGTCTCTTCCGAACGTGAGTGACATTCTTTAATTTTCTAGTTGATTTTTAAAGGAATGTCGTGAGAATGGTTCAACTTCTCACCAAATTTGGAATTCATACGATTCCTTAATTGGGTTTTTTGGGTTCATTACAAGTGCTTTAATACCGATGGACTGACTGATCTACAGAATTCTTCAAATTAGTAAAATCTATGTATTGTTTTAGGTTTTCACTTCCTGTAAATAATACTCTGTGATTTACTGGAACTGATATTGATCTAATAAATGTTTTTTTCCTTTGTTACGATGACTTGAAATTGCATCCTGGCTTGAATGTAGCGATCTGCTTGAGTCTAAAAAAACTGATACTGTCCTCAAATGGATATATCTGGCCTCTTCAGTATCAAGTAATTTCTTCAATATCCTCATCTATTTGGTCAAGGCTATTGTCTGGTTGATTTAGATTTCGATGTCACATGGAATTTCATATTTTTCCATTTCTTGAATATTTTTTCATTCTACTCATACCACATCTGGATTTTTAGATCCGAATCATTTGTACGATTTGGAGCTGAACATTGTTTTTGCACAGTAATGTCTATTCATGTAATCCTTGGACTATTGGATTAAATTTTTTGTTGAGAATTGTGAAGTGACATGTTTGAAAAGATATTTTGAAATGATATGGAACAAACATTCATTATTTCTTTAAGAACCTGAGTATGAGATTAACACGAGCAGTTCCAGCCAAAAATCGAATTCGGTTGGCAGACACAGTTTTCTGGTTGGTAACGATTACACCACTATCTCCCACTTCCAATGTTAATAATGTATATTGTAACAATCAGTGAAGAGTATGTGGCAGTTACAAGCAAAGAAAACGCTATAGGCAGATTGAGTTCACGTACCGGTCAACACTGCTTATATTCACTCGTGCATTAATTCTCTCGGGATAGGCATGGGATCAATTTCCCCCCGACTATGGATAAGTTGACAGAACTTTTAAGTCCTATTTGGTAATCCATCTAACGGAATATCATGAAAAAGCACTTTTGATACTGAGGCATTAATCCTATCCCCTGAAGCTAACTTACTACTCGAACCGACAGTATCGACCCGACACAAGTAGTCTACAGGAATGAACAGCAGATTTCATTGATAAAGATAATCAATGTTTTACCTTGTTTTCCTCCATCAGTAATCGACTCCCAGATTTGATTAAATATTGGTAGACAACAAGGGAAGTGAAGAAGACACGCATCAGACTGGCAAGTAACAAAGATGCAAAGAAACTGGTGTGGATTCGAATCGTCATTTCTTTTCGTAAAAATCTGGAATACAAGCAGAAATCATTCAGGCATTCAATAAAAACTCAAATAGGATTATTAAAAAATGATTATTAATGTTGATCTGGGTTTTTTCAAAGATGTAATTTTAATTTGAACTGAGAGCTGTCTTTTTAGAATAATTTGAATGAAATGGTATACAAAAACAGTTGATTACCGATCAATCTCACGAGGGCTGTGAAATACAATAAAGTGAGTTTGTCTACCGTGTGACAATAGTAGAACAAATTATTGTCCCCACATCATCCATGTTCCCGAAGTTGAGGTCAAATTTTCTGCGTTTTCTGGCTTTTCCTAAAGAGATTCGAGACATCAGCCGGGATTGGGTAGAAAATGACATTGCAGCTGATGCAATTGCTCAAATAGGACTTTGCAAACATTTCCGGAATGAGTAAAAGATGCTTGATGAATGATATGAAGACGGCTAAGGATTCATTACCTCCGTTGAGCAATATTATTTGATAACTGGAAACTTCTCTGTGTAAAGACACTATATGACATACGTTTGAGACATGTTTGTAACTCATGAAGTGATGGAACAGAGACAATTTGGACACAGAGAAGAACCATATAAATATTAAACACTTTTCTTGAAACTGATTACAGCATTTATTTGTTGTATAGTAAGTTTTCTCCCCCCCCTCCAAAAAAAAACAAACAAACAAACTGTTTTTAACAATTTTTACAAACATTTCTGATACATCTTTGATGGTCTACATAAAAAAAAACTGATTGGACAGTCATGAAGGTGAAGAAAAAAAGGAATGGAATGACAAAAAAAAACGATTTCGAAATAACCATTTTCAAGAGAAAAATGGCGTTGAGAGATAGAAAGAGAGAGACAGTGAGAGGTTGAGAGCAGATAT
>OY735218.1:11088458-11105958 GCA_963457665.1 Thysanoteuthis rhombus
TTGTGAATCTTCCTGAAAATGACAGTGATAAAATCTCAATTAAGATTTGAATGGGTCAGTGAAGGAATGGTACATAATCATCATAATCATCATCCGTCTCCGAGCGTCGGTCATTGGACATAGACCTTCTCCAGGATCTGTCACACGTCTCTATCGTCCAAGTCGCAGAGCAAGTATTTTCTAAATTAGTCTACTTCATATGTCTGTTTTGTATTCTGTCGATCTCTTTTTTGCATGTGATCTCTGGGGATTCATGTTGTTAGTCGTGACGACCATCGGTTCTCTGTCATTCTTGCAACATGGCTAAACCATAGTCATTTAAATTTTTCTAATAGATTCTATGATGTCCCAAACTCCCGTTTTCATATATACTTTGCTGTTTTGTGATCTCTCAATGTAAGGTTGAGCATGATTCTCTCAAGTGTGCATTGCATTCTTCTCGGTTTGCGAGGATGCATTGGTTGTATACTCTTTTTTTTTCTTTGATTATTGGAAATGGTCGATTTCAAATAATTACTTCATTACCGGTTACTAATATTTTATATCGAATAAATGATTTTGGAAAATTGAATAAAAACCTTTTTAAAAAAAAGATTTGTAGAGAAAAATGTGCAATCTAAACGATTGCCAATTACCAGAATTCGTGATTCGAGCAAAAATACATGCACATACAGATCGGTGACTCAAATTTCTTCATAGTTATCTTCAAATAAAATTTCGATTCGATAATGCATCCTTTAATCAAGAAAAAATCAACGACAACATCTCAAAGAAATAAGTTCCCCATCTTAAGCCCTCAAATATCTAATCACCGTCGGTTGCACCACAGAAATAGAGACAACATCGAAAAATTTTCAACTGTTTCTCCACTGTAAGAGATAGGTGGATGGTTCAAGTTACAACTTGACACTTCAAGTATCGTTTACAGTTATATACTAGGAAGCAATTGAAGTAGAGGTCGTACAATTACTAAAATTAAACAAAACAAAGCACTTTATCACAATAACACATACATATACTTCACCTCTTGACTTGAAAACTCCTTTTGTTCAAAACAGATGTTTACAGGGTTTACTTATATATTTGATGCAGGGAAAAATTTCACTTATTCTTTTTCAGCCATCATTTTCAATTCCTCACATCTGCCAGTGTCTGATTCTAATTGTTTCCGAGTTTCGAAGTACGTTCTCCGAAAGTTAATCCGTCAAATTGCTCCCGATGACAAATTAGCGGGGTTCCTTTCGTTGGCAAGCCTTAATAATAGTGTAAAAATAATACCAGGCCTAGTGAACTACTAAGTATATCAGGGAATCAAATAATCAATGATAGGATATGTATCATTATATGCTCATTGCCGGATTGAAGTCAGCATTCCTCGATATTTATATGGTCACTCAAAAGTGTGTGCAAAAAAACTCATTTTTACATGCCACTCGAATCCGTAGTGCCTTGGTAAATGTAATTTACATTTTGACGTTTTTGTTTAAAAGGTAAATATTTATTCTTCGTTTCAAGGGTTACATAAGCAATTTGCTTGAAAATAAAGAATGTATTTTGACTACATTAAAACACGATATTTTTCTTTAAAAGGATGGTTTCACAGGTACAGAAAGTTTACGAAGACTGACATACTATACTGTAGAAAAAAAACAGATATATGTTAACGATAAATTATTCAAGATAAAAATTGTCCTGAATTTCTTAGGCACCAAGTTATAATACATAATGCAAATGGTGCTATACTATCCTGATCAAAACCTCCTTTCCATTCTCAGGTGTATATTGGGTTTGATCATCATTCAGTAATATACAACAACTACTTCATTGTCCGTTGTCTTTCTAAAGAAATTCTAAACCATCACCAATCGTTTCCTCACTAAATTATCTGATTTTCCACTAAAACTACTTCTGTACGACCAAAGGATTGATCTCACCGATATCAAAGATATCAGATTGGTGCATGACAACGCTTTTATTGAGTTGGCATCGGAAGGTGTGTATTTCTCACGTCTATTTACAGGTGTGGTTCTTTTATACTTATTCACCTGAAAAGTTATTTGGTCACACACTGAATCAATGGTACGTACGAGTGATTACTTTGTAGGATAGAGCTACAGAAAGAGGATATATATATTGATAGTAAACACGTATATGGTCCGACTGGAAACCATCCAAACATTGACGTCCAAAATACATTTGATATCCGTCAATTTCTGGATAACCACGAACAGTCTTATCATCTCGTCCACTGTCTCAAATTTTCACGTTTCCAACGGCAAGCTACAGAAAGAGGATATATATTGATAGTAAACACGTATATGGTCCGACTGGAAACCATCCAAACATTGACGTCCAAAATACATTTGATATCCGTCAATTTCTGGATAACCACGAACAGTCTTATCATCTCGTCCACGGTCTCAAATTTTCACGTTTCCAACGGCAAGGATCCAGAAGTTATAAAGAGCATATTAATCTCATTCTTTGGGGTGTTTATCACTGCATTTTGAATGATGCATTCGTTAGCCTTCTTTGGCTGTACGGTGTCTGTCCAGGAAGTATTCGGCCGTTCCACATTAACGAAAATATTGCTTACTTGGGGCCCTGACACCTTACATACCTCATAAGTATTCCTTCTGTTAATTCGTACAAGTCAATCCAGTTGAATCATTTTGCTGAGTACTTATTGAGTACCATCACCTATCCTACTGAATCTTCCATGATATCTGCCACGAATCAAAATATCACAGTTAAAAATCACTTGTTTCCATGAAGAAAATCTTGGCTGGTCTGAAAGGCAGGTTCAGGCTTTCTGAATCCAACAGTCATGCAGAACTAAAGCTCACTCAATGGCATTTCCATGCCGACTGAATAGCACCACAGGATAGTTTTCAAATACTCGCGTAGAAACATCCCACTCAAGTATATGCCATTTGTATATATTGACAAATGCGAATGAATACACATGTTTTAATCCATTTGAATATGTAGATCACTATAATGCATCTGTTTGTTTGCTGACGTATTATAGCGACTGTTGAAATTGTTTTTGAAAGAGAAAAAAAGTTGATTCCAAAGAATGCACTGGGAAGTTGTATCTTCGATGTTTGTCCAATTCTGACAATATATCTAGCAAACGTTCCCAGGATGTCAGAAATCATTCACTTTATTGACAGCCATGAACGTAATATATATTTTTAGTTTGGAAAAATCGACGTCTCAGGATGTTGCTGAAATTGTCTGAAAAGATCAAGAGGCAGTGGCTTGGTGGTGTTTGTTCTGACTTATAATGTGATTAATCTTATTGTAATTCCACTTACTTGAAAGCCATGAATATTCCAATGGATGGAATCAATATTAACACTGATGCTACATTTACGTAGATAGACACCAGATGAATGGTTTTAGCTTCCTGGAAGAAAAAAAAGGCAATAATAGGAATTTACTTTTTATTAAAAATTGTAATCCTTCCTGTCATTAATTTTTGTGTGTATCTGTTATTTGTAGTGTGATAGTTACCAGCGATGAGAATTGAGACTTTTTAGTAGAATTATATTTCATGCTCGTAGTATTTTTGATTTTTTGCATCATTATTTAATTCACTATTGTTTACACTCCTTTTCTTCTTTGGGGCAATTGAGAACAATCTCCTGCTCTCGATCAAAGCATTGATAACAAATATTTTTGCAATCGTATATATTGTTACAGAAGTACATAATAATATCAGGATTGTCATTAAATAAATTATTGAAAACTTCTAAACCATTATGCAGTTCTCTGATCCTTTTTAATTCTTTTGTTCTCTTCGTGATAAAAAAAAAAACTTAGAGGACGATGAATCATATTTATTCCTAAATACATTGAGCTAAACCAATAATCAGTGATTGATGAGCTGAGAGATTATAACCATTAAAAACGATCGATTGTATCTAAATGACAAAAGGGTGTGATTTCCGATAGAATTACGTGCAGGGAATCATCCTAAGGGATCAGATTTAGATTAAAATCTTGGTTGAAGTGACGATTGTTTTCTCAGCAGATTATGTTTGCACAGTGTAAAAACAGAGGTTTAATCTAGAGATAATCAGGACGAAATGAGAACACCAATTACATTCATTTTATTCTATTTTGTACTTAATATCATATACGTAGAAAATGACGGATTGATTTACGCAATATGCATCAATTGAAAAACCACGAAGTCACATCTGAAATGCAATTTATATTCTGTCAATTTGCAAGTGTTCATACGTTTTGTTCTCTGATAATTTTAAAACAAGGCAGTAAGAGGACTTGGAAAAAGCATTTCTTTTCTAATGTAGGAAGAAATATCGGTGATGCCAATATTTTGTTGTTTTGAAGTTGTTTTGGCAAAGGCCAACTTTCTTGCTTGTTTCATTCAGTTTGTGTAGCATTATTTTGAGATTATGAAGGTTACTTGCAAAGAGGACGATGTCAACGACAAATCTGAGGTTACTCAAGAGTTTGCTGTCTATTCTGATTTCTTTGTGTTCCAAGTCTCCTCCCAATAGTCCCCCGATGGGGCTGAAACATAGTATTTAACCCCGAAATTGACCCTCAACTCGAGAACAATGCAACGTGTACATGAGAAAGTCATGTTCAATATTAGAGAAAAGACATGAGTCGGAGATATCGTAGACACCATTAGAAAACTCAAGTGGCTCTTGGCTGAACATGGTTTAAGAATGTCAAACAACCACTGGACATTCCAACTCAAAACATACGTCCCCAATGATCAAATGCGAAACTCGGGCAAAAGTAAGATGGCGTTCTGAGCTAAATAAATTGAGGGAGTACTGGCTCTCTTAAGACCATAAGAGAGAGATCTGGCGAATCTTTTGAATATAGTATGTCCAACAATATATGCTAAAAAGATGGTGATGATGATACCGAGTTGAATGGCTACCACTAGGAATTAGCAACAGTAAAAGTAGTAGTGAGAAGGAATAGACCATGAAGACCAAAAAGAATTTTAATTTACTACCGTCTTCTAATTCTTTTTGATTTAGTACGGCGAAAAAAAAAAACACGATGCCGCAGACGAAGAGGAGAGGCTGATATTTTTTGTTCTATTATAAGCATGTGGCACAAAAGATACAGACAGATGACAAATCCTGGGGAAAGTTTATGTCCAACAACTGACACTGATAGGATTATAATGATTATGGTGAACGAAACTAATTTACAGTTAAAAAATGGGAAAGATAACATAAAAATTATTTTCCAATTTACATTCGTGAAATACTTTCAGATGATGATATCTTGCTCAAACATTCTAAATATTTGTCTCTCAGTCATATGAGTTGATGTATGCCACAGCAATATCCTCCCCTTAGTTATCTTCTCTGCATTATATGTATTCATTCTCCCCTGCTATTTATTTATGATATACAATCAGAACAGAGGGTTTTGAAACAAAGAGTCTTGTTCGATAGAGTCATGTCGCTTCAATAATAAAATTGGAAAATAACCAAAAATTATCTTAAAAATTTGGAAGAAGTATTTTTTTTTTGGTGCCAAATTTTAAGTATATAATCAGAGAAAATTTTATCTGATGACAAACATGGGCGAACCTGTCCAGCATCGATTCTTGCTAGTTGATCATAATTTCAGGCGGTGCAATTTTCTGTTTGAGTAAATAGAACACGTGAACGGCCCTGGGAATATTTGGAAACATTGGGGAATTAAATATGGATTCTTTCAGGTAAAAATATCTTTGGATGAAATCAAAAGGAAGTGAAGATTCTGGTTTTGAATGCAACCTTCGAAGGGGGATCAAACATATGAAAAATATGTTTTGAGGTTAGAATAGATTCATTTGTTTGATTGTTACCAATTAAACGATTTTTTCTCTGAAAGATGGCACACAATTTTTCAGAGGAGAATTCAATTCGAATACTTCTCGTCTTGCCTCCAAGTCTGACAGCATTCTAAACTTTTTAAGACGATATACTGACAAAGACAGACGAATCAACCCACACTCAAACACACACACAAACTTAATATATATATATATATATATATATATATATATATATATATATATAGATATATATATATATATATATATATATAAAGAGAGAGAGAGAAAAACAGCGAGAGAGAGAGAGAAATATATACGTATATATATACATATATATATACATATATACATATATATATATATATATATATATATATATATATATATATATATATATATATATATATATATATGCTCACGCCTAGGCAATTATAGATAAAAACTCCGTTAAGCCAAAATGGTATGATGCAAGGAAAAAAATTACCATTGATTGATAATCATAAACACTAAGTATGTTAACAATAGTACATTGCCTATGAGTGGTAAGGGTTACTGGCGTTCTGCTCTGCACGTATTTGACCTTTATTTTGATACTATAGTGTACCAAGCTCTGCTTAGTATTCCTAATTACTATCTACATATCATCATATATAATGCTTTTATGTATTAACACCCGTTCTGCTGAAAATGTCCCCAAGGACGTATTTGTGTTGGACTGCAACTTTCACTTCATTCTCACAAATGTAGAGTGGATTACATCTTGATAAACATAACCAGACATAAAGCTTTCAAAGTGAACTTGCATCGAAGGATTTTACGAACTAACCTTGTGTAAAGAAACCATATCTATTTCCCATCATTCGAACTAATGGAAAGCGTCATTAAGTTGCATATTTACATTATTCATAGATTATTCGATAAGAGGGATTCTCATGCGTAACACAATGACTAAAACCCGAATCGCCATGTCCAATATAGCTAATGACTGAATGTGTTACTCCATTAACAATGTGATCGATTGACTGATACGGAATAATGGATAACGAGACAGAATTCTGCAGTGTCTGGAATACCTGGAATACTTGAAATGATATTAAACGTTTTTTTGCATAGACAATGTAAATATATCAAAACGTAAAGAAAAAATATGCTCATGCAGAAATTGGACCGGTCACCCATACGTAGCTTCCCTTACGTGGCAAGGCTTCTCAACATGGATAAAAATCCCGCCAATAAGTCGGAAGCACAACCAAGTGCTTTATCATAAAATCCCTTTTATTCGTCCACTGTCTGAATCGGCTCCATCGTTTTTCACCAGAAATTGCACACGTACACACATGATTAAAATAAGAAGATGGAAAGATCAACGCTAAAAGGAGTTTCATATAATAGAATGAATTTATAATTATTTCTTAAAGATTCCTCACAGAAACGCACAAATATACACAGACATATCTATCTATCTATCTATCAATCTATCTATCGATCTATCTATCTATCTATCTATATATATATATATATATATATATATATATATATATATATATATATATATATACATGCGTATGTGTATGTATGTGTGTATATATATATATATATATATATATATATATATTCAAACAAAAAAAATAATCTAAATGAAAGAGAAATACACACAAAAAACATTGTAGGTTTCTCATGTAATTAGAGTTTAATTTACTTCCTCATATCATGTTTCATAGAATAAGTATGATACAGATAATTATGTAGGTTAGCTTAGAGTTATTTCCTATTTTCATGGATTCATTCCAAACTATTGTTTCTGCTTTGGTCAGAAATAATTTGAACCAGCATTTTTCAAAACATGAGGAGCAACCATTGAATTGTAGTAAGGTTGACTTTATACCATCGAATCTCTCTCGTTATATAACTTGATTTTCTAAAAAGTCACTACTTTTGTATACCTTATGCTAATAAACATATTAATGAAGGTTATTGCAATCAGTGTAGGGTACATATTGTTTAGTTGTCTTGACAAGAACAGAGGTGGCTGTGTAAGTTTTGGTTTCTTTCAGCCAAAGCTGTAACTTTTCGGGTGGTAATGAAAGCTGTGGAATTGGAGGTTTGTTGCAGAACGATCATTTTTTTATTTCTATCTTGAATCCTCCTGACTGATCCTCTTTTTCTACGTATATATTATGAATGATTTCAATAATAATGAACAGAAATAATTTCACATGGCATCTGTGAAATCGTTACTAATTTTATGATATATTTTGATGTTTCAACTCCCTGTGAAGTATCATGGAATGAATCCAAGAATTGTGCTCGGCAAAAGAGAAAATTAAATCAAGGAAATTTAATGAACATTTAAAAAATGTATTGAAAGTTGTATTGGTTAGATTTGATTTCCAGATTGTTTGCAGGAATGGAAAGAGGAGTTGTTGTTAGAGCACTGGATGTAGAGTAAAGAATTCACCTGAATGTACTGGAATGTATTTATCAAAGCAACATCAACACGAAAGGACAGAACGAATCAAAGAGAGATCAGGCCATTTAATAAAGCTAACGGTCTTATTGTCTCTTCAGCCAGTCTTTGAGTGTACGAAAAATGAAACGTCTATGAATATCGTCAAAGTGAATTATATTTATGATATCACAGGCATTTTCAACAAGGGAGCTTTGATTTCCCGTTTTAGAATAATAAAAAAAACATTTATATTCATGAAAACTTCGATGTTGCAAATAAGATCGTCAAAATGATGCCCTAGGGAGAGCAAAATGTTGTTCCAACGAAAATAAAAAAAGGGCATCTTTAAATCGAGTGTACTGGAGAACTTACGCTAATTTTCAAATCTGTATACAAATCATTTAAAACGAGAAAGCTGAAATTTACTTATCCACAGAGTCGAGCTATTAATAACACCAAGAAAGGACAGTTTTCTGTCACCTTTCCCGAATGCTCTCAAGACAGGATCTCTGCCTCTGGATGAAGTCAAATTTTGTCAATTACGAAAGTGACAAAAAGTAAATTATAGTGATGTTTGGACCCCATGTAGGGATGACTGAAGTGGAAGCTGGTGCAAAGGAATTACTTACTTTATATTTGGAATCAAATTTCAGTCATCTATGGATACTACAGCTTGGTTTTATCGATACTCTTTGTTTTCTGATTAGCAATAAACTCCGTATAAAATCTGCTCGATACTACAGCAAACTTGTTTCAACAGCTCCTTTGAATTCACAAATGTGCCCTGATGACAGGAATTCGTTGTGTAACCCTTAATTTCTCCCGAATGTGATAGTTGACGTATGATATTAGAAAATTTTATTCATGAATTTGTCAAACTGAGAGGGAACAAAAAGAATGAATTACATGTAAAACGGTTGGAAAATGGTAATATGACCAAGAGCAGTCTTTTGGATGTTAAGATTGTAAAAGTGCCTCTGCATCACCGTCTTGTGAATAAAACAGTAGCAGACATAGGGTACACGAGGCAGTCTATTTGATGGACTTTACTTTTTATTTGATCAACTTGTAATATAATAGAATTGAACGGCCAGTGGTCTACTTTCTTATTAGGTACGTACAAAATGCAGCACAAGAGTAGTTGTAGTCGCTAAATGTCAGTTTATCAAATCGTTCATGGGAGTGAAAGAGAAAGACTAAAAAAAGATAAAGTATACTACTCTAAAGTCACCGGGGTCAAACGTACGATAAAGTTCCCCCCACAAAAACGTTCTGAAATTACCGGTATCAATATTCAGAATAATGATCACTTATTCTTCAGCGTAATTGAGAATTCCTAGTCATTCTGTCTGCCTTTGTCTTCTTAAGTGTTGCATGTTAATTGCACTTAATCACTCGATTTACATCATCAATCAATGTTGTAGACTCAAAGTCAGTGTTTTAACGTCTCTATTTGTCACATTTCAATATGGTAATTGTTTTCGTAGTGACAAACTAACAACCTTTTTTTTTGTCTACGGTGAAAGTCAGGATTAGAGGAAGAGTTATATTACACGGAAAACATTATGCGCAATACAATCAAGATGGAAGAAAATACCAGTCAAAAGTAAGTATCGTAAAGGCTATTTCCGTGTGTTCCAGTTGACAATCGAATAATTGTTAGAATAAATAGTGGAACTCATTATTCTACAGGGAGTGTATAGACGGAGTCAGAATGAAAACGAATATTTTCCTTCAATCAAGGGATAATAATCGTGACCTTCTGTTCATGATCTATTTTATAATCATGACTGATACAGAGGCATCAACAGAGAAAAAAAAAACAATGGATAATGCAAATGATAAAAACACTAGAAAAGGCATTGGTTGACAGAAAATGAAGGAACAACCCCCAAAACAGCGTTGAAAATAATGAATTTAGAGAATCAAATAAATGATGGCAAGAATTAGGAATGTACACAACTTGCCCTCACAGTCAATAAATGAAGATTTGTAGCGATAAAATCTATTTAAGTCACGTGAAAAATGCAAAAATCCCTCGTAATAATCCATAAATAAATCCAGTCAGAGAAATTTGTTTTTATGGCATCTCTGGCATTTTTCATTGGTGAACATCTAAAATAGAATGTGGAGAAACACCTAAAATATCTAGATTTTTCCAAACTTCACCGTCAAACATCAAGAACAGAGATAACTACATCTAGGAACAGACACATCTTGAAAGGAGCCAAAGTATACTAAAACACCAGTTAAAAAAACCTAAGAAATATATAAAAATAAAAAATAATTCCCGAAATCGATGCGACGGAAACATTTTTCTTAGAAGGTCGTAGTAGAGTATTGATTCCAATTGAGTCTTTGTTCAAAACATTATCATCATCAGCGCTGCAATGCATCAATACAAGCGCATATAAAGAGGGATTTAATCCTCGACCAACATTGGTTGCTATGGATGTTCAATTCAGCAATAACGTCACGAAGAGAGAGAAAGAGAGTTCGGTATGAATAAGCAACCGGGCTTGACATAAAAGGTTGACGTTAGAGCCCACCCTAACATCCAAGAAAAGGTAAATTAAAAATGAAAAACCATGAGACAGATGATCAACGAAGAACAAAAGTGAACTATTTGCCCCGACTCCAGGTTCTTTAAAGCGCAAAATACATGACATACTTTGTTAATTTGGTCTTGTATTTGTCGAATGGGAAAGAGTAAGTCATATCTGTTGATATAAATCAAAGAGGTTTGGGATGTTTTGTTTTGTTTCGCATAGATAGCTGCTCCAATCTATTACCTCCTCAGTGTGGCTATAGGCTTTCCATTATCCCATCCAGTTCCACGAGGCAGAATTTAAACCTTCACTTCAGAGCCGTAGGCGGATATCCTACCAGTCAGTTAGCTGAATTTATGCGATATATCTATTTACACGAAAATCCCTCATCCACTAGGGTGATCTATTCCAATGGAAGAGCATTGTATATATATATATATATATATATATATATATATATGTATGTGTGTGTGTGTGTGTGTGTGTGTGTGTGTGTATGTATATATATATATATTGATACAATGCTTAAAATGACTGAAAATCTTAGTTGATTTCTGTTGTTTGCGAACTAACCTTTTATTGATGTCATCGAACATAGTCAAGACGTTCCCAAATTTTGACTATCAGCAGTCATTCCTGAGAAAGTGTGATTGTAGTATTTGAAGAATAGTTATTATTTTAACTATAATCCCATATCTATATATTAAGTGATTTTCTCCAACTGTGTACACATGAATAAATCCGTGTAAATGCGTAATTGAAACTAACATAACGCTCTAATGATGACATTTGTGGGTGTGGATACAAGTGCCGGCCCTACTGCAGAGATACCAGCTGCCACCGATTGGGTAGCCTTTTTAACGTAGTTATTCAGTAACCATTGAACTAAAAGTGGTTTGGAATACTACTTCCATAACTTTTCTGAAGTAGCCCAATTTTCTTCAATTGTTTATTCTATGTACGTTGTCTAAATTGAGTGTTGTATCAACTTTGTAATGATTATTTCAGAAAGGGTTTTCTTTTAAAATACCACAATTCATAATTCATTTGTCTGATCAAATATGTCTATTTCTCCACACGCGCACACACACGCACACACACACACACACACACACACACACACACACACACACACACACACACACACACACACACAAAAAAAAAAAACACACTCACGCACACACACAAAAAACAAACTTAGAACGGTCAGTTGGATATATTGGAACTGCTGCACCATTTCTCGGTTGGTCAGACACTTACAGGATTTCAACTTATTCTCAGTCTATTGTCCGTTCACCATTACACTTGAATATCATTGTGTGCCAGAATGAGTTGAACTGTGGCTATTGGTTTCTTCTGTGAACGCCAAAATAATTTGGAGCCATAATCATACAAAAGATATATCCCCACCTTCTCTCTCTCTCCTGGCCATTTCAAACTGAAAATTTGAAAAGCCACTACTCGGCTGAAAAACAACTTTATAGCTCAAATCCCGAACCATTACAATCAATGCAAATCTGACAACCATTTGGCAGTGATTTTACATATTGATAGATTGAAAAACAAGAGCCTGAAAAGTTAATAACATTTGGATATTCCAGGGGGATGGGACTATGAATAGAATGAAACTTTCTTGACTGCCTATATATATATATATATATATATATATATATATATATATATATATATATATATATATATATATATATATATACATATATATATATATATATATATATATATATATATATATATATATATATATATATATATATATATATATATATATATATATATATATATGTCTGTGTGTGTGTGTGTATGTGTGTGTTTGTTCATATATATATATATCAAGAATAGGTCAATTTTCTTGCGGAAGCATCGTATAAGTAGACAAGCTGAGAGTGTAAATGAGGATATTTCTCTGTCTGTCTGTCTGTCCGTCTGTCTGTCTGTCTGTCTGTCTGTCTCTCTCTCAATGGATATCCATATATATCATGGAGTGACAATATCCGCTATCTTTCTACATTGGAAACATTGCATGATGTTGAGCCACTTCAACTTAAGTGTTGTAACTTACTAGACGTACTTCGTAAATATCAGTACCATGTTATCCTAAGGTATATTCACCAAGGAATATCTTTAAGTACAAGATGTAGCAATACAGGCCAAATTTGAAATGAAATCACCTGAAATGTCTCTGTGTCATCAATCTATCAAATGATGCATCGCTTGTCAGTGGTCAGCTTGACCTACAGTTAGAAATGAAATGCGATTGCTATCTGCTCTTCAAATGAATAATGTTATCGAAGAGGAGAGAATAACAGGGATGATGCATTGAGATAAAAGGTTTGTCAGGAACCAATAAATCCTGTGGGTTGACAAACGAGTGTCTCTGAGTAGTGTGTAAAGATGTTGGAGTGTAGCTAGTGAAAGCCTTGGTCAACAGAGTGAATGAAGATATTGAAAGCCTCATCTTTTTATATTTCTACCTTAGTTTTCTCATGAGAATATATTCAATCATTTACACAGTTGCTTCCACTTGGGAATTATTTGATGAATACGTTGGGAATACTTTGGACAAACACGTCTCCTTAAATGGTTTCAAAAATGCATTTTTTATACCCACAGCCAAGCACTAAATCGAAAGCAGTGTTGATCATCCTAATCCCCTGGACACTGAATAAAGAATACTCTAGGAATAATTTACTATTGCATCCCCTTTAATCACTTGGCCACCAGGTTGATTCGACAAACCATTAATAATGTTGTGCTCTATGATCGTAGCAAGACCTTGATGAATTCCGGTTCATGGAGGGGTCAAGTCAAATGAATGATTACGTAATTGGTTTGATTTCATTCGTCGCAGTTTGTTGAGGGATTCAACCAGTCTTGGTCAGTGTAGAAAAGTCAATGTGTTGATATGAACCCCGTAAGGAGTAATCATTTGGTTCTGATCCACTTGATTTACTGATATGTAATAATAGATTGTCCAATATGATTATTCAATAGTACAGGGAGGTGTAGCCTTCTGCACAAAAGTTTCAAATATGTATGTAAAGATATTTGTTTTGATTATTTGTAGAAACAAACTAATTGACGGGAATAAGATGGTATACAACGAGGGAAAATTAACTTTTAGGTTAATGGGAACAGCTGTCGAATTTTCGGGATGAATAGGATATTGGAAAACAAACTCGTAATTTTGAATCTTAAATATGATACAATAAGTTGGTTTGCATGCAGTCCAATATTGAAATTGACAAAAGGGATTTATTAGCTGCATAGATTAACCCAATACCAGTGAAACATACTCTAATATGACCTGATGTTTTACCTTCTTTAAACACGTTTTAGGGGTTACCTACATGCTCAATCTCTGTTCGTAGTATGAAATAACATCTATATACAACGTACTACCTTACATAACAAGTTACGTGTATAGTATAGGAAAGATATTAAATCCATGGATAAATGGGAGATAATGTTTGATCAGCCTTGCTGGGATGCCATTGAATGAAACTGTTTGTTTTTGAAATTCCCAAAACTGTTACATGTTGAGAAAAATGGATGATTTCAACAAAACAAACATTTACATTGGTATATGTAAGAGAGAAACTACACTAAGAGATCCTTACATAAATTACATAGAATATTTCTGAAAAAGTGACTGAAAATACCTGAAAATCTTTTGAAAAAGATTTTGGATGTGTAGTGCTTGGCCGTAAACGTTTGATGATTGTTTAACCCTTCTCTCTTTCTCCCTCTCTTTCTCTTTTTTCTGTCTGTCTGTATGTCTGTCTGTGTGTCTATTAGTCCGTCTCTCCCTCTCTCTCTCTCTCTCTCTCTCTCTCTCTATATATATATATATATATATATATATATATATATATATATATATATATTATATATATATATAAAATAAAAAAATTTAGGTTTGGTAGAATGAAGCCAATGTTGTTGAAAGTCAAAATTTAGAGCAATGTTTGTTGACAGATGTAATGATTCTATTGCATGTTTTCTACGTAGATTGCGTTCAGCTAAGATCTACGATTGGAGAAACATATTGAATCCGTTGCAATGTCCTATGAAAATTTAAAAAATCTTTCCATCTGAATTCAACTCACGAAATGGATGAGGTAAAGTACTGGATTTTAGTACTTACTTGAAATTTCCCCAAATACAAGGCGAGTAATCAGTCCATTGGTTGTTTGTTTTCGGATGAGTACTCCATGTACCATTTGCTGTACAATGATTGGTTACATAAAGTCCATCTTAAAAGGAAGACAAAAGTGAAACAAGTCAAATGATGAATAGTGGACATGTATATTAGTTTCAATTTCCTCAGGCTCTTGGTAAACCAATAAATTAAAATGCTATATTTCAGTTATCAAATATATTTATTGATTTCCATTATTTGAAAAGGATGGAGCTCGTCTTATATGACAATATTGAGTTGAAATCATTCCTATCATTATTTCCAGTATTTCATTCCTAGAAAAAAAATCTTTAAAAGCTAGAAATGATTTTCCTTCTGGATGAAGATATTGTTTTACTAAATAACTTGTGACTTTATAAGTTTGAAGAAATCAATGGAATTATTCTTCACGATAAACCGATTTGCAACCGAGATGTAACACAAGTTTCCAACAAAACATTGATTGGAACTTTTATGGGCATTTCAGAAGGTGTTGGTCCTCGATGTCCATAATAGAGATTTTTTGCAAATTGTTCTCTCCTCCATGATCATGGCAATAACTTTCATTTATATTTATTCATTTTTTTATATGCACAACATAAACAAATGATCATGATACTCTTTCTACGTTGACATATACCGACGTTCAACATCTCCGAGTGACCACAGACCTTTTGACAACCTGGGATTTGAGCTATTGTTGTCATCTCCACAAGTTCATATCCTTCATACATCTATTCATAGTTGTATAATATGATTTATGTCACAAATCCAATTCTCTCCTGAATATCCAGTATGCTTTCTCCTCTGAGTACCTGTCAAGTATTGCATAAATTTTTACGTTAAATAATCAACATTGTACTACCCAAATGTTAGTAGCCAATCGGTTAACATTGTGTAAATCAATAGGAGAGCTCAGTTAGGACTCAGGCTGAGACAAACTATGTTTACTTTACACTAATATCCATCTTTTCCCCCAAGCTATGGGGAGAATAAAACAAAGAAAGTCCTACCCTCAGTCATTGGCTGTGAGTGACAGGTTAAGGAACATATTTCTTGAAAGTACGGTAAACAGGGCTCTAGAAAAGCTTGAATTTGTTTAGTTAGTGAGAAAAAAGATTACAATATATGCTCACGTCAAACAATTCCTGCGCACTTCAGATGTTACATGTGTACGGGGAATTTATTGGCCTTTGTGATAATTTAATACCACCGTGATTGTCAGAAAGAACCGTTTTTTCGAAAATCCAAAAGGTCCTGATTACTTTTACATTACCATCAGGATTTATTTTCCTATGAAGCTTAAAAAGCTATCATCATTTATTCTGATTGATAGGTTTTCATTGTATTTATTACTTGCTTATCACTGTAAGTTTGCAATCCGTCACTCTACTACGTCAACAATTAAGATAACAATCAAATCATGAACTATAGGCGAGACGAGTGCACTTTCAACTCTGAACACATGCTAATGTCTGATTATAGGAAGCCTTATTTCAAAGTCAAGCTTTGATCTTCTGCAATCCGTAGAACCTTAAGCAGTTTAGCAGTTGCATTTTTTTCAAGTACAACTATGTAGTCTTTCACTGAAGAAAAAAGTAAGAGATTTTCAGAAACAAAATATCTTGTATATACCAATAGAAATATTGGACTATTCAATTGAAATCATATTCAGCGTTCTATTTTCAAAAAACATCGTTCTATATTAGTTTTTTTATCAAATACTGTTTCCATTCAACTAAATGCATGTATTTAAAGATTCTACATGATATAAGTCAACTCACCGTTGTCATCTGGATAAGAAACGTAGGCTGGACATTTTATTGTGACAGAATAACCAGCTCCTGTCCGGTTCCAACAACTAAAACCATCCCAAGTGTGATGACATGAACTTCTTTCTTGATGTGTTTCGTTCAAATTGATCTCCATTGATCAAGAATTGCATTCAGATTCTGTCAGCATCATGCAATTCTCTTTCCCGGGATCGACGTGGAATTTCGGGAAAAGGAACCGAAAACAATTAGACTGCATCGAACTCTTGTAAGTCTCTATTGGAAGATTTTTGCTCTTGTAACGACAGGTATCCATATTGGCCGTAGTTAATTCAAAGGCTTGAACTGATGATATCTGCAGATAAACAAATCAAGTGATTAGTAAATGAAATATTAGCTTGAGAAGTTGGGTCTAATTGAAAGAAGAATATTCCTAACATTAATTTTACTAAAATAAATCCACGAATTGAGAACCATGGAGCGTGCATATGAAAGAATTATGCTTGGCCTCACATTGAGAGACCATAAGAAAGCACAGTACATCAGAGAAAAGACAAAAGTCAGGGACATCATAGAATCTATCGAAAATCTCAAACGGTTAAGGGCTGGCCGTGTTGCAAAAATGGGGGACAACCGATGGACATCGCGATTCACAACATTGATTCCCCCAGATTACATGCACAACCGAGGCCAGCAGAATATTAGATG
>OY735218.1:11108458-11188458 GCA_963457665.1 Thysanoteuthis rhombus
ATAAAATTCAAATTACATAATATCCATATTGTCAAGATTCAAATACTTGTAAATCGCATCTCTAATACACAGGCGCTTGGTACAGGATTCATATTTGTATATTAACTTTTACTGTGAATAAATAAAAAAAAATGTCATTTTGGTATTAATTTAATACCCTTATTCCCGATTGAGAGCAAGGACTAGATTTAACAAGAATGAAGAAGAGAAGAGCCATTCCACTTTCTGGTAAAGTGACGAATAATCGTCATTGAATTAACGATCAAAACTCCATAGTGGTTTTTGAGATTCGGAAAGAATCTGTGATGCTTAAATTATCGCAAGATTTCAAGTTGGTCTTCTGTACACTCTTTTTGAAATGGAGGAATTGATAGTTGGAGGACAATTTTGAGCATTTTAACCAAAAACTGATTATGATGGTACATTTGAAAGTCTAATGCAGGGATCATTTCTGAGGCCATCTGGTGATAGGACAACTTAAAAAAAAGGGGAATCAATGCTTTTTGAGCAGTGCAACAACCTGTATAGCGGAATAGTTGCTAATGGTAAAGTTAGAACAGCCATCAACAATTAAGAGAAAACAAAATGGCGTGATAAAAATAATTATATATGGATTCTTTTGGATTTAAAGTGAAAATTGCACTTACATAGTTTTACGTCTAATATCCTAAATAATCAAATGTTGAGCATTTAAAACGCGAGTGATATGAGAAAAAAAAGAACATTCGTATTTCTTTTCTTTTCAAACTTCAAACAGAAATTTGAAAAATTCACATTGTTACCCTTATCTTACATTGAAATGATCGTTCAAGCTGTTGTATTATCAAGACTTCTTTGGATACCTGTCATCTTTTGAAATTCGATCGAAACACTTCATTCAATCAATGATGGCGTTTTGAATATTTTGCTAAATGAAATTGAACTTGATGAACAGATGTAACACTTACTTGATTTACCATTAAAATAAGAAGAATCACTAACTTAATTCCTGCGTTGGTGATAGAGTGATAAATCTGTAAGAGCCAAGTGCAAAAAGAGGTAGTTTGATTTCCATTAATTATTTTTGGAATGAATCTTACAAGTATTATTTCATTGAATGAAGTAAGTTCAAATTTTGGGTCAAAATTTGCAGACAATTTTTTTCTCGTGTTTCCACTTAACTCCCGCATCCGTATATGGCATGAATATATCAGGCTTTTGGGGGGGGAAAGGGCGTCCCCTTATATGTTCATTGAACATGTACTTAAAAAGTACTTCATTTGGATTGCAAAATTACCTCTTGAAGTTCTGGAAAAAAAATGCATTTAGCTCTTATCAAATATACGCCCAACATACAAACAATTACTCATTATTTTGAGATTCATTCAGGCCAGACGTAATTGTTTAAGTTTGAATTCGAACAGATGCGCCTGGTGTTACTAAACTCTCAGTTCCTGACTAGAAATGAGCTGGACATTTTCTGCTCCTATGCTGGAAATCAAAATATGGTATATACAGAATGCAGGGAAAAATGTCTTCAGATCTTCTCCAGAAAGTAAAGTGCTTCCCAGTTTTGAAAACACGGGGAACATACAAGTCCAAGTTGTGACATGATACAAACCATTAAGTAAACAAGATATCTGGGCACTACGAAGTGTTGGTGATAAATGAAAAATCGGTCAATGAATATGTTACTTTTCACGTCTTTTTTTTTTAATCATTAAAAAGTCATTATTTTCAAAATAAAGGATGTGAAAGCTACCAGAATCAAGAATCGAGAATCAATTCTGCATTAACTCACATGTGAATCAATCCACTCAAAATTTATCACAGGGAGGGTTTCGAAAAACAAAAAAAAAAATCATACGCATAATAACTACAGGCCTTAATTTTAAGCCCTGTAGTTCCAATGATGCACCTCAGAGGATATTTGAGAATTAAAGTCCGGGACATCATTACAAAAATTAGAAAACAGAAATGGCCATGGATTTGGCATATCACATAAATTCTAAACCACTGTTCACAACGTGGATCTCCAGAAATCATTTGCAGCAATTAGAATTATATGGCTAACTTGATTAATTCAAAAGGTACTGACTCTGTGAAGTCCATGATAGAGAGGACTCGAAAAATCACGGGGAGGTTTATGTCTGATAATGAACGCTGAAAGGCTGCTGAGGGCGATGATGATGACGGACATTCACATAACCCGCCTATTAGCTAGCCGGCTAGAAACATATGTTGACAGTTTTTGTTGAATGTAACAGGAGACATATGAATAAAAACATGAAGTAAACAAAGCAAAAGAACAGAAAAACTTGATAATTATATAACTTGGGCATTTACAGGGGAAAAAGAAAAAAGATAAGGGAAGAATATGCGAAAGAAAGAGGAGAAAAAAGTTTTATTCAGAATGCCGAAGAAAATGTATCAAAAACAACGAACAAAAGTGAAAAAATGAAAAGGAGAAAAAGTAGGAAAGTATGAGAGAGAGAGGGAGAGAGAGGGAGAGAGATTGAGAGAGAGAGAGAGACATCAAGAGAGAGAAAGGGGAAGAGAATCAAACAAGTCTTTACTCATGGCGTGTAACAAAAAAAGGAAATAAATAAGTATCTTATATTTGAAGGCCAAGTGATTCAACCACTTGACCTTTAATAGACAGATGTGGTCAATCATGTAACCCACAAAAGATATTTGTGGTTAGAGACGAATGTATATCAAAAACTTTTTAGTGTTAAAATAGTGTTTTTAATCTCTTTCGGTCGCCTACCTTTTTAATTCCATGCAATAACTGCACGGCAATAATAACCAATTTAGTTTACCTTTGAAGCAAATGAAGCGTTGATTACAAGACATGTGTGGAATGTATGCATCGTACTGTACGCATATGAATGTCCTTGTCTCCTTTCATCCCATCTATATTTTTCATTCTTTTTTGCAAATCATATCAAGGCAACTTTTACTGATGCGTATTAAAATGTTCAACGCTTCAGTTATCGACGTTAAATGTTTCAAAATAACGATTTTTAGAAATAATGATATATCATTTTTCAATTATTTCATTACCAGCGATCTTCTTTTTTTTTTTTCGCAGGATATGGACAGTGGAAAAAAGGCAAGATTTGGGTATAATGCATTTAAACAGGCTACTTACTCACCAGCTTGCTTTTCAATTCAGATGGTAATAGCCGTGTCATATTGAGACGACGATCGGTTAGAAGCTTATTCGATTCCCTCTTGTTTATACTATTCACACTGTCTCGGATGACTTGCATATCCAATGCATAAAAACCGGGAGTTTCAAACACAAGTAGTATATATATATATATATATATATATATATATATATATATATATATATATATATATATATATATATATATATATATATATATATATATATATATACATATATATATATATATATATATATATATATATATATATATATATATATATATATATATATATATATACATATATATATCGAGAGAGGGGGGAGGGAGAATGAGATGGACGGAGATAAAGAGAGAGACGGTGAGAAAGAGACAGAATGAATTGTACTGTAAAAGAAAGTGTTGCATTGTGTATATGGGATAGTTTATTCCTACAGTAATTCCGGACTAGATTCGAAGCTGACATTCGTATTTTTTAATCTATGAAAGGTACGCATCCTACAGTAAAGTATTTACTTCATATGTTTTCACTTATAGAGCTTAATTTTCAAAGTTTTTCTTTTAAAAAACATCATCTGAAAGAAGAAGCAGTTATATACGTATCTGGATAGTTTTTTTTTAAATATATATATATATATATATATATATATATATATATATATATATATATATATATATATAGGAAGGAAAGTGTTTTGCCGGGTTTTTCGTACTTAATACCTCCTGCTAAATAGCCATTATGAATTCTTATAACTTCTATAAAGACTTTAACATTCTGTTTATCTCCTCCCTCTCTTATATCGTTTCATTCTCCTTGTTCCTTGAGACCCTCTCTGTAACATTCAAGTAACGTCTCTGCTTCAATCAATGATTTAATATCCAACTGTTTTTCTCGTTTGCACTCATTTCTTGTATTAATGAAAGTCGCCAGTTAACAGCTTCTTTCATTACATTAAATGAGAAAATATTTCTGACCATCTCCCATACATTTTTTTATTATGCCATATAATTTCTATTTCCACCGTATTTGATTGTTGGTTTGTTTGTTCCATCAACCAAATGAGTAACAATGAAGAAAATCCATTTAAAAAAATGAAGTGGATTGTTAAATTCACCATAAATAAAGATAAGTCTCATCGAACAAGTGTTACAATCTAAGTATAATTGGTTAAATGTGTTATTTTAGTGTTGAATCATTCAAATGAGGTATTATTTTTTTCAATTAATCTTCCTTTCAAATCCATCGTTCATTAAGAGGAAATAGTAAATCTAATCGGTGTATCAATCCTCCGGGAGTGGGGTATTCTCGATCGATGTCTTTCTATAGTCACCAGTGAACATTTCTGATTGATGTTGTGTAGTGTGGATGTGTTTTTCATGGATTTACAGTGGACAATGATGACAGGTCGTTGTGGAATGATGAATGTTTTTGCTGACCGCAGGGGTCAACTGGTAAAAAAATCTGCCTTATTTCAACGGGTACTTCAGGGAATAAGTTTTTTTTCTGACACAGTCTGATCCGGAAATCTTATCAGACAAAACAATTGTTTTCAAGTTGTGTTTGTTGCCAGAAACAACATTTGTTCATTTTCCTTGCCTCATTGACTTAGCCACGCGACGTATCTTATCTACATCTTAATCAAGGTGAAAATATCAACGGTTGTTGGCTTTACCTGGAAGGAAAATGGTCGCCTTTTCTGTCCCACATCCCAACCGACTCTCCCGTCCTCAGTCAATTTTCCTTTTCTAGTAACTTGCAATTAATCTAGTTGCATTCTTGTCATCTCTTATTCACGTTAACTCAATGTTCAGATAAAGTCAAAAGGAAGACACTAATTTGTTACTACGAGGACATTTTCTTGTTCTTTGATCTCTGCTAGTTCTCCCCTTGACCGCGGACACACAATTCATGGGTCTCACCATCTCTGTTGTCACATCATTTACTTCGACAGCTCATCACGCAACATATGGAAGAATGGGGTAATCGTAGCGAAGAAGACATAACCAGACATCAATAAAGGCTCACGATCTTTCACCCAATGAAGGGATCCATGATATTTTCTTTTCAATAATACAATTAGTGCACGAAACAAATCAAGATAGAATCGGTTTCAATATGTGAAAAAAAAACAAGGGAATATTACTGCCCTTGATACAGCCATTTTACAGAACAAACCCAAATCATATTATTACAACTGATGCTATTACTGTAGATGACGACTCAAGTTAATAATACTATTGCTGATGTTTTTAGTGTACGAAACAAATTGTAGTAATATAACTGGTACATTTTTTAACTTTTGAACGTGACAAATTGAAATAACATTACTACCACTGATACTACTAATGTACTAGTAGTACTAATGATTTTACTGGTATCCCTAACAAATCAAGGTAATACCGCTTCTACTGATATAATTACCGTGACGAATCAAGTCAATATCACTTCCACTAATTCTACTAGTATACATAACAAATCAAGGCGATACTACTACTACCGATACTACTGCATGTAACAATTCAAGGTAATATTATTAATACTGATACTATCAGTATATGTAACGAATCAAGATTATATACTGTTGGTGATTCTACTAGTGTACGAAACGAACCAAAGTAGTATTACTACTACTGTTACTACTAGTACACGTAACAACTCGAAGTAGTATTCTTATTACTGACACTAATACTGTATGTGAAGAACTGAAGTTATATTACTGTTTCTAATACTACCAGTACACGTATCAAATCAATGTAGTATTACTTCGACTGATATTACTAATGATCGTAAAAAATAACATCAAACATGTTGCAAAGATTGGAAGGAAATGACGAGTGATTTTAATTGATAACATATGATCCCCAACCGACTGAAAGAACCCTTGGAAGCCATAATGGGATGAGCATATACAAGAGGAGCTTTCTGGAGTAAAAAAGATGCAAGTAAAAGTCTTCATATTTCCAATCTTCCCCATTAGCTGATGCTGAGCGTCTGAGTAATTGAACAGCAAGTGGAATCGAGATGAAAAATACCAGTCAGAACTTGAAATGACTGACATTGATTCATCTTTGAGATATACCGGATATGTTGTTAATGAATGATATTTAAAAGATATAGCGTGAAATTATATAGTGTTTTTTTTTTCATTTCATAATTCACAGTTGCTAATCATATATTTATTACAAGTGATAACCAGAGTTATATCGATATTCATTTTGCTCAGTATGGCACGAGGCCATAACAAAATCGGCATAAGGGCTCTGTATTGTGTTATTACTATGAGTATATCCGTGTCTGTCGTCGGACGCAACATCTCTATTATGGGCTTCGAAGAGCCCATCTGTGACGCCGATGGGAGGGAGACCTTGCAAATCTTCGTCTTCATCCAATTACTGACACTAAAATACTTGGGGTTATAGCAGAATACAAAAAAGTGCTTCAGCTACTGGATACACTCAGTCCATGATAGGATTTTAAATCACCCGCAGGTTTTGTCTTTTTTTTTTTTTGTCTGCTTTTTAAAAAAAAATATATTTATATACGAGTTCTGTGTAAGAAAATAACATCTGCAAACATACTTAAATTAAAGTAGCTCTGGGACTTACCTAACATCTCAATATATATATATATATATATATATATATATATATATATATATATATATATATATATATATATATATATATATATATATATATATATATATCCAGGGTTGAGCACTCTTTAAGCGAGGTAACCCATCCACTTTAAGCTTATGCAATGCTCTTTCATAGGAATAGAGCGCTCCGGTGGATGAGGGATTTCTGTGTACACAATATATCGCTTCTGCCTCGCGGTACTGGGTGGGATAATAGAGAGTCTATGGCCACACTGAAGAAATGTAATACATCGAAACAACTGTCTATGGATGACTAAGAATATATATATATATATATATATATATATATTACGTAATGGTCCTGAAAGATGGGCAGTCAGGCAGCAAGCGTTACTTTCAACGGAGAGGAAAAAGGTTTTCCACATTTCTGTAGCACCCCAGGTGACTGTGCGTTCGTCTGTAATTTCTCCTCAACTCGTGCATTGCATATGCTGCATTGGGTTTTAAGACAAATATGTGAGCCTCGGAACCCTAAGGCTGAGAAAAAGAGGAGACAGGATCCATAATTTTTCACCGAAGTATTTTTCTTTATCTCTGTTACCTTTTGCCTTTAGAGTGGACATGTATTTCGTGAGTCCTACATATTACCTACCGCATCATCCACCTTGGTAAATCAATATGCAACACAGATTGCAAGTAAAAAAAATGCTGAGATCTCAAAAAGATTCATTGGGATAAACATTTACAGACTTTGAAAAATGTTCGCTTTTTGAGTACATGAATCAATCTTCAAACTACCATGCAAAATAACCATTAACAGATGGAAGTTATCGAGTGTTTAGAGAAACTTCAGACAAGTATAAAAGGTTTTTAAATTCTTGTCAAAGTTATTAGTTTTACTGTGTAAAAAGGTTAATAGCAAATATAAAGCCTGCGTCATAATCTCATGAATAAAATGATATCCAGCGGAGGAACCATGGTAAACGTTCCCAGTTACGCCATCACGGTTATGCTCAATAGAAATGTAAATTGTTCCCAACCTTTTTGAAAAAAATTTATAATTTCTGCTAAAAATAATCTTTGATCAGACAGAGCAGTCCAGAGTTTTACTTCTGATAAAGCTGAACACGTCAGAGTCCATGACAATCATTCAAGCAACAAATCCATTTTCAAGAGGAGCAGAGGAATTGTCTGCTCTCACTTCTGATCGATATTGATTGATTGAAGTATGTGATGTGAATGGCAGCTTTCGTCCATTCGTTCCTATAAATCCTGTCACTTCGCCTCGGATGATACTAGATGGAAATGGACGATGTATGGATCAGAATAGTTTTGAGGGAAAGTGAACGGAAGATATTCTGAGATCGAGCAGAAAATCTCCCCTTTTTTAACATTGACGTAACAATAAATAGGAGCTTCCACGACATGTCTGTCTTTTCTCCCCATATATCAGTTGATAGCAGGAGTTCACAAAGCGCTATTCTGTACCTATGTGTGTGTGTGTGTGTGTGTGCGCGTGTGTGTGTGTGTGTGTGTGTGTGTGTGTGCGTGCGTATTGAAAAGGAAAATACTTGAATTCATTATATTGACATATTGAGTGAAAGTGATTTACTTTAGAACTCGGGGTATGTCAGTCACATGGCCGCATTGAAGAGGAGGATTTTCCAGTGTAGGCTGATAGCGCAACCCTGTATAGATGTACCTTAATGTTGAAAATCAAATCTCAGACTATAGATGACATAAGAGAGAACACCTTGAGGTATTTTTACCACGTTCATTATATATATTGAAATAGGAGATTTCATAGTCAATATGCGATTGTCAGAAGAGAAAAATTCAAAGGAAAATGGATGAAAGCAGATTTACCATTGATCAATCCGTGTAATTGAGAAGCAAATGTCCCAATGACTTTTGTCTGCAATTATCTCTTATACTTCCAACCGATACACAAACTTCATTTTTATTGGCATTATATCCATTGCCATTGTTCAGTTACAACCATTATTCCTCAGTATATTGATCATAAATTGCATTAATTTCTATAAACTCTGCTTTTCAAAAAGCTTTTACAGATAACAATCAAGCGTTTTGACCCCTATGGTTAGGAAGGTTATTGCTTTGGATCATTATCACTTCAGATCTTTGACTAAACTTTCATCACATGAGGATAGAATATGTAAAAATAAAGCACATGAAGATTACCATTAAAAACAAACAAACATGAGCAAATAATGCACTGATGTACTATAAATCAATCCAAATGAAAAATACATCAATTACTCTAAATTACATGGATTGTCTCCTACAAAATTGAGAAAAAAAAACGCTTATTATCATGCGCTAAATCTACTTAACGTTCAATCAGTCTGCGGGATTGGTATTTGCTTATTCCAGCTTTTGAAATCATATGAACTAAAAATAATACAGCCATATATTTTTTAAAACGATGAAACTATTTCGATATGTTTTTATACAAATAGTATCCAACTATTTTAGATATACTGAGAACCAGTGCATTGCTTTCAAGTAACTTGTAAACCGCTATAATGGCAACTGATTGTGCATGTGTGAACAGACATTATCCTTCTGGCTTAAACAGTTGGCATATATACGACATTTTGTGAGCTTGTGTGACTTTTGTCAGTCACATTCCCAATGACGTAGCTCATCCATTTTTTTCATGTTTTGTGCCTGTATTTTTCCACAAAGAAAACATGAATCATTGGATTAAGAATTAAGTCCAGCTTCTGGAATCTTACCGTTAAGAGGGAATGATTTCATTCCCTGGACAAAATTACGGAGAGCTGAACGAGGCATCAGCAGATGATTTCGACACAGGATTTTTCATATTGGTGTATAAAGAGAGAGGGTTGGTACTTTAAAAATGGGGAATTTATTAATAATGTTTTTCGGGCTAAAATGTGGAATCTAATTGAGAAACCGACCCCACAAAACGAGAAGCATGCCTGAGAGAATCATTTTCATCCTTACAGGTAGAATCCATGAGAAAGCACAGTATTTTAGGGAGAAAACGGGAGTCTGAGACATCATAGAATCTATTAATTAAATTAAATGGCAGTGGACAGGCCATGCTGCCAAAATAGCAGACAACCATGACTCAAAACATGGATCTCAAGAGATCACTTGCAAACAGAATAAAAAAATGGAGTGATGAATTGGACGAATCCAGAAAATACTAGCTCCACGACGCCCATGATAGGAAATCGAGGAGGATCCTGAAGAAGATCTATATCCAACAATGGACGAGAAGAGATTGATGATGATGATAAAATACTTTTTTGACATATCTGGTATTATGTACAACTCCAAGTAATGCACAAATATCTATAGACTGTTCACAGTTTAATCTTCCTGTGAGAAAGAAGCATCAGTATCTTATATTACATTACGATGAGACAGATATACGTAGACCTTTTCCAAAAATGTGGGTTAGTGTTATAATAAATGCTGTTTTGTCTACGTAATTTGTTGCTCTATCATTCTCAAAAGACTTATTCATACCCAAAGAAAATCAACAAGTCTTTGGTCAAGAATCGAAGGTCAAACTATTGATGCTATCGACTTATATCTTCATTTAAGCCATGTGCAGTTATTCCTGAAGATATGAACAAGAAACATCATTACAGCTCAGAATCATTGAATATAAATCAATGTGCAGCTTTTATTCTGGACTTTATTACACATTATCATTGATTTAGTCATTAGAAATATATTAGTCAGACCATTGTCGTATAGCCTGATCGTTAAGAACCTAAATCAATATTAATTATTTTTGTCATGATTGATAAAAGAGATTTGTCAAACCATGTAAACTTTGGTACAAAGCTGGATTCAGGGAAGAACAACTATTTAATCATATCATCGAAAATGATTGGCTGATGTGTACAGCTATGTGTCTATGATAAAACTCCAAGTACTAGAATGTAAGCAGCATATTAAACAGAAACCTAATTAAGATGATCTGATATGAAAAATGTTGGCGAAACCCCAGAATAATTGCAAATGGAGAACGAACATTTTTTCTAAAATGAAAAAAAAACTTGAAAAAGGTGTATTATTTCATGTTTCATTTCCCTTTTCTGGAGTTTTGAAGTTTATCGATGATCAAATAGAATCATCACAAATTTCATTATCTGAAACTTCAACAGAGATGGACGACTTTCGAACCAGACGGTCACATCGTTATCATTAAACGGAGGAATTCAATTTTTTTTATCAATCGTTATGATATTCTCAACTTCAATTTAGTATCGTAATTTTGATCTTTCAGTAAAAATAACCTTCTTGTTTTTCACGCCCTTGTGTACGGTTATATTCAAGATTTGAATTGATAAAAAGTTAAATCAATTTTTTATTCAGTGTTGTCTTCTAATCTATTCACAACTTTTTTTTTCAGTGAAAGTGACACTTGAAGTTTGGAGAGTCTATAGTAACAGACAGGAAAACAAACAGAAAAAAACACATTCATCAATATACACCTGGGTTTTATATCAATAATTCTTGTTTTGTTTTTGTTTTGTTTTTTTCGTTTCTCTCTGGCCACTGCAGATCACATTTTCTACGTCTCATTTTTCATTCTGGTTTCTTTTTTTTTCAAGCGATTCAAATTGAAATCGAATAATAACGACTGTCGTCTTGTTGTTTGCTTTCAATTAAAATACCTCTCATCTTATTTCTTACGGCTTTGTATCACTGTTACACAATAGGGATGCAAATTTAGTTGTTTCTTGGTTATTTTCTTTGAGTTTATTGACTCCAGCGTTTAAAATATTTAGTTATTTAGCTTTCTTCTATTTTCATGTTCTAATGTCCATTGTTGTCAATTTGGATAGTTTTTTTTTCTTGAATTGAGAGAAAATTATGAATACGACCGCAATACGCCCAAATAATGTAAATTATAAATGAGGAATACATTCACCATTTTTTCTTCTTTTTTCTTTTTTTTTCGTTCTTACTTTTACTCTAGGTTCTTCAAATACAGCTGTCCACTTCCCCTTTGCCCCGTTTTCCCCTATTCCATCCTGTTTCTCCTTTTCTATCTTTCCTGTACTATCCCCCCTCTCTCTCTCTTCCTCTCTCTCTTTCTCTCTCTTTCTCTCTTCTCCTCTCTCTCTCTCTCTCTCCCTCTCACTTTCTCTCTCTGTCTCTCTAGGTACGATTCATTCTTCATAAAGGAATGTTTTCTCGATTTCAAATATCAAAAATTTGTTATATATATTTCCTCAAGTAAACCTTTCAGCTGATAAGGGGCTCCAAGGACTCCAGAAATAGAGAATCATACCATTATTTGAAAAGAATCCTCGGAAAGAGCAATTACATTGGGGAATCTTCCATTTGTATCCACTATGACAATCAGAATATAAATGTAATTATCAAGTTCAAATATTATGAACAGTGGAAACGAGTCGACTATTCGTAGTATAAATTTATACGAACACGAAGTAGGAGTCCCATAAAAGTATCAAAAAAGAGGCAATATGAGTGATGCCAATTTGGTTGCGCTTTTAAGTTCATCGAAAGACAGTTGAAATTGTAACATGCATCAGTGCACAAACTAAATATTCATTACCTGACCATTCCCCTGGAGACATAGGATTGGATGCTCTGGTAGTTTGAAATTATCGACAGGAAAATATTGGTTAACCAAAAGTGAATGAAGCTCGAGGGGACTCTAAAGACAGAAGACTCTTCTGAACCACACTTGATTCCAGGATGTTTGGTCAACATGCTAGTATTTGCCTTGGATTTCTAGAGGCAAACACGAGGTGTCTTCAAGTGTTGGTTGTGAGCAAAATGCAAAATATGTCTAAAAATTCATCGTATGAAAGAAGGAAAAAATAAAGCCATAGAGCCCTAGGACCACTTCAACCCTCTTGGAATCGAGCAGTTAGAATATTTTTTTGTAAGAAAAGGATCAAAATAGGTAGAGCAAAGGGAAACGACGAATGCTGATTCTGTTGGGTTTGAAATAAGGTTCCCAATCATTTTATAATCACCAAGTTAACGCCGTAAAAATTCCCAATTAGTTATAACCGAGTCGAAAAACAAACTACATCCATTGAAAACACCAACAGTTTCAGCTGTACAAATCATCGTATATAAACAAACACTAACTCGTACTTGAGAATAATGTAAATTCTTGAGACTTTGAAATTCAATCAGATCCCTTATCAAGATCAGCAGACCGGTTTAACTATCGTGAACAGGGAGACAAAACACATCAGTTAATTAAGCTGTTCTAATAGATCAAAGATTAAAACTGAAAGACAGCAGAGAGATCAAGCAGTGGAGCGTGATGAGAATCGCAGTAATTACGGAAGAATATGACATTATTGCCAGACATTTAATTGTGCTCCATTTAGCTGTTTTCTTTGTTCCCTTTTCTCTGATGAAAGATTAAATCTGAAAATTAAAGTTCCATGTTGTTGGATTTCATTAGATATAATTGAAGAATTGAAAGGCAACGACTCAGATCCCTCTTTATCATGAGTATTTCCTCGTTAGTTACATTATTGATAAGATGGATTAAAAAATATCGTTGCGATTAATTACAGACCCCACTTTAAGCTGTCTTGAAATAAAGTTTTCTTTCTATTTCTATAATCATTGCACGTAGAAGTATGGAATGGACATAATTCAAATCAATTGGACCCAAAATTCTTAGCAGGGGGAATTTTTCCATTCAGTAATCCTGAATATACAATAGTCTTTAACATGTTTATATCAATTCATAGTTTCTTTGGACAAACTGTGTTTGCTATTGAAACATTTCTATCTTCTAAATATTTGAGATTTTTTTTGTTCTATTAAGTAGAGGTGGGGAATTCAGATACCCTGATCCAAAGCCCCATATCATCCCCTAGATCAGCTACCACATCGGACATGGTGTTTTCGAAGTTAATTTTGAATTTTTGTTGAAGAACGCCTTTCATTGGTCATGATGCCCTAAGGAGGCACTGATCAAATGGTCCCCATGATATCTCCTATTGCTACCAATAAAAATCATGATCCCGTCACTAGTAAGTCACATGAGTTGTATGAGGAAAGGGGATATGAATGAATACATCAGTTACATATTGGCCAGTTCAGTTATCAGGTGAAGAACATTTCCCTACAAAAGCCAATACGTAACCGAGTAGTGTCCAACATACAATTTTTGTTGAGGAGGAAAACACTGTTGAGGGGTCCCTTTGCCTCTAAAAGCCCATGAAATGTTTGATGTTGGCATAAGGCCCAGTTTTATTCGGACAATCCTGTCATTAGATTGGAACGGGATTTCAACGGCCTAGAGAAACTGGAGTGTATAGTTGTTGTTTATCAATCCACGATGGTTATATTACTATCCTTAATGCTACGTAAACCGTCACATTTACTCAGACACACGTGTACACTTACAAGTAGACATAAAAAAAGGTAAAATGGATGTCAGAAATGAATATAAAGTATCACTCTTCGGAAGCAGTTATTTCAAAATGATCCGATATATCATAAGTTACAGTGCAGATCACAGAATAACTCCCGACAATTATCATTTTCCATTCGTGATGTGATATCAATGGTATATATATATATATATATATATATATATATATATATATATATATATATATATATATATATATATATATATATTGTGTAAGTACTTTCCGAAAAAGTTATTGCCTCGGTTCTCTCAGGTGACTTCTGTTTTTGTCCGTTGAAGTCGTTGTCTGCCTGAGGAAGAGTTTGTGTAATGTAGGGAAGCGAGGGGAACAGGGGGTAACTGCCAGTGTGGTGATCCGTGTGGGTATTTTCTACATATCCAAGGAAGAAAAATTCTTGAACAGATATTAAAAAAAAGAAAAAAACAAAATATGGTTATAGTGGTCATGTTCTGAAATTAGTTAATCAATGATCGAAATTATATCAATTTCAAATATTTGAAAGTATACCAAAAGGCATTTATTGAATTGTATCGGGTACTCTTTGCACTAAGTCAAGATGTAGCATGATATAATATGATAAAAATATGAATGACAATCCTGAAGAGAAAACTTACTTAGGGTGCATTGGTCGCAACATCTAGTAATTTCAATCATTTTGTGCACATCCCATTATACCAACAACGAGATAGTAAAAAAACTTCATTAAACTTGGTTTTCCTATGCAGAGATCCATTAATTGACCTTCCAATTAGGAATAAACTCATATTGAATGTTTTGTCGAAAAGCCTTCTAGACATTGCAGGAAAGTGAATCCTTTCATCACTATTATGTAATTTGAAGTTGTATGTTTACAAGGATCAGCAACTTAACATAACAACCAAATTATGAAACCTACTTTTCAAAGTCGATTCGAGAACAAGTAAATAAGAACTTTGTACTGGAGTTTGAATACTTTCATCACATAACATAATCAGTTAATTGAAAATGCTTTTTTTTTCTCTTAATTTTAGATCTAAATGTTCATTACTGGTTTGAGAATTAAAAGACTAAATAGCCGTAATCATCCATCGAGGTTATTCAAATTTTTGGTCATTTATCTCCAAATTGTTTTGTGATAAATGAAAGATCTGAGGGATTTATTTGATGAAGTCTATCCGGTTATTCTTAATTTAACATGTTTGCAGTTGTGTGTATGTGTGTCACACTAAACGAATGGAAATTAAAACCTAGTAATTACTTCATGTAACAATAACATTTTTCGTGCATAACTATTTCTTTAGCTGACTCAACACGAGTTACATGTAGAAAAAAAAGGCTTCTTTTTTCCACAAAACGAATTTTTGTCATATATGTTCATATATTGCATGTGTTCTACCTGAAAATAGTTTTTGAAAAGGAATCTAGTTCGCTGTTATTCAGCATTTTTTCACTGTTCTGTAACACGAGCAGAGATTTGAGAATAGAGTTATTATTTGGTTATTTCAGTCTATGGCCCACTTAAAATGTACTAGGGCCATTTGAGAAGGTTATAATGGTGGCTGTCCGACATCAAGATCACTCTTGCTAAAGTTTCAAGTTACTGGCTTGCTCAGTTGGAAAGATATCTCCTTACTTGCCAAAATAGAGACAGCCAAAAGATTTTCTGCTCTTAGTCAATTTTGATAGCACCTGAGACATTGAACTACGTGGAATTACGGAGAAAATAGTTAAGTTCCTCACAGTGTAACAGCCAATATTGGCCAAATAAGTAAATATAAGTGTTTTTTACGTCGGACACTCTGGAATCTAGACTTCAATTATCTCACAAATATCTGAATTTCGTGTACGTTTGATAGAATAAGACTATCCTATTTTCAACGTGATTATTTTAAAGAAGGTAATCTTTACTTCTGCTTCACGAATGATTTTCAAGTGAAAGAATCAGGAAATGGACTTCGACCAGTAAAACTAAACCCAAATATGATGACGTGATGTTCAATTGAAATGTCGCCAGCTTTGCAAGCAATAGAGTAGGAGGATATCTTTGTAAATCAAGTATGTATGACTGTACCAGAACAAAAACCCTTTGAACAAGTATTTGACGTCTACCATCACTAATCTGAGTGTAGGAAAAAAAATTGAAGCTGTTTCGATGCTCGTATATAAAATTGCTTTCCATCAGAATGAAGATGAACTCGATAATTTATAAAATGTGCGTGCAAATTCTTCGCCTCGAGTTGCATTTTAGAAAAAATTGTTTCGGTTCACAAGATCGATTTGATAATGAGTTTTGACGATATACTCAGTTTTCCTATCGATAAAAGTGTCAAAGAAAGATTTTCAGATCCCATGCATTATTCTGCATCTGTTTGATTGAACAGTTATGAGATTGAATGGGCTGTATATTTTAAGGAGATTCGAGACAGTCCTGATCAAGAGTGTCTTGTAGTTCCAATGATTATTTAGAAAGAGGCAAGTGAGTTGAGAGATATTTGCTATCACTCAATCGAAAGCGTTATCCATAATACATCCAGTCTTATAATGTAAATGCATAAAATGTGGTAAGTAATATTATTATTCATAAAACTTTGATTAATAAGTGTGTTTCTTCGATAATCCTTGTGTAGGTCACTTCTGAATCAAGCATTAAAAAAAAGATGCTGTACATGGGAATCACGGTGGTGCCGGTGATACCAAGTGCATGAAGGACCGTACAATAATACAGCCAAAATACATGAGAAAGATACGAGGTTGAGCGTTGGAGACCTATATAAACCACAGCACTGCGGTAGACTGTTGATATCAGGAGAAAAGGGCTCAGGAATTGCAGTGACTTGCTGTCACACACTCTAACAGTGACCACGAGGCAATTTGGTGGGAAATAATAATAATAATAATGATAATTATAATAATAATAATAATAATAATAATAATAATAATAATAATTATAATACTTGATTAATTCTGTTGACTGACTTTGAAGACTAACTAACCCAGGCTGATTTTTAGAATTAACTCTGTGATGGTTCTTATTTATAGTCTTGATAATAATAATAATAATAATAATAATAATAATAATAATAATAATAATAATAATGATAATAATAATAATAATATTTTGACTATAGGCTGATGATTTTGTTCTGGGCTTGGTTAAAGTCTGTGACTATCTTTCAGTTTTTAATGATACTTAACGTTTGGCTTCGTCCAGCATTTGAAAAAACAACAGATATAGAGACTTATACTGAGTTAAGAACAGAAAGATTTAAGGGAGACATATGATCATGAATGTATGAAATCCCCCCAGACGAGGCTTAGTGTGTGTGTTTTTTTAGGTCGACAATTAGGTGATTGTCATATCACCAAATAGATATATCTGCACACCCGAATGGCTTGTCCTTGTGAAGTCATACCTTAGGTGGCAAGAGCTAGTGGGGCTCTTAGGTTATCAACGAGCACATTGGTCTCAATGAACTCACCAAGGTCTGGCGCTACCTTAAAAGAGCCAAAAAGGGCCGGTGGGGCTCTTAGGTCACTTCTAAATCACCTCAGTCTTAACCAACCCACCAAGGTCTGGTGTTACCTTAAAGAACCAAAAGACCCAATTATGACAGTACAACCAAACCGTCTTACCACAAAAAACGGGGTGCAGATCCAAGATTTGTGTGTCGTAACCGTTAAGGGATATTTCTTTGTTAGCCACCAGGAGGGACCCGGTCGTCATCCTGTGACTGCTGGCCAAAACTCCGGTTCGTGTCCCCTTAATGGCCTTCAGGAGGGACACAGTCTTCACACGGCTACTGTTGGCCAAAACTCATATACCACTAATGACAACCAGGAAAGGCGTAGTCCTCACTGAGTGACTGCTATAAAGAACAGGAGAAAGAGATGGTCAAGGGAGAGGATGACTAATTATGTATTGTTACTTTAAAAGCAAGCCTTCAGGGCGATCTTATAGAGAGCGTATGCTCCAAATATGGAGGGAAAAATCTGCTGTGAAAGTATCGAGCCAACGCCTGGCTGACCAAGTAAAACAAATCCAAAAGAAGAAATGGCGGTCTGGGACTGAACTACGAGAGATCCACAATAACGTACAGAGAGATTCAGGTGACATACCTGATGAATCCCCCCCCCAGCACAAATAATACCAACGACATAACTGGAAAGATTCCACATGAGACCCCCACAGAAAACCATGCACCAGAGGGTGACGACGAGGCACCAACAGGAAAAGAGAAAAAAAACAAAATACAAGCTTTGAAAGTGAGCATGAGGGAGAGAATTCAACACTCCCCTCCCTAAGAGACAAAGACAGAAAAAAACTCTGAGAAGTGACCGAACAGGTCAACTGCCTCTTACAGCACATAGAAACGAACACCCTCCTAGAATGAACAACTTAATTTGCGCTGGGGCGAAAATGGTAGCACAGAGCTTCACAACACAAGAAATGACCCCGAGCAATAATAGAGAAGAGAAACCGAACGAAGAAGATTTCAAAAGCAGATCTCCCAACTACAGAGAGATGTAGTACTGCTTAGAAATACACCACAAACGGACAGACCACGAGTAAGACTTTGGAACGAGTACAAGGTAGCATAAAAAGGCATCACAACTGTAGTCGAAGAGATACATCTGAAGAGATTATCCAGAGGCAAGACTGAAAAGATACAGACTAAAAACGGCCTAATACACACAAAACTGCACATTCAAAAACAACGAGAAAAAGTTTTACAGAGATTTAAGCGGAGAAAGAAGGCAGAACATAGAACCAGATGCCACCGAGGCAAAGAACTATTGGAATAGCATATGGGGGCACCCAAAAAGACACGATGTAACACTGCAATGGTTCGGGAACATGAAAAAGAACTAAAAGATATAGACAATGGAGAACCAATATTATTGAATAAAACCACATTGAAACATGCTCTTTGGAGAAGAGCCAACTGGAAAGCACTGGGTCCCGACGCGATCCATGGATATTGGTTCAAGAAATTCACAACTTTACACGGCAGACTCACCCACCTACTCCAAAGTTGTCTAAGCAGAGGCAATGTACCAGAGTGGATGACCGAAGGCAGAACCACCCTCATCCCAAAAGACCCAGAAAAAGGGAACATAGCAAGCAATTATAGACCAATCACGTGCCTACCACTTATGTGGAAAATCCTGACCGGGCAAATAGCAGAGAGAACATACATGTCAATGGAAAGATGGGGACTATTACCAGAAGAACAGAAAGGTTGTAGGATAGGATCCAAAGGGGCAAATGATATACACTACATAGACCAGATGATCTTAAGAGAAGTGACAAAAAGGAGAAAGAATATCGCAATGGGATGGATAGATTACAAAAAAAGCGTACGATATGATTCCACATAGCTGGATACTCGAATGCCTTAGAATGTTCAAAATAAGCGAACCGGTGGTTAAATTCATTTGAAATTTGATGAAAAAACTGGAAAGTAGACTTGACAGCTGCAGGGGACAAACTAGCAGAGGTAGGGATAAAAAGGGGAATCTTCCAAGGAGACTCGTTGTCCCCACTATTATTTGTTCTAACAATGATACCGCTCAACAGAATCCTAAAGAACAGCAAAGGGTACCATTTCTCTAAGAAAAAAAAGGAAAGGTCAACCACTTAATGTACATGGACGATATAAAATTGTTCGCAAAAAACAGAGGGAGAGCTTGAGACTCTGTTCAACTAAGTAAAAGAATACAGTGAGAACATAGGAATGGAGTTTTGAATAGAAAATTGTGCAATCATTTCAAATTGAGGTTCTAATCATTGCTCAGTACAAAATTTGAATCTGTTTTATCCTTTTTTTTCCAATACAACAATAATGTATTGAGAAATGGATATATGATCCGACAGAACGATTGTATGATCGAAACTTTTACTTCAGACTCAGAGACTGGCATTTCACTTCAGCCTCTACACAGAACTGTACCGTCAGTAAGGTTTAATTTAAGCCATTTATTTCACTCACATATGATCCCCCAATACATCAGAGTGCTCTATTCCTAAATTTGAAGAACATTGCATGAGCTTATAATGAACGAGTCTCCTCACTTAAAGAGCGGTCAACCCTGAATAAGAGAGCGTCGTGTGTGCGTATATGTGTGTTTATCTGCAACTACGAATGGGCTTTTCTATATGAATGTATTTGCTACAAACAATTTTTTTTGGTATACTCGAAACATCGAAGATTCACAAAATTGATGTTACATCAAAGAATAAACCAATGGAATATGATTTTTACTATTTTATAACCCAACATGAGCTCATCAGAATAATAAAGTCAGTATCAAAATCTTTATTTATGATGCAATGACTCTTCAATTGATTTACGTTGCTACCTACTCAGAGGGCTGGGATTGAGTCGAACCTACAAAGCTGACAATCAGGTCTTTCAATTGAATCAATTCAATGTAATGGCTTTAACAAATATGAAGTGATGATCTGTTCAATAACCAGTATCGTTATATTCAGATAGATTAAATAACCAGTCCTTCAAGATCAGCCGACGTGTTATGTAGATTGAGACATCTCAAGTAGACAACTAGACAATGTTGAGAGAAATAACATGAATAAATTGCACAAATCAATATTAACATCAGATCTTTGCTGTTGATTTGTTATTTATGATTATCTTTACCAATCTTTATCGTGATTGACGGGCCGATATAACTAATGCAGGTGAAAACGCACATAAGCCAGGAGTAATTTCGATCATATACAATCTTTTGATGGAAAAACTGCAAAAAAGTTAATAAAGTGCATATGTCAGTTATATTAGTCGTTTGTCAATGCATATCAAGTTGAATATTAAAGAGTTTTGGGCTTTGATACGACGATTATTACATGTGATGAATGACTTGAGAAAAAAAAATCACCCTTTCATTGGAAGGAAGACAATACTTTCATCTGTTCCATCGGCTGACACCTTTCAAATATACAACTAAAGTATTTTTTGGTTAGGAAACTTCCATTGAAGTGTATGAAGGTACCACCGTGATCCAATCAAGATTATTACACCTAATATGTTTGAAAACAGAATCATTTGGACCCTAATCGTATAAAGTTGGTATTGAATCAAATTCTGCTCCGGAATGGAAAACATATTGTTTCTTCTTTTTGTTTAAGTTTGTTTCTGCATTTCTCTATTACAATGGAATTCTTTGATACGTATTGCTTTCTCCATCAATTGGGGTATATCTAACCCTATAGTACATAACCTTTTAAAGCACTTAACCAATGGGTAAGTGAAAAAAAAGAAAAAAAGAAAACAAAACATTCACTAATCTTAGCATAGGAAATCGCATGGTTTGGATATTACTAATAAATCAGATTTAGAACTCTGCATAAGAATGATAGGTCTCACGTAGCAGATGGTAAAAATCCAAAACTGGCTTTCTTAAACAGATTTATTTCTTGTTGGCACATCAAAGAGAAACAGCTAACAGCTTTTTAGTTGAAGGTCCTATTTCCATGATCATGTATATTTGAGCTGGTTTGTCAAATACTTTAAGACTTTAATATGAAATATGACAGACATTGAGTATATAATCGATCACATAAGAGAGAATATGGGTAAACTTTGACTCATCCACACCCTTCAACTGCTATTGAAATTATTGAATATTATTTAGCTGAATTGCTGTCTAATTTCACGGAAACTATTTCACGACTAATTACTGATGCTATGCATTTTCATTGATATCAAAGCCATAATAATTTGTTTCCGTGCGTTGCTGTTCTTTTGAATAAACAGGAAAAAAATCCGTTTGAGCAAAATAAAGTGCCGAGTTCTTTTTATGTTAGCATTTTCCGTGGAAATTTTGAATGACAAACCAAACAAGATAAAATGTTTTCCCTAATTCATATGATAACCTAACGAAGTCAGTGGTTGCTTTGAAAATGAATTGCGTTGGCTTTACGATGTACATTTTTTTCCTAATTTGACTCCATACATAGATATTGGCTTTACACCGTATAAAATCTTTCGATCTTCTCGCATTTATGAACTTATTATATTGTCGAATCGATACAGATCATTCGGAAACCTCTGATATAAATAATGGTGCAAATAGTTCAAGTGATTGGAAAGTACTAAACTGCTGTCAGCTTTTGAACATCTAGCGACAAAAAATGACTCCAATCAATGAGTAGTTGAGAAATGCATCCTTGACCTTTCGAGAAAGAAAGAGACAGTGAAAGAAAGAGTGAGACAGAGAGAGAGTGAGAGGGTATGTTTGTAAAAAGAAGCCAAACTTTTCAGTCGTGGTTTCAAGGTGTACCACGAATATGATACATAAATAGTTAAAGCACACGATAACTAAGAAGTTTGGCTTTTCTTGTTCTCTTCCACACATGCATGAACATACACAAACGTGCACTCACACACAATATGTATTTTTTACTTGTGTGTGTGTGTGTGTGTGTGTGTTTATGACAACGCTCCCTCGTTCATATATTTCAGATAGTGCAGGAAAATTTTCGAACGTTCTGTGAGCCAAATTGCTGTATTAGATAGAAGTAATTACGACTAATCGATAAAGACAAATTTACATGTGTCACCACACCCTAAAATAGTAATGTTGGCATATTTTGCTGACTTGTCGAAGTTGGGGTACTGAACACGATCACTGCTTTCTGAATTTTTTTAGTAGATGCAAAAACCAACCTGATGCCAATTTTGAAGTTGCCAGTCTTGTCTCAATTGACCTTTGATGCTATATCGAACGAAACACTCTAATTTATAACCTGGGAAATTTGGAGATCACTCTATACTTCCTATGTATGCAGTGGATGTGTGATCTTCCACAATATCTATGAATAATCCTAAGATTTAAAGACAGTTTTGAAGTAATATTTTTAATCCTTTGTGTTAGAAACGTTCATCACTGTTAGTCCTGTTACTCACTGGTCTTAGCTTAGCCTTGGCACAAGCTTGATTTTAATAGAACACTGAGAATCAAAGTCACTACTCAGTGGCAATAATTTCCAAAACTGAATCATGCTGAGTGACGATTACACATTGCACTCACTAATTCATTTTTTCGTTCATATATATATATACATACATACATATATACATACATATATATATATATATATATATATATATATATATATATATATATATATATATATATATATATATATATATATATATATATATATGCATATATAATACCAAAAATGTTTACACATTTTCTCATCTATTTCGGGCTGATCATCATGGCAGAAAACTAAATTCGAATAAGACAATTGTTCACCCATCAAATTTGAGAGACATCAATTTGAAACGAAGTTTTCATTCTATAATCACAATCAAATGATTCATAAATCGGAAACTTGACGTAATACATTTAGTTAAAGCTTTTTACGTACGGATTACATGTTAAATACTCCCTGGCGACAGAGCGTCGAATCCATTAGCATACAAGATCATTGGACAATTAAACCCACGCAATGGTTCATCCTGCAATCAGATGAGACACCATATTCCAAACAAAAGAAAATAACAGATTGAATGAATACTAATCGATACACTTGCATCTATTTTGACCGTATTTCACAGTAAGTGGTTGAATACCGAGTCCTTCTGCATAATCGGATAATATGGAATTCTTAGGCGTTGATAATTATGTATATAACTGTCTTATCCTGCCTGTGAGGCTTGTTTTATCTCCAAGACTAACAATCCTCTGTTTTTGAAATGTTTTCTTCCTTACACATAAAGTAGGCCAATTCAGAAAATGGAGATAGATTCAGAAATGCTTGTATCTATAATCATTCGATTTGAAGGGTGAAATTAACTGTGAGGGAATTTCTAAAGATCGTGCACTGAAAGCCAATGCCATATTTTTCATCATGTTATATGTGACATTAATATTTTGAGAATTCACCGCACATAGGTTCCTGTCCATCTATGCACCCGGTCCTATATTGCTACAGTCAAAGACGTAAATTTCCTTAGTTCATTTCGAGTTCCCCAAATATATTTTGAAACGTGACAAATTATCTATATCCGGTATGTAAGAAATCCATTTCCAGCGTTCACCTTAAGCTTAGAAATCAGTTTTGGATGTCGGTTCATTAGGATAATCATAGTTTCCGATTTCAATTTCATGAAATAAGCACACCCCACTTATGAATATATTAATCAAATAGCAGACTCGTCGGAAGATCGACGTTTTGCTTTCCTTCTGAAAATGTCTGTCTGTATACACAAAATAATGTAATTGTAGTTTTTCGAGTTCTTGAGGTCAATACTTGCATATAAAAACATACTATAATCTACTTATAAAAATAATGTATCTTAGTAGTAAAAAAATACCAGGTTTTATTTCCTGAAACTGAAACAGCCATTGTGGATTTTGAACGGTTTGGAAACGCTACCAAAAAGCAGTATGGTTTAACCGTTTTAATTTTGTTGATCGAAGAAGTGTTTTTTATTTTCATTCAACAACATAATTCTATTTTCTCCGGAAACTTTCAGAATCAGTAAACATGACTAAACACATAGTTGATTGCCAAAAATCTTGTTTTTTTTCTAGCTTCGAGTTCTTGTTTTCAACCTTAAAGACCAAGTGACCAGCAACTAATGTCAGTTATCTCAAATACTTATGACATAGTAATGTATGTTGTGATATATATATATATATACTCTACTCCGTTTTCTCTATTGATTAGTACGTTTTTTTAGATCACAGAGATGAGAATTTGCAATTATCTGTTTTAATGTCAAAGTTTTGCATATTTACATCGGTAGTCTATTATTTTTGCAACATAACCGACCAATTGCCATTTGAGTCTTATGATGGATCATATTATATCTCTGACTCTTTTTTTCATATACTCTGCCGTTTTGTGAACTCTCAATGTGATGCTGAGCACGATTCTCTGCTCGGCTCATTGCACAGTTCTGATTTCAAGGTTCAACCTTTGGATATGTTCCATGTTTCAACTCTCCAGGTGACCATCAGGAAGCTGAATTGGTAGTAGACAATTTTGGTTGACAGTAACGAGATATTCTCCTCGTTGATGGTGGATCAAGCCACAGACATAGACATAAACACATACACACACAAAAACGAATTCACATATATATATATTCCAAATAGAGTATCGAATAAAATAATGCATTCATAATTAAAGTGGAATGATATGCCGTTCCCACATAAGCAAAATACAGTGGGAGCAAATTGTTTGACGTATCCAGGAGGAAAGATGCTCTGAAACACATTTTCCAGAGAAATACACATGCTTGAAATGTAACCTGATAACACGCTTCAACATAGCGTTGCTTGTAACTAGCTAAATCGTCGTAAAGAAAGGCGAGTATATATATATATATATATATATATATATATATATATATATATATATATATATACATATATATATATATATATATATATATATATATATATATATATATATATATATATATATATTGCCCCTGTTGTTTTAGTAAGGAATCAATTTCGAAGCTCTTCTTTTAGCTGGAAAGGAAAAATGTCACTTCCAACAACGACTTCAATAAAATCCCTGACACACAATGTCCAGTGCTCATTGACACGAAGACCTATAGCTGGTCATGTTTCTGGTCCAAGACTTTGCAGCCGGCAACAATTTCTCTCTATTTTCATCTCCTTAGATTGTTTTCATTTCACTTATGCACTTGCCGATCCGATCTTGACCATTTTCCCTCCATGATCTATCTTCGTGTTTTGCCATTCCGATTTTGAGCCCCACACATAAGTGCAACTATGCAACTATGCCACGGTGTCTCCAGCATGTGCTTCATGCGCATATCACCTTTTACTAGCGTGAACGAAATAGCAAAGTCTTAATACTATCTGATAGTCACGATAATCTTTCCTAAACATCCTCACTCCGGGAATCACGCAGGGAAAGAACTCAATATTCTCTGTTTTTTTCATGGTGTGTGCGTTTAGTGTTTATCAGTGTGAGAGAATAGCCCCCAAGTTAACTCACTTACTTGGCAGTCAGGCTCGCACACTGAACCCAGTTTCCACGTATCATTTTGGAGAAGTTCAACCATACGGGAACCAAGCAGTTCAGACGATCTTTGCTTCGACACCGATGCCGGTACTGTCAAGATAAGAAAGCTCTCATCTTTCGTCATCTCTTACTTCTCTCTTCTCTCCTAATATTCTTTTTCATGATCGATCATATCTATGTTATCGTTGCAGGTACCATTCTTCATTCTTCATTCTTCAATCAAACATCCGTCTTCTGACTGAACTAAATATTTATATGTGTTCATTTTGTTTCATCAATGCGTGTCAAATTTTATACGTGTCACGCATTCAATTCCCTTCGTACTGAATACTTCCTTCCACATCTACTGGGCCAGAGCCGGTGCCAAAAGTCATACAACGAGGATCCAAAATCTATAGTATCACAAACATTCATTACACCAATTGTTTAAACTAAAGATTTTCACCCAAAAAGAAGTCACTTGATGTAATGTAATTTCTCCATATATATATATATATATATATATATATATATATATATATATATATATATATATATATATACACACAAATGTTTTCAACGTAGACCATGCAAATTTGCAGTGTGAATTGTCTCTGTTGATTCAAGAGCCATTAAGATATAACTGTGGGTGTAATAATCCGAGTTCAGCTGTTTGGCTTTTCCTCACCACTGCCGACTACATTTTGTGGTAAGCTGATACACGCCCAGATACACTTCTTGTGTGTAGACTTTGCAGACATACACACATACACATACCAAAAACAACTATTATATTATAAAAAGAGCAACTCGTATCGCAAATTGGAGTGTGCTTCTTAGCTGTAAACGTTACATATTACCAACCGGTTCATGTGATCGGTGTTCCACGTCATTATCTAGATTTGCAACGGTCTAGAAATACCCACTGCTGTAAGTAGCTGTGGATCATGCAGAGAAACCCCTGTGGTGATCAAAATAATCATCCTAGGGAGATCAATCTTACAAATGCCAGCGGTAGATAAGTAATACCCCATCTGTGTTTATGAGATCTTTGGTTCAGACTCTGATCCATAAATTTGTGCTACTGTAGGAAGGGATCTACTGAAATATGTGGGCCCTACCACTGTTTATTCTGACATAAAATACTGCTCCACATACATACACATTTTTATCGCCACTCATGGTTTAAGGTAGTCTCCTTCACAGCACTTTCTCTTGTTCATTTTCAATCAACCTTAATACTCTATCAACAAATTATATGCATAATTTATTGTTGCATTTTTCATCTTGACATAAATGTACTGTGATGTTTTTACTGAAGTTTTTTAAGAATAATTTCTACATCAATATTTCCGATTTATAGCAAGTTATGAAAGGAACAAAAGGAGAAAGAAAGAAAAAAAAGAACTATTCATAAATACTATTCAAAGAACACACAAACACACATGCACACACACATACATACACACATATATATGTGTGTGTGTGTGTGTTTTGTTGATGTCATCTCTGATTAAAACTAATATAAAATTGGGTACATTCGTCATTAGGTTGTACCTTTTTTATTGATGCTTTATTCCATGCTCTTAATTTGTCCGACTAGGAGGTAGTTGGGAGATCGAACATGGAATACCATGTAACAAACTGCCCGTGTACATTAATGGACTCGCCCATTGATGTGTACTTCCAGTTGGAAAGCCGGTTTGTTACGTTTTTACTATGTGCATAAGGATAGTTTGTTTGATGATCGAAAGGGCTCAGGAAAACTTATGATGGCGATTTGAAATTATATAACGTAGAGGAATTGACTTTGAGGTCGAGAAAATACGGACGTAAAAGTAAGAAATGAGGCATTTAAAGTGAGAGAAGAATTAACCAAAACAGTACGCCCTCACAAACCTCTCGACATTGACATTCTTGAGCAAATTTCACTGAGTGTATTTCCTGTTGGATGGGTCAAGGGACCATATCCACTTGAGAGCACTTCTCAATTGGATATAAAAAAACTCAGCCAGGACATTACTTAACTTCAACAAATAACAGGGAGGATATTTTCTGTTGACGCAGGGAAGAGGGTACAATTTTAGGACAAGGACAGGGGTTAAAAATTCTGACACTCAAATACACACACACACACACACACACACACACACGAGCACGCTGATCTGATCTCAACTTTCTTTCCACCGTGAGCCATCTTTGTACTAATTGTTCCAATTTCACCTAACCCATGTCGAAGCATCACACATACACAGAGTTACACAGCTACGCCACCATGTCTTCACTATGTGCTTAGGACGGGTATACACTTCTCATTCTCATCAATGAAATTGCAAGCATTTTTATCACCCAGATGTCATGATAATGTTTCATAATTTTCCTTACTTCGCGAAAAACACATGGATGAAACTCTGTCTCTCTGTCTTTTACGGCCTGTCTATAGAGTTTCAATTAGCATCAGAGAATAACCCTTAAGATGATGCACACAGCTTTGCACTTAGGCTCGAACTCTAAACCTGGTTCCCAAGGTTTCATTGGTACAACCTCAGCAATACAGATATCATTGCAGTTCAGATAATTTCGCTTGGACTCCAACGTGAGTAATATCAACAACAAGAAAGCTCCCAAGTTTTGCTATCTCCACTCATTTATTGTATTTACATGATCGATCAGATTTATGTTATTCCTCTACATAATTCATTTTTTCCTTTTGTCATTGTCATTTATCTCTTTGTATCAAACATACATCTAATCATTCTATCGAAATAATTGTATGTGATAACGGATCAGTTCTTTGAATTTAAGATAGTGTCAATTCTTTTTTCCCCACAGAATAAGATAAATTTCTGGAGTTGACATCTATTTAAAACTGGCACTTAAAACTGTAGAACTTTATTACAAAATAAGATGCTTTAGTATAAGATCAATTCTGGTTGTTTGAATTAGTAAGGAGAAACATAGAGATACAAATAAAAGTATATATATATATATATATATATATATATATATATATATATATATATATATATATATATATATATATATATATATATCGATAGATAGATAGAGAGAGGGAGAGAGAGAGATCATGATATGTGATAAATAAGCATAGACGATATATATTTCAAATGTAACCTATTCAAGTGAGTTGAAGATCTTTCACCTATCCTCCCTTTTGTTTGTAAACTGAAACCAATTGTTTTATCCCTTCAATTACTTTGGGGATGATTAATCAACTAATTCGTAGCACACATTTTGAATACAATCTTTTACAAACAAAGTTTTATCAGTAATTTTCACGTATTTGTATCACTTTTCTTTTGTTTCTTTGATATTGATCACTTTGTTTGGTTCATGAAATGTGTGAGTATTTCAGATTTTAGGCATCACCTTTCTGATGTACGTTCTTTGTTTTTTTCTTCAATTGCATTAATTTATGTTTTCATGTTGTTTTTTGTTTTTTACAATTGATTTCTAATTTTATCGTTATTTTTTCCTAGGGTAATTATCCAGGTGTAACCAATTTGAAGTATGTCATTGTTGAACATTTTGCTTGATTGCTTATTTCGTGAAGAGTGCTTTTATATGTTTTAATGAATATTTCACCTACTTGTGCTATAGCTAGTTAATTGCATATTCTCTTCTAGTGCATTCTTGTATGTTCTGATGATATCTGTGAAAAGATTTGTGATGATTTTGAGTTCACAGAATTCCGTATTTGGCTATGGTGACTGGTGGATGATTTTATTTACATCTATTGGTGGATGATTTGAGTTTTTGTTTACATTTATTGGTGGATGACAGTCCTAAAGTTCTGTTCAAATGGTTGCTTTTTGATCGCTGATTCAGTAGGAACAGGTGTTCCCTTGGTGAAGAATTTGGGTAGTCGTTTTTGGAGCACATCACCCCTACCCAAAGTAAGTAATGTGGCTGGGCCTTTTGTTACCGAAGTCCCAGCAGGAACGGCTGATATAATATTTGGTGTGCAAATCATGAGGAGTGATGGGCCATGCCCTGCCATGCTGGATCATGGCGTTTGGCAGGGGGTCTTGTGGATTTTCCACTGTGGGTCAGTGGCTAAAGAGCTCCACCGGCTCTTGATACATATCAAAACTGTTCTTGTAAGTCGAGAATAGATACATGACGGCAGTCATCGAATCGAATCTCGAAAAAAGTCGGGGCCTCAAAGCTATAAACAAACTCTTCAACTAGGGACGAACGCAAATAAACAGCATACTCGAGTAAAATGGAAACTTAACAACAGACACAGACTGGATTTTCGAACGTGCCAAAGAATTCTACCAAAAACTTTAGTCGTCCAAACAAGGACTACAAATCGATGATCAAGATACGCAAGACATGAGCAATCAACTCGAAGACTTCCCAAAAGTAACCCCGTGGGAGGTGAAAGAAGCTATTAAACAGACGAAGAAAGGAACTGCCTCTGGACCAGACAACATCACCGTCGACTTACTTTAAAAAGCAGGTAAAATCATCACTAAGAAACTGTCGTCCTCTTCAACTTGTGTCTAAAACACGGTAAAGTCCCAGACGATCGGAACACTGCTATCATAATGCTCTTATATAAAAAAGGAAACCCGAAAGACCTCAACAACTAAATGTCTATTAGCCTACTTAACTGTGTTTACACACTTTTCACAAAGATCATCACCAACCGAATCACAAAAACACTCGATGAAAACCAGCCACGTGAACAAGCTTGCCTTAGAAGAAGCTACTCGACCATAGACCACCTACACTCGATAAATCATCTGAAAGAAAAAGCAGCTGAGTATAATCTACCACTTGCCGTAGCATTTACCGACTTCAAAAAGGCGTTCGACTCATGTAAAAATCCCTAAGGTCATGGAGGCCATCAGTCAGCAAGGTGTAGATCCAGTATATGTTGAAGTGTTGAAACATATATACAAACACGGCAGCTTCTTTATCAGGCTACATAAAGACTCGGACCCCTTTCAGCTCTAGAAAGGAGTAAGACAAGGTGATACCAGCTCACCTAAACTCTTCACAGCCTGCCTCGAGATGATCTTCAGAAGACTAGACTGGGAGAGTAAAGGGATTAAGATAGACGGGGAGTATCTGAGCAACCTTAAATTTTGCGGATGACATAGCCCTTTTTGCAGAGAACCCACACGACCTCCAACTAATAATAGATGAACTAAATGAAGAAAGCAAGAAAGTTGGCCTACACATGAGCTCCGGCAAGACGAAGATCATGTCCAACAACCACATCGGGGATAAAACGCTAAGATCAAAAACGAGGACACACAGCTAGAAGAAGTAGACCACTACATCTACCTAGGACAACGAATCTCCATGAGAGCCTCAAAAGAAGAAAAAATCAAGCGAAGAATCACACTAGGATGGCAAGCCTTTGGCAGGGCTAGCTCGACCTTCAAAAATAATGAGATCCCATTGATCCTAAAGAGAAGGCTGTATAACCTATTTATTGTCCAAATAGTTATGGAACAGAAACATGGAACCTAACTAAGAGACAGACCCGTATGCTGAGAACCATGCAACGTGCACATGAAAGAATAATGCTGGGCCTCACGTGGAGAAACCTCAAGACACCACAGTACATCCGAAAAATGACAAGAGCTATGGACATCATAGAATCCATTAAAAATCTCAAATGGCAGTGGGCTGGCCCTGTTACAATGTAAACAGAAATTCATGGACATTGCAACTCACAACATGGATCCCCCGAAACAACATGCGCAACCGAGGCCGGTAAAATATTAGATGGAGAGACGAGCTAGACAATTTCATGAAGTATTGGCTCCGTGACGCCCGTGATAGGGGAGTGTGGCAAATCCTGAGGAAGATCTATGTCAAATGACAGACGCTAAAAGGCAGATGATGATGATGATGATGATAATGATGATGATAGGTGGATGATTTGAGTTTCTGTTTACATTTATTGGTGGATGAAATGAGTTTTTGTTTATGTTTATTGGTGGATGATTGGAGATTTTGTTAATGTTTATTGGTGGATGATATGGATTTTTGTTTATGTTTATTGGTGCATGATTTGAGTTTTTGTTTATGTTTATTGGTGCATGATCTGAGTTTTTGTTCATGTTTATTGGTGGATGATTCGAGTTTTTGTTTATGTTTATTGGTGCATGATTTGAGTTTTTGTTTATGTTTATTGGTGGATGATTTGAGTTTTTGTTTATATTTATTGGTGGACAATTTGATTTTTGTTTATATCCATAAGTAGATGATTTGAGTTTTGTTCATATTTATTGTTGGATGATTTGAGTTTTGTTTATATTCATTGGTGGATGATTTGAGTTTTTGTTTACATTTATTTGCGGATGATTTGATTTTTTCTTCACATTTATTGGTGGATGATTTTAGTTTTTGTTTACATTTATTGGTATACTGTTTGGTACTTGATCGATTGTAAGTAGTATTGTTGATGCACAGAGACGATTTCATGCACACCTTGAGCTGTATTCATAGAGCACGAAATTGAAAGATATGAGTACGGGTCAATGACATTAAATATGATACCTTCAGAGATTTTGAAAATAACATGATGAGAAACACTCATAACAATGAATGCAAAGTGAAAAAAAAGGAGCTTTGTAATTGCAACACATCAAAAATAGAAAAGAAACGAAAACTAAACAACTTCAAATCCATGAAATAGTTAGGGTTTATCCTTTTTTAGATTTAGAAAACGATGGAAACCCTGTTAAAGTGAAATTACACTGCTTCGTTTCAGTATTTGTTATAGTTTTGTAATGCTACAGTCACCGTGTAACAGATCATTTCAAAAATAGTTTTAAATTTATACAAACTTTAAATTTTTTAGTAAGATCATACATCATTTTCTTAATATATATATATATATATATATATATATATATAGATATATATATATATATATATATATATGTATATATATATATATATATATATATATATATAGAGAGAGAGAGAGAGAGAGAGAGAGAGAGACGGTCAGAAACAGTGACAGACACAGAGAGAGGAGAGAGAGTGAGAGAAATTTGTAACAGTATCATTGAATGTCTTCCCCCTGAATGGTAAATTAACAGTTTCCTTGGGACTGTAGTTAATCACTCAGAATTGTTAGAACAGATACAATTATGAGTTTTGCTTGTCCAGATATTCAATGAAGATGAAAATTATCGCTTTTTTTCATGAGATATTCTTTCATTTTTTAAATTTTAAAATTTTTATCCGACTAAGTTACACATTAATATAATAATTTCACACAGTATATATCTATATTTAAAAGCTTTTGTTTTAACTGACATTTAACCTTTGAATTTTACAAAATTTCGACCAAAGGATTTTTTGTTTATAAGCATTCAATTTTCATCTTGTTTCAATGCTTCTCAAAACATGTTTCTTTGGCCATTGTTTTGATACTCATCAATTTTGAAGGAGTCCAAATAATTCTTTCAAAATGCATCGGACACTTTCCTCCGATTCAGCATATGTTTATATTTCTGGAGTTAGTCAAGAATGACATAAGCCTACACTTATGGAATGAAAATCGAAAAAGCGAAACCGGTCAGCCAAGCACCGTTCTCCCGCACGTGTTCATATACATTTTTGTATTTGCATTTGAGTACGCGAAAAAATGAGACAGAGGTAATTTGAAAGTAAAGAGAGAGAGAGAGAGAGAGAGAGAGAGAGAGAGAGAGAGAGAGGGGGGGGGAGTGAGTTTGACTGAGAGAGAAAGAGAGAAGGAAAGCTAGAGACAAAAAAAGTGCGTGTGATTGATAGAGACGGAGAGGAATGTGTATGGTTCATTCCAATAATATCGTTTTTTTACTAGGAGCAATTATGATTTACCTAAATATTCAGTTGCAAGTGCCTTACTGTGCTATAAGGACTATTCACGATGCCATATGTAGCTTTTATCGGGTGGATAGTTACCCTTTTAAGATTTAGTAGACCGAACAAACAGTTACAATAGAATCATATAGAGAGAAATTTTGAGCTTTCCCAGTCCCAAAAAAGAAATATGGCGATAGGTCACGCTGAGTCGTCGACAGTTCAGATTGTTTCAATGTACGAATGCATGTATAAGGGAGAGAGGAAGGGGTCAGCAATATCTCTATAAGTGTCTGTTATTTAGAACGCAACCAACCTTATTTCTAGTTTTTACTTTTTCTTGTAATGGCGGTAAAAAGGTTAAAAGCAAATTTTTGGGAGGCACGGTATATTTGTATTTGTCAAGAAATAATGATATTTATCGTTAATGTCAAGTTGATTGCTATTTATATTCGAAAATTGCAATGGCAGGAGTCGTTGATCCCGGTCAGTTTTGCATTTGGGACACTTGAAATTACTAAATGCTAATGATATGTTCGTTGCTATGTTTATGGTATACCTAAGGATTGAAAACTCAAACACGGCATCATATGAAAAACTCAAGGGCATTGCCTGGATTAGCGTTGCTCGGCACTGATCCAAAAATTCCTCTCACAGACACTCGAAAGTTAATTTGATTCCAATTCATTTCAATTTTTTCTCACCACAGGCTAATTGAACCATCTATATATTGAAATAATGGCATTCGAGGTATGCCTGGGGAGTACCAAGCAACTTCATTTTATTAGAAAAAAATACTCAAGATATAAGTCAATGGCGTTTTAATCCCATCAAAGAAGCCTGTATTTGAAGATACAGAAATTGTAGATTACTTTTAACGCCCCTCATCTAAATTATGTATATCAAGTTACACAGTGTCAAAAGAAACAAAGTCTGCCTCATTCATGGTCGTTCATAGACGCTCAAAGATGATGTAGTGTCAAGCAATGAACAAGAATGTCAATGATCAATCTAATGAGAAAATGTTTGGACTTTTTTCGATCTATTTATCATTATTACTGGCTTACACACTCCTTCACACGTATACAATCACACACACACACGCACACATACACACATACGCGCGCACGCACGCGCGCGCACACGCACACTCTATACTGCTTCGATGGAACTTTCCACGCGACTAAAGGGATATGTCACTGGATTAGTAGACGGATCCACAACCCCTGTGTGGTTATCTGTCTGGTTGTGGGAAAACGTTCAATGACTATATGGAGTAAACGAAAGTCCCTTTCACAATGATCACAATTTTAAATTCTACATAAGTTGTACATTTTTTTTTCTTTTGCAAAGCATGCTTTTGTGTTTTTTCCCTGTTCTATTCGTGATGTCCGAGTATTGATTCTACTCTCAGGATACCCCCTCTGTCCCAACCGTATTCAACGTAATAAAATAGTTTTTCAAGAGTGACTGGCAAAATTGTACAGACACGTTGTACTAACCGACTGAAGTCAAGCTAACTCAGATGGAATCCTGGTTTTGAATTTTCTTCATCTTTGTCGGCATTCTGGTTCGGATTAAGATGCAGAAACCCTTACTATCCCTAATGACGGTGAGCATGCCATTTTGTAATGATCACACACCCTGCAACATGGATGAATACGTTCCTGTCACGACTGGATAAATTCAAAGGGGTTCTGGCGTCGTTGGGCTCACAAAGAAATACTGACAGACTACAGGAAAAGCTCAAGTCCATAATAGTCTTTTCAAATGCAGGTATCGTTTCATGTATTTTTTTGAGAACTAAAGCAGGCCAAATGCTTTGGATTTGTTTGCAATCATAGGTGATATATAGATAACTTGACAATTTTTCTTGTAGAGATCTCGGCTCAGAAACAGAGGAGGGAAAGAGAGAGAGAGAGAGAGAGTGGGAGAGAGAGAGAAAGAAACTGAGTTAGTGAAATGATGAGAATTATGGTCAGTTCTAAGCCTTTAAAATTGATGACCTCATTAATGATAATAATCACTGTTGTTGTTAACAATAAAGGTGTTGCTAAAAAATGATATTATTATATCGGTCTTTGACAGCAAAGAACATGACGTCATTCCAAAATTAATGATTTAAGCCGAGTCTATATATACATACATACATACATACATACATACATACATACATACAAACATTCATACATTCATAAATACAAACATACATAAATCTGTATGTGTGTGTGTGTGTGTGTGTGTGTGTTTATGTGTATTTTGATGCTTCCTCAAGAATAACTAATTAAGTATATTTACATGTAAATGCTCACATAAAATAGACATTTAGAAGATACAAACTTCATTGATAATCACAGCTCATGTTACGAAACACAGAGAAAGAGGACAGGTTTTTCATTGATATAAAAGATGTACCGATACATTTTCAAAATCTATCCATCTATCCATCTATATATCTATCTATCTATCTTGTTATCTATCTTTCTATGAAATCTGTGTATTCTTTATAGGGAGAGAAAGGTGAACAGAAAAACAGGTAAAACAATGAGCAAAAGGCAATGGCCATGCAGGAGTTGATTCTAATAATAGATAGAGTAATGTGAACAGTCCCAGATAGTCATGAGGAGACACTAAAAAAAAAGAATTATTTCCTAACAGTAACGTTATACAGCGACTACAGTTACAAGTATTAATGCAGAAATAATCTGTGGGGACCTCAAAGAATTTGAATGCATAAATGTTTTGAGAGACTCTGCTGTTTTCTTATCTTTTTATTTCAATCTAATGGCTCCTATTCTTTTTTTTGTATAAGGTTCCATCAAGTTCTATCGAGAAATAAAAAATTGGGGATCGCCACTCATCATAACTTACACAATTACTAAATATTTAGCAAGATATTTGCACTGGTATCTGAATTGAGTAAAAAAACATTATATATATATATATATATATATATATATATATATATATATATATATATATATATATATATATATATATATATATATATATATATATATATATATATGCACACACACATATATATATTATATATACTTATATTATTAATTTCCCCTATGAAGTCAGAGAGTATGCTGAAAATAGCAACATACAGTAAAGAGAATCTCCGATATTTTCACGATCAGGATATATATACTAGTTGATTCAATATATGTAATTGAGGAAATGACATAACATGAATGTAAAGAAATAACATTTCATTATGATAAAATTATAAAATTCATGGTTTTCATGGATTGGATATAGTCATTAAACCTCAGTGCCAACAGTGAAATTTCGTACAGGAACACTCCATTTAGTTGTATTTATGTTTTCATGTAAAAATAATTTTTATACTTCAAGTGAGCATATAGCTGTAAAAACTAACTCTTTTCCACTTACTTCAACTTGTACAAGTACTATTTCATAAAAAACAAATTCTTGTTAAACCGTTCGATAAAATATGCTTTGTTTCCTTTATCATGCATGTGTTCAGAATAATTTAGTCTATACTGCGTAAAATTGAGATGCACTCAGTATAATTCGTGAAGGCACAGAAAATAAAATCTTTGCTCAAAGTTCAAACACTTGGCTTGATGTGTTAACGTTGTATTTATACTCTTGGTGAGAACACAAATTCATATAGCCCTCAGCAAAGTATAATATAGAAGGGGTTGGACTCTGTAGCCTTCTCGGTCTTAATGTAACAGAATAACAATTTTGATTCTTGAATTATGTGTATCTTTACATCGGTTTGGCATTCGATTCTACATTTTCTTTGCGGCCAGGGTTATGCAAGACGTATTGCTTCCTGTTTTCCTATGAATTTAGTAAGGAGATGAGAGAATTTGGATGCTCAAGCATCCAACAATCCGTATAATTGTTCCCAGGGCATTTGTCCCAGGGCGGGGGAGGACATCCATTGTCCGCAGAGCGAGAGAATGGAAGCCAGTTATCAATCATACGAATGTTGTCTGGCCGATATCTCTATCTCGGATATCAAATAATGGTGAGGTGCAGAATACATACATACATACATACATACATATATATATATATATATATATATATATATATATATATATATATATACATATATATATATATGTGTGTATATATATATGTGTATATATATGTATATATATATGTATATATGTGTGTATATATATATATATATATATATATATATATATATATATATATATATATATATATATATATATGACTGTGTGTGTGTGTGTGTATCCACCTATGTGTGTGTGAGTTTCAGTAGATTAGAGAATGATCTGGCACTCGTACTATCAAATGAGTGAACGATGTAAAATGGTTTGTAGTCTCAAAGAGTGATTTATTATGGGTCCGATGCTCTCAGTATTACCCATAAAAATATCTTTGTGTCAAAAGTAAGCACATTATTCATACACCTCTTACTTTACCTCTCTATATAGAGATAATCGAAGGCAACGGAGAGGAATGAGTATAGATCAATTGACTTGTTTCCATGCAAGTAGAACGAGTTCAGTCATTCTGTACAACTGAAGATGGGGCCTATTGTTTGTTCACGTCCTCTGATCCAGCTATTTGCAAGATCCAAGACATTCATAGTTCTTGTCCAACAACCCTAAATATAGTTGTTAATTTTTGTTTCAATTTTTTGGACAGGGAATTATTTTCAGTTGTCAAAATATTTGCAGTGTAAATGCAGTCCTCAAAAATATGAAAAATGATGGCAATTGGATTGCGTATAGTACATCTATTTTTTAGAAATAAATTTGATACTATTTTTACATTGTAAGAAAAATGTTGACTAATGTTGAAGAAATGGCATGTTTGTTTAAAAATGTTTCGCTGATGTGAAAACGGAGTGGGACTAATTTAATGAGGGGAAAAAGATTTATATAAAATAAAGGGTCATGGGGAGCGATATTAATAACAATATTTCTGAGAAAAATTAGGTTGACCTAAAAAAAAAGACAGGCTTGATGGAAGCATTTTCCATTCGACCCTTAAAAGTGGGAAAATTCATACCCTCAGTTTTGATCCCGAAAAATGAGCCTCCCTCTCTAAAAGGACTCATTTCAGGGGATGCCTGATTTTCGTTGATTTTGACCACCAAATGTGGAATGCATGAATTGATCCAGCTTTTACACCTGGAAGTGAAATATTCTCCCTCAATTTTGACATTTAAAATAGTACATTCAGATTTGCCGGTTAACTCAAATATTTTCGCGTAAAGACTTGGACGATACAGAAAATTTTTTAAAAATTTTAATTGATTTAAATGCAAAATCTATTCATCAATGTGTTCATTTGATTGTGTTTAAGTGTGTTAGCATGTGTGTATGTGTGCAAGTGTGTGTGTCATCAATCAATTCTACCCCATCTTTTGCCTCCAAATCGAATTAATTCAAAAGACAGTATGAAATGAATTAACCCAGTTCAGCAGATAACAGGACTTTCATTCGTTGCAATGCAAAGGTCGACTACAACAAATTCCCATTTCAATGACGTTGATAAAACTTCAGTCCTGCCTGTGAGCCTAACTGATCCTTCATTATGGAAAAAAAAATCGATTAGCTTTCAATGAACAATAACTTTTATCTTGCAATGGATGATTCATTAGTTATCGCCATCTCTCAGGGTTGATTTGTTGAAGAGAAAAACGAATTCAAAGCAGAAGAACAGCTGTTCTCCTGCTCTATGAGCGTAAAAAAATACAAGATATGCCTCTTTACACTTTGTTTTGCAGATTTTAAAGGCTAAGAACCCGGTATAAATTCTGTGGACTTGTTCACATTAGGACAAAAAGTATTTTACGAATACAAAGCAAAACATCCAACTTTGAGCTGCATTCACAATTACCAAACAGATTACCCTAGGGTCCGATACGGGGTTTTCCCATGCAAAAATACACATCTCCTGGATATATCACCACAATCAGAAAGAGATTAATGAATAGACAAGCACACTCCTGATTTCATCAATATAAGCATTAAATAATAAAGGTAGAGGTCATTATCCGACTCCCCAAAGAATAGCCATCTCATGGTTTCACGGGACTTACACGTTCTGAACTTTTAGTTCGTCATACGTACTTGTATTTTGTTGGCCAAGGGTCCACTTATGATCTTTAAGGATTAACATAGTGAACTTGATGCCCAGCTGTTGTCTGCTATTCTTGTAACCTATTCTGATTTCTCTAATGAACTTTATGATATCCTTACCTCCTTATTTATTGAGCCTGATTCTGTCATGTACAAAACGTATGATTTTCTGTTTGAGGGACAATCTGATTGGTTGTATTCAATGTTGGAGTAGAGAGGATGCATCGGTTGTATACGCTTTTTTTGTGAGTTAAGTAGAGTTTCCCCTTGCTTGAGGGTTTAACTTCCTATATCAAAAGCTTGTCATCATTGTGATTCTTCAGGTGTTTTTTAAATTTGTTTTCAAAGATTCATCGAGATTTATATAAAGTATATGTAGTGGTACACTCTCTGAAATTCTGTTTTTTTGCACTTGATTGTCATGTCTTTGTCTTTGTATCCATTGTATACGACATTTATGGAGATTGTTTCACCCATTAAATGCATTTAGCATTATTTAGATGTCAAAAAGTATCACTGCTAAAAGTACAATGTTGTCAATATAAGCAATTATACAATGAACCTGATGAGCCCAAGTCATGGTCTAAATTGGACATACATGTCAAATGTGCCAACATCAATACATGTGGCATCTCAAATGACACGCTACGTATATCATTCTTGGTATATTTGGGATCCTCAGAACTGCCATAATTGAGACAGTTCTACGCTTTTATCTTCAAGTTTCAGCGCTGAAATCATACAAAATATCACTGACAGCTTGTCGGATTCATTATTAGAAGATTCAATTTTCCCTGGCTGATTAAACAATGTTTAGTTGGGACATCTTATTTTGAGATCTCTCATAAGTGCTATTTGCATCAAGAGTTAAAAAGTCCTCTCATTTGTTATCATTTTATCAAATATGCAAATATTCCCTTTGATAAAACACCAAGAAGTCAGATTGAAATGCATCATGATTTACTACTCTTTAGAAATATAATTGAAATCTACTTGAAAGTTGTCCGTCAATATAGCTAGTGGATAATGCAATTTATAAGCCGGTTTTAAGGAGGTTCTATGTTTAGATTATATAAAATGAGTTGGATAAAAGCATTACAAGATTAAGATTGTATATTCAAGATTGGATCTTCAAGTCAAATTATTAACTTATTTTCGAACTGAAATGATCACAATCTAATGTTGTGTTCGATCAATGCAACTAATTGAGAAGTGTGTTATTGAAAGGAATTGGCACGGATTGATAAATTCCATGAATCCATAACAGGTAATGTAAATGTGCCAGAGTAAGTATACATGCATACATATACACATCAGTTGATATAATTACAGAAAATTCCTATGGACGAAAAGAACAGAATATTAACAAATATTCTTTAGTTTATAGTATTTCGGAGATGATTTCAAGGATTACAGTATTCGTTAGAAATTGTCAAACGGATGAAATGAAAATGAGTTGATCGATTACAAATCCCTGTTTTGAACCCTCTTCGGTGCTACAATTTGACACTAAACAAAAATAAAGCAGTTTGAAAAAATTGAAAGCATCTTGTGACTTTTTAAACAACCTGAACGTATGCATCGGCGGACGTGACATTTCAAACGTTACAATGAAATATTCAATGAGTCTGCCAGAGAATGATGATTGAAATGAAAATTAATAGATTCAACGCCTAGGTTTCGGTCCTGAAAATATGGATTTCAATTATTTTGTGTTGTGTTTGTGTCAAAAAGATTCTTTAATAAAAACAAGAATACTAACTGATATGCTAGATATCTTCCTTTTATTTCCCTTCATTATATCGAAAAACAAGTTTTATTGCTATTTTATCACTTCATGTAGCAGACTAAATTGAATTGAAATGAATTATGTGCTAGACAATCATGAATATAAACTTTCATTGTTGATGTTGCTGTCATAAAATATTAATATCTGCTGCAGGTGGAAACAATTTATACAATTGGAGTTGGAGTCAGGACACCCAGTAAATTACATTGACTGAAAAATCAGGAAAGGCCTTTGTTCAGTTGTTGAATAAGTTTTCACTTTTATTGTCTAATAGTCCGTCCAACGGTGTTTCAATGATTTATATAAGTCAAACAAGGTGAATTATGAAAAAGTTTATATCATGGAAAAAATGTAATGTGCAATGCTTCATGTGGAAAGAAATTTGAAAGAAAAACATAATTCAAATCCATATTTTCTGAATGAAAGTAAATATAACAAGCACTTAATCATAAAATATCAGTCAGAAAAATTACCAGCCGTTTTGAAAATCCTGAGTTTGTGTAAAGTCAATACTTGTTGTCAACCAATCAGAGCGGACATTTCTGTTTGAAATAATTTCGTAAGTCGATGATGCACAACAGGTGCCCGGCGTGGTCAGCTCTTACGCACACCAAACGATGATTGAAAGTTCCAACAATTCTAGTTAATTAGTATTCAATGCGTAAATACAAACTAAAATGATGAACAGCTACTTCTAAGTTGCAAAACACGAATCACCTTGTTCCTTATGTGTTGGAATTCACCATTTGAACACTCCATTGCACCCAGTCTGCAAACAAGGTTTACATTTTGTATTGTTTGGGGGCATGAATGAGTCCCTCTTTCTCTTTAGTTGCTATTAGGACTATTTACCCTTTACTCCCTCTCTCTGCATTTCTCTGTTGATGAGATTCTTCTTGGGTATTCAATCAGTGACCATAGGCGTTTTTTCAGTCAACCAAAGAAGAGACAAAGAAGATTTGATTTGAATTCTGACATGGGTTGGGTGCCCTCGTTACCCCCCTTGCTGCAGAATGCATACATGCAATGAAGAGTATTAGTAGATTAGGAATATATGCTGCATGAGGGTGATATTCCATGTCCAACTCTATGGTCAATTGCTGTGTTGCATTTACAAATCATCAGAAATAAAATTCAGTGTACTTTTCTCTCCATACATTCAATACTAAGAGTCATTTCGTAGATATAAGGAAACATTATCTTTTTTCAAGAAATATTTTCAAATCGTATCATGCATAAGCGACGATAAGAAGGGTAAATTTGAGAAAACCTTATAAAGTGCTTTCAATACTGAACAAAAAAAAACACCAGTAATTTTGAAATCCACTCAATCTGTGTTATTTCTTGATGTTTCAGGAGCAGAATCACGTCAGCCTTCTTCAAACATATAAGAGACGGATCAAAGCTTATATTTTAAAACCATACATGATCAAATAACAAAGAAATAAAAAGAGAGAAAACATAAACTAAAGAAGACAGAATAGAAAGATAAAATTAATTGACAAGACAATCAGAGATCAAAAAAGGGAAAAGCCAATGCAAGCACGAGTAGTTGCTCGCTCACTCATAAAAAATTGATGATTGTACAAAAATTCAAACTCAAGTTATCAAATATACACATATGCACATCTTCGTGACAAAATAACAAATGAATACGAAGCACACTTTTATGCTGCAAAATCTAAATATTAGAAGTAGATGAACTGTTAGAGAATCAGCTGTTCAGTGAATTTGTTGATTCTGGTACCAAATCTAGTGTAACATCCTAAATTCATCCTTTCACGTGACAAATCTGATCTATTTAATTCAATTCAATATTGTTCATTTTTATCCACCACATGATTTATGAAGGTCAAAAGGACAGTAATTCAAGAGATTGAATAAATTCGATCTGTAATCTTGATTGGAAACTTCTTAAATACAAAGTTGCAAGATTTTGATGATTATTCGATGAGTATTGGGTTTGTTTTTTGTTTTTTTTCCAATCTGAAATTCCCACTGTATGATATCCAGTCAATCTGATCAACACATACTACTAAATAAAAGGCATTGATAAGAGAGGAAATTAAGTTGGGAAAAAGTCGAATAAAATAAATGCTGCTGTGTTTATCATGATACAAACTTACTGCTGCCGTCAGGCATATCTATCTATCAATTCATCTATCCATCTATATATTCATCTATTCTTGAACTTTATCTATATTTACCTATCCATGTACCTTATCTATATTTATCGATCTGAAAATTCATTGTGTAATGTTCGATTCAAGAGATTATTATATACTACTGCAATAAGTGGATTGGCAAGGAAATATATAATGCAGAAGTATGAATACCGGCTCTGTGAAATGCATGATTATTTTCATACCATAAGTTTTAAATAAAAAATCAAGCTAATGATAATCAAAGATGTGTTACAAACAATCAACAAACAAAAATCATACGAAGGTTGAAAATGCTTTCAATAAACAGAGGTTGTTTTACTAACAACAACTATGACATTGAAATTATGCGTTTATTCTAACTTTATATATGAATACATACAAACACATACACACATGAACTCACACGGACACACAGACGCACAGACACACATACATATATATATATATATAGAGAGAGAGAAAGAGAGAGAGAGAGAGAGTGAGGGATAGAGAGAGAGAGAGTGTGTCTGTGTGTGTGGGAGAGAGAGAGAGAGAGAAGGATAGACGGATTCATCTTTTGAACATCCCATGATTCACCAAAACCAAAATCAACAAAGGTTGCAATGTTTTACAATTTAAATGGAAAATAAAGAACACTTGGAGACCAAAAATGCCATAAACCATTATTTAACGAAAATGCCTCCCAGTATTTGATCGAAAACTTAGTCAGGAGATCGAGTCAAAACTCCTCAAATGACAGTCATCTTCCACTTATTCCCCTGAATACATTTTCATCTGCTGACAAGCATGTGTCACTATCTTCCCATTTCTGCTTGGCCAGTGATCACCCATCTACGCACTCGCGTTTGGTGAATCAGTGAGTGTGCGAGAACTAGTGTGTCAAATGCAATTTATAAAATCACATCTTTCGGTTGTGTATTTTTTTTCAACAGTCAAATACTACCCGTCGAGCAACTTGATGAAATATATATGAATGAATATTAGAAATAAGCCACTTGGTGTCAAAAAGATGAAACTACAGTTAAGGGAACAATCGAGAAAACATACCGCCTGTGATGGCAGCTGCAGTATTTTATAGATAGTTGTTGAAAACTTTGATAGGAGCCAATCTACGACCTATGATAGGAGTGTTGCATACACTTGATGGTATAGTTGATAAGACATCGATAATTTCTCGGGCTTCAAAATGATTTAACAGTTACATATTGTGCAGTTTGAAATATGTGATTAGGTTGTAACTTATGACATTTATTTTCCATCTCATCTGACTTGTGCCGATAGTTTTATTAGTACGCTTTTGTTTTTTTTTTTTTTACTGGGTCATATATAAGATCCTAATATTGTGTTTGAACACTGAGCATTATCTCTGATTCGAAATATACAACTACCACGATAACCAATGTAATCCAATATATGTTTATATATATATATATATATATATATATATATATATATATATATATATATATATATATATATATATATATATATATATATATATATATGCTTAGAAGGAGCCTACCGTTCTTACAAGCCCTTAGAATTAGAAAAATTAGTTCTACAGATAGTGAACTCAACGGACACAACATAACCAGGTAGAATGATACTAAAAGATGGATACAAATGTCAACCAAAATAACCGGAGATGAAACTTTTAAGCTCTCCAACATTAAAAAAACCTGACTGCATACCACTGATAACAATCTTTAACAACAATTTCCGACCCTTAGCATGCATTATCAATTGGAGAGGGGACATCCTTATCATTAAAACATATCGAAAAGAATATTCAATGACTGATGTGTCATAGCTTACTGCAGGCCCTAGCGCATCAAAGACGTGATCAGCAGCAACAATGTTATGAATAAAAAAGTTTCACATAGCAGTATCCCTAGAATCATTAAATTCTGTAAACCATGCATAAAAAGGAATAGTCTTCTTTTCAGCCAGCCTGAATACACCAATACTTTCACAAACACTGCCACGAAAAATAGTTTCCACATATATTATTGCAAAAACTGTCGCACTAAAAAGATTGTATACTTTATAGAGTGCAATTGATGCAAAATACAATACATAACCAAGTATGAGTGGCAAATTAACATAAGACTAATCGATTACAGACACAGAATTAAATTACAAAACGATCGTAGCCCAGCTCCCATAGAACTACACTTCTGCACATCAGGCAACGATTTTTTGCAAGGACATTAGCTTAACTATCATAGGAACAACTACTCCAAAGGACATTACTGAAGATTTTAAAAGTCTTGAGGATATGTAGATCAACAAATTCAAAACTTTCTCCTCTAATGTACTCAGCACCAAACTTGACAATCCTAATCACACTGATCTCCAATTCATGACCCTCTTACATCCTTGTACTGAAGATAACCTCACATCAACATCTACCCCTTCCCCCTCAGATACATCCAGTTGTTGGAACTCAAACCCGTAGAAAACTACACCTTAGCCAGTCATATCACACGTTCAAATCATAACCAACATACTTTTGATGCCTTGTAAGGTTGAAACGTATGTAGTTCCCAAACCTCATTACCCCTCTGTTTACACTATCCCTAACATATCAACACAATGTAACACCTCACCACTTCCCTCCTACCTTGACACCTTTGCCATCTCCAAAACCAACTGTTGCTGATAAAACATACACTTCAACATTTGCTGGACTTTCTTTCACACATCAGGATGCCCCTAGCTGCCAGGATACCATCTCTTGCTCACAAACTAGGGCTGAGGATGGTGGAAATCAAACTCTTTGAAAGTACACATTTGCACAGAGCACACACTTATATTATATATATATATATATATATATATATATATATATATATATATATATATATATATATATATATATATCGTCTGTCCAGAGATTCCACAAATCTATTCTTCATGACAAGCTATTGGTCACTTAATTTTTGAGTACTACGTGACGGATTTTATTCTTGAATTCATTGATAAATGATTTTTTTGCTTACATTGATTTGAGACTGCCAAACAATACGACACTAAAAAATCGCTCGATGATTGTAAATTGTCAATTTCATCGTAATATCATTCCTGTTATGAATACGAATAAATACTGCTGAACATTCCCGAATTGATATCCCTTTAATGAACTCAAGGTTGAGTTTTCAAAAATCTTACAACGTGTCAACCAATGTACTGCACCATATTGCTGTATATGATACTAAATGGACCATGAGATTTCAAGCCCTTGAACTAATTGAACCAAAAAGCAAAAACGGATCGAAAACACTGATTGAGATTAATTAATGTTGTCATTTGAATGCTATTTACGTTGTTCTTATAATTAAAACCGATTACTTCGAGAGAAAAAAACTTACACATCCTGACATACTCATTTTTGAAATTAAGATCACGTTGGTAAGATTTAATTATTGCCGGAGTTTTTGTCGTTCTAATTATCCAAGATGTGAAATTTCTTACTTTATGTAGAAAAATAATTGGTGTACATGTTGGAGCATTGACAAAAAATAAATTGAGAAGACGTTAATATCCACAGGCATTTTAAATTTAGAGCCATAAGGTTGATGTCAAAGTGTCTAAGAATATTCCAACCAAACCTTTCATTCATATACGATTACAGTATCACTATTCAGTCATCAAAGCAAATTCCTAAGTCTACCTGATCAATTCATACGTTACTCCTTTACTAGAAAAATTCAGACCGTAGTTTTCAAAAAGCGAAATGAAAATTCTCCTGTTGACAGTATAGGAGTTGTAAAATTAATTTCTAGACATAAAAAGGAATGAATTTTCTGCTCTTTAGCTATGTTTGCATGACCACTACATAGCATGTTTGTGTGTGTGTGTGCATGTGTGTGTATGTGCGTGTGTGTGTGTGAGAGAGAGAGAGAGAGAGAAAACTGATACATTACTCTCATTGTGGAAAGGCTTTTTCAGTGTAAAATGTCTTGGTGTTCCCTGTTTTTACTGATCTCCTGTTTTTATATGCTTTGTCAAATGCCATCCTCACCATCACTAATATCAATATAATCAATTCTATTATCAACAAAAGCAACAGCAGTGACAGCGTCAGTTGTGGCAGTGGCAGCAGGATAACATATGTATCTTCAAGTGTTCCAAGTTCCCAGCACTTTGTTCAATTTGCCCTCTGAATCAAGGATTACTTTTCCCGAAAATATCGATGATAAGACTTGTAAAGCATTTTCTGCTATTATCCTCCATGGGCCCATCACCTGAAGATCGTTATTCTAAGGGTTGCATCTTGCAGTTTCGCAAATATTATGAAGAAATACGTCATGATATTTTTTATGTTTGTTCTTTTCCTTTGATGCGTATAGAGTTTCCTAGATTTTATTCCTGAATAGTTTTATATGGGAGAACGCCAATGAAAAATCATTTTTCTCTGCAGAGAATTCATTTTTCCCTTTTTTTCAACTCCTCACTATTGTGCCTTTTCAGCTAAATTGTCTTTCTATTCAGTTAAGAAAATAAATAATGCATATTCGTATTTAATCGATCTGATCTAGACAATAACAAAACACTTAACTTTCAGCAAAGAAATAAATTATTCATGAAGTTTGTATTGGTTCAATTCAGTTTTTAGTGGCGTTTCCAATATCCAATGCAGTTATGAGACCACGAAAAATTCCTAATAACTACCCATATTCCCTGACATAAACCAAATGACATCCTGCTGAGCTTTTCCCATTGTAGTAATATACACTCAAAGCCCATTGTTAACGTAATATACAGTTTGACGAGAACCATATCCCAAATCTTAATTGCTCTTGATAAGTGATGCATATTCTTTGGAAGACACAATAAATGATCATGGCTAATAAAATTGCCATTTAAGCGAATCATCAGTATCATTATATTGGATCTTAGGACAAAATTTGGAGTTTTTTTTTTTCCTTTTGCTTTTAAAATTAGTCTCCATGATGTAAAATGAATGCGAGATTGCAATATGTGGGCTTAAGCAGACTTCCGTGGGTGTGTGGGGGGGAATGGTTTGTGATAAGACTGAAATAATTTTGGATATTGACTTCGTTTATGATCCCTTAGTTCAGTTTTCTAACAATCTCTGAGAGGTAAACTTACACACAAAAGAGGTGCGCACATAATTGCAGAATTCCTGCATTCCTTGGAATTGTTTCATCAGTCGAAGTTGTCCTTTTTGTGATTGTGACAAGGTGAATGAGTGAATCATCATATCTGGCAAACTTGATCTTGTTTCCTCCTTTGTTACGGTTGTTTCTCCTTGACGTCACAATAACTTCGTTCCATGGCCCCTACGTAGTTTTTGGCTGTGTTATCAGAATTTGCCCCATCAATACAATCTTTAGAATCAGCAGACTTTTTCTCCATTAAATGATGTATGAAGTTGTTTTTTTTCGCAAACGATTTGATATCACCCCTTTCAGTTTGCTGCCAAAATTAGTAAGTTACCCTTTTGGCACTGTTATCTAATGACATACGCGTTTTGAAACTGCATTTGTTTACATATTTCAGCAAAAATGTCCTTCAAGGTAATTTTGCTGCAGCAGGACATCAATATTGCTATTTTTGCAGTTGAAGCTTAGAAATTTTTGAACATTTGGCATAAAGCCGTCAAATTCATACGAGTCATTCGACTATTAAAGGGAAATAAGCGGTCATTATTCATTAGTTTCTTCTTCATCGATGGAAAAATTCATACAGAGTTATTACAGCACATCCTTTATAATAACGGTCTTACATCTCCAAAGGCTGCTATTATAACGAAGTTCAATAGATTCCTCTATTTTGCGAATCTCATGTGGTTGGTCAACGTAAGAAAACTAGAGTATTAAATGTTGTTTTTCACATGGTAAACTTTCAAGGCTGAATGATACTGTATCATGTTGTTTCACTCCTTTTTCACCGTTATCTCCTGTTCATCTCTGTGGAAGCTATTTATTGCAGTGCAAGTCTGAAGATAACATTGGAAGATAGTAAAAAAAGACAAATTTGAATTGAGGGATGATGAAAGTGAAAAGAATTATACGGATAATTGAACGGCATGATTGGCTGAAAACTGGATTAGAAGATATGACCACAAATGAAGTACTCATCTAACAGATCGGTGCCCTTGGGACTGTGTTTCAATAACTACCTCTTACAGGCTTACCTTTACACGTTTGGTATGTACTGTACTGTGTCATTAAAAAGTTTACTGAATTATGGTACTAGTTTTAACCTTATTCCCTTTCCTGTTTGGATCTTTTTTTCCCCAGCTTTTGGTATATCATATATCTTTTAAAAGCTTCATCCTATAGCATTTATCTTAAAACTGTAGACTTTCATTGAGTTTTATTGATATTCAATTGATGATACTTTTTTCAATGCCATCAAATTATTTCTTTTCCGTCTTGTTCATTTTCACTAAATCGTCGTCTTTTTTTGTAGTTTTTATATCTACTTATCAAAGCTCCTTCTTTGTTCAATCAATCATTCTTGGAGTGCACTAGTGCTCCGAAGGTGTTCAATAGGGTGTTTTTCGTAGACATTTTCATGCTCCATAGTAGTGATGTGGTTTAAGGTTTCACACCAGTTGCCCGGTTCGGCTGACATGATGAGCGATTCTGTTCCTTTTTTTTTCAGGTTTCCTTTGCGTAGCCATGATCTTCCGTCAAAAACATTGTTTATCTGTCTTCATGAAGCAATCTTTGTCCCCATTTTCATTCTTATGTTATTCTGTAATGCTCTTCATTTTTTTTTTTCCTCCTTGTGCTGTTTTGGGTGCACTCTGTAAAGTCGTTATTTTTCATTAGCACATACTCTCCTGCCAAATGGAATGGTAATATTTATTGTTATGCATCAATTTTCCACCCAGTTTTTGATAGTTATACCAAAATTTGACTTGGCTGATTCTATCCATGTTTAGCATTAATAAACCTCAACTTTCTGGCCACTGATTGGTTCTGGTATTATCTATACAAGAATGTTGGGTACGGAATTGATATCAGCTGTGTAGGCGTTCTTGTTACCAACGTTCTTTTAACATTTTTATTCTTAGTTTCTTGGTTGTTGTTTTTACATTTTTGCAATCTTCGTTGTAGTTTTTGTTAGGGATTGTTTGTTTTGTATCGGCCATGTTTAGTTCATATTGGAATGACTTGGATTGCTTTATAACAGATTTTACTCAATGGCTATATTTCTGGAGTCAGAGGTACTTTTTGTGATTGATGAAGGGTTTTATGTCAAATAATGTTATGGTGTATTCAATATAGTTTATGCAATTCCAAATATTTTGTTCAGCATCCAAAAAAAAGAAGTAACCTATTTGACACCATCGGGCAATCTATCCAGGCAATATGTGGTTCACGGTGTTTGGCTTGAAATTTCTCGATTATCAACATCTTACTTCAAAGTGTGTCTTTACACACATGAAACCTTTTTTAAAGGTCTGGGTACATTTTATTCGATAGTATTTTGGTGATTAGCCTCAAGGTCTTTGTAAAGCAGTGATTGGTCCATAGTTTTCTGGGTTCTTCTGTTTTACCACTTTTTTGGTAGATATAAGTGTTTTCATTACTGTTCTACGCTGTTGCTTCATGTGGGTTGTCATGAACTTAGGTCAAGATTTGATGATTTTACGTGGGCAGATAGGTGTGTGTTTAGCCAAAAATATTGGATTTTCTCCAGCGATACCAATTCATGTTCTTTTCACAGAGTAACATGGAAGCTTTCCAGCATTATACTGCTTTATTCTTGTAAAGTGTCTACTTCCAACCCACCATCTTGTCTATTAAGGCGATTTACATTTTAGTGGAGCATTTTCCATTTGCTGTAAATGTTCACAGAGAATCTCTCCGCATAATCTATGGAAGGAGTTTTATAATCTTTTCTGGCTGTCCTCCCAATTATCTGCAGAATTGATTGTATCAAACGCCAATCCTAACCATGAAAATCTAATTTTGCTCCAAAATTGTCTAACTATTAGGCTTGACTTGTCTTTTGATTGATTATTTTTCTGATTGTATGCACGTCTTTTCCTCTTATTAGTTTATTTTTCGCTCTTGACTTTTCTGCATATTTGTGTTTTAACAATAACTCTTCTAGAGAGCTCATCAAGTACGTCTCTCTCTCTCTCTCTCTCTCTATATATATATATATATATGTATATATATATATATATACATACAGATAGATAGATAGATACACACACACACACATACAAATATATATATATATATATATATATATATATATATATATATATATATATATATATATATATACATACATATATATACATATATATAGATAGATGGATAGATGGATAGATGGATGGATAGATTCTCCGTGAACATTTAGAGCAAATGGAAAATGCTCCATCAAGATGCATATATATATATATATATATATATATATATATATATATATATATATATATATATATATATATATATATATATATATATACATATATGTATATATATATATATATATATATATATATATATATATATATCTTTTATGGTGAATTATCCTTTTCTCTATATTTTACTTAATTTTCACTTTCATCGTATAATCCAATTTTTTTTCTCATAATCGATGGCATTCGTAGCTGTATATGCATTCTAATATTCGTCGTATCTATTGCCCGTGATTCCATTTGGAGCATTTTATTGTGAATTGTCATCATACTGAGATTACTATCTTTATTTTAATTTCTTTTCAAGAAGTCATTGTCCATCTAAGACACTTTTTCTATCCCACTTGATATTCTCTCACTGGATTTACTTTCATTGGGTAATTTTATAGACAGAAATCTTCACTCCCTGGTTGTTTTAGTTGTGAATATATATATATATATATATATATATATATATATATATATATATATATATATATATATATATATATATATATATATATATATATATATATATATCCCTCTTCATACCGTGGAGAATCTCTAATGTTGACCAAATTTCCGCTGAAAGAAAATCACTCAAATAAAAGTTAGGCCATACCTGTTAGACTCCTTTGTAATGACCAAAGTTCGAGCACTTTTCTTGCCGGTACACGAGTTGATGGAAATACCAGCAATCATTCAATTCATATTAAGTTAAGAAATAACAGTAGTCATTTCGGTGTGGTTCTTAAATGAGAAGATCAACATAATGAAATATCAACGTGGCAAAAAATATATGCTATCAGGTTGCTTTTTGTTCTTTTCTGAAGTAATTTGTTCATGTTTTGCAACTTTTTTGAATTATTTCTTTACAAAAAACAGGGCAAAATTACTCAAATTTTGATTCTATTGGATCACATCGGACTTTAGATAAAGAATAGCTACCATTTATTATCAGTAACAGAGTAACTGGATCTCACAAAGGATACGGGTGCATATAATGTCAACCTCAAGAAAAAATTAAATGAAAAAAGGTTTCAATGCAGACATAAATTGAAACACCCTAATGTGTTTTGGAAGGCACAGACAAACTAAGAATTCAATCATTCAATTACAACATGACAAGCCATTTGAGTTTCCCAGTGTTTTTTTATTATATCCCCAATTCCTTTTTTTTTATTTCTTATATATTAGTCTGTTTTGCAATTGTTTCGTAACACGTGGGCTCAATTCTACAATTTACAGTTTTTTCCCCATTATTTTTTTGTAATATTCTTTAAACTCAGCATTCGCAGTACATCATCAGAACCCCAATAAAAAGTTATCTCACTATGTCAGTTTCATGGATGAAATTAAATTTTAAACATTGGTTACGTGACGAGAGACAGTTTACTTAAAGCTTGTTCAGCCATAGGTAATTGAAGAACATTTATTGATTATCATCCACTCAGTACTTCTTTTAATAATGTATGCAATTGTGTAGCTCTATCAAAACTTTATGATTTTCTGTAATTTTGACTAAAAGCCAAATGAAAAAAATATTTGAAATTAATCAGAAATTTTGGAAAATGTGAATAGACGTACGTAATACCTAAATTCTTTGGAAAGCATTACTGGATATTCATCGGAAAGTGTAATACTTCCCATTTTATTGTTTCCCCATCCAGAAAGTTCCATTGGAACTCTGAGATTATTTGTAGATATCGTGTGGACACACTGACTTACAGACACATGTAAATGCCTTTTTATAAAAATCTGTTGAAAGTTGAAAGGAAAAAAAGGGTCATATTCTATTTACTAGGAATATTCTCTTGAACAATAACCCGAATATGATCCCCAAATAGTTTCTTTTCGTATGAGTGAATATGCTTATACATTTATAAGCAAAAAATCTTCGTCACATCTTGAATATTCAAAAGAGCAACGTTGGAAATACTTCCAGTAATGCAATTATCACCTTCCTATTCTAAAAGAGCCACACCAAATAGACTTTCAGGATTATTGCTATCTGATATTTAGAATCAACCCATTCAATTTTGATCTAATGAACAACCTCAACGAACAAGCAAAGGGTTAGTAAAATAGCAATATTGATTCTAATCATCTACTTTGAACTTCATGTAAGGGAATAATACGATTGATTAGCATTTACAATGCTTTAGATACCCCCCACCCCAAACAAAAATCCGTACAATTTTTTGATTAAAGCCGAAAATACATCTGGTGGAATTATGTTGATGTTCGTGTACAGAATTTTTCGATTATCGGCCAATTTGATCGCTACTGAGTGCAAGAATCTGATGATGTCGATTTTTGGATCGGATCTTTGTTTTCCGATGAGTAAGAAGTCTTTTCCATCTGAAATAACCACTTTGCTGATGAGATATCTGTTACCCAGCATTTGAAACATCAAACAGTTTCCACATTTTATTACTATAAATAGCTACTTAGAACTTTGCATTATACACAAAAGTTGCTTCATCAAATTCTAATGAAAACAGCCTAAAAAAAGTTCATAAATATCTTGACCAAGACAGAACTAAACTTTTTCAAAATGATTTCCATATCGATTGATAATAGCGGAGATGATACTTTTGTAATTAATAATCAATCCATAAGGTTGGTTAAAAAATTGGGTGATTTTACTTTTACTGAGAATGATGCAAATCTAATAACACATTTTTTTTCAATTTCTCAGTCTGTAATATTTGGTTTTCCTATTCAAAAGGAACTCTTCGTAATACATATTTTTTGGACATTTATTTTTACACTGTAACGAGTTATGTAGTACATTTGCTAAAAGGATAACATTGTAGAAATTTTAATACAGTTATTGCAGTCTGACCCAAGTGCATAAGCTAAGTACTCGATAAATTTCCAATGTTTTTTTTTTAAATACATATTCATTTCAACCATTTTTGTACATAAACTTTCGAAAGAAATTTTTCCTCATTCTTCCTGTCTCTTGTATTTTTCAATTTTAGCTCAAAGTTTCCTACTGTCAACTTAAAAAAGACAAAGATCAATATTCTGAACTACTTTGGAATGATAACTACTCATACATAAATGTCTATACATACTTATTTTCTGAACTAATTCAACCAACACTGATGCTCTTTCGATGTAAACAATAAACTTCCTTCTCTGCCATGAGAATGCTGGTTCATTGATATTGATTTGGCCTGTTGACTGCAAATAGCAGGAAGTTGTTTGATTACAACTCTCTGGCTAACTGAAAAAAAGTACCTTTGATTGTATTGATGACAGTTATGTTTACCTGTAAGGGAGATTTTTTCTCCAAATGAATCATTTGTGATTAAAAGCTTGAAATCGATTATTCTGCAATCGATAACTTAAAATCGATCATTTGAAACGTCACAAGAGTTCTCATCTTACGTTGGGTGACTGTAACTTTTCTAACACGCAGCTTTTATAATAATTGTTGCTCTGGGTTTTACTTCGTCCATGAAAAGTCGGTAAGAGGAGTCAGTAACTTCGATCCAATAAAGGTAAGTGCTAAGATATTTTTATACATATGCATTTTTGGTGAAAAAAGTTCTCATCAAACATTACGTGAGTATATGCCTTAACACGAGTGTGAAACATATATCGAAAATCCTTAACTCGAATAACTTACTATAGTTGAGTATGTGTTGTAAATAGTGATGGATGGTACACATTCAGAAGTACATTAAAGAAACGAGGGGATTTTGAAAAACGTTGAGGTTAAACTCGATTGGCATTGGAAATTTCAGACCATAAGTGAAATGCTTGAAAGTCATGCAGATCAGATGAGTGATATTTTGTCATATCATAGATTCAGTCTTACAGAGATCTTTTGTTTTCATTACAACACAATCTACATAAAAGCATAGAAAAGACTGGGTACAGACGGGATACAACCCAGTGATCAGTGGGCGAGCTGATATCAAAGTAGATCGGGCATAAAAATGTGACAATTTACTTGGAAGAAGGAATAGACAGATGAGATTCAATTAGAGTAGTTAAAGCTGACCAAAAGCAACCAGGAAAAAATTGATTCCATAACTACGAACGAAAGTTCCCGTGCAGTGATGGGAATTTCATCTGATCAACCAGATTGCAGTTTTTGAAAAAGTCGTGACAAGTATGGTTAGTTCTTCAGTACAAACCGTAACTCTACCAAATTCTCTTGATGGTTTTCGATGATCGATTAAAAAAATTGAATTTTTCGATCAAAAGGATATATTACTTTGCTTGAATCTTGTTGGTCAGCAATAACTAAAAAAGAGTTTTGAAATTTTCAAAAAACGGAGAATGATTGCTACTAGTCACAAAAATGGCCAATTCAAGATAGATTTTTATTTCATGTGGACCCTCTCTCCATAAAAACGTGGTGTTTACGAAAAAGATCGTTTATCTAAACATGTAGGAATTGATGCATACATTTGCAGCCTTCTAGTTCCTTCATGAGGCCTGTATTTTCCTTAACAGCATACACATTCATACTTGCCTTACGTGCATACACATATAGACAGCTGGATAAATAGACTTGAATACAGAAAAATCATATGTTGATGGTTCTGGTAGCAGTTCTGATTGGGGGTTTTTGATATTCCGTGTTGTGCTGTCAATTTTATCTGAAAGGTCAGCCAACCAATAGATGTCATGAGTTCATGTTTTCAATAATGTTTCTGTTCTATCAACTTTTGTCAGCTCTGACAATAGTCACAATGAGTTCTTCGGGTGAGAGTGTTTGGTATTAATTTCAAAATGCTCACTATATGTTTTCAAATAGAAACATATTTATACACGTTGATTCCACGGTTTCATAAATCCATAATTTGTTTACGGAAAGAATGCTTAAACATCAATGAACATTGTCGTTGATGAAAAAAATTTTGATCTGACAGTCATTATATTGTGTGAAACATAATTTTTGAAACTTTATGTCAGCGTACTTGATTTTATCATAGGATTTTGGGAGGATCTAACTTTTTAAAAATTTATCTTTATTGTAATAGATGCATATTTTGCTCTTAAGAGAACTAGGTATAAATAAAGTTTTAGGAATTTATTGCAATTTATATTATTCAAAGGCTACGTAGCACACATTAACACATACTCATATATATTGATGGAAATGACAATCGGATGCTATGAGAAAAACCTGAAAGACAAGTGATACATATCCTTTTTTTGATAATCATTTTGACGTACTCCGATATTATTATTTAGTAGTTCACAAAAAATAGAGATTGCAGTATTTCTGTCTTGTTTGGTTGTTTTAAAAGAGTGGGGGAGGTGACTGTATTTGTAAAGATAGGAGTGATATTTAGTTTGAAATAAAATTGGTCTCAGAGATACGGGGTCAGGGGTTATTTGTTCACTCGTCTGTGATCTTGTCTTGGATATAAAAGGCATTGACGGGCTAAAATCAACATTTCTTTGAAATTTTCTTTTGCTTTTTCATTGTTTACTGAAGAGATTGGGTCATGCTTCTAATTGATAGGTGTTGGTATACGTATAGTAGGCGGGAAATTTGGTCAATTGTTGTTAAGACTTCTATTGCTTTCATTGAGAGCATGGTATATTTGTGCTTGCATCGTTTCCAAAATTGACAGCAGTACTCTCTTGATACTTAAATACAGTGTACCCTTGTGATTTTATTTTAAAATCAATGTATTGAAAGGGTTTAGAATCTGAAAAGGATTGTACCTTTGTCTTTTTGTATTGCATTTGGATGTAAGGGGCTGCTCTGACGCACCTGCCAATTAAGAAATCATGAATACTCTTGTTTAGGCAACCACAGTCACGAAAGCATCCGAGAAAAAGAATCCAAATGTTCCCAGTGCACTTAGCAATGTGCAGCCTCAATAAACCCTCACTTTTCAACACATTGCATCTGCACATTTGGGCTTTGACATACACCATTATATCATCAGTACAGGTACCTCAGGCTATACTGTGGAACAGATACTACACTTTAATTCATGCTAGAAAGACCAAAAGGCTTTACACAGGGAAAAAAGGGGACACCCATCAAAAATAGGTCCAGCCAAAACAACTTTGCTTGCTAAGCAACCAAATCAACCGCTACCACGAAAGCGTCAGGATGAGCCTTATCAGCTCTGTAAAGTGTAATGTAACAGCACTGCCCCGGGATGCTGTATTAACCTAAGCTTGGCCAAGTAATAGAAAGGGGACCGAAAGGCTTCAGTGTGAGTAGCAATATGTAACCTCAGCAAAACCTCATTGGCTGACGCATTTGACACACCATCTCCGGCCCATTCGGTAAAATTCACTGTGTAATCGTTCATAACTTTGAGAAGATTCATTGCCACCCAAAGAATATTCGGACAATTTTATTCAGATCACTCGTGTTGCCTATGTTGTTTTGACCAATACATTCTTCATTCTACACACGTTTTCAGTTTATCGTTTCATCGTGTAATTGCTACCGTTTGGTAGTCTCCATGATAGACAACATTTCACTTCCTATTGTCCAATAGCTGATGGTTATAGAATTTATATGAGATAGTACAACGGTAACAACCTCAGCACAAGAGAAAGATCAGTAGTTTTGAACATTGTCAAATCGTCATGTGTTTTCTGAAACTTATTGACGAATACACAAATGATTTTATTCACTTACAAACATATTTAGAAATACATATTTATATGCAAAAAAAAAACTTTTTCAAATAAGCAATCACAAGAATCAAGAATATTCGTAAACTTGTCCAGGTAAGACTTTTTCTCATTTGATTTCATGATGCTGCCGTAATAAATCAATTCCATCATTGTTAATGTTTGGAATACCTACATTTTAGACTTTTGGAAACGACATTAGAAATACAATGCAAAACGAATTAATATAGATTAATAAATGCTTTTTCATTTCCTTTGATATTTCAATAATACATGATTCACAAAATTACAGTCTTGTGCCTGATAAATGTCCTGCTGTGCTAGTTTCAAATGAGCTGCATTCATATTTTTGAACTTGAAAACATGTATATTATGTTTATCAACGGGTATTCGTAATGTCTATCATATAAATAGGTGTGCATGTAGATATTTTTCCAACAAATGATGATTCATTTAGATACTAAGAAACACTTTGCTGTTCGTATGCGCATTGAAAATTGCTATGTCCAATTACAACGTGAACTATTTGAAATAAAGTCATTTTGTTCAGACATTTCTGACAAATTTCTTGAAAGATATGTCACTTTATAGTCATCAGCTTGTATCCTCTCCCATATATTTCTTATGGTAAGCCTTCAGATTTTATTTGAAAGAACAGGCATAAATAGACTTTTGTTGTCTTATTTTACAGTTAAAATGTAACGAATGTTCAAATGATCATCTCCCATACAAACAACTTTGACTGTTACTAAGACTGTTTGAAACAAGGACTCAAAAAATATACATAAAACTCATGTACCTTTTGTTTGAATATTTTAACGGTTCAAACTGATATCAAGCCAAGCTAATAAGTAGAAAAATGCTGAACAAGAAAACCACACGGATTGTGAGACACTCGTTGTTTCTCAGTTCTTTCAATTACAGAGGTTATGGTCGGGTTATAAGTACCATTTTGGCAGACCACATAAGATTATATTTGTGTGGGAGATTATTCAAAACATGAATCATCATGAAGGAAAAGGTGATTAAGTGCGGAAAATTGTTACACGAGTGACTCTAGAAATGCTGGGAAATGGAATCCTAAGAAATGGTTTAAATTTAATCCATGCACATTACAATTTGGTTCATGTTTATCTACTGGTTGGCATACGTATCTTCGGCGGAGATATTGCGTAGTTGCTGAATACGATAATAATCTTGTGAAGATATGACTCAGACCTCCATCCTTTAATGTATGTCCTTTCTGGCAGGGGTAATCGAGTGATGATGGAGAAAGAAGAAGAAAAAAAATGATAAGTAGTTTTGTAGTACCCGACGTTTAATCACTTCGCTCCAAAACAACATTTCTCTGGGTCCTGAAGCTTAAAAAGAAACGCAAACTCGGTAATTCGACGTCACTCTCTTTCCCTATTCTTGTTCCTGATGCAGTTCATCGTTTTCGTAATTGTCTCAATATCCATACTGGTTGTCTTTCTGTTATACACTGTACAGAAAATCCATGGATTGGAAAAAAGCCAAAGGGTTATCTCTCATGAGACATTTTTCGAGGTTTTAAAAAAGTTCCCCTTTAATCCTTGTTGGCTATTGAGGGCAAATGCTTTCGGTTTCTGATGCAATTTTGAAATATGAATTCAACTTCCTTGAACATATTTATGATAGTAATACACATTATTGGTGTAAGACCCTATTGTTTCCATTTATGACAGAGTTCAGATTGATGTGCTCTTCATTAAGAGCCTTGTAGAACTTTGAACCAAATTCTTCATTTGATAAATTTGAAGGCAATGTAAAAATAAACAATAACACACAAAAACACCCCACACACACAAGAACTCACAAACACACACACACACACACACACACACACACACACACATATATATATATATATATGGATATATATGTACTTGATTCAAAAAGGGGTAATTATTCTATAGGCTAAGCGATTTTTGGTGGACTCTTGGGCGTACTCACAGGAATGCTAATAAGATAAATTCGTAAACTGTTTTATTTTTCTCATCCATATATACAAGTCTCACTCTTTGCAAGTAGAAATATTCAGAAGCTTTGACCAAAATAGCCATAAAATCATAAACCAACTCCTTCCATTGTCCGTATTTAGTTGGATGTATGGGATCTTTTACTCGTCACTATTACTTATTTCTTTCCATTTTAGTTATGTAGAAGATCATTCTATTGATCTCGCTTGAAGAGGCATGACTGAGACCCTTAGATGTATATCTGACTGTATGATCGGGCACAGTGATATCATTGACCTTTGCGATTCATCATGATATTTTTTTGGTCAAAACTTGAAGATTATGGTGTCAAGGGAAATAGGTTTCATGGGTTCAGATCGTTTTTCTTTCAAAGCAGCTATATGGTCCAGTTGACTGAAGTAATTCTGATTTACTTATACTGACTAGCAGTATATTGAAAGGTTCCAATTTTGATCGCCTCATCTCGCTTATTTTCATCAATGACTTCCCAGTTATAAAAACAGAACGAAATTCAAAATTTTTGCTTATGATACTACATCTGATATGAATCTGATACTTTTGAAAGCCTTTATAACACTGCCAATACTGATTATACAATTGTTTAAAGGAGGGTTGATGCTAATTTGATATTACTGAATATTGGTTCACTAATTTTAGCATCTTCCCTCCCACAAGCATTCCATATGATTCTATGTGGAAAACTGGCAATGATCACTCTGGAAGGATCAATATTTCTTGTTTCTCGGTCGCCTGTTGATTGAAAATCTGAGTTGGACATATGATCCCTGCAAAGTTTTTTAAAAAAGTTGATATCCGTCTAATATTGTGTTTAGATGACTTTCCAGGGCCTTATTCAAACATAGTGTTCCATATTTTTATGTTGCAAGAGTTATTCTCATCATCTGAGTCCCTCGAACTTTCTCCTCATGTTTCCGATCTTAAACTTCAGGCCCTTTTTTTCCCATATCAAACTACTTTCTTCTGTGAATCAATTTGTCGAACGATTATTTTGAAAAAAAACATATTAGAATATTTTTTTTTGAAAAGACGTCCGTCTCATACTTCTCTTATCTGATTTCCAATGGTCTTTTCATTTTTTTTTTTTTTGCAATTCGGTGTCGAGCATAGGGTTTTATATTTTATTATTGAAAAATTTATTCCTCGTCACCTGAGTCTTTCAAACACTCTCCCTTCCTTCGATGAACTTAAACTTCAGAAACTCCATTTTTTTTGTGAAATGCAGATACTATGATTTGTGAATGGACATAGACATAATATAATAAAAGAAAAACTTTTTGTTTGTACATACACCCGAAAGAATAGATATTTTTTCTGCAGTAGAAAATCTGATCAATCCTCTCTTGCAAATATCTCTACATTCTCTCTCTCTAAGACTCTGTAGTCCGATTTTACAGCAATGGAGAATATAATCTAAATCCCAGTAGAATATGGATTCTAAACCTGTAAATATCTTCCAGATTTAATGAAAATCTTGAGTGCTATCTAGTCGTGTAATACCAATTTTCTCTCTTCGACCAATAATTTAGTATTCAGTCCCTTTCCCAAGCATTGTGAATCGATGAGCATAGGATATTTGGAAATCGCAAGCATTTCTGACAAAACAGATCTATCATATCTATACAGGATTAAAACATGAAAACTCAGGGTATCTCGATGGGTTAGGAAAAGAGTCAAGTATTATGAGAGAAGAAACATTCAGATAGCTATATCTTCTGTTTGTTGTATCACAACTCTTTGGTCTGCATACAATTTGTTACCACCAGGTAGGATCAAAACGTTCGCTTCAGACCTAACTAGAAGGTCAAAAGGACCGAATTTAAGCGATATATTTACTTACACACGATTCTCCATCCCCCAGAGTGCTCTACTCTAGAGATTGAAGAGCATCGCTATGTAGCTTATTACGAATGAGTTTCCCTACTCGTACAGGGCGCTGAACCCTGATGAAGGGAGCATTAATTATAATGATTTTTAATGATTGAGTATACATGTATATATATATATATATATATATATATATATATATATATATATATATATATATATATATATGTATATGTGTGTGTGTGTGTGTGTGTGTGTGTGGACTGAAATGAACACATAGATTGTACGTTGAACATTTTTGGATTGCAGTAGTGAGGTGTAACCTCCATATGGACTATCGTGGTTTGATCCCAAAACCCAGTTGAACATGCAACAGGCTTGAAGGACTGGGATTAATTCTAAGTTGAAGCCCCCCAGTTACAAAAACACATTTTCCTTCTTTTCAAAAGAATTTTCAGAAAAAAAAGTTTTATTTATGATTTCATGTTTCTCACCAAAATATCTCAAAGGATTGAATTAAATTCTAATGACATTTTGTTGGAGTTTAGACCAATGGCCGTTGGTGATAATTTATATTACGGGACAGATCAGTGAATCAATCCAATTTTGAGGTATCTTGCATTATCAGGACTATAATCTTAAATTTTGAAGATTAAAACACACATATTCATTCCCCTCTGCATTGCAGCTATATATGGGTTAAATATCATTCGGTTTTTACTATTACATCATATTGATAGAATTATGAGTTCTCATTTGGTTTTCTGTAAGCATTTTTTTTTTTGTAAACATTCGATGATGTGTTATTTTGTTATGTGGACGTCGGTTTTGGTAACATCAGTGATGACAGTATTTGACTTATAAAGTTCAAATTCCCGATTGTCACGTGGGTGCATAGTATCGAGAAAATGTGCTGCAGTACAAGTAACTTTGAGGGATAGAAATTTGAATTGGGGCCTTAATTTCATTCATTTACTTCATAAAGGACGTGTGAAGCAGAGATAGGTGTTGCAAGGGGGAATGCCTTCGTGTATTAACTTTCAAAGTTACAGGCAAAATTTCTCTTGGAAAAAAAAGCAAATCACGAGAGAAATAAAATTGATTTCATACATGAATATAATTGAGTGAATATAAAATACCAGTATGAATTTGGATTTACAATCCGGAGCATTATATCATCATGATGTATTCATTCGAAGAACAACGCAAATTCCAACAGGAAATACTGGAAGATCATAAAAACTGATTACCAACTCGCACCAAAATAATCAGTATTTTGAATGCATAAATTAACATGTGAGAGCTCGTTCAATGATATTTGTGTATGTTCATTTGTTACTTAAGAAATTACAGACTCAACCAAGTTTACAACAGCTGAAAGCTACGTCCAAATACTTTATTCTTTGCATAGGCCGACACATGTATCCTATTTCACCTCTTGAAAACAATATGAGTCCAGTTCACCAAGACTTGAACAATGGACCCCCCACTTAAAGTCCTTGACTGCTCCCTAGTCTGAGGGGGATAACTCAATACTAATAAATGTTGAAACTTTTTTGATCAACTCTGCTGTAACATATGAATGACGGAGACAAAGTTTGGAATGAATACAACAAATTTTCAGAGATATATCAGGAAGGAAGATACTTAGGATAATAGATAGAGATGTCAGAAAATATGTGATATGTTAAAGAGTAAGACGTACTTGAAAACAGTTATAAGGGTGTTAGAAAAGGACAAACCTTTCAGAAAATACATTGTAATGATAATAATCAAAAAATGTACTATGTTGTTTAGCTGATGCGAGAATAAGGAATTGATACAGTGAGGCTGTTAGAGGAAATCCTACTATACTCAATGCAATATCTGTAACACGTATTGCACACATTAACTTCAGTAAAATGAAAATCATGTGCAATGATCATGTTGAGAGTAATAACATAACTGTCAAGATAAAAAATGCAAAACTCGGCAAGATTGACCACCAAAACTACCTAGGACGACGAATCTGCATTAAACCCTCAAAAGCGGAAAAAATCAAGCAAAGAATCACTTTGGGATGGCAAGCCTTCGGCGGAGCATGTTCAACTTTCAAACACCAGATGATCCAAACAATCCTAAAAAGAAGAGTATACAACCAATGCAATGGAGCTGAAATATGGAACCTAACCAAGAGACAGACCTGCACGCTGAGAAGTATGCAACGTGTGCATGAGAGAATAATGTTCAAACTTACTTGAAGAGATCACAAGACAGCATAGTATATATGAAATAGGTGTTCATGACATCATAAAATCTATTGAAAAACTCAAATGGCATTGGGCAGGCCATGTTGCAAGAATAGAAAATAACCAATGGAAAACACGTCTCACAACATGGATCCCCAGAGATCACATAAGAAACTGAGGCTTACAGAACACAAGCTAGAGAGATGAATTTGACGGATTCAGGAAATACTTTATCTGCCATGCCCGTGATAGGGAATTGTGGCGAATCCTGGGGATGATGATGAATTTGATGATGATGATGATGATGATGAATTTGATGATGATGATGATGATTATGATGATGATGATGATGATGATGATGATGATGATGATGATGATTTCATCAATACAAATCCATACCATGATTATTTGTGGGTTTATATCATTTTTGGCTTTTCATGAACTTATGCCGTTACTTAGCTCAGGATAACTGTACATGTTTTTTAATATTTTTCTCCAGAGAAGTTCCATTTGGATCAGGTTGTTATTAGTTGTAATTTGTCACCATCCCTATATATATTTCAATATCAACAAAAGTTACACAGAACTTGATGAGGGCTGCTTCTAGAAGAATCTTTCACTCAACTACCCCAAACATCGACCCTCAAAATTAATCACCAAGTGACAAGGCCATACAAATAAAATAAAAAATATCTCCCAACGGCCAGTTGATGAGCGATTATTTTGAAAACTGATTGTTGATATATTTCGACGAATGTGAACTGCAACTTAAAAAAAAAAGGATAAAAACTCTACAAACATAACTCTTTAAATGACATAGCTAATGAATGTTTTGAAAATCGATTTTTATCAACTTATTGCCTCTGTCCCCGAATCAGTCTGCAATGGCGGAACACTATGTGTTAAGGAGTCACATTTTGACACATGTCACTTAGAGGCCAACAAAACAATGATTCAAACTTAGAAACTTTTTATCAATCCACACAAACAATCCGAGAATTTGATAAAATACAGCGAATAGTGATGTTCATCTACCCAAAACACATTTTGATAAATGCAGCAGCAGATACTGAATGTGTCATTAGTCCTTTTAAGCAATAATTATTAGTGCGAATTGATTTTCCTTTGCAACTGTCCCAAGTGTTTCCTACTTGATCAATTCTGTATGGTAACTCTAACAAATATTACATTACACTCATATGCCAAAAGAACAGAGATCTGATCTTCCATAATCTTGAATGATGGGAACTTTGGATTAAAAAAAGTCGTGATTAGTCTTTCTTCGATGTACCAATAAATCCATATAATGAAAACCAGTTTGAGTATTTCTGCAATCTGTGAGTGAATTTTCGGCCTCCAATCTTATAAAATAACATTTTACAAAAACTTTCTTATTCCAACCTGTTTTAGCATAATTTGTTCAACTGATTATTATCTTGACCTGCTATCCACATACAAAACCTGGAGGTTGTTGAATTACGGATATCTAAACGGCAGAAATCCTCATACTATGAATATTTAAAATTTGATACCATTAGTGTCAATTTTCTAACGATTCAGCGTGTCAAAAATCTATTTTCCGTTCGAACAACGCTTCGATCGATTAGCTGAAGGAAATGTAGCAAAATACGTCATTGCGATTTTTTGCACTGTGAAGAAAAGCTTAAAAAAAAAGGGAAGTAGATTCTTCCCAAGTGAATTTCTTCATTCTGAATAAGCAGAATACTTTCAGGGTATCAGGCAGTATCCAATTTCAGTCATCAAATGGAATAATCCTGTTTGAATCACGATGGTACTTTCTTATCATTAAGTGTATTTCTCTGATGTAATTGCAAGACTTTGGGCAGTGAAACTGTTCACAGTAATGTCATCACTTATGACTTATCGGCAGTAAAATGGTTGTAATCAATGAATGACCCAAAATTCACTTATATATATATATATATATATATATATATATATATATATATATATATATATATATATATATATATATATATATATATATATATATATATATATTCTATTGGCCATTGTTTCAGGCTTTATAAAAGAAAAAGTTCTGATTTATCAGTGTATAAATTTAGTTACAACTAGCATCGAGCCGACAATGTAAAACAAAGTTTGGAAAACGATACAGAAGAATTAGAAATCATCAAAATCAATGAATACAACCACACCTAATTTATTCAGATAAGTTGAGTAGTAACAAATTGGTGTAATATACAGCCTTTGTTCCTTTAGTGCAGCCCCATCATATCAGTCAGATGAAACTGTATTATTATAGATGAATAACTCATATGTAATCATGTGATCTAGGCAAACATTTCGAGGTGGGGGCAGATGTTGAGCTCATGGGTAGGTATTCTGTCACACAGTTTATCGACAATAGTTTGTATCGGAGAAAAAACTCGAAAGGAATTTACAGACCTTGAATGCAATATTGAATGGATATTTCAAATAGCTGGTCTCACGGAATTGAGTCGGTCAGACGCAATTAAAAATATGTATGTAATGTCTGAAGTAATGTTTTCCTTCTTTTGATACTCTTGAAAGATTATTTCCTTGTTGAAATCATTAGTTGACCTTTAAAAAAATTTGACATTTTAACAAGTCTGAATACTTGGAAAAAGTCTCCATGACGTTTTATTCCCAAAGCTTTGACCGTGTTATCAATTGGCTTAAGAGCACGTTTGTGTTTGTTGTTTTTTTTTCTCCAAAAGGTAATTAGTAATAAATACCTTCTTTACCTTCCCCTTACGGTAGGTTTGGAAACATTGTAACGTCGTTTGATTTCGGGAAAAGTCAAATTTAGTACTATCAAGTAACGAACACACAATCTTTTTTTCCCTTTTCCTGGGATCAAATGAGAGGAAATGATTGCAATATACAACCATGGTCAAATCTGAAAAAAGTTTTTGGAAGTTAAAACATTAAAGAATATAAAAGATAAATATACTTTGTAATGATCTTAGAATCTACTTTTCCTCTATTCGATGGACTGATATCCTCAATGTCATCGGAAAAAAGTGGTTAGTTATGATTGAAATTATGTTTGACATCTCTCCATAACATTGATTGTTAATTCATCGATTATTTAATTTCATATGGACCGAATTTTATTTGAAAAGAATTCACTGAATGATTCTTCTGGTAATTACAGTTCATGAAAAATAGCGTTCGTACGAAAATGAGAAATAAGACAGAAAATATACAAACAATCAGGCCACAATCACATCGTATGTTTATAGCTTATGTTTATTAAGATTTTTTTAGAATCATGCTCATATATTTTGCCTAGTGATGGCTTTTACAGATTCCGTTTAATTTATTAAGTTTGATAAAACTGGTCCAACGGAAAAAATAGCTTCACATATGCAATCACATATACATAGATAGATGCAAACAAGACAAAAAGTACAGCTGATATCGCATATTTCCTGATATTGCTTGGCAGTTAAGTAAGTGTAGGACGCGTCAGCAACAGTTAAAGATGTTTTTCAACTACTTTATTAATGTTATTTGAAGTGGTTATAAAATATGAAAATAAATAACACTGTCTTGTTTAATATGCATCATAAGTTGAAAGCAAATAGAAATATCAAGACGGACGAGATGTTTTCTCAATTCAGAAATATTTCATAGACATCACAGCAAAATCCCTTGTTCCATATCAATATACAAAGTGGTATTTAAGTTACAATTCAGTTCTGCCTATCAGCTGAGTATACAGGATATTGGTTCCCCAGAGAATTTTCAATCGAGTGCATATTGATTATGAATACTTTACAGTCACTTGAGTGTGTAATCTAAGAATTAAAGCGCTCCGCAGAAACTGATTCTTGTGCGTTGTCGTGAAATCCTAAATATTCAAGTTTCACAGACCGTTACTTCTGTAGTGAGTTTGATTAACACTAATTGCTATACGTACTTGACCTCATATCCTAAGTCAAGCCTTATAAGCATCAACACAAAACTCTCACTAGAACTCATCAAAATATTATACATTTCTAAAAAGGGTACTCATCAAATACAATTATAACGAAGGTTTTGGAGTCAAAATTAATCGTAGTACATCCTCAGTAAGTTTGACCCAAAAAAATTAGAATCACCCAAATAATTGAAAGGTCTTAACTATATAATGAAAATTACATGGTTTCAAAATTAATGGCCATACTACGTTGAAAATGTATGCAATTATTCGTTCTGTTAATCTAGCAAACCTTGATGATCACATCATACACTCACACACACAATCGCTATCATACACTCATAATCAAGCACACACATACATACACACATATACATATTCAAAATCATGTACCTTGAATCAAACAACTAATCTCACCGATTCACTTGTATTTCAATTGATCCAATTTCGCGTTAAAAACTGCTTCTAGTAAATCAAACTCAGCAGTGTAAGTTTCCATTCATCACAATACAATAAAGAAATCAAAATGTTATTCGAATTTGAAAAACAGATAATTGAAACGCGTTTTGTACGAGAAAGCTTGGATCTTGTCTTTCATTTTTTAAACCGGCAATATTCATTCCAATCCCTCCAAAGCTTAACGAGTAATGTAATTCAATCTTCCAAAATCTTCTATTGAATGGAATTGATTTCGATAACCAGGTTCATTCATTAGGAACTTATTTCAAATTGTCACAAAGGTTTTTTTAAGTTGGGGTTGAGAAATGCGTGTTATATCTCTGAATGAAATGCTAGCATTAATGAAATTAGCATTAGCTGGCAGTTTGCTCTCTGCAAACCACTAAATGCACATATATCTCTTAATGGATGTTCCAATAACTCTTCATAATTCAATGAACGTGCGGAACATGTGGCTGCAATAAGCATATGAGTGAACAAAGTGATGTCGTGCCACCACCGATGTGTTATGCATCTGTCCTTATGTCAGGTTTACAGTTAAGTTGATGCTTCAAGTATATCTTACGTCATCAGCATCTTGAATGAATGCAAAAGCATCTAAGAAGTAGAGAAAATCATTTCAACATACTTACACTCGTTTAGGATTAAGACAATTTGGTCTTATGATTCTGATGTATGTTATTAACTTTGAAAGAACAATCGTGTTTCAGTAATTTTTCCATTCTTTTTTATTCCAATTTTTATATCTAGTTGTATCTAATTGTATCAATATTGAATCCGTGAAAGTGTGTTAAGATGGACTTAAGTAGAAATGTATCCGATTCCTTTTTTGTCCCAACAGTATCTACAACTGTTTACAAAAATTTACTAAATCTTCTGATTTGCATCAATATTTTAATTGATGTTTTTAATTTAACCTGATGATAATCTCAAATGATACGCGCGTTCTCCAAGTGGGAAAAGACTTTTCGTTTAAAAAACATTTGGAATGAGGGCTTTTGGTTGGATTGATCACGAACCACTGGTTATTGGCAGTTATTCAGTAGTTGTAAAGAGGATGCAGAATTTCCTTTCCAGAAAGTACAATTCAAGGATTTTACTTCAACTGAATCTCTCCTGGCGTAGATTGAAGATGATTGGAACTCTGATGTAGAATTGATTGTCCGTCAAATGTGGTGAGAAGATTTTAAAAGTCAGTAACTACATCGAAATCTTCCCAACGTGTTTATCACCATGAGCTAACGTCGCTATAAAAGTTGAGAGAGACAGAAATGGCCATGCAGTTTACGTGTAAGCTTCCAGTAGCCACTTTGACATGTGTGAGAGAAATGTATCCACGTCAGATTAAAATATGGACATATAGATCGTGAAAGAAGGCTTGTTTAGAATCGATTACTTTGTAGCCTTTCATATAGACAATCTAAAGAAAAAAAAAATGGTTATTAGTTTATAAATCCACCATAGACAAAACTGCGATGGTAGCATATTGTATGACTGGTCTTAAAGTTTAGTGTATCGATTGAATAGAGCCTGATAAGCAATGCTTTTAATAATGGATGGTATAGTTAACCAACTTGAATCATCCAATATCCAGTTGTTCCATTTTTAGGTGCAAGATAGTAAAACGGGAGAAATGTGATGAGTAAAAAACAGCGAATCGAGAGAGATAGTTGACAAGAGGCGATAAATTAGAGTTACAGTCAAAAATGGATAGAGGGTTTAACAACCAGAGGGAGGGAGAGGGAGAGAGAGAGAGAGAGAGAGAGAGAGGGGGGTATTAAGAAGTAAGGAGATTGAAATAGGCAATGGCATGTTCCAAACTTGCATATACAGTAGATGGTGGGAGTAACGTGTTGCATGTGTAGCTTCGTATCGGAAACTAAAATTAATTTTTCACTTTTTGTTTCAACTGTAAATAAGCCTGTCTCTGACAAAATAATACGTAGCAAAAGTGAAATACAGATATAAACTGATTGAATTAATTTTGGTCATGGAAGGTTGACTATTTTAAGCTCATCTGGTATAGACAAATGATTAATACCAACAGAATTATCATCTGCAATTAATACAGATTGATGTGTGAAAATTATTAGGAATAAACGATGAAAGAATAAAGAAAGAAAAGGAAGTATTTAATCGGTCTATTACCTGGACACTGATCGATGGGAAATTTTGGTGTCATAATTTTGAATTTAGTATGATAAAATGAGCATTATTTTCATATGAATCGTATTTACTAATTGCAACCAAGTTGTGTACCCGGCTACGCTGCGACGAATATTCAAGAAATCGTTTGATACGTTTTTACCGTCGTGCAACCAACAAAACTTCTGTCAGATGATACTTTGACGATAGTACCCAAATACAAGTGCTTTTTTAAATTGATTGTTTTAGTTAGAAACTACCGTACTACTAATTCAGATATGTTTCTTTTCATTTCATGAATTTTTGAGTGATTATAATCTAGAAACCTCTCCTCATGGGAAGGTAAGTCAATACAGGATATGGCTGATTTGATATAAAAAATAAAGTTGTGCAGAATATTTGGGTGCATAGAGTGATATTCTACTTTTATTTTCAGTTATTAATTTATACTTTGGTCCCTGCAGCGTCGGTTTCTGCTAAAGCAGAGCTAAAGGAAAGTCAGTAATTGTTAACATTTGTCCATAATTCACTTCATCTAATGATGACATCTCACACATTCATCCCAAAATGAACGTGTCTGATTTTGTTAGCGATTAAGTGTTGTGCAAAGTAGGTTTTATGTCATATCAATGGGCAATCAAGAGAAAAGCCGGTTTATTCTCAGCTGACTGGTCAATTACCCTGTGATTATCCCGTCTGTTATACCCGATTATTTTTATGCTCTTTAATTCATTTTATGACGTTTACATAACGATTATACCGCAACAGTAACATTCACATCGATAATGAGAACAATTCGACATTTAGAAATAAATAATACGTCTAGATATAGCATTAATGTTTCTTTTACGCATGGCTGTCTCTTATATGATTATAACAATTACGGCTTCAAAGCTTCAAACCTGAATGTTTAATACCAATATAAATGGTGATGTCATCTATGCTCTTGCCAATTGAAGTTTAACAAATATAAATTTCTGTCTATATCAATGTGTACACAGGTACAAATGAGATACAGCTTTATATATATATTTTAGATCAGTAATTACAAATGAATCGTACGATTTGAATATTTCAGAGACAGTATAGATAATAAACTTGAGGAGGAATCTTATCCTGTAGTTTGAACCTGATTGGAATAATACAAAAATATGGATTTTTTTTTCCAAAACTGTTTAACATTGATTGTACCATTCTATGAATTGTAACATTATACATTGCAAAGAAAGTACATATGTCTTACAATGGCACTCAAAATCATGATGCCAGTATGGCTCAAGTCTTCGTTGATTCATAAATGCCAAGTGTTGCAATGCTTAGATATTTTTTCTGTTTGTGTTAATGTTTGAAAGTGTCAGTATTTTTTTAGTACGCATTTTTAATTTACTTTTAATATTCGAACACTTTATACAGTCGTCATTTGTGCATAAACAATAATGTTATATAAAGCATTTGACTAGTTTTGTCATCTTACTTAAACAATGAGCTAGGTAATCTGATACTCAAGATATTACTTTTGCCTGCTCCCCACAACCAACCTGTTCTAAAATATTCAGGTTGATTATCGAATGATCTCGCATTGAAAGAATTGTTTCCAAAAGATTAGTCACAATAAAGATGTCTTAAGCCGGTGGTCTGGTTTTCAAATTGTCATTGTAAGTGACTACAGGAGGATCATTTTACTCATCTTGAACTGGGGGAAAGTCAACGGCATCTGCAATTTGCATACTACGAAATAAAAGGCTTTTTTTGAATTATTTTCCATCACATATGCAATCTTTTTCTCTTTGAGAAACTTGGGTCAATAATTTGAGAAAGGTTGTAATGCACCGTCCCTGGCGTTGGTAGAACCCAACTTCATTCCAGCGATTGTCTCTAAAATCAATAGAACCAATGATTGCAAAACTCAATGTTCAAGGTTTAAGTAGTTTGCGTTGAAATGTCGATTGCCTACGGAAAAGAGAAATGTGTCGCACGGTGTGGGTTTAATGCGAGGTCAACACCGATACATGGGGATCGAAGTACTGGAATTAGACATAACTTGCACAGTGTAAGATTCGTTCAGATATCATTTAAAGGTATTGACTTTGAGTTACCACTTGTTATCTAATAGGCAGGCTGCAATGAATTCTTCTCAATACGAATTGGAAATCACTTGTTCTGGGGAGAGTCTAAAAAAAGATATCTATAAATCTCTACTGTACATCTAAAACTTGGTTAGATTTGGGATTCAGTTTTCATGTTTTATTCCAAGAGGAAGACATACTTCATTTTCTCTAAATGTAATTCAAAGTGACCGTTTATGGATATGGTTCTACGATTTTCATTTATATCCTGTCATTTCAATAAAGCAGCAAAAAGGAATTGGTTGCACACTATGGCATTAGGTGTTATTTATGTGATTAAGAAATTGATGTCATGTTGCTATCAGTAGGGATAACTATTCCAAGGGTCCGCATATGGTCAACGATTGTACAGCGAATCCTGAATGTTTTGAAACTGCACACACACACACACACACAAACGCACACACACACACACACACACACACACACACACTCACAAACACCCACAAACACACACATTTCTCTAATGACCCTGTAGAAGATTTGGAGCTCTTTCTACTATTTTTATATGTTATTGTTTGGGGATAATACAAAAAAACACATTTTTACGTGCCTGTTGATAGAAATATTGACAGTTGATTAAATGAAAAGCATTAAAATGAAATTAAGAGATCATGTCTGCTCACTCAATGCATGTACACGAGATTGAATTCATGAAGAAAAATCTAGCAAAACACAATCTATCAATTTGTTAGATCTTGATGTTTAAATAATAGCGTACAGGTCAGCAGCGACAATATCAACTTTTTATTTTGATGGAAGGAGATGAATCACTCTTTGTACGCTGGCGTATTAATGATAAAATCGTTACAAGAATCTTAAAATCAGGCAAAAGGATTGAATGACTCTAGTCAAGCGATTTACCATTAACCTCTAAACGGTTTCGTAGGAATGGTGTCCTTTTTTAGACTTTGGCTCGATATCATATATATGCAAATATACATATATATATATATATATATATATATATATATATATATATATATATATATATATATATACATATGGCAATCGTTATAACAGCTTCGTTTTTTTTGAGTTTCAACTGATAGTTTACTTCTCAAGAGTTGACTGCATAGCTAAGAGTTTGATACATCGTAATATCAATTGCACTCTTCCCCCTTTAAGATAAACATATATATATATATACTTGTGCTCGTGAATCACTTGAGCTTTTGGATACATTCAATTCTGATTGGATAAAAGGCCGATTCTCATTTATTGTTTGGTGAAAATACCCTCAATAGCTCTTTTTAAGGCTCTCCGTCAAACATGGATATACCACAGCAGATGGACAGAAACATATTCATTCTTCTTCTTCTTTTTCTTCTTCTTCTTCTTCTTCTTCTTCTTCTTCTTCTTATTATTATTATTATTATTATTATTATTATTATTATTATTATTACCATTATTAGTATTATTATCATTATTAATATTATTGTTATTATTATTATTATTATTATTATTATTATCATTATTATTATTATTATTATTATCATTTGTTGGCCTTGTGCTATTATCATTATTAGCAACGTCATCTATGGTGATTAATTTGTTTTTTGAATAATTTCCCTTCATTACTGCTTGTTGTTTGCCAAAAATATGTTATGGGTGAGCATAGATAATTTCATTTTTAAAACAATTTGACTTGAATATTTATGTGATATACATATAGAGGAGTATGAGAAAGAAAGAGAGTGAGCATTTGACTCGTAGAAACATGTTGCATGATATTTCATAGACATTCGACTCCATGAAAGCTGTCCCCTGACGTGCTTATGAATGACAGGCTTCTTCTGCACATGCTTCATAATTTATAATTTACAAACGGACTTAAACTGTAGTGGAATGTTTTCAATTGTAAAGCCAAAGCAAACAGTACATACCCACAAACAAACACTAACACATGTACACATACAACTAATTATCAAGAATAAGTGTGTCAGTAAATGTGTCTGTATGATGCAGATTCAGGCACGATGGGAAATTTCAAATACAATTATAGTTGTGTTCTGCCGACTTCATTCAAATGTTCTCTGTCTCATTTAAAGAACATTTTTGTAGGGACAATGCAAGTATCAACACATTTACCTGACTACAACAAAACCCATGATTCGAATCTGGTGCTGAAAATTTAAAGTTTTCTCAATCTGTTATCAATTGAGGAGTTCCCTGAGTGAATCAATAATCACAGAGTCTGCCATTTATATCGGCAATTGTCAAAGACTGCTGTAGTTCTCAAACGAAACAAAACCAAATTATCTCTTTGAAAATTTTCAGAGTAGGGCAATACGACCAAGCTCGAAGACGGTACTATAAATTCTCTTGGTTCTTTCATCTAATTGACGGATGAAACGGATGTTATTTACGGCATGTATAAATGGACGGTTAAAAAATGATGACAGGAGAAATGAGGTAAACTATTCTCTTTAGGTAAATACTACTAAACATAGTAAGGAAGTAGTGCATTAAGGAATATTCCTAACTATTAGAAACATATTTTGTTGGTGATGAGTAGATGGAGTTGATTGATTTTGTTATTATAACCATTGTACACCATGCGCATTGTACCTCAACCTCTCGACACATGACTAATTGATCTTAAGGAAGAGAAGCTTTGTGCTGAATATGACTGCATATACAAGCACTCATTTTGATTATATATAGATTGCTGCAAACAAACTGCTACAGAACATCAGAAAAAACGACGAATATCGGGCGAGAGGGGGCTTATAAAATCGGTACAACACACATTCAAAGTTTTTATTGGAAAATATATTAAAAATGAGTTATTATATTTTAACAAAGATAACTGAGTACAAACTCTCCAATTCTCTCACTCACAGGTATTAAGAGTAATAAGTTTCCAATGTTTTGCAATTGGATGAGAGAAAAAAAAAACAAATATACATCATTTTGTTTTCAATTTTTCCCAACAGGTGATTTGGCTAAAAACACTTACCAGAAAGACAACCATAGCGTGCTGGTGCTGTACAAGTTATTTCCTTATACGGTGCCACATTGAGTATGTTTTTTACATTTTTATTCCATGATTTTTTCAAATCATTGTTAGTCAGATGTCTGTTCTATTTCCAGTCGATAGGGCTTAAGGCTCTCGATGGAAAACCACCCTTAATGTCATCGTCTGTGACTTCTACGGATTTCCTTTTGTAAATGTATTGGATATATGATGAATCCTGTAATCAATTTTCGTGAGTGTACCATGAAAAAAAATCATATTGAAGCCTGTTTAAAGATTTGACGTGCAGACTGCATTTTTTTTTTCTTGTATCAGTTTTCTGAATAAGGCTACGGATTAAATATATCTTGCTTCGGTGATGTTCATTTTGTTTATTTCGTAAGAATGGGAGTCAACTCCAGGACAATATTCCAACACAAAGGATATAACGTCACTGATGACAAATTCATCCTCATGTATTGAACATGAGGTGTATACATACACACATGGTAAATGATATTCAACATTTTGATGGATATTATGCTAGCATTGATACATATCGAGTCATAATGCTTAATGCTATCAAACTAACATCCATCGTTAATACATTCATTATGAACAAAAACAAAAGTCAAGTGGTGATACATGATGTTTTGTAAGTGTTACCATCTGAATGAACGCAACATTGATGGATCGAATCACAATTGTTCTCATTCTAATTAATTTTATTACGAATGGACATGTGTGGTGAAACAGAATTATTATAAATTGCGTTATACCGTATAGAAACTATTCTGAGATGGTATTGTATTTGCTTAGTTAATGTTTTACTGGCCCTAGACTTCTATTTACGTTGTTGAGGGACAGAGATACATAAACCGTGTAATGACAGGATTCTATTTCAAATACATTTCTATATACAAATAAAAACTCAATATATAATCATTATAATTATAACTCCCAACAACATATCATTTATTGTATTGATCATACACTTTTCCTCCTAGTTATAGGTAGACAACTTGACTGCAAGATACTTTAAGTTTCTTAAAGCAGACAATGTCAGAAAACAAGTTCACTCTGACGGTAAAACCCAACAGACTGGCAGTCCGTATAACTGATACAAAGCCTGAGGAGTAGAAGAAGCTTCAAATGAAAATCCGTCGACTTAATTCACATTTTGAACTGAATTTTTTTTTTCCGAGAAGAACAATCTTTTGTTCACATCAAATCAAATGGACCCAGCGTTTTTCTCAACCGGTTATCGTGTAATATACAACTTCTGACGCAAATATTCCATGTATTATAGCATTTTTTTTTAAGAGAAAGTAGCCATGCCCTTTGTTTGAATTCAGTTTGTAGCATTCATAATGAAAGTTCAAGGAAATACATAGAAACATCATGCTTTAAATACTTTATTGTACTTTAAACTATTATCAGAATCTTTGCAATTGAATTGCCGGCATTCAGATGTGGTTCATCAATCAATATAAATTTTTGAGTCATGTCAAAGATATTTTCTCGTTTCAACATCTGTTTGTGGCAGCTTCGGAAACATCGGGAAACAAACGAATTGCGGTATTCGACTATATATTTGGCTTAGACGGCACACCAACATTTTTTTCCCATATGAAGGACAGGTTCAACTCTTCGATCACTCTCCCGCATATTTTGGTAAATCTCTACGTCACAGAACCAGAAACAAAAAAATAAAATTAGACTTGGAAGAATCTAAAAGGTAGAAAGATTTTACCTAAGATCCTGTAACAATTTTGGAAACAATATTAAACCAGAAATAGTGCGGACTCTACAAAGGAACCCAAGTTGAAATTGAATCCCTAACAATGAGATCAAAAAAAAGAGGGCTTTGATTCTTGGAAATGCATCATCAGTTTGGAAGTAAATGAAAAAAAAAAAAGAAAAAGATTAAATGAAAGATGTTTAAAAAATGATTTCACTAGTGTTTTTGGATGATTAATTATTTTTCAGGAATTCTTTGATGGAATATCGTTGGCTTTTCAGGTTAAATCAGAAGCATTGCAGAATCACGAAAGTCTCATAAGGATTGTTTAAAGCAACCATACGCTGCACTCGATCAATTCAGTTGCTTAGAGATTCTCGGAATGAAGTTCATTTCCATCTTTCACTTTATTACTTTCCTCTTTCTTCTTAGCAATTGACTTAAATATTTGACTTGTAGCAGATGAATTTATATCTCACAGCTTCACGTTTGGGTTCCTTTACTATGCTTTTCTTCCCGTCTGTCTACGATTTCTCTGGTCTTCCTGTTGTATTCCCATTCTCAGTTTTCCTGTAAATGAGACTTGGATGCCCCCAGCATCTATAAATTCTTTGATATGACACGCTTAGCTTTGAATTTCTTATTACAAAAACGAATGTTTAATGCAGAATTTACAGTACTGCGATCATCGTCGAGAATCCCATACATGGAAAAAATGTTGCCAACTTTGAAAGCTTCTTACTTGAGCAATATATAAGATCTCATTCAAACATTTATAACATATCAAGTCATTTGCATGCAGTTACCATTTTTTACTGTAATAAGAGTGTCCAGATTCTTCCCAGATCATCTTCAGACAAATTCGATTCGAGCAAAACAGTCAGTTTTATTTAAGACTGATTTTTTTCAACAAATTTTCCTTCCATTTATGGCATGGAACAACGGATTGCATTTTCTTCCATTGATGATGATTGCAGGAAAGAAAGACAAATGGAGATCAGACAAACGTTTTTCCTGGGATGTTTTCTGCCGATAATGTTCGAAGATTCAAGATGTTGTAAATTTGTTGCTAAAAGCTTTTTTTCCCTGACAAAGGAGAGTAAAACCTAGATACACTGTTTTTTGAGTATTCAACATCCTGCAAATTAGCCATTCCCACTACAGAACAATATTTTTCACAGTTACTATTACAAAATAAAGCTTTTGCAGGGTGAATTAGGCTGGGAACTGAATTTGTATCTCAATCGAATAACGGAATCAACTATAGTCGATTCTATTTTTAATCGTAGAATGCAATATCCTGAGAGTGGATAAAATTTAGTATTTCAGATCAAAATAGACGGTCAAGTCATAAACAGATGTGTATTAAATTCAATATTGTCAAAACATTATTTTTCATTCTTGTATATATATATATATATTTATATATATATATATATATATATATATA
>OY735218.1:11195958-11328458 GCA_963457665.1 Thysanoteuthis rhombus
TCAACACTTTTCTGACTGCTTGTTTTTATAAGGCCAAACCTGATTTACAACATCTTATTTTACCATTCATCTTGTTCTACCTCCAATCCTGCTTGCTTTCATGTCATTGCAATTTCCACGGACTATTTGCCTTCACCTAGCGGTCTACTTTGGTAGAGTTTCTGGTGTTCTATTTTACTTGTTGAATTCATGATAGTTAACTGAAACAGTCTTAACGTTATCAAAACCTTGCATTGTTCTATCCAAACAGACGATTTATTTGAATATTCTCTTGGTATTTTCTGTTTTATTCCGGTCTATGATAAAATCCACTCAAACTAGAATGATTCTAAAAATATCAGACGTGGGTTATGGTGATGCAGTGAGTATTTTCCCTTGCTACGAATTTCTGTGGACAGATTGTGTCTTTTACTTTTAGATGGTTCCAATTTAAACATTGATGCTGTTTATAATTTCGGGTAATGAAAACTCAAGCATATTCCGTGCTGTGATAATCAGTGAAAGGATTATATACTACTACTACTACTACTACTACTACTACTACTACTACTACTACTACTAATAATAATAATAATAATAATAATGATAATAATAATAATAATGATAATAATAATAATAATAGATAACAGCAGCAACATCAATATCATCAGCTCCAGGTCATTCGTGTTCCTCTGTCTCAGCTAGATTTCTGAACACAATGTCTTTGGTAAATTAAAAAAAATATCGGCAGAACACATTTCTCCAGAGATGAGTGTGAAAGGATAAAATCATGCACATTCACTTATATATATATATATATATATATATATATATATATATATATATATATATATATATATATATATATATATATATATATATTGAGAGGGAGAGAGAGAGAGAGAGAGAGAGATAGACAGATATATGGATAGAAAAATAGATAGATAGATAGATAGAGATAAATAGATCGATGGATAGATATAGGTATAGATTTAAATCTGTTTGAGAGCTATCAATATCAATTAGACAATAGTATATCCAGAGTTGTAAGACTCAGTCTTGTTCTATTTGCTTGAAAAGTTTGAAACATCTCATACGTAATTGAACAATTACTGTGTGATTCAAGATTGGCTCTGAGTGGTGCTCCCCATCATAGCATAGTCGTCTATATCATCATCGTCATTATCACCAAGCTTGCTTCCGGTCATTGATTTTCCTTAATCTCAACAAGTTATCTTGCTTCCAAGTGTCATTGTGTCGTAACGTTCTTGCTAGATCATCGAGCCTTTCAAATATCGTATACTTCACAGGTAAGAAAAGAATTATTCCATTTTTTATCGCTATCAACTTCCACAACCTCAAGCAGAAAGATCATTCTATTCAGCACACACTCACAAACAAACAAAAGGCATGTATGATTCAGATAAACTATGGACAAACTTTTTTTATCGCTGGTTGAATGACGCTGAAGATCACGCAGATATAACAGAAGATAATCAGTAACTTGACAGAAAAATTGAATGCATTGTCAATTGTGATATCAGGGAAGATTGAAGCAAGATCAGATTCATCTGAAGTCACGTAACCAGCAAAATTTCGTCATAACAGGGTACTTGAATGCTTTTATTAAAAGTTGAATTGTCATATGAATGACTCATATCGTATCATTCGACCTTTCTGAATCTTCACTTACACAAAAACACATAATTATAAATGCATTATATTATTTGGAACTCTTTTCACAGAATATGCCATCGGGCCTTAACATTCAGTAGCATAGCTCAATGGTAAGATAGATGTTGGATTGAAACGGTTACCTGAATGACTGCATTTTTTCGTTGCTCTTCGGTTTACATTTCATAAGTTGAAAGGCACATTTACCGTGTTATAAGTGGAGGTCATTTTTAAAAAGTTCCAAACATCAGAAGACAATCATTATCATTCATTTTGATTAAATATCACGTTCTAAGACATACAGACACACACACGCACAAACAAATGCACCATGCACACACACACTCACAAACTCATATACGTACGTGCATGCATGTGTGTGTACTTGTGTATGTGTGTGAGTGTGTGTGTGTGTATGTTCTGATGTATGTGATGTAATACAACACAATCACAGTATTAAATTGATGACGTGGAAGTAAAGAAAAATTATACATTAAATATGTTATCCATAAAATATAATAATCACAAAGCTGTACCTCTCATTCAAGTAGTAAAAATCAACAGCATCTTATCCCCATTAAGATAATCTACACTTTGCGACCCAGGATTACGAAAACATTTGTAAATTGGGAAATCACATCCACCTATGGTAGGGGCAGATATCTGTAACTATGAAAAAAGTTTGTAGCGGAAACAGAATTTCAAAATGAATTCGTAAATACAGATTGTTTTCCTGAGGGCAGTAAATCTTGCTCGACGACATTCATAAAGAGGAGTGTATGTATAAATTACTTTAATAAAAACAATAAATGCATTTTTCAAAACGACTTGAAAAATCCCTCTGAGCAAAAGGTAGTATCTTTATCTAAATAGAGCAAATGGGAAAACATGTAATTATCTTATGAACATCATTTTTCGCTTCAATGAAATATACCAAACCAAAGAAGAATTTGGGAAAATATACGAAACTATTTTGCTTTTATTCATCAGTTCTCGAATTTGTAAAATGGGTGCATGATTAATATCCGCATATGATTGGATTCACTCATATGAATATTTGACATCCATCCAACTATCTATCTGCTTATCTATGTCTACATATGCACACAAACAGACACATACACACACTGAATATATTTATATATAATAGATCTATCTATGTAGGTATAAACATAAATTGTTGGAAAGATCGACAGATATACTTGTTTTGATGCATATCTATTGATTGATGTCTACAGATATAAATTTGTGATCTGCACTCCAAGAAACTTATGAAATAAGGGTGAAAAGTTTTCCTACTACTGTTTCATCAATTCATGATAATTATAATCAGTTAGATTGGTTAAAACAAAGTGGAACATAAAATCAAAACACAGCCACTTGGTAGAATCAATGTATAACGTTATAATCAACTCAAAATCAGAGACCAAGATGAAATAATGTATAAGTTTATCCCCTCCAACCAAATACCACAACATATTAGTGTGTGGCTCTTTCCTTGAACTGTTTTATATGGAGTTGAATACATATTTTCTTTTTAAAGCATTTGGAAAGACAACATTATTAGCCTAATCAGTGGGGAATTGTTTGGAAAGGAAGTACCGAGCAGAACATTTTCTCTTTGAAAAATCGGCGGTGGAACATCAATAAACAGAATCAAATTATGTGGACGTTTATGTTGTTGATAAAGAAACGCCATGTGTAAAGATTAGAATCCACAATGGTAGTATTCAAGAAAAGTGGCTTATCTCCCCCACAATAGTGTCTGGATTTATATAAAATAAAATAAAAATTGTGTCAGAAATAATTTCTTACACCCAGTAGGACCATGCAAATTGGCACAGAAAAAAAAGCTTATAGACAGAGCAATTCAAAGAACACTTCAACGAAGCAATTTTTCAACAACTTTTTCCATTATTCATCTTGATTTTGGAAGAGACTGTCAAGTGACTAATGTGTTTTCAAAGCAAATAGTGCTAGGGGTAATCTTGAAAAAAAAGTGATGATCGATAGGTTGCTTCCCTCGAAAATTGTTTGATAATAATCACTTAAAGGTTCGAATAAGGGGGAAAGATGAAACCTGAATGCTACTAGACATAATCTCAGGGGCTAATATAGCATGAACGTTCATTACACACTAATTTTGCCTCATGAAGAATAAATGTTTGGATGCAAAACACATACATATACATACATAGCCAGCCAGCCAACCAGCCAGCCAGCCAAACCTGCTTGAAAACTGAAATAACCTACGCTGACAGTTTTGTTTTGCGGTTAGTGATTATAAAACATACTTCCAGTCGACTTGCCTGACCAGCATTTCGATGCCATTTTGTTTTAATCAACCTGGCATAGGTAAAGCAGACCAATACTGATTTGGATAGAAGTTCAGTATTACAAGGTCTGATATCCTTTAAAAGAATGATGGGTGTGGTAGAAAGGACGACAGTCCGATTCCACCAGTAAATTCTTCATATGTGACACACATACACTCACGCACTCACACATACGTGCACGTGCGCGCGCACACACACACACAAACACACACACACACACACAAACACACACAGACACACAAACACTCAAACACACACATACAGACAAATACACACACAAACACACGTATGCACACATGTCTAAAAAAAAGGTCATTCAGCAATAAGTCCCAATTGAGGAACAATGTTATTTCTTTCAAGTGCTGAAGAGATTTCAATGATAACCTTCTCAGTTTCAACAATGGATGAGGAAAGATATACATGTTACACATTCATGTACAGAAGAATGCATCTCTCCCGTCATATTCAAGCTCCCTAATAATGTTGGTAAGTTTTCATTTTATGTAAAGATTATAGTCGTTGTTTTTGTTTCAAAAGATATCAAGGATAGATGCTTGACAAAAACATCGACAGTATAAGAAAACATTAAACATTATTCAAATAGGTATGAAAAGTAATTGTCACAGGAGAAATATCCGATTGAATAGGTAATGTATAAATAAAAAATAGGTATATAAGCATCATGGCTTAAAAGCTGTTTTCCATTCATAAGGGTCCTCGACTGGATCAAAAAATTACTCCATATTTCTTTGATATTTTCTGTTGTAACAACAGCAATAACAGAAAGTTGATTACATCTGTGAATATTTTTTTCTTTTCTTATGGAGAATTTTGAACATAGATAAAGCCGTAATTGATTTAATTTTTCTTTTGCTCAGGATATACATTCAATAGTCCAAAACTTACTGTTTGTTCCAATGTGCAATAGCTGTACACAAGATAATTTTCGGATGGATTTTAAATAAGATGTGGCATTTGCAAAAGTATGTGCTCTCTGAGTGCTGTGTAGATTTCATGTAAATTGGAAGAGAACTCCTTCAAATAATTTTTTGTAAATCATGTTTCTAGATAGTGTTGATACATCTGGTGCTTTTGAAAATATCCTTTCGAAACTAAAATGAAAGAGAATGACGCGTTTGCTATCTTTGATTACGGGCCACGTGGTACTGTCTCGTCGTTGGACTTTCGAATTGGATGGAACATAATTCTTTAAAGGTAGAACAAAATGTCTTTTGTCATACTTGTGTTGATTTAACTAGTGACAGCGGACATATTTTCCTTTGTAACCAATACAGTTTCATGTCAAAACCAATGTATAGAAGTAGGAAACAATGAGAGAGTGTATGCGACTGCTAACGGCAATGTCCCTAAGAGCTGAATAAAAATCAGTAAATATATAGCTTCGATGCAAAGGATGTAATCTTGAATATCCCTGTATTGGCCCCCAAACTCCATCAACTCTTTTTGGGGGGTGAATACATGCCCTATAATCAACCTACAGAATCTACTATTTTGTACAAATTATACGATATCGGCTGAATCGAATACCTGTCGACATGATATCTTCTGAATTGAATTAAATAATGTTTTGAGACACCATTGACCATGTTGAGAAACCAAAGACTGAATTTTGGGGAAAATTGAAAATCGATCAAGTTTCTTCCGCTAAATTATATGCTGGAAGGTCTCATTGGAATCAAATGAAACTTTGTGACATATGTTACGTAGAGATTGGAGAGCAGATCCATACAGAATTAATTTTTCTCATAATTACATTGGCTAGCAATTGTGTGTCCAAATCTTCCAAACATATAAAACCTCAACACATTGAATTTTGTACACTTAGGATCATTGTAACCATAATGATGTCCAAGAACGGGATGAAATTTATGATTGAATGATTGGTGGGTAATCAAGACGTGCATCAACATCATTAAAGAATGGAGAATAATATATTGGAGGTTCTTTGATTGGATGATTTCGAGATTTATGTTAAATATTTGTACATTGATCAGGAAAATTCATACCAGAACTCGGGGAAATCCATTCGGTAACCCTCTCAGCGTAAGAGACTGTGCCCAAAGAGAAGCAGGATAATCTTATTTCTATTGATATTTGGACCGACCTCATCTTAGTTGTTTTTGTCAGGTATCATCTGGTAGATTTGTGGAAGTAACGAACCGAATCCTTTATTTATCCGACGGTGATATATTGACCGTACTCCCCTCTTAGCGTCAGTAGTGTTGTTATATTGTCTCACACTAGGATCGAACCTAGCACCATCAGATTACTTAACAGTAATTCGTTTGATGCTGTAGCCACTGCGCATTGTGTCCATGTAGACAACATGTGCTAATTTTTAGGAGCCTTAAGCCTCAGGTGACAGTTATGATGTTTTTGATGTTTTTTGATGTTACTGTTTTCTGTCTTTTATTATTAAAGGCTCCCATATGGTATCCATTTCAATGCAAGGATTACTGAGGCAGTTTCGCTTGCCTAGCATTTGGGCCAACTCTTTAAATTTTCGAATTTTCCGGTGTTCTTCCTTCAATCATTTCAACCTTGTTCCAGAACGGTAGGTGGTCTCCCTTTTCGTTGTATGAAAAACAACCAAGATGAGGATGGTCCGAATATCAATGAAAATAATAATAATACCTCATCTCAAATATTCCGAGATATACGGGATAATCTGTTCCATATTTTGTTTGCATTTACAGTTCTAAATTCAACAAACATTTAATACTTGAAATTATATGACTTTCTCATTAATAAAATAAAACAAATGAAATAGAAAAAAAAATATCTACATTTAGTGGAATGAATCTGTGTGCATGTCTGTGTCAACATATAGTTTCAGAATATATTCTTTCATGGACTCTGTGCTAGAGATGATAGATGATATTAGGATTTCTTGGAACATGTGAATACATTACGTTGTCAACTTGTAAATCTAAACAATACGATGCGATATTTGACTATTATCAGATGTGCATACTTCTTTTCCTTTGGTGTAATTTGATATGCCAAATAAATCGCAAAGACACCTTTTCTCAATCAGAAGAATATCTATATACAAATGAAACTAAAGAAGAAATGATGTCTAATTCAGAAATCAAATTTGTTCCAGGAATCGCCTTTTCTGTCAAGCATGAGTCAGAAATCTGTATTTTCTAATCGTTTGTTACAGTAAACCATGTTTGATACAGCATTTCACTTCTTTATAAGGAAACGTATCTGGACTTTTTTCTCAGAATCAATATTGTATAGATATGCAAACGATACTAGAGTACTAATAGCCATAGAATAACAATACAGAAAACAAAGCAGTTAAATGATTGGAAAATTTCAATGGAGATCTGTATTTTTGACTTGAATTAGTGTTTACTTGATCTCTGCCATGGTTATTATGATCTCAGAGGAATATCTCTATGCAAGACATTTTTTTTTGTATATTTTCACCGGTGCAATACAGCCTCCAATGATGGCTTCTTGAGTCTCGGTATTGCTAAGCGCCAGAGACCTAAGATTAGTCATGTGGTTTCAAATATAATTCAATCCTGGGGAACAGTGAGTCTCAGTTTGGCATCATCCCTTTGATAAATGGGCAGTAGCAGGGACTAGAGCAATGTTTCAAACTTTTTGTACAGAAACCAACAATCAGCTTTGTGTCACTTTTTTATTTCATGGGGAAGTAGGTAAATAAGGATCAGAGTGTAATTATTAGTGCCTTCATAAAAAAACTTTTTACACACAAAGTATAAAAATATCCAAAGGATACTGCATATATTTGAGCGTTTGTGCCCATTGTGTGTGTGTGTGTGTGTGTGTATATATATATATACATATATATGTATGACGAGAAGCATGTTGTCACACCTTTCTTACTGACAACTTTCTGCAGAAAATAATCTTGAAAAACATTAAGAATGTCTATCCATTCCATTATACATTAATATTTTGCGACTTTAATGATAAGAAATGGCCACCCTACGGACTAAATAACGAACTGGAAAAAGTTTCAGTGATTATTAAGTCTGTATCCTGTCTTTTCTCCCCCTAACTTTCTTTCTCCCTCCCTCTCTCCCTCTCTCTCTCTCTCTCCGCCTCTCTTTCAATGCATCTTCCTCTGGATATACTGTATAGATAATCACTGAAGTTTTCTCATTGATGACGAACATAAAGTCTAATCGATGATAAAAATGTTTTTAAATTAAGGAAACCATCTTAAAGGGTTTCTATGGTATGATTCCAGATTCTGTAGAAAGACAGATCTTACATGCATGTCTTTTTTGTAAAAAATGTTCGCATATTTTCATTTGGAAGAAGATAGGAAGGAATGTTTTGTTGTAAACATATTGATTAGGACTTCCTACCAATCAAAATTTGACATATTTTATATTTTTTCGTATTTTTTTTCTTACTTATTTCTGGAATCCTGCATTTGTTAATCATTTTTTCGTTTGTGCTGTCTTCAGTAATTTTTTTAAATCCTCCACTGAATGATGAGAGTCCCCTGTAGAAAAAGTGTCTGCCTTGTTCAGGGAGTGTATAAGAATGTGAAATACATTCATGCACTCAAACAAATATTTACATACACACATACATACACATATGTATATAAATGTATGTGTGTCTATGTATGTATGTGTGTGTGTGTGTGTGTGTGTGTGTGTGTGTATGTCGTAAGAACTATGTCTATGTGTTCATGTGATCTGAAATAGTCCAATTAGTATCTAACAAACTCCAGTGTCGACCTTAGAGATAAACAGATCAATGAATTTTGCATCAACAATTCCATCATCAGATTCTTGAGAGATATCATTATGAAGATCATCGAGGCTTTTGAATAATTTATGAATGCCATCGGGGTAAACAATAGATAGAGCCTGAGAGAAAATACCGTCCCTTTTTAGATGCTTGAAAATTATCAAAATGAATTGAGAAATTTCAGTTGCCAAGCTTCAGCACTTTTCATATTGTACATACATTAGATGTGATCAATGCAAAATAAATCACAAGCTAATTTGTAACAAATGTTCAATCATCTTTGCATTCATATATACTAAGCAATAGTCATCTACAAATGTTTATATTCATTATTTCGTTGTCTTATTTGGCAGATATCAACACACGTACAAATAATGACGGCAAAATGTTCTTAAAAGCAATCATATATAATGATGTTTGCAATCGAATTAAGGATATAAGAAACGTGTACCACTTCTGTCCTGGACGGTACTTAGGTGTAAAAGTCAAACAAGAATATTCGCTATGGTTACTTAAGACTGTTAAACAGTAACATTCTCTTACTTTTTTAGTCTTCTGATCCTAAACCAAGGTGCAGGTTTAAGTAAAAAGTAACTTTAGATTTACTAAATTACTGTTAACCCTGTGTTTTGAAAGATCTGCTTATTAAATAATTTTTCTATGGATATATCTGGATTTACGTATAGAAAATATGTGGAGTACGCCTGATGTACACACTTGGATGCAAATAAACCATAATATGTGGAATATTTGAACTATTACTTAATTGAACTCCATTAAGGAACTATCTATAAATTTTCAAATCTAAGACATGAAGTTACTGGGTCGGGCTTAGTGGCTGATACATCGAAAATATCACAATTTTAACCATGATTCTATCATGTTTGCCCATAATCATTATTTTCAAAAATTTTCAGGAAAAAAAATTGCGAAGCATTCAAAATCAATAACATTCCCCTTCAATCAATTCTGGGTGAATGTTCTCAATAGGGATTGCCAAGATCCAGAGTGATTTCCTCGCTTTCAATCCTAAACCATCGTCTACGTTACATTATTAAATACTCTTGACTTAATAATTTAGTAGCTATCACACACTTGCGGACAAAAAAACACTCAAAAGAGGACTGAAATGATATCTAAGATAAATAAAACATATCAGAAACTGTATCCGACAGTCAATACATATACACATATAAATATATATATATATATATATATACACACACACACACACACACACACATATATATATATATATATATATATATATATATATATATATACACAAACACACACACACACACACACACACATATATATATATATATAGATATAAATATAAATATAAATGTATATATATATATATATATATATATATATATATATATATATATATATCGGCACACAACAGATTCCCTTCTTTCTTGGTCCCTTGGCCCTTCCTCTTGGGCTGATAAAAGAAATGTTTTCTTTCTAACCTATGATATCGTCGATATGCTTCAATTTTGGGAGGATTTCAAAAGGTCTGATGATACTGACCTTAACTGTCAACCAAGTGCATAGCACTCAAAAATGATCTGGGTCCAAATGATGTCTTTGCTGTCAATATTTTATCATTTTGGATAAACTTTTAAAAAAAACAATGCTAAGGGAGGGGGGGAGAATGGTTTAGATTTATTGTTTCAAATTATATATCTAAAAGAAATACCCATCCACTTGAGACAGACCCAAGTTTTTTCTATATTTTTTCAGTAACGATTATTTATCAAAAAACACGTACAATATGAGCCCAAATGTAATAATGATCGAACATTGGTAAAAACTCTTCCTATTTCAAATTGTCACATTTAATTTTCTAATATCAATATTTGTTTGATACTATTTTTGTATTTCTAATATTTTTATTGGATTGTTTTTAGTTTTGAGCTTATATTGGAAATAGGAAAAAAAAAAGAAACAACAGGACGCAAACTTGCATCAGTTTTTCTTTCTGTTCCAAACAACATCTTCGGAGATCAGATTTAAAAAAACCGTCGGAGAGACTGAAATTTAATGGGAAAATTTCTACCCTATGTTCTCTAAAAGGCTGATACACCTGTGTTTGTGTTAATCATTATATCCCCATTAGGATTTTATTACAAGGATTAATTTTAATTTTTTACTCTTGTTTTGTTTATTTCATTTCCTGTGTCGTGTAAACTTTGAAAGGATTGCATGATCACAGGTCCTTCATCTTGAAGATGTAAATGAGTTCCATATGACCCCAAAAAATAAAAGCGCCGTAAATATTCAGTCAATAGCTTTACAAAAAGATTCCAGCTTGAAAGATGCAAATCAATGAAAGATGCACATGCCAAGGGTTCCGACATCTGTTTGCCAAAACCTTGAACCTGTTTGTTTGAGTGAGGTAATTATCTGGCTTCTTTTCTTGTCAATATTGCTGGCAGGGGTTGATTTGGGATTCTTGAATTGTTACTTTATTTAATCTACAGAATGTATTGGTGCAAGGTCCAATCTCACTGGATGAGAATGAGCAACGAAGAAATCAAATCAAAACACGTTTAACATTCAGTCAAAATGGTGTGCACCACCGTAACAATGTCGGAGACATCTGCAAAATGTCATTCTTTTTCAATGTAACATAAACTGACAGCTGGAACACATATTTGCTGGGTACTCGATCCCAAGAAGGTCAAACCACAACGCTTGCCTAAGGTTCAAGTAACGTCTTGTAAAAGTAACTACGATCATCAATAGAAAAAAAACTATATATCGGTCATTGAAACATCAGAACACTCTCCACGAACACACATCTAAACGATCTACACATGGGACATGTTGGACATTAGTGAAATTTGAAGACCACGAAAGAAAATATTTTGACTGAAGAGCGATCATCTTTTCTAGAATTATTGGAAAGAGTGAGTAAAACGAATCATAACAATCACAGCAGCTTCATAATCCAACTAATCAGAGACCTGAGACCTTCAGCTTTGGAAAAAAAGGGTTTGATACCTACTCAACCAAACCGTTCACAACCTGCATTGCAACAATCTCTCGATAACTAATTTTCTTTGCAGAAAATCTCAAAGCCTCAAACTGATGCTGAATGAAAGAATGAAATTTGGACTAAAGAGTCATCATCATCTCTTAAATTATGGAAACGAGTAAGTAATTTGAATCATAACATTCACAGTTCCATTATCCAACTAATCAAAGCTCCCGAAAGAGGGTTTGACACCTGCTCAACCACACTGTTCACAGTCTGCATTGCAATGATCTCCCGAAAACTAAGTTTCTTTGTAGAGAACCTCAAAACTTCAAATTAATGCTAAACAGAAGCACAAAATTTGGCTTCCACATGAAAATCAGCAGAACAAAGGTTGAGTGGGTTATAAAAACAAAATGATCAAAGTCATAAATGCAGCCCCGATGAAAATGAACCACGAATCTTTATGGATTCCTAGAACAAAGAAGAAATAAAGTGAGGGATCATTCGGGAATGGCTTGCCTTGAGCAGAGTAACCTAAACCAACGAGAAAAAAGCCCACTAAATCTTAAGAATGAATGTACTTGACGGATACATCATTCAAATATTGCACTGGGACATCTATCATATCGAGATCTGTAAACCTAAAACTGAGAAGCATGCAATGCGCACTTGGAAGAACCTCACCTTGATCTCCACAAGAATACACAATATATAAGAGGAAAAGAGTCCAAAACGATTACTCAAAACACTCTAATGGTAAATGGGCTGGTCATGTGGCAAGAATACTGAATGAACAATGCTACTCATGGATCCCTGAATATGACATGCACAATTAACACTGGTAAAATACAAAATGGGGAGACGAAATAAACAAGTCAGGGATATTTTCACTCACTGTGGCCAATGATATAGAGATGTGCCGAATCCTTGGGAAGTTGATGTCATAGGACTGAACTGACAATACAAGAATCGCAGGAAGTGCAATCAATTGTTTTTAACTGCACACATATTTCAAAATTGTTGAGAGACAAAATTATAAGATAACTGAATAAAACAAAAATAACTTCATTACTTCGTGCATGATTAGTACATGATTGGTCGGAAAAGATCAGCCAGCTATCATCTCGTATATTGTTTGGTCAGGATAAGATGTTACTTTCATTGGAATTATACTCTTTTGTTCTGGTTTGTTTGTGAGAATTCAAATGAATATTCCGTTTTATTTCATTTGAACCAATTTCCTTGTCTGTTTCGAAGAAATCAATCAGGTTTTTACCCTCCTGAATCGATTCAAAAAAATATATATTGCTTTCGAACATCGTTTTGCAAACCTCGGGAAAGTGTATCGATTAAAAATACAAAAGAAAATCTCTGATTTAGTTGTATAATTGCCAATAAATACAGAACAAACTTGATACAAGCGTCCATCACTGGTTGTAAAGATACTTGGACACAAGACAGTGCTATTGTACCAAAATGATCCAGCGAGGTTATTATCTTTGGATCCTTGGATTGAATTCGTAAGATTTCCTGTTTAAGAAATAGAATTGATGATTTATAATTGACTTATCACTTATATTCAGAACTTGATTAATCTTCAAAAGCTCTCCTTTTCGCTGGTCTGCAAGAAACTTGTCAATTTCGAACCAATTCACAGACCAAAAAGATTTGGACTGTCGTAATAGGATGGGAATAGCAAATTCAATAGAAACCCGATGAATATCTTCAAACGAGCTTGACAGCATCCAAGTCATAAAAATATTGATCTTTCAATGAAAATTTATCCTTGAAAATTACAAAGAAACAACGAAACACATTGTTCGTTCTCATTCTCTGGAATTTTTCTTTAGTTACAATATTAATTGATGATATATTCCATTCAGTACAACATATCGTATTTGAAATATTTTCCAAGGATTGACATAGGTGCAGAAAAAGAAATAAATGTTTAACATTGATTCATATTCCATGGAATAATCTTTATCTATGTATATTAATAAAATGCTTTTAGCCCATTTAGTTCGAAACCATTGCATTTTTATCATTAAAAATGATTTCTCTTGCCTGCTATCTTCATATTATTTTTAATTCAGCCGTGAAAATTTTTCAGATATTCTTCACAATTCGAATCGATTTTTTAATCAATTATCGTTCAAAATGTTAAAACCTGACTTGTTTCTTCCAGAAATCGTTTCATTTCGTTTTTAGCTTATCTATTTGCACCAAAGAATATGATTCGCTTAATTATAACTACAAAGAAAAATCAACGAATATATCTTAACTTTTATCAGATGATGATGTGATTTTGGTGAAAAAGAAAAAATTATACAAAGTGATTTCAAAATTATCCTATACATTCCAGAAAGTTTAGACATGTTTATACATCACCTAATCACTAGAGTCTCTACTACTGACTCCTGATTTTAGGACATAATCTCACTTTTTTTAAATTTCTAAGTTAAACCTATTCTCCTATTCTGCCTCTGCTGTATTAAAAAAAAAAACTTACCATCCTATCATAGTTTATGTACATGAGTTGAAAGATAATCATATTTATTTCTAAGCTTTCATACCAACTGTCTGAAGCTATTAGCATGAATGATAGTGACTTGCGATGATGCTAGTATCAATGGAAGAAAACTTTTACAGGAGATCTTATAATATTAATCTAGGCATGAAAATGGGATTGGTCATTCTGCGTGGTTTTTTACGTATTTCAAACACGAAAACTAATAATTTCATGCAAGATTAAAGGGGGGACGCTAGGAACAAATCCATATTATATAAAAAGAACAGCATGGATCAAAGGCAAAGTTGACATTTTTGTAGTGATTGAACTATAAAAGTTATGGTTAGCAGAACAAAAAGGGAAAAATAAGCATAACACATGGAGCAAAAGTTTGGTAAAATAGTAACAAAGGTTCATCGATAGAAGTCGGGAGAATCCAAATGATACAAAAAGGTTTGCTCACAAGAAAGAGCAATGTTAGCAAAGTCACAGATGGTATCGGCAGCCTATGTTCCAGCAATAGATCGAACATTACTGCTCCTACTTATTTTCAAGAATATATAATATATTCATCAATCAATTGATTCTTGAGTTATTTATATTGATATCTCAAAGTTACCAATAAATCTTTGTAACATTTATGTTTTGGTAGTCGTCATGAAGAGTGAAACTTTCATATTTTTTCTTTTTCAGTTTCCGTCGAATAAAAAATGTAGGATGAAAATAGATTTTGCTCTACCAACCAACCAACCAATTGTACAAACCACTTTTGATAATTGGCCCTTCCATTAAAAATTTCTTGTAGAGCATAGTTTAAAATTTGTGACGAGACATGCTTTTTTTCCAACGATGAGAAATGTTGGGGTTATCATTGATCGATCTGAGAGTTAGGAAAAAATATGATAAGGAAATCTTCAAATTTCACGCGAACACGGTGGGTATTTTCGCTTAGAGCATTTTGGCTTCAAGTATCTTTCTTCACAATCTTTTTCATGCACAAATATTTTTTTGAGAATCTCAGGAATCCTTAACAGCAAGTCCCTTTTTCAAGCAGTTCAAAATCACAACCACCCATACCAATACTTGCAACCTGATTACATATCCTAGATGGTTGAATTAAACATGAATACAACCACCACCATCACCATCACAAATGATAAAATTTTTGTCCGGGGCGTAAACATAGACATCACAATTGAAATCAGTCATCTTCAATCGCTTCAGCCAAGTTTGGCGGAGAATATTTCTTCCTTGGTATCTGCCCATCAGTTTGTTTATCCACCTAATATCCTTAGGTTCTGTGATCGTAGGAAACATATGCTTTGGAAGCTGTGATCAAATTTTGATGCAGATAGATGAATTTGTTTATGATTCTGGTGGAAGAGGTTTGTATTTTCCAAATTAAGTGATAAAAAATGAGTGGGTACATTGTGGAAAAAAGGATATTTGAAAGAAGGGGATATAAAATAATTCGAAGCTTTCAAAGTACCCTCCATTCTCTCCGGTTTTTTTTTCTCATTCAGATTATAGTTAATGTTGGGAATTTGTTGGGAAATAGGGTTTCTGAATGTTATTCCCGTCTTAAGCTCCATCAAAGAGCCATTCGCTCCCCGACTAATATATCACAAAGTTTCCCATCGCCGTTGGTGCCATAACGACTCCCACTTATGTAGTCAGCAAGTTCAACACAACAAATGCCATTAAGTAGATTCACCTGGTATCTATGTTGAAGAGGTTCAGATAACAACAAATGAACAAACACCCGGATAGAATAACCCATTAAAGGCTCCGTGTCTCTAGCAGCAATCATGACCATGGCAACAGAACGTTTTTCTTTGTTTTGTTTTCTCATCCAGCATCTTGTGATGACGTCAACAAAATGGAGGACTACTGACCCTGTAACATTCTGGAAGAACTATTGAATCATAAGCACTTTCAAACATTCGACAATTTTTATCTGTTCTTCCCCTTCATGTTTTTCTATGATTATGTTTTCTTTGAATTTTTGGAATAATAAATACATGTATTTATCAGAGATTAACAGATCTGAAGTGTCATATGTCATGTTAAATTGATATTACAAACTATATTTCTCCTTTAATATTCATATTTCTTCCTGACAAAATGAATGTATCAGCTACACAATGAAATAAAGAATACTGTCAAAATCAATTTTCTCAAATCGTCTTTGATTACAGATTTGTTTCTAATAAGATTTTTGCTTAATCTTAACTGCATCTATGAGTTCGAAATGGTCATGAATTCTCGGAGTTGGAGCACGGACGGGAGAATCCCTTCAATGCCACTAATTCATGCATTTGATATGTTGTCATTTTAGTAATCGATGTTAATCTCAGATCACTTAGTCATATAATTGTCAATATATAATATATTTGTTTTTGATTATAAAATGTTTTCATGTAGATATTTGTGAGAAATGTCTATTGTGTAGTGCTGAAGCAATAGACTCCGAACCATGCATTTGCTCCTGAGTTGTAGGATAAACATAATTCTTTTCCTGTGCATTGTCTTATTGTCAGTCATTTCAAACTGAATCCCGTCAGTGGCATAATAAAAGATTGCAAAGAAAGTGTGAGTAAAGAAACAAACCTGCAATCTACCAGTTTGTTTAAGTTTTAATCTCATGGTTCTTTCCTGGCGATGTGTAAAAAACACTTCAATACATGATTTTGGAGAGGAGATGGTGCAGCTGAAGGGTCTTTTGGTTCTTTAAGACCAATATTTTACATTTGAATATAATATGAAGTTCAAAAAATACATTTCATATGAATTGTGTATATATTTGTATATTTGATCAGATGATATAAGAAGACCGACCCACAGGCTAATGGAACTTGGACATTTAGGTATGTAAATATACTCACATACAGTGAGTGCAAATAATTAACAGATACATCACTAGAAGTCCATTTTGAAATCCATATCACCATGACAAGCCTTTTTTCTGTCGTTGGACATCGATTTTCCCCAGGACTAGCAAGACCTCTTCATCAGTAATTTTTGGATTTGCCAAATTGGTCACGCCATGTGGGTCGCGCTGTCAATCGGTTGTCTGATATTCAAGCAACATGATCAGCCTATCGTCATTTGATATGGAATATATGATATCCTTGGCTTTGTTTTTGTTATTCTGTTCGATTCTAAGCTTCTTTGTGATCTATTCAAACGACATGTTCATAAATCACTCACATCCACATAGTTTGAGGATGAATCTGTTGGTTATGTTCAGAGTTTCAGCTTCGTAGGTGATTATCAAGAGTATTGAAGATCGAAATATATATTTAAAATTGACAGTATTAGGAGCACATTTTAAACCACACTGAGAGAAATATGACAAAAATATTGCAAATTAAAGACATCTCTGGTCCATATCCTGGAAAATTTTGAAAATAGATATGATTACTGAGAAGACTTTTGGAAATGTATTGGACGCTCTTTGCACTTACTATCTAAATAAGGTTGAAACTCTTCCAAAGGAGGATAAAAATATACGTATAGATTGCGTTAGATAGATATATAAATATAGATATTCTGAAAACTGCGTTAATTTACTGTCAAAGAGTTTTTTGACGATTCAACTCAAAGGAAATCTTAAAACATCAAAGTATTACCTTTATGTTTTGCTTTATATGGAAAGTAACCCTAACTTGTAGAATATTTATTTGGTTTTACCTTTGCTTTTGATCCGATGCAAAGGCAAAGGCATCACTGGCCAATTAATTGATTATTTCAGAGGAAATATTTTCCGAAAAAAAAAAAAAAATCTCGTGTAACAGCCGACTCCGGTGTCATTTAAAAATTATTAACTTTCTATCAAGACAATTTGAATGATTCGATTTTTTTGCTTTTTCACTTATGTAATAAACTAGGCAAATTCAATGGTGTCTTGGTCTGAGAACATGGGCTCTCCTTTTCAATATATGAAGTTTTGCAGCTGAATATTTTTTAAAACGAAAAAGACGTTGGTAAAAGTTGGGATTGCTCTGTGAAAAGCCTGTCAACATATGGTGATTTTCCGTTTGTTTTCAAATGTTTTGTCTTTCTTTCTGTCCAGCATTATTTAGAAATCATGTAGAAAAAGAGGGTTGATGATCGAATTCAATGACTCTGAATAATTCTTCCATTTGATTCTATTGCCAACTTGTAGATAATAACAGCTTATCGATGCAGTCATTGCAAAGTCACTCATCAACCTATAAAAGACTTGTAACATTATTATCTCTTTGGTGTCCATTTCTTTCAAGAAGGGAATTTTTCTAATTCAATTCTGTCAGTTAAGGTTGTGCACCTCTACAGGTATGCAACCTAATTTAGTGTCAATAATCAAACAAAAAATATAGAAAGTATGCAGGTTGCAAGGTTTGTTTTTTTTTTTTATTCATAATTCAATCTCATGGATCATATCCGTCCTCCCAAAGCGAAAGTTTTGACAGAGCTGTATAGACCGATAATGAAAGAGATGAATATTTGGGTTGGAAGCAGTTTTTCCTCGTTATTGCATTAAAAATAGTTTGTTTTGCTCAATGGTAAGAGCATTGCTATGTTTGATTAGCTACTCCATTGGTAACCACAGCCTCCTTCTTTTTAATTAATCATTCTATTTATGCCGTCTAATTTGAGTGATATATTAACTGTGTGGCGACAGAAGACCATTTCAAGCATTTGTGAATAATATAATGCAATGTAAAATTCCTCCTGTCAGACAAAAAATGTCTATACTTTTATACAAAGCTGTTGCTTTGAATAAAAGCAAACACACATACACACACACACACACACACACACACACACACACACACACACACACACACACACACACACACACGCATACACACACACACACGAATGAGTTGTGTTTCTAGTTGTGTTTCTTCTGTGCAATATATACAAGCTTTATTGCCCAAAATAATCACTGTGAAGAACTGCTCATAAAGCAGGTAAGTTAAGAACACAAATGGTATTTGACATAGGTATCCTATACACTCGTTCATGACTCAACGATGAATTCTCTTTTGCATAGGAACACTATGCATTCTGAGTGGAAAGATTTTGTTTCTCCGGTTGATAGACTTCACATTGTCTGATATATCCTCTCTGTCTGTCTGTCTGTCCGTCTGTCTGAATGGAAAACCAATGTATTTTTCATCGTCATTAGTGTTACTTTTATAAAATAAAAATTGAAATGAAAGAGAAGTTAATGTAATTAATAGTGAGAAGGTAAAGTCAAAATAATTCCACAGATGAATCATCCAAAAGGAAATTGCTGATATGGTTTCTCTTTTATTGGTCAATCAATTTCAGGAAAGATGTTTGAACACAAAAAATAAATGTTCAGGAGATTTTGAACAGATTATATTTCTTCGGGAGAAAAGAACGACGTAAAAAATCACTTGAAGTCAATGAAATCTTCAAATCTTGCAATGATTACTTTTTCCACGACAAAATACTTAAAAGAATTATATTTTATTGTTTTCTTTATTTCTTACCAGTTTGTTACATCGCCTCAGATTCTGTCTGCCTTCATGGTTTCTAAAAACTGTTTTAATTGAAACTTCGATTCTTCTTTAAAATGGTAAATGTTCAGAGAAAGATTGGATGGAATTGTATTTGCTCAACATCATTGAATACCTTTTCTAAAAATGTGTTATTGTGTGTATACGTGTGTAATTTGCTTTCATGGATATAATTCTTGGGTAGAGTCTCATCACTCCCCACTCTTCATTGAGACATATGTCTTCGTTTTTTTATCTCTCTCTCCGTCTTTCTTTCTCCCCCCCTCTCACTCTTTCTCTCTCTAGCTTTATCTCTCCCTCTTTGCCTCTCTTATATCAATTATTGAAATACTTTCTGTGGAATAAGTCGAACAGAAAATCTAATTGCCGATGAAGCCCACTACAGAAACTTAGAAAGAAACAGAGAGTATGTAATCAGGAGCACAATCAGCAATTTCTATACAAAGGTTTGTTTGGGTGAGTTGAGGGGTTTTGGTTTTTCATCATCATGAATTAAATGAATACCCCGAATAATGGAAAGGGGCCCTGATTCCAATAGTTACATGAACCAAAGAAGTATCTCTAATGTATGACTAATAGATCATGTTTTATTAAGACGTATTAGATTAAACAAACGGCGATTATTATTTATTCAAATTTAGAAGGTGTCAGGTGGTTCTCATGTCGAATGTAAGGCTGAAATAGAGTTATCATTGGGGTGAAATACATATTGTTAATATATTTTCCTTCGTTTAAGCATGCGTCAGTAGTTCATGTTGTTGCCAAATTTGCTTCCATTCCCCAATAGGAATATATCCAAGCCCAAAGACCAGAGTCTACAGAGGAGTAAAACTCGATTGTCAACAGAGAAAAGCTAACGACGGGAAAAAAGTCCCAATATTCCCTAGCATATGTAGTTGCACTGGTAACAAAATGTTAATCGACTAATTGTTGTGTCAAGCAGGAAGGTCAGCAAAATTATGGAATAAATTATCTTTGTTACTAAGCAGGTTATTCAATTATGAAACAAATAACTTGAAGGAACGCTGAGAGACAAATCTCTATTGTCTCAGACAATTCCTCATAAAAAAATTGCAAGAAAACCAACACAAGAGGGTTGTTGGCAGCTTTGGTATGTCTTTTCAATGATGTCGTTGGAATAAATGTCAAGTTGTTCTTTTCAAAACTGACCATCTCGAGTGCTAACATGCATTTGAACATTGATGAAAATATTCTGGAATATTCAATTATATAAAGTAAAAATTCAGTTTGCGTGATTAAAAGAAAAAAAAAGCCTTGTGATTAAGGTAGTTTCATTTCCCAAAGCAAATCCGAACGATGTATGACAAATTTAAATCAAAGGATTTTTTCAGTGACTTACTATTTTATGTTATTTTCCCAATCTGTTTCTCTTACATCAGATAAAACCGAGAGCTGACACATTAGGAAAAACTTCCCTGGACTTTTGATTTAGCAAAATGTTTCAAGCAGTGAGAAAAAGGTGTCCGTTGACCCCTCTTGCAATATCAACGAATGCTTTGAATTTCAGATAAGGGCCATTGCTGGAAAATACATCGTTAAGAATCGCTAACCTTGCCGAAGATCATTTCATTTTTATCTACTCACTTTTTATCCAACCTTTTGATATGATAGTGATTAGATGGATTTCAAGATATAGAATTATGGTACCAGAACAAAAATGAGAAAAAAAGGCTGGCCCTCTCGTAATACCAACGCATCATGTGAGCTAAAAATAATCACAAGAAATATATACATACAAATATCCGAAATCAATTGAAATTTCATCATATTTTTTTAAATTTTCACTGTTCAACCACTGTGTTCATGAGACGGATGGGAGAATCCTCAAGTGAAGGACAAATACGGAACTGCCATGAGGTTTTTATACACTGATGCAAAAACTACTTAAAAAGGTGGTGAAATAAAAGTTTGCCTTCCAGCCAATTCAAACACATCACATACATACCTTACATGTATAAATCGACATCGGAATCTACTATGGACAGTTACGGAACCGCTAAGAGCTGTTTAAAGATTGAAAAACTGAGCAGTTTTTTAATCAAATCCTCCCATGAAATTCACGCACCATACTAATATATATATATATATATATATATATATATATATATATATATATATATATATATATATATGCGTGTGTGTTTGTGTGTGTGTGTGTGTGTGTGTGTGTGTACGAGTGGAAAAATATCAGAAAGTGAAAATCACTGGATGCCTAGCAATTTTATTCTTGTTTCAGTCAAGCTTCAGAATATCTAGTCGTGCAGTAATTTTTAACAAGAACACGGCTGGATTTCTTCACCATATGTAATTTCCCGTGTCCATTTTGAGATTGTTTCAATTTAAAGTTGAAATAATTCCCCATTGAGTTAATCCCTAAGCCAATATTACGTACAGTGCAAACTAGAATCTAAACTTTAACAAAATAGGAGAATCATAGAACTTCATACAAAAACACATGAGTTTATTCACCAATACAAATCTGACTGAAAGAATTCAGGTGGTATAATTATTGACAAAATGTACCGTTATCATGTCTGTTTGTAACACCGAACACAGCAGACAAATTATATTAAGCGTTTACTAAAAATGGACAAAGAAATGCAAAGGATCATAATCTAGTTGTTTCTTTGATTTCTGAAAATGTAAGACAATTCAGTATTTTACAAAAATAAAGCAAATTGTGCATACTGTAGCGCCATATCACTTAGCCAGTGAATTTGAGTTCAACCATGACCCCCTAATCTTTTTCAAATGACCTGTTATAATTTGAAGTTCATTGTGGGAGGATTTTTCTATCGCCAATTGAGCAAAAAGAAAGAATTTATACTAATAGATTTCAAGATACATTGGCTCTGTGACGCATAAAAATTGACTGGGTTTAAAAACTATGAAAAATACCTTAACCATTACCAAACATTGATTCACCGAGTGTTGATATTCCTTTTCATTTCCGATGTAAAATAATAGATCCTTTAGTTTTAAAAAAGACGCATAACAATTGACAGAGTGTACAAAACATGAAAGAACATTGATTTGCCCAATTTAGCGTAACACTAGTCAACCGGTTGTGTACAGCTAATAAGGATTAAACTTGCTAGACTGTTGTAATTCCCTTTAAAACTGGCTTGCTATTTATCTTGCTTTAATGAGTTTATTAACTAAGATGGATATAATAACACCTGTTGAGCACACTTGTTGGGCACCTAGTAAGGATCAACTCATTATCATGGAGTAATGGCTCACTAAACTTCCCTAACTATTACATCATTGTGAATCTGACAGCTTAGTCTACCACAGAAACACAAATGCAGAGCACTATTTTGGGATTGGATTTCTTGAGAAGTAGAAATGACCCGTCAGGTTGTTTTTGTAGCATGTTAACGATTACATCAAGTGGTAAGGCATTTTTTATCACATCACCCAAAGTGCAATCATTGATGTCCACCAGGGAAGAGTCCCCTTGATACTGCACCTTTGATAAATAGAATAAAATGAAATTTGTTATAAAAAAAAAACTGTTGTATAATGTATGTGTATAGTGTCTTCCATTGATGATACTCAAAAGTTACATGCCTCACTGCCAAAATCACAATTACCTGCGTGTATGCAGAACATCATACGGAGATATCACAAAATGGCACGGTATATTATAGAAAAAAAAAGACCAGTAATATCATAGAATCTATAAGAAAACTCAAATGGCAATGGCCTGGTCATGTTGCAAAACTGTAACACAAACGTTGGACGTTACGACCAACCGTGTGAATCTGAAGATATCATAAGCAAAACTGTGGTCGGCAAAATGTTAGATGGTAAATTAGACGGAATCAGAATGAATTCACCCTACAATGCCCGAAATAGGAAGCTTTGGTGAATGTTTCGCATGGTGTATGTCCAGCAACAGACGAGTAGAGGCTGTTAATGTTGATTATCTTGATACAATCAAAACAGTTTTGTTCACTCAGGCTTTTTGCTCTCTTGTCTCTCAAACTTTTCACCTCCCGAAGCTTCAGCTTATTTTGGCTGATACTCAATCTGCTACTGACCTTGTGGTTTCGTAAGACAATTCTCCACTGGCTAGTTATCAGTTCAATTAAAACAACGTATTTTCCTGTCTAGAATTTCCTTGGCTTTTGGCAAATCTTGCTGCTTTTGTTTTTTGTTTCTTTCTCCATAATAATTAATCAACTAATTTTCAGATGTTTTATGACATGGGTGTCTTCCTTTCTTCATCCCGTTCATCTCTTCAGACTTCCTAATTACATTTGAATGTCAACTGTTACATTCACAGTATTTGTTTAGTCTGGCAGCTGGACCAAATCATTTATTTCAGGAAAGTGACACTTCCACATGCATATTCCTGATTTTTCTTGATTGTTCATCTTCTATCATTCTGATATTTATACGATTGGAGCTGGGCATCCAATATTGTGCAATGGTGAACAAACTTTTTTTAGATGCTGATTACGATTTTATGATTAGTAAGCACATTTTGTTCCCTGATTTGAGTCGATCGGTCAGGTAGCCTGGTATGAAGTTACTTGTACGATCTCGTACATGACTATGATATGTTAAACGAATAGATAATTGAATTCTTGCGTGTCCGTCATTGAACGTAGTTTGGTCAGTTTGAGCTTCACAAGAGCTCACAAACGGGTTTTTAGCACCAAAATAATAAATATTTACTAGTTGACCCAATAATATCCAATGGATCTTACCAAGGAAACATTTGTTTGTAAGCACAACTCGCAGACAAATTTAGCTAGCGATTTCAGTTCGACATCAGCGAAAACTGTTGCCTAGCGCCGGTACATACCATGAACATAATTAAAATTATCCCAGGGACCCATTCCCTAGTTTTGTTTAGTAAAAGTATTGTGTACAAAGCCCTAAAACCTGTGCAAATCAAGCCTGAGATACCTATCACGGTGCAATGGTGAGTTTCCTCACTCGATCAACTAGTCATGCTCGTGTCATGGGTTTGATTTTCCTGGCCTCAACCTAGAAATGCTCAGGTGAACGTATCAAAATGAGCTAATTTTTACAAATAAAACTTTGATAAATCTCCCAATCAACTGAGTTTGAAACATACGAGTGCTCAATTTATCTGGTTCTGTCTTAGACTGTGCACATTTTGATACATGAATATTGTTTCTCCGTCGTTGAGGTAAAGATTAAAAAAATGCCCGAAGCAAACTTCAAATAACAGCAAGAGAAAATAAAATAGAACAAAACAAAACAAAACAAAACAAAACAAAACAAAACAAAACAAAACAAAACAAAACAAAACAAAACAGTAGACATGTTCGTCTCATGGCGTATTGGCACTTGCAAGTTTTTAGAAACTTTTTCTTTTCTTGCATTTCACTTTTTTCAGAGCAGAACAGTGTGGGATCAGATTCGTTTACCCCAGCACGATGACAGTGAATCAATCGTTACCTATTTGATCAAAATCCGCTGTCAATACAGGAAACATCGTTCGATATTATTTGTTATGTTAACTTTCAGGAAATTTTCCAGTCTCAATATTCTCAACATTTTTGTTTCATTCTATTATTTTGATTCACAAAAGGTCAGTCAGTCTATTTGCATGTCAGTTTGTCTCTATGCATTTGTCGACTATCAATAACCGTGCTGCAAATGACATTTTAGCGCACAACATTTTAGCACACAACGATCCATCGTATTATGAAATCAGTGCAATCCCATCCTATCCAGACCTCGAGGTAGGATTAGAACTTTTCCTTCAGACTCAAAAGCTGTCATCTTACCTCTGCCTTTCGTAGAACTGGACGGTCAGTAAAGTTGAATTTAAGCGATATATTAACTAATGCATAATTTTCCATCCACCAGAGTGCTGTATTCTCAAGTTGGAAGAGCAGTCGAAGGAAAGAACATTTATGTGTAGTTACTGATATATGTTTCCGTCTCCCCTTTGTTTTGTGTTAAAAGTTTCGAAGAATTAGAAAAGCTAAACGAAGAATCAAAGATTTATCCTAATCAATGAAACCTATGCGATGATTTTACGATAGATGGTCATTTGAATGGATTAATGATTGCCAATGAATAACCAAGGCAATAATACAGAATATAAGTATTGAATAGAATAATTTTAAGCCGTGTTTACCTGGTATCTGGTGTAAGGTAGATAAATATCCACGAAAATCAAATTACATATCCACGATTACTCTCCTTTTGCTCAGTCTGTAAGAGTCCATGCAAGATGAATAGAAATAACGCTCTAACGTCAAACTTGATTTTACTTGAGGTCCAGTTAACAGTCTTCCAGAATTTCTGGATTGTTAAAAAGAATCTATTTTCACTCACAGAAATAGCAACAATCATTTCCAGGATTACTCCTGTTTGGCAAAGTAATTACGTGCTAAGAACAGAAAACTGATCATCAATTACCCAGTTTTTCCCCTTTTCTTTTTACCATCAGCTTTCATTTTTTACAGGAAAAATTGTTGGGGAAAGTGAAACAAAGTCATACTATTACGTAACTTTGGTGGAATAAAGCAGCTATCTTTTATTCCAATCGCAGATGAATATGTTCAATCAACTTAGAAAAATGATCTAAATTGCAAGCGGCATCTTTATTGGTTAACTTTATTTCCATCTCATTGGTTAGTTTTCTATCATTGCTCGTGTAAATTATGTGGAAAAAAACCCACTCAATGTCATACCCGAAGGGTTGTCCTTCTCATTCATGTCTCCATTGATACTGATTCATGTTTCAGAACGTCTCAGGCAACAAGATTAGCTCATATGGCCAAATGTTATTTATTACTCTTCCGGCTGAAATGTAACTGCGAGAGTGGACATACGTTTATTATCGCATTTTTTTTCCATTACTGTGGAATATGGTTTCATTGAACCGTATGAAAATAACATTATCATGATTTAGAGTCAAGAGTGATGGAGACTAAAGAAAAAGAATATATTAACGAATAAATAAGAAATAGGGATATCAGTGATACCATTAAAAAACTCAAATGGGAAAGGGGTGGTAATATGGTTAAAATGACTGACAATAAATGGACACTACAACCCATAACATGGATCCCTGGGGATCATATGCGGAACAGTGATCGGCAAATCATGAAAAAGCATGATGAGCTAGTGCAGAAAGTATTGGCACCGATGAAACTGAGGTTTGGCAAATCATGGGAAAGGTCTATATTGTGTTCATACATACAGATGTGAATTGAAAAAATATATATAACATGGCTATTGGAATTTTTTATTCTTCTTATATCCACTGCATTTATGTTGATCTAGGAACAGATCTTTTTTTAGTAATCAAATAACTTGCATGAGTGTTTGCAAACTATTGATGCAAGGACGTGGTTTAAACGAAACTGATAGATTTCCAAACCCAATTGTTCTAATTAAAACAACTATATACATTCATAAAACACGTGAGATTAATAATCTGCTAATAAAATCATTGGATTGACATTTTTTATGAATGGAATAGAACAGCAAGGGTGTTTAATTTGATCAACTAAAAGATGTACTAAAATGAAAGAGATTTTTAATTTTTCAAGAAATTATCGAAAGCCAACCTGATGAATCCTGTGAGAAGTCTCAATATTTGTATTTCATTAGAGTTTCTGGCCACTTAAGCAAAACATGACATAGACTTGATGATTTCAAGTACAGAAAATGTTGGAAAAATATACCATTTCTCGTGATTTCCCCTGTGAGGATTATATCATATGAAAAAAAAAACAAAGTTAACGTTTTTGGATTGCTTTCAACACTCAGATGATGCCTGAGAATTTAGTGCGTGCTGAAACAACATCAACGACTTCATTTCAATCACATTTAGAAAATTGTATATTTTCTGTCATTCTCTTGCAATTTTCTAGATCTATTTTGTCCTTATTTCAATCGTTCTATTTTGTTGTTTTTTTTGTTTCAGCTCTTCAGCTTATAAAAACATACTTTGCACCCCTCTTGCTTTGCCCCCTCTCTCTCTTTCATACTCTCTCTGTGTCTCTCCGTCATACAATTTTTTTTCCTCTTTGACAAACTTCTGTCCGTTATTTATCCCTTATTTTTTTTCTTTACAGACTCACACTTATTTAAAATTTATTTGATTGCAATATATTCCAATGATCGTTCCTTTTTTTCTTTCTTCCTTTTATTTTTTCTTTGTTTCTTCCCCTTTCTATCAACCTTTTTTGTCTTTCTGTCCCTTTCTTCCCGACAATGTTAGTCTTTTTGCTAATCTGTCTTGACTTTCAAGCATAAACGGCTCTTTACTTTCTTATCATTTCACTAATTTATTTGGTTGTTTTTTTCATTTCTCTTCTTTTCTTTGTTATTTTATCATTGCCCTGTTAATTTTGTTTCTTTATGAATCTTTTCATAATCTTTCCTCTCCTTCCTTGTTTCCTTACATCTGCCAAACAGTGATTAACCTTCATCCAATATCATATGTTTATCTCTCCACCCATCTCATCTCTGCTGGCATTTTATATACAAACATACCTAACATTTCAATTAACCTAAATCTGAGCTGAATGTAAGCTTGATATGATTTTGCTCGAATTTCAAAGCAACGTTCAGATAATTGTCTATTGTTGTCACCTAAATTTGGTGACAGGAGGCTAAGCAATATTCTGCCTCTTCTTAGAATTATTTATTATACAGTGGATCGCCCCCAGCTGTTTCCTATTTGTTCGAATGTCATAATTGAAAGTGGGTTGTCTCAGCGGACAGAGCATTCTGTATACACTAAGCACGGAGATGAAAAGAGATAAAATTGTTCAATCAATAGCTGGAATAACTAAAACGTTGATAATGCAGAAATAAAGATGAGACCGAAATCATATGACATTGAGTGAGGGGGGTTCTGAGTGTTTTGTGCCTGAGTAATCTGACTTATTCTTCCGTTTAGAATAATGAAAATAATGAGGAGGGAGGGGAAAATGAAATCAACAGGAAGTTTGCAAACGACCAATTGGAACCAAATAGCAATTCTTCATTCATAATAATCGGGTGGTCAAATTACCTACCATAAAGACAATGGAGTTTTCACTGTTGTAGCAGATAATGTAGTAGTAGTGTTTTTCTAAGTGGGTAAAAAGACGGCAGAAAAAAGTACGATAGGTTTCAACCAGCTGAATATAACAACCAGTCTCTGGAATGGAAGATGTCCCTCATTGGTTAATTAGATTAGTTCGTGAATGTACCTGCCTCCTTACTCAAAGAGCTATGTATTATATATGGGGCAATGGGTTGGTATTCAAGTGCCATTCAAATACGAAATTCCAAATGTTAATTTCCTGGCAATGGAGAATCCCTTGCCCCCCCCCCATTTCACCATATGCTTTCCTTGGTTAGGATTAGTAAATAAAAAAATTGTAATTGTTGGGATTTTAAATATTCTTAAACAATACTTTTTTTCTTCCTAATTCTAATATACCTATTTCATTAAACGGTACTGATTTGAAAATAAAGACAAAACACCGCATTACAATCAACTCCAGAAGCCTGTTTCTCCGTCACGGCTGATTTATTGCTCTAGCTACAAAGGCTTAACAGTGGTACAAAGATAAAAATACAACCATCTGAACCGTATTTTTCCCCGAACCTTAGTTGGAGTAAGAACTATCAGTTTTTTTTTAAAACATCAGTGTGTATGTGTATGTGTGTGTGTGTTTGTATGTGTGTGTGCGTGAGAGAGAGAAAGAGAGAGAAAGAGAGAGAGAGAGAGAACGTGTGTGTATGTGTGTGATTGTGTGTGTGTGAGCGAGCGCATTTATACAAAAAACAATTTGAAATAATTCATAGGGATGTGCAAGAGGGAATACGTACTGAAATGCATTGGATAAACAAAAAATACATCATTATTGTTACCTCAGATGTTGATATCATTTATTATTAGCGAAAACCTGAGTCTATTTTTAATCCATAAAAAATCAAAAAGTGTTCAATCGGCCAAAAAATCTTTATCGGAAGAATATTTAAAATAATTCTCGACTGATCAGGTGTTTCACTCAGTGACAACTTTACAAAACTTTTTCTCTAGAACCAAATTGGAGTTCCTGAATATTGGATCATTATACAATTGCACTATAGGTAGTGGCCCCCAAACAATATCCCCTATATTAAATTCGTCCTAATCATTAACGTCCCTGAATGTTCCAGGTATCAGTCTCCAATCTAATTTGTCATCCATGGGATTTATCACAAGATAAGAGAAAAACCAGACTCTGTTCGAACGCTTCAATAATGTCTACATGATTCCGAGACCAATTATCAACATGTATTTCTGTAATCAAAGTGTCTGTTTCTAATTGAGTTGAAGCAGAGTTGTTGAAATAATTTTTTCTCACACCCTGCAAAAAACACCCACTGGTATTCTAAAACGTGAGTATACGTGTACTGAAAGGTACCATCCTAATTTTTCATACCACCCCTTGTTCATGGTACAATTTTCTTGTGGAAACAATCAAGTGAAAGCTTTTATAAATATGCTTCTATGATAACATGATTTACACCATTTCAATACCTATTCAAATAGTCCTAATACGCTCTCCCAGATGTACGGAAGTGCATTGATGAGTCCAAGTTGCAAAGGACGTAATTATTTCAGTTGAATATAGATTAGAAACTTTTGCTGCATAAAATTTCAATAATGTGATGAATATCCCCCACAAAATCAAGTGTTTTGACAATGAAACAAGTTATGTAGAATCATAAATAGGTGTGTACAATAAATGCTTAGTCATCATTAGGTAGAAAACTGATCAATGTATGTGCACGTTGCTGCTTGAAACGTGATGCTTATTCTACTCAAATATATGTTTGCTTCATTGATGGGAATTATAACATATCTAAATTATTGATTGATACTTTAGACCTTTTGATAATGGATGCCTAATTATCTATATTTTTGTGAACTCTCTATGGTAACAAAGTACCCCTGTTGAGAAGCATTGCCCCGAAATATCTGTTCAGAGACAGAAAGTCACTTGCACTTTTAGGGACACATTCAAATCATAAGTTCGTTAAAGTTTTTATCACTTTAAAATCCAGATAAAATAGCCATCAGATGGCAATGGCTGATTATATGAGGAAAGCTGTAAGTGATGACCGTCCCCAACTAGACAAAATAGATTGCTATTAAAACCTTAGACGTGATAGTCACAGCTAAGTGCCAATGTCACTCGGACATATCGCATTATTATTTTGTTCTTTGTGAAAGAAAGAGGATTGTACACGATAATATTTTGATTATAACGAAATCTGTCGATGGAATTAGATTTGTAGTTCAAGCTGTCAATTGATTTCAATTGCAAAATCACTGGAAAATAGCCATAATTTTTTTTAATAGGATTTTTTTTTCAAAATCTAGTTCATATACTCCGACATGGATGTAGTTTATCCTTTAAACTGCGACCGATTCTTATATTCTACCGTTTTGCCTGCATATGCACCTACGTGAAATCAATTGTCGGCATTTGTCCTTTGTATCATCGGTTTCCAGGCTTGGGTCACGCAGATTCACGCAATCTCCCGCACAATGAATGTCTGAATAAGATCACAATGGAGGTTGGTGCCACGATATCGTGACAACCCATTTATTGCTGCAATCAGCTCTATTCTAATGAAGGAAATAAAATCCTATATTCAGGCAAATTAGGCACGTAACTTCATTCCTGTTGTATACTTGTAGACCATAGGGCCTAAAATACTATGTTGTGGTTTAAATAGCATGTAACCTGCTATATTTCGATAGCTAGAAGTGCATTAATGTGAAATAAAAAAAATACAGTCCCTCCCAAAAATCGACTACCCTTCTATCTCAACGTAGAACGATAACATCCAGTCCAACTAAAGTTTGTTTGGACAATGTAGTCATTTTTCTCTTCTTTCCGTCCTTCATGTTTGCGTACTGCTCATCTTCATAAGTTTTCTCTTCTATCGATATGTTCACGTTATTGAGGAAAAATTAATGGCATCGGGTGAATTATTTTGGGCGGCATTACATATATATATATATATATATATATATATATATATATATATATATATATATATATATATATATATATATATATATATATATATATCAATTGAAAAATGAATTTCATTGGGATTTTGAATGTTATATATCATCATCATCTTCATCTGTATATATCGTCCTTCATTAGGCATAACCCTTGAGGGTTCAATCTACTACTCTATCATGAGAGTTGTGAACAAAATACTCTCCGAACGAACGTTTACAGTTGAATATATAAAACAAAATTTTACGTGTATTTCGTATTAGCATCATCGATGAAGTGGTTCTTTGTTGTCTTTTCTTTCATCATTTATTTGAACTTACCGATGGAAGGGATTGTTGGCAATGCTCTTTTGCAGATCTTATCTGAGCAAAATTTTTCTGCCATTAAGTTGAAGAGGTTCAAGACCCCTGCTAATTAGGATTGGCGGATTGAATTGAAAGTTTAGCAGAGAACTACTTTTTTATATATACATATTCTCAGTACTAAAGCAATTTTGAAGTAATAAACTGTGTTCAGTTAAAGTTTATGTGTTTTCTTCAAATCATTCCTACGAGGAATCAGGAGATTTGAAAAAAGGAAAAGGAAATATGTTTCCATGCTTGGGGACACCATTCACATTGAAGCAATTTTAATTTGTTATAAATAATCATAGATATAAATTTATCTTTGTCATGGTGTTTATGACAGCTTGTCTAAAGTGATGCGCTGGCCTGCACGGGTTTGCCATGGAATCAGTGTTGGCCAGACTGATATGGTATAACAAAGGAAAAACAAATATCCAAAATCAGATCATAATATACCTAAAATGGACGTGATGAGGTCGACATTTTGAAAGTGAGCTGTCATTTTTTTTCAAGTATGTGCTCACATCAGTAAAAACATTATCAGTGTTAGCAGGCAAGCTCCAAAACAAGTAGGAGTGATTTTTTCCCCTGTTTCATGTGATTTATATTGTTTAGACCGCCTCATTTCTGATGGTCTATCAGTTTTGGAAAAAAATAAATTGCATAGGAAGGAATTTTATTTACTGAATAACTATGATGCTGAAATGAACTTTGATATCAAATTCACCATTGGTGACCATGGACTTGTATTCTCATTTCTTCCAGTTCTCATACCAGCTTTGGAGAATGTTTTTTTTTTAGAATCTAACCCTGAAATTGGACAATACTTGTTTTATATGTGGCACGTACTTTATCTTACAATTTCAGTGCCATCATACACCGATATAAAACTAAACGAATCAGCTTCCTTGAGTTTGTTTCTTTTATTGTAAGAAAAGAAAATTGTATCAAATCGATCGCCATCGTGTGGATAAAAAAAATGCAAGGAAAGAAAAAACTTGGTGTTTTAATGTAGATAAATATGAAAGCTGTCAATTGAAGTTTCTTATAATACGTCACTGGACAAAGTTCAAGTTAAGAGATATGGAAACTAATCGGATAACAGACGAAATCTAATACCTAAATGATCGTTCAACTCAAAAAGTCGTTTTGTTTCATTAGTCTTTCCACAACTGAGACAGTCTGCTGCCCCTTTCATCTCAATTTACGCTCAAAAAAGATTTAATTGATAAGAGGTAACAGCTAGAAGGTTGCCTCTGTATCTTTTGCCCTTGTTCCCTCGTATATTCATATGGAAATATATAGTAACTTCTATGATAATCTGTGTGTAGAAGTTCAGGCAATAGCAAGTTTTTTTTAAGACGTTGGATACATATAAAAGATAATACATTGTTTGGATTGATGATTCCAAGTGGGTATAAAACGGATCTTATAAAACAGGTTTAGATGTTCCATCTTATTTCTTCAACCCTCAGAAAAAGGTAATGCTGTCTTGTGGTGTCTTTGGGGGAGAAAGATAGTAACGAGAGAAGAGAGAAAGAAAAAAGAAAACGGAAAAAAAGGAAGAAAGTGACATGGACGGACAAGATATTTATGAAAGTCTTTTCCAATTCATTTCTTTGTCAGAAATAAGTCATGATGTCGTTGAGTCCTTCTGGAGATAGTAAAGAGGGGAAAAGGATGAAGAAAAGAATGAAAGCCAAAAAAGAAAAAAGAAGACATTTATCTTACAGAAGTATATCTCTATTTCACTATCCCGTCTCAAGAACAAGTCATGCTAGTTCTTCAAAGGGAGGGGAATAATGGCAGAAGGAAGAATTGAAATGGGATGAATGAAAAATAGGAAATCATGGAGAGAAGAAAATTGTTCTTATGATGAAATTCTTCCTATTTTCTTTTCCTCTTAGTAACAAATCATGTGTTTGTTTACAAGTTCCTCCAGATTTGATAAAACTAAATGAGTTCTAATACTGCAAACATGTCACGTCATACAATGATTACTGAATTCTGATAAGTGTCATCAGAAACTGGCTGGGGTATTGTCTTGATTCATCTCTTATAATGGATCACTGGATGACGAATAAGGCTTGCAGTGGTAGGGAGAAGGGAAGAATTGAAGTAAGATGAAATGAAAAAATGAACAAAATTAAGACTGGAGTAGATTGATACCGATATCATCAACAACAGCAGCAGCATCCATTCAACGTCTGTTGTTGGACATAGACCTTCACCAAGATACACTGCACTTCTATATCTTAGGCATTACGGAGCCATTGCCTTCTAAATTCGTCTATCTTGTCCCTGCATCTGATTCTCTGCTGGCCTCAGTTGTGAGTTACCTCTGTCCATCGACTGTCTGCCATTCTTGCAACATGGTCATATGTACTCTCTGATGTCCCCGACTCCTATCTTTTTTCATATGTACTGTACACTTATGATCTCTTTATGTGAGGTCCATTATGATATCTCTATGTGCACGTTGCATGGTTCTCAATTTGCTGATCCATCTCTTGATCACTCCATGTTTCAGCTCCAAAAGTGACTATTGTGACGATGAATTGGTTTTATACAATCTTTTTTAGGATTGCTGGGATCTTTTGAAAGGTGAAGTTACGCTTCCAAAGCTTCATTGAGTTTCGTTGTCCTAGTTGATTGTAGTGATCTACTCTCTCCAGTTCTGTGTCCTCGATTTTTATTAGTGTTATTATGTTTGATGTGTTCGTTGCGCATAATCTCTGTCTTGCTGAAGTTCATGTGTAGGCTGACTTTCTTGCATTTTTCATGTGGTTCATCTAGCATTTTGTGGAAGTCTTGTTTCTCTGCAAAAAGCACAATGTTGTCTGCAAGTCTGGGGTTGCCAAAAAAAAATATACTGTCCAGCGATTCACTGGAAAATATCTTGAAATATTTAGTATACAACGATATACGCGAATTAAAAATTATACAACATCCAAACTTAAAATCAAATGTATTTATTATGATTGTTTCGGACAAAAAGGTATTTTTATTTTGTTATATCCAACAAATATCCCAGCAAAACAATGAACAACTTCTGCGGTGAAAGTTACCGTCGCTCTTTCTCTTAGTAAATGAACTCAACCCTTGTTCTATGTCATCACCCGATTATTCACTCGCAACTAAGGTTAGCAATTGATTGTTGATGAGGTCATAACTTGACAAGGTTAAAAATGCTATCGAAATAACATACGGATGATAAGTGGAAAGGTTGATTGATGTCCGCTTGGTGTTACCATAGCTTAATAGGGTTTGTTGGACGGAAAATAGGATTGTTTCGTTGGTTTTGCTCTGTTTGTCAATTGAGATGGCTGGGCTTGGAGCTTCAAAATACAATTTATGGGCGTCTGTAACGATGTCAAAACAAAGAATCAACGGAAATGTTGCCAGTAAATTCTAAGGAGTCGAGAAAAAAAAATGATTTAGAAAAGTAGGTAAATACTTTTGGGAAGACAGATTCCTGATTGACTAAATAAGTGGAAAAACTTCAGGAGTTATTTATGATCCATACTACAAGGAAAACGCTAGTTGTATCGATATCAATAACATTTGGGAGGGTGATATAATGAGAATGTTTAAAGCCTAATCGTACGTAAAAGTATTGAACGCCCTTAACCCGAGGAAATCTCCACAGTGCCCATGTTATCGTTTCAGGGGCCATGTCACATTTGAAGTGAACCATATTTTGAACAGAAAATATTTTCTGTTGTACAATTTTGTGCAAGTCGGAGAAGACCTCAAAGTTTTAAGAGAAAAAAGTGTGTGATCACCAAGTGAAGACTTAAAGTCTGTGATTAAGATTTAGCTTAACGCAACAGTGACCAGAAGAGAAACAAGATTTGGCAAATGAGTTCAAAATCCAGCAAAGGCTGGGCATGTTCCTTTTGTAATAATACCCTTGAGAAATAATCGACTTTTATTGATAGTTTGTCCCATTCTGGACATCTCGACAAATATATTTTTATCGCTGGCATGTAACCACGGTAAACGTACAAGCAAGTGAGCAAGCTCAAACACGTCAACCAGGAAGTGTTGTGATCCTACCATCTCTATCTAGAATTATCCTTTGACAATTTATCAGTTGTGAGAAAAGTCTACGTGGAAAACTTTAATATCAGATGTTGATTTTTTGTCGTTGTTTTTTCAAACCATACCTTTTTAATTTGAAAGAATGACATAATACATTCTATTTTAACATTAGTTCACATTCCAGCTTGTGTCAAACTTACAACTTGATATATTGGAATAATTTTTCTTGAAGTATCAGAAGTTGAGCAAGGGAGAGGGGAGAAGAGTAGTCAGTAAGAATAGGAGTAAATGTATCATTGAAGTCCTGATACTCTCACACCTTTATAAAGCCCAAATCAAAATTTTTGCACTGAAATAAAATAAAAGTTTTAGCTTGTTACCTAAATTTATATAATATTTCCAAGTGCATTTTTAATTAAATAGAGCTTCATGTTGCATCAGTCATCAGGAAAAGGGAATGCCTTCCTTCAATGAAGACTCAGCATTCAAAATCAGGACCTTTTATTGAATCTTAGGAATCAAACAAAGACACCTGATTAAAAAGAAAAAGCAAATATTTTAGCAACTACATAGTTGCACATGTGATTTCCATTATTTGGGCGACTTATTGGTACAAGAGGAAAAAATCATATCTACTTATGATTTTATGACATCCAAACATCCGTCTATATTTAACAAATGTATCCAAATGAAAGAACTGGGATGGAACAGTTATTGATATGCTGTGTATTTAAAGACCTGTAATTTTTAGGTCCATCAATTGCTGTGTTTCGTTCTGTCAAGAATTCAAATGTACGCAATGCATGATTTTTCTCTACAGGTAGTGTAATGCTTTATTGATGGCGGATTTAGACTTTTCTTTATCATTAAATGATGATGCAAAGAACTTATCTAAATAAGCAATTCAATCAAGAGAGTGTTTGAAATTTTTCCACCTATCAAATTTGTTGAATTCATTGTGTAATTTCCAAACTACAGGGCACAAACCTGGCATAAAACGTTCCTCATTTTGTAATGTTGGGAATATTAAATCATCCATGAAAAACTATAAAAAAAACAAAAAAAAAAACAAATCATAAATGTTCATTAAAAAAAATGGTTAAATTTCTTTTCATTTTCTCCTCTGACTTTCACGTATCCACTCGTGATGGGAATTGTGCAGAATATTTTGTCATCATTATCGAGAAGAGATCGACTTTTGAGCGGTATTTTACCTATTTGAGACACATGCCTTCCATTTATAAAGATAATTGTCCGACGAATAGGATACCAAAACGTACTGTACCTACCCTGCACCAGGGAATTGATTTCAACACAATTTTTAGTGAAAATAGCATACAAGTATGCACTTTTCGATGTTTTATGGCCTATTTTCATTCTTTACATCAGCTGATCAGTGGTTATAACATGACGATAAGGTGTGAGAATCTCATTTTAATTCTGTACCAAAATCCAAATCTGGAGCAACATTCAGACAAAATGATCCTATCAGTAGTTATTACGGCAAATCCCAATGCACAAATTTTGTCATAGAATTTACTCATGTTGATGCAATAACTTCTCCCTTTTCAAAACGGTGGAAATGTAATCATAGAGTTGTAGTAATGTATTCGCCGTTTCGCATTTATCTTAACTTGATCTGCCAATCGTTCATCTTCATATCCATCCAAATCGATACTAATTATTTAGTTTACTTAGCATTCGTTGGAGGCTGTGCAGGTTTTCTGCTAAATGTTTTCGGCAAATTTTGGGTTGTTCGGACATTTGCAGCCTATTCATTTATTCTTCAATTCTAGGTTTCAGAAAATTATCTCGAGGCAAATTGCAAAAACATGGGTTCCTTTGTATCACCGTGTCATACCTTTATTAGAATTTGAAAAACGTCTTTCTGTAACCTGGTAAGTTGCTGCAACTGTTTATATGTTGTAGTACTCTCATGTATACAGGGTTTACACCCTGTAGACGGAGAGCTTTCGGGACTATGTGGATTCCAACAGAGTCGAAAGCATTTTCTATTCTGCTGCTCTTTCTTCCACCTAATTTATTGAATGGAGATGATTCATCGTAGATTAGTGTCTTCTAAAGCCACTTTGTCCCAGAGGTTATTTCTCATATAATCTTATTATGATTCGGTTGGTGATAAATTTTATGTTTTGCAGAAGCATTTAAAAACGCGTATAGTTCTGTAGTTGTTGAGTTCCGTCGGATATTCTTCCATATTTAAAAGCACCATGGGTGATGTGTTTTGTTTTAAGTACGTTAAATAGAATAACTTGTTTTCTCTTGTTCTTTCTCTTACTGTTTGCCTTCGAGCGCCTCTTTTTGACTTCTTTTTTTTCTGGTTGTTTGGTTCAATTTGGTGCCGTCAAATTTTTTAGGACTTTAGGGCATTATGAGTTTCCTTGTTTCCTCTGAAATTTCATCAATGGTTTTCGTGTCCCTATGTTTGAAATAGTTATAGCTTCTATCAGACAGATTTCGTAGCTGAGTTCGTAGATGTTGATGTAGGTGTTGTTCTCTTTGGTGATAGTTTCATATCTATTTTTCAAGTTTGGGGGAAAAAGGCAAACGATTTCAATTTCGTGTGGAACATTATCTGCTCTCTTTATTCATGTTTATTTGCATTTCACATTCCACGATTCTGCAATCGTTTCTCATTTTTAATTTATTTTGGGCTTGAACAGTTTTGATGGTGTGGCTTTTGTCCGTTAGGCCGTGGTCTATTTCACCATTCGTTTCATGGCTGGGTGTCCCCTGAATCTATTTTCGTTCCACCATTGTAGTCCTCTTTAGGTGCATACTGTAATGGTGAACGTTTTTAAAAAGTTTTTTTTATTAACTTGCTGAAATAGTAAGATGATTTACTACAGTTTTGATCAACATTGCCTTAATTAGCAATGATTGGTTCTGTACATTTTGTATAATATCAACGACTCACAAAAAATTCATGTGTTAAGAATCGTATTTGTGGTAGTACGTTTGTGCCAATATATACTGGGAAGAAAAGTCTACGGTATTTTCAAACAATGTATAAGAGAATTGCACATGTGTGATGAGAAGCCACTGGTTTCATGTGCAGTCATTTTGAAGATGATATTCGCTTTCTTCTCAATATTTTCAATTTTATCATTTCTCCGGAGACGAGAAAGTTAAGTATTGAGTGTTTAATGCAACTTCATTGAGCTTATGACACCAAAGAATAGGGCAGAATTTTAACATCAATTATCTCTTCTATTAGGGCTCACTTCCTTTAGAGACGGACAAGGATCTAAATAAAAGCACAATGTCAATGATACTATTTCATTCGTACCTATTACACATAGCGCATCAAAAGGTTTACATTGAATGGACAAATCCATTGCTTTATGTATCTTCAAGTGCTATACCCTATGAATTAATCATTATTTCATGTCCAGTCATCATTCGTGTGGGAAAATAAGAGCTTATTTCAGTATATTTCGATGCAGATAGTTATGTAGCTCAGTGGTAGATGTCGTGGGTTTACAACGGATATCGAAATTTTCTTTTACTTTTTCATGGTTTAGTCATGTGAATGTTAGTGTTGCTAAGAAGGTAAAAATCCAGTCAAGATATTCCCATGAATTTTGATATTGATCTAGATGTAGAATTGACGGCAAGTACCTTATCAAACAAAGATGAGCTGAAGACATTGTCACTTTTGTTGAAATCCTCAGGGATGTACATCGAACAGAATCAAGAGAGCAAGGACGTTGAATTTCAGTGAATGTCATTTTCAATGAGGAAATTGGAAAAAAAAGCGGAACATAAAAAAAGACGATAACAACGACACGTACATATAACAAATCCCTGCAAATCTTCAAAGGGTGAACAAATAAAGCTTAAAATTGTTACATGTTCAAAAAACTTTTGTAGAGCTGGGTCAACCTCAAACAACAAAACGCTCCAATTCGTTTTAGAAATAACGATATATTAAAAAAAACATCCTCACATTATTCACCATGGAGCTTAAATGTGTCGCTCACGTGGCAAAAGTGTTTCACAACTTGCTTGACATTAAAACTCGCAATGTAGATCTCCAGAGAGTGAAAAATATAGGATGACGGGACAAATTACTGATATCACGACACTGATGATGGAAAGGTCCAGCTAATTCTAGGAGATCTATGTCCATCAAAAGTTTGCAATGTCAATGAATTATTTATCATATCACAGATGGATATACATATATATACACGCACACACACATATATATATAGAGAGAGAGAGAGAAAGAGAGAGAGAGTGAGAGAGAGAAGGAAAAACATAGGAAGAACTAATAAAAGATATGACAGATTTGTTGATTGAGGGAATTAAAGTATATACTCATAATATCCTCATAATCCATATGTATGTGCTGAGGTTTTGTAAAACTGTAAACATTTGAGACTGATTCATGATACCATTATGGATATATTCATTGATAAGAAGATAAACCTATTGCACAGGTAATACATAATTTTCATGGATTCTCATACTTCATCCATCTATCTATATATCAATCTCCTTTTCCCTCTCTTTCTCTCTCTCTCTCTCTCTCTCTCTCTCTCTCTATATATATATATATATATATATATATATATGGGTAACAATTACTTCAGTATCCAGCGACTGCGCAATGTCATCGGGTATATGTATTTTGTATCATTAGTGAGAATAAAGGATGATAAAGAATATTTCTGTGTATTAGATTAATTGAGATTTCAATCGATTACCAATGCCTGTCCCTCCCACGAACGGTTAAATCGTGGAAACACATTCCACAGTGATGCAGGATACAATATTTCAAAAGATAAATTCATCTAAGTCCTGTTTATTACGAGAGATTGATGAATGTACAAACTGTAATCGAAGGAAATACGATTTTAGATCTGTTTCCCTGTTCCAAGATAAATTGTGATACCGTTGATGAATGAATTAAGCTTTTTGTTCCATTAGCTCTTGTTTATGTGAAGCAGGCAGGAATCCGAGACCAGAATTGGAACAGAGGTATTTCTGTAAATATATATATATATATATATATATATATATATATATATATATATATATATATATATATATATATATATATATATATTAAAAGAATATATGTATGGAAGAATTAAAATAGATAATGATCGAAAGAAAAACTTTCAGAATCTACTCATGTTTAGCCAAATACACATCTGTCCATTTATTCAGGGGTAATACTATGGGGCCTTGGGACCAACGCGGTTTTCAACGGCTAGTGTAACTGTTGTCACATAGGTAGTGGTCGAAATGGTTGGAAAAGTTGACCAAGAAAGACCCGATGAGTAAGCTGGACCAGGTTGAGTTCCATAACTTGTCAGATGGAACATTGTCAACCAATGGTCATTCACCTGACATCTAGCTTTTTTGCTTCCCTCAATCGGAGAATGTGTCCAATAACTGTCGAATGGTCAGCGGTTGATTGATATGCAGAGTCTTAATGATATCCTTCGATTGAATGTTGGCAATCACAAAAAGACATCCCCATCTCCAAAAATGCTGTCTCTGTTCCGTAGTCTTTTTCATCCAACATTTAGCAGCACTTGGTAAATATAACAAACAGTTCTACTTGCGTTGTCGTCATACAACAACATTGCCAGAATTTCGCGTTTCCACTATCTTTGGTTTGGCAACCTCGATTAAATAATCGTCGTATCAATAATAGACTAAGCAACTATGTGACCCGTCAACTAGACCTTTCAAAGATTCTCAGGGCTTGAGATTAGAAGGCATCTCAAAGGATAACACATTTGAAAATGAATGAATGGATAAATAAGGTGTGACACATTGGTTTTGGATTCAGCTAAAAGTGATAAACATGAGATGAAGTCTCATGGTAACTAAACATTACCAACAAACCAAAGTTGCTGTTTTCTAAGCTTGTGTAATTTAGCGAGAGATCACAAGTGTTGAATACCAAATATGTACTGCACAGTTCATTGGTCTGTTTGGCTAGCTCTTCGACCACATTATTTGGCGTTTCCTATACGAAGATGAAGTTAATTTCAGATTCATAATGACTTTTTCAGCTTCTTACTTGCATTTATAGATACACTTGATCCAGTGTGATCATTATTCTTGTTGTACTATTCTACCCATAACTTGAGGAGGGGGGAATATTTTGTGACTTTTCCATGCATAATGGTGTGAAGTGATCGCATTTTGTCACTGATAGAGACATGATTCTAACCACTCAGCTACCGGTGCTCTTGCTGTCTGACAGTAATTCTTGAAAGATCAAAACTGATATTTTAACAGCATCAAGCAGCAACCCAGACAACTAATTGTTATCAATGTTGTTAATCACTTAGAAATTAAACATTGCTCTTAAATTATATTTTGCAACCTACATATCAAAGAAAGAAAATATAACATAATTATCCATTGAGACTATTTCGGCATTAAGCAGTAGATAAATGTATAGCTTGGTGATTCGAGAACAGCATCACGCACACCAGTTATTGCACCTGAAGACGCAGGCAGGAGGGAAAAACTTGAAAGAGAAAAAGATCATATTTTTGCAAATCTTGTTGATTTTCATAAAACCTTATTCATTTCAAAGCATATATATATATATATATATATATATATATATATATATATATATATATGTATATATATATACACACACACACACACACACACATATATATACATACATATGTGTGTTTATGTGTATGTGTGTGTGTATGCGTAGTGTTTGTGTTTATGTGTATGCATACTCTTTGTGTCCTGGTTACTTAACAATAGTGTGATGTAAAAGCAGTAAATGTTGAATTAAAAGAAAAAAACAATAACTTTGCGACGGCTAATGGATTCAAAATCATGAACACCTTCTTCAAGAAGGGACCCAGTAGGAAATGGACTTGGAGGAGCCCCAATCACGAAACAAGAAACGAAATAGATTACATCCTAACGGACAAAAACGATATCGTCAAGGACATCCAAGTCCTAATTCAAGTCAATGTAGGCAGCGACCACAGAATGGTACGATGTAAAGTACAAATAAACACCAATAAAGAACGCAGGAAAATGTTCCATACAAAACCGCAGCCTCTAAACATACCATAGCTCGAATTGAAGAACAGATTCAGAATTCTTACTGAACAAGACAGCACCAACATCAACGAACTAAGCAGCAAAATGACAACGTCAATAATTGAAGTAGCCTCTACATTCAAGCCAATGGGCAAACAACCCATTAGCAAAATCTCGGATGAGACTAAAAATCTCATGGAAAAATGCAGAAACCTCAAGCCACCGACAACAACGAGGGAGAAAATTGAAGAGGCTGAACTAAACAAATTAATCAAGAAGAAACGAAGAGAAGACAGAAGGAGATACACAACGGCAGTCATTGAATCAACTCTTGAAAAAGGTCGGGGCTTCAAAGCTATAAACAAACTCCTCAACTCGGGACGAAGGCAAATAACTAGCATACTTGAGGAAAATGGAAACCTAACAACAGACAGAGACAGGATTGTCGAACGCGCCAAAGAATTCTACCAAAAACTTTATTCGTCCAAACAAGGACTGCAAAACAATGAGCAAGATACGCAAGACACGGGCAAACAACTAGAGGACTTCCCAAAAGTAACCCCGTGGGAGGTGAAGGAAGCCATTAAACAGACAAAGAAAGGAACTGACCCTGGACCAGACAACATCACCATCGACCTACTCCGAAAAGTAGGTAAAACCATCAATAGGAAACTGGCCGTCCTCTTCAACCTGTGTCTAAAACACAGTAAAGTCCCAGACGATTGGAATACTGCTATCATAATGCTATTATATAAAAAAAGGAAACCCGAAAGACCTCAACAACTATAGGCCTATAAGCCTACTCAACTGTGTATATAAACTTTTCACAAAGATCATCACCAACCGAATCACAAAAACACTCGATGAAAACCAGCCACGTGAACAGGCTGGCTTTAGAAGAAGCTACTCGACCATGGACCACCTGCACTCGATAAATCAACTGAAAGAAAAAGCAGCAGAGTATAGATTACCACTTGCCGTAGCATTTATCGACTTCAAAAAGGCGTTCGACTCAGTAGAAATCCCTAAGGTCATGGAAGCCATCAGTCGGCAAGGTGTAGATCCAGTATATGTTGAAGTGTTGAAACATATATACAATCACAGCAGCTCATTTATCAGGCTACATAAAGACTCGGACCCCTTCCAGCTCCAGAAAGTAGTAAGACAAGGTGATACCAGCTCACCTAAACTCTTCACAGCCTGCCTCGAGATGATCTTCAGAAGGCTAGACTGGGAGAGTAAAGGAATTAAAATAGACGGCGAGTATCTGAGCAACCTCAGATTCGCAGACGACATAGCCCTTTTCGCAGAGAACCTACACGACCTCCAACTAATGATAATGAGGAGAGCAAGAAAGTCGGCCTGCACATGAACTTCAGCAAGACGAAGATCATGTGCAACAACCACATTGGAGATAAGAACACTAAGATCGAAATCGAGGACACAGAACTCGAGAAAGTAGACCACTACATCTACCTAGGGCAACGAATCTCCATGAGACCCTCAAAAGAAGAAGAAATCAAGCGAAGAATCACACTAGGATGGCAAGCCTTTGGCAGAGCTAGCTCAACCTTCAAAAATAATAAGATCCCATTAATCCTAAAGAGAAGGGTGTATAACCAATGCATCCTCCCAATAGTCACTTATGGAGCTGAAACATGGAACTTAACCAAGAAACAGACCCGTAAGCTGAGAACCATGCAACGTGCACATGAAAGAATAATGTTTATGAATCTTTATCCATCTCCAAATGTCGTTCACTTGTAGGCTTGCATGTCATCTCATAGGAGAATTCGCTTGATTATTCATGAGTTGACGTGCGTTTGAAAGTTCTGCCTGCAAAGCCTACATAATTTGAAGATTTGATTCAGACTATGATATACATCTGATGGCTATAACTTTTTCTACGATTCACAAACATTGTTATTTATACATTATGACATTTTGAACTCTCACGAGATTTAAATAGAAGACTTGTTCATGTTTTCAAGAACTGCCATATCACACATACGAGAAATACGAGAAATGTATTTGAGCTTTGCCCAATTTACCGATTAGGTTTCCTGCCAGAGACGCAAAATCCTAATTCTGACTAGTACTTTGGGATTGTAATTTTCATTCTCCTTAAATAGGATATATTAGACCTCCTTAACATGAGTATACTTTTGAACTTGTCTATCACTGTTTCCCAACTCTTGGTTGTTAGTCTTGTTTTATAAACCCCCCCCTGCCATTCTAGTCTCATTGATATTACAGTCCAATTCCTGCTTTTATCTGTCATTGGATTCTGTGTTGTTTTGTGGTCTCTCCATCCGATGTTGAGCATGATTTCACATGTGCACGTCCCATGGTTCTCACTTAAAGTGTCAATCTTTTGAATATGTTTCAAGTTTCAGCTGCAAAGATGTCAGTTGGAAGGATAACTTATAGACCTTTCTTGAAATTCCTTTCCCTCCAGTTAGAAGCAAAAAATGGAAATCAATTTGTGTAATAAAACTTTCACTCGATGATCTAATAGATGTTTACAATATATCAAATGTCACATAAAAGTTCAGGTGTACAATCGGCTAATTTGCAAAAATTAATGAGGTTTATCACGATAAATAGAAGCAAGAATATATATATATATATTGGCTTTTCTGAATGCATTGTCTTTACACAAACGTTTGCTGATTCTGGCTCGACTGCATAATATTTACTGTGTTAATGATAGTCTGATACACAAATACAAGTGTGAGGCAGAGACTAAGGTCAAATTCACGACACTCGTGATTATCTCTGTTGGTTGTTATTGGTATGTTTGTGAAGGCTTATCATCGTTTTAATTTAAATTCTTACCATGGTTCCCGCAGATGTGGTTGTGTACCCGACTGAAAAACACCCATTCTTCCCCAGTGCTTTCTGCAAGGTTGGTGCAAAACTCACTGGTACGAATGATCGGTATTCTAGCCCAGTTAGAACGTTTCTGATCAAAAAGACACTTTCCACACGCGTGCGACATCTTTCTCTTTTTTCCAAACTCCCATTTACGTTTTCGCTGCATCGAACCATCTTATCACAGGAAATAGATAACTTAAGTATCATCATAACTGTTAGTAATTTATTGAGCAGCAACAGGGGTGAGTTTGTGACGTCACTTCTTAAGTGTTACAGCCATGAGTATTAGTCTCACTCAACCTCGACTCTTACCCACTCCAACAGACAAATTGTATCCAGATTGCCTTGTTGATGCAATGTGCAGTACCCATTCATTGGGAACAGCTCAAATAAATGGTCTCATTACATTCTTTTTGCACTGCAGTGTCAGTAAAGTAGGGATGATGGAAAAAAAAGATTCCATAAATATCAAATGATGAACCATGAACTTTCTTATCTGCCACCCTGACTTTCCCTCATTCAGTTCAGAAGGTTATGAGAAAAATATGTGTAGGACAATGTATTAATCTTTGAATCTTTTCATTCATTGTGAATGAGTGAATGGAAGATTGGTTGATGCAACATTTACAATGCTACAAAGGATGACGCCTAACAAATTGCACTTCACATAAACCAGTTGGTTTTTATTCTTTGGTAAATAAACTGGAATTTTGAGATTCAAATTGACTTATCAGATATCTTCTAAGCTCGGCGCTGACGGGAACTTAGTGATGATCGGATTCACATTTTCTGTTCTTTTCTTTTCATTTAGGTGAAAGGGTTCAAAACATTTCTAAAAAAGTTTTATTGATATTCAAGTTTCAATTGAAGGACACTTATTGAGCATCGAAGTTACCTCTGAGGAACAAAACTCATCTGGGTCTGGTTAAAAAGCTAATCCAACATTGTCTTTTTTTGACTATTGTTGCCTTCTGTCAGACTAGGCGTAGATGAGTTATCGTATAGAATGTCTGCAACGACGCAATTTTTGCAATCTGCTGCCAGTGAATGTGTGTCTTGTAAAAGTCCATTACTGTCTCGTCTTAGACTAATACATGCTCAGTAAATCAGAAGAGACACGTTGAATGGTAAATGGATTTTGGTATATCACAAGAATCAGTGAAAAAATATAAATCTGCCGTGAGAGATTACTGAGGTGCATTAGTATGGCGTCAGTTCAGCCTAAGTTTTGGGGGAAGAGACAGAATTGTGGACGATATCGACCATTTTTCTGTTCTTCAGATATGATGACGTAGTTTCAATACTGTTCATCAACTGCCTTGTCATGCAAATTGTATCAAAGTTTTAAAAAATGCATCCTTGGTAATGATCCCCCATTAGTGAATTCCAGAATTGATGACTATGAGAAGACTTGGTCGTTCATTGAGTGGCTTGGGGCATGAATTTGAGTTTGTTTAGCAAATATATTTTCTATCATATATATATATATATATATATATATATATATATGTATATAAAGAGAGAAAGAAAAAGGGAGGAGGAGAGAGTCTTATCTGCAGATGACTGTTCCGTCGTATTACGATTCTCAAGTATGGGCACACCACATCGTACAAGAAAGTTGAAATATTTTATGTCCCTCCACTCTATGAAATTTTATTCTCTTTAATTGAAGTATTAGTAAAATAAAACACCAAATACAAAAAAACTATTTGAATAAATTCTGAAAAGTGTTACAAGAACTATTATGAATATCGATATTCATGTGTCGGTTCCCTAAATAAGAGCTGTGTTTTTATCCCACCAATTAACAATTATCATTTTATTTATGATTACTTGAATGAAAAGATTTCTTTTTTATGCAGTTTACTGCAACTGTTGAAATGAAATGACAAAATTACGAATTATATTGAACAGATGACCAATCTTGAGTGTTACACTAACCATAATTCCCTTGAAACAAAAACTAACATTCATTTCTAATGTGTCATCTTTTTTTTTCCCTTAGTTTCTGCATTTCTAAGGAAGTTTGGTACCGATATCATTTCTGATCTAGGGTCAAATAAACTGCCGTCCTAATATCACGTTAAATTTGAGTCACAAGTTACATCTAGTGAGGCAGAGAGTTTTTACACACGAAGTGAATCTACGAAGACACATGGTCTAACATTAGCAAAGATTATTAAGCGTACGCTTCGATATGTGTTCGTCTGCTTCATAAAAAATGTGTTGATTTGTTCAATTGTGCTATGAAAAGGAAAGGTATTTTGTTGTGACTCCCTTGCTCAAGATTCATTGCTGTCAACTGTGGAGAATTTTCATTTCACTCATTGAAATCTCAATTTCTTGTTTTTCTTAATTTCCTGACGCCTCATATCCTGAATGGTTTTGCTAACGGAGAACCAAACATTCAAGTGAAGGGTAACATGGATATCAAGATTTAAACTATGTCATTAGTATAATTTGTACTTGATTCTCTCATTAGGAGAAATGTGATTGCTCCTTTTTTAGTACATAATTGAATGCCTCACTCATAATGGAATAGAGAAATGATATCTTTGAAATCAACGTAAGCCTTGCCATGCTAAAATCAGCCAAAACAGATTGTCGAAGAAAGTCAACATATCTACACACACACACACACACACACACACACACACGCACACACACACAAGGGCATGCGTTGTATTGATACATGTTTGTGTAATATACTCTTATGTTTAGTATATATATCTGAAAACACATATGAACTCTGATCAAGTTCATTCACAAAATATTGAAAAACGTCGCTAATGTGAGAGATAAGAATCCGTCTAAGTGAACTTGACTAGGACTGTATCAATCTATCTATCTAACAAAAGACCTATAAACTTGCGTAAATGAACCAACAAATAGAAATATTCATCAAAATTTATGAAAAAATCAAAACATTGTCATTTGAAATACAGAGAAATCATACGCCATACACATACTGCATGTGCATATGTGTGCATGCATGTGTGTGATTTGTATGTGTGTGTGTATGTGTGTTTGTGCACGTATGCATAATTTGCAAACAATGTCTGTCTTTTGTTAATCACTGTAACGCCTTTCACAGGGAAGACTGTTCAGATTTAACACGAGTCTCCGAGCGAAAAATGTCTGGATATATCTTGGCATCGTACTTCAGAACCATTAAATGGGGTTACTGAATGAATAGTTGCTTTACACTGTCTGCACGAAAGTAATTTGTGTATTTTCAAAAGTACAAGAGCGATTAACTGATCATAGATATTAATCACAGTTAAAAAATATTTTTGTTATGTAGTATCAATTCATCAATGTCTTCTTACTTAGTGAATGCTATTACATTATTGTAATATAACTGCTAGAAAAGTATATAATCGTTTATATAAAACAACGTTTCATTCATCTACCAGTTCAGTATGCTTCTGTGTTTATGTTGATACCTACCAGACATACTTTGAACTAAAGCTGAGGGTTATCTCTGCAAATTTAACCGAGGAACAAAGGAAATACCTTACTGCTTCAGCGAGTGCAGCTCAGAAACGTAGCCCCACATCTGGTGGGATCATAATTTGGGCAGGGATAGATAAGTGGATTAACAATTTTTCAATTTGCTACTCATTGGTGGAGGAATTCGTCCAGGGAAATTGATGCATTCAGGATCTCCGAACTTTGGAGTGGCAACACGTGTACAGAAGATGAAAAAATGGCTAAAATAAATATATAAAATGCAGGAAGTGATTAACCCAGTGGCATAACCTGACGCTTGTCTGATAGTAATTTATGACGGTTGAATACCAGTGACATGGACTGGTGTTTGGGTCAACAAGGAAGTCAGGATCTTGAATGCTGATTTCCCAATTGAAAAAATAGTTCACCATTTTCCCACCTCCAACACTTAACCATTTGTTTTTGAATTATCCAAGCTTTGTACCAAATCAAAGTTGGACTCTAACACAATATCCAATGCAATGTTGATATCTTTTAATTGAAGCATTTGACAAAAGTCAACTCGTGCGTAAATGTAGACAGCAATATGTTCAAGAATTTCTTTACATGTGGAATGATATAAACTATGAACGTATGAGTGTGTAAAGTGAGTGCATTTCATTGATTATCCCATTTAATCTACTGGTCCTACGGAGTATCAGATCAGAGGGTAAACTAAAGTAGTTTTTAATTATGCTTTATCAGTTTCCAATCAGCCTAGAGCGAGAAAAATTGTTCCAATGGTATTTTTGGAAGAAAAAAGTCAAATATACTGAAGATAGTCAGTTATTTGCATTGCTCTGAATAATTCCGTGATTTGATTTTCAGCTAAGCAAGCAATCAAGAAATCAAGAGTACACCCTTGAAGTGACTCACCCCCTGTCCAAAGAAATAAATCAAATAAAAAAAGAATCAGAACGAACAGAAATACACGAAATGATGATAATGATTAGAGTTGAAAAGATCAATGAAAAAAAATATAGCTTTACATATTTTATGTTTTACAAATTTAGAGACACTGACATTTATTGATTTGTAAATATATCATCAGTGGAGAAACTGAACTACAAAAAAGGTTTTTGGCCAACAAATTATGGTTTGAAACTTGTTATTCAAGGGAATTACCTGGAAACGTACATACATTTCATGTAACTACTGGTATATTAAGAAAGAAGAAGTGTTCTTTCCAAAGGGCCAGGCAACTTACATATAGCTATCTCATAATTGTCAATGATATGAACCCCATGATCAAAAGCAAAACATCTTTGCTAATGGCCATTTGTCGAATCTAAGATCTTAATATTCCATCTTTCCAGGATAGAACTTCCTTTGGACACATCATATATTAATTGGAGTCAGTTGTACTCTTAAGAAAGAACACTTTTCTCCAACACCTCGACAGACGAAATAAGAATTAATTGAAAAGTAAAAAACGAATGATAGCTGTTTAGGAGAGGAAAACGGTGGTGAGTATCAAATATTCAAAACAATCAGAGTGTCCGTCTTCAAGTCAATCTTGTTGGTACATTGTAAAGGGTACACTCGACTGTTATCTGGCATATTGATGATGCCAAAATGCAAGAAACAGCAAAAGGCAACACCAGACAAGAGTGACCATCGAGAAGCAAAGGGATGCAATAAAATACATTATAAAAAGGGGTGGGGGTGAGAAATTAAAGAGTTCCTGTCTGATATTAATGTTATACGTTGATTAAAGCAATTGATACTGAAAATAAATGCTAGGTATGCTTCACTTGTAATTACCATCGGCTGCCTCTCTTTGCTGCTACTTGCAAGTAGCAAAAAGTATCTTTCATGATTTCTTTATCATTCAGCAATTCAGGTAAGGGAGTATCAGTTGTTTCTCGTGATAAATGATATATTGGCATTACCTCCCGTATTGTTGTACAACCTGTTATATTAGGAGAAGATATTTTTCGATCATGTGACAATGTGTAAATTTTGATGAAATTTATAATATTTCTAGGATTTCAACCCAAAGTTTATAAAAATTGCTCTCTAACATCGACAACTGAGTTACGTTCTATCAGAATTTCAATCTAATATACGGCAGTGCTTCATTTGTTATACATATATGATAATACGCTGGAATCCAATGTGCATGGTTATCTCCCTTGTTAAACGAGTCTAAACAAAATTTATGGTGAAAAGTAATCTTCATGGCGTGTTTTGTCAACATGAAATTGTTTGCTTTCGTAAAAGTATATTATCGGCTAAGAAAGCTAATGCTGTGGCTAGCTTAAAGGAGTTATCATTTACCATTTTCGAATTGAAAATTGGAAGCTTATATATATATATATATATATATATATATATATATATATATATATATATATATATATATATATATATATATATATATATATATATATGGATACAAAATTGTTTTTCACGGAGAGATATGAAGCCTGCTAATGAAGATGGAAATTCATAAATTTTTCTGCAATGTAATTTCAAAGATCATATCTAGAGGAAAGAAAAACTTATTCTGTTGAAGTTTCTCCTAGATTTCTTCTTTTGCCTTCCTATGTCTATGCCCTACTTCCTATTCTCACTCAAAGTATTTTCATTTTTCTTCTCTGAAAAAGAAGTAAACATCAAGCAGAGCTAATCTTGGTTTCGTTTTAGAAAAAATCAATGCATTTTGCTGTTCTGAGACAGAAATATTTTCTACAAACTGACATTGATCAGAAAAGGAAATATTTAACAATTTGAAAAGTGTTCGTCTAATTTTTCTGCCTCGGGTTGTTTTTTTAAAATCCGTTTTTAAGTTATGGCGACTATTAAATTTGCTATGTTCACTTTGAAATCAAATGTTATCCCACCGATCTTACACTGAAGATTAACGACATTGAATGAGTACAGCATTTGGGGAAGAGTTGATACGATCAAGTCTACTGCAGTGATGTGATTGGCTACATGATTGATAATGATGCCGGCAATTCTCCACTTAATTTCCAGTCTTAACCCCAGAAATCTGACGTTAAGATTCGAGTAAATCAAATATAGTGATCCTTTTGATAATTGTTATTCGAACTCCTATTAAAGTGAGTTTGGAAGTTTTTTTATTCTTTTCTCTTGAACATCTTTAAAGCATGCATTTGAACTTATAGTAACAAATATACAAAAAAAAACAAAACAAAAAAAGGCTGGATAAGAATTCGAATTTAGGTTGGGACTACATTGGTTTCATTTCTAAAATCCCCATCTTGTTAGACAGCAATGATGAAAATGAATGCAGAATAATCTCCGTTTGCCAATTCAAATTTCAATGATGCCAACTGTTACGCCACTTTGATGACGTATATATTTCGAAACCGTAAGGAAGATTAAAATGTTTATTTCATAAGCAAATATTGTTTCTGGAATTATTTCTAGAGATATGGTGATACAGTGTTGACAATGCAATTATTAGATTCAGCAAAATCAATGGGAAAATTGAATTAGATGAATCTTACAGGATTCCAATGCAGAGGATTGGATTTATTATCCAGGATAAATACAAATATAGATACTCCAATATTCATTTATAGTTTGTAAATTCAATAAACATTTAATTAAACTATATGTATATATATATATATATATATATATATATATATATATATATATATATATATATTATATATATATATATATATATATATATATATATATATATATATATATATGTATATATATATATATATATATATATATATTCGTGTCTTTACATCAAAGAACGGAAAAAAATTGAAAATTAATTTGATCAGCTACGATAGTTCAATAGATAAAATGACCCGTCCACAAAAATTGACATGTTGTGAAAGTTAGAATGCTCAGGAATGATAGAGGGATAGGTAGGGGAGGCATTAGAGATTGATATTCTTAGTACATATGGAGCATCAAAACAGTGTATATATGGGAAAATGTCAGATCAAATCAAGAATAGAGTTAGTTTCACTTTTGGTTGGAGTCATGTTAACAGGGAAATGAAATAAAATATATGTTCATTGTTAATAGAATCTACATTTCTTTGTTGCATTCTCCCTCTCTAAACCTTCATTTTCTCTCTTTTATTTTCATCTGTTCTCTGGACCCTGTCTGGTAATCTCTCCCTCAAAATGTTTCTATTCTTTTTTATCCCCTCCAGTGCTTTTCATTTCCTTCCTCCTTGGAAAGTCTTTATTCAAGCTCTCTCCCTCTCCCTCTTTCCCTCTCTCTCTTTCTCTTCGAATGTTTTTTCTGTCTATTCTGTTGTCCATGTTTTGCCCCCTTCTCTCTCATACTTTCTCATGTCCATCTCTTTTATAGTCCATTCTTTCTCTCGTTCCTTTCTTAACTTTTTCTCTTATTCATAACTGCTTGTACGTGTGTGCCCTTGTTTATTCATATATGCATGTATGTGCAGAAAATTCATTAGAAAAAAAAGCAGAAAAATAATAATAATAATAATAATAATAATAATAATAATAATAATAATAATAATAATAATAATAATAATAATAATAATTGAACATTATTATTATTATTATTATTATTATTATTATTATTATTATTGGTGGTAACCGCTGGAGTTTGAGGGACAGCAAGTCCCCTCACGTCTCCAGCCCTCCTCTCCTAGTACTCTTACGTCGCAGTAATTCTGCGATTTACAGTTTCACACCGGTTGCCAGGTGGTTATCGCTGGAGGCTGAGTGACAATAAGTCTCCTCAGGTCTTCAGCTAACGTCTCCTCTCTCTTTCACCTATCATGTGTCGGGAGAATGTCTAAGGATTGTAGATACAACTTTATCTGCTGTCTACGATAAGTTAAATAAATGAGATGACATTGACAGACCATGTCTGCTCCGCTTTGTATTCACTTCAAAGTCATCTGCTAAAGATAATTTAGATAAAGAGAATAGAGGTAAAGTGGGGACTAACAGGAAGATAGAAAACAACCATTTGGAATTGCAAGTTAATTCCCCGATCGTAAAAATTGGTGTTAAATTGCACACCATCCTGACAGTGACATTCGATACTGTTGTAGGTGATGTAGTTGAAATGAAAATAGCAACGTCAGTCAAAAGAATAAACATAACAGACCGGTTAACATCAATGAGGAGAGGTATTGGACAGCTTGTAATCGAAAACCATCAGGGAGTGACATCACAGCAGTGGAAACAGTTCAGCATTGGTTTAATAAGCAAGTCAATATCAATTTGCATTTTCCTGGGTGAATGTTGATTGATCAGTTTTCAAAACTTCGTAAGATAGCATTTTAAATGCTGATTTTCAAATGAAGTAAGCCTACCTGACTTTGTTTATTGTTTCAACTTGAACTCCATTCTATTGTCTCTATACAAACATTTCATGTGTTTTATTAGGATCAACTTCCTGAATATAAAAATCTCATTGTTTTGACCGTTGTTAAATTTTGAATTGTATTTTTTCTATCCTAAATTTTAGTTGTGTTCCATTGCAACTATTCAGATCATCAGTCTATGGATAATATTGAAGGACAGAAAGTGGAAATAAAGTCCAAACCTTTTCTGAGACTCAAACTCACGTCATTCTTGTCTCGTGAAATATATTTCTATCACCGCTGTATACTGCCTGAGGTACAAAGCTTTAGAAGACGGTCAATTGTATTTATACTTTCCTCGTTTTTATAATGTCTGACTTGATATTCAGTTGTGTAACAGCATTAGTGTGAGTGCTCGTATGAATCCTCCCTCAAAAGTGACAAAAAGATGATCCATAAAAAACCTTCAAGAGAGAATAAATACTAACATTTTTAGCTTAAATCAATAAATGAAGAAGGGTAAGTCATTCAAAACCTATATTTAGATATAGTTTGCGTTGAAGAAAAAGTATGATTCAGCAATGAAGTTTCCCTACGGGTCAGGACAGAAAATGAAATCGTTTTTTGACAAGATATTAAGATTTGATTGGCATGTTTCGATGTTAAAAAAAAAAATAAAAATAAAAAGGCAGAATATTTTCCAACCTATCCGATATTAATCTCCAGTTTCTTATCTGTAACGTAGCTGACATATTTTGATATCAGCTGAATAGGTAATGACACGAGAGCATTTTTATTGTAGAGTATGCGTCTGTGGGTCCACGTATCTAAGTCAAGCTTTGAACGGAGTACTAAATAGTTATGTATCAATTCATATCTTTCTTATATGTGTTGCAATTTTCAATAGTTATATCTGTGCATTATAAACATTTCAATGGGAATAAATATTTTAATATAATATGTCACGTGGCATCTTCATGTTATTCAAACTCAGGGATATCTCTGTTATTAATAAACGAGAAAAAAAGTTGGATTAGGCTCAAAACCTGTGTCGTAGTTAACACTAATTTTGGTGCCATTCATCATCAACTGCCTCTTGAAATAAACCATTTATTTTCACATGAATGAAAAAGTCTTGGTTCCAAAAGCAAATGCGGTCCTATCTAACGACAGCAAGAGGAAGAGGTAGATTCATTCCTCTTCTAGAAGCATTAATGCGGAGTGAATATGGATAGATCTGGCCAAAACTCAAAGACATTTAGTCTGGCAAACTTTTCAGGTAATCCAATCTTTTCTTCGAAACTTAGATCGTTACAAAACATTACAGCAGTTTCATTTCATGACTTTTCAGTCATCATATGCGATATCTTTAAGAGGAAAGATCGATGATAGAGACTCCTTATCTTTAAGGATATTAAAACTAAACAGGGCTGTAGATATAATTTTCCGAAACGCTGTCTGAACATCAAAGGTAGGAAGAAAAATTGGATTTTCTTGACATGAGTTTGTTGACGATTCCTCTATGTTATTTCTATGCATTCAATCTTATTCAGCGAAAAAAACTTGATAACTCCCTCAGACATATCCTGCAAATCTTGTATGGCATCTATACGGTCATTCTGAGATGATTTATTTTGTTCATCTTTTTGAAATTTGCACAAATGTTAGATTCTTATTTTATTGTATCCTTTCATTAATTTGGAACTAGAAAAATCATCTCCGTCAAGTTCATCCTTAGAAAAAGATCGAAATAAAAATCTATTGAATGAACTTTACATACACTGAAATATGAATATCTGAAATGTAAAAAAGTCTTGACGGTCAAATCTATGTTAAATGGAGATTACACGAAGAGGTCACGTACCAAAGACACATTTCCCATTTTTTTTTTTCAACTTTATAGTTTGAGTCAAAGATGATGTAAAATGTAGCTGATTATACCAGGAATCAACATTAATGAATTATATCCTTATTTTAAAGTTGAAGAAACTCTAAACAAAATGTAAGGTTAGTCAGTCTTTGCATTTGCATGCGTCTTTGTCTATACCTTTCCCATGATCATGTATCATATAAAAAAAACGACCTGATCTTGACTGAAATTACATCAAAAATGTTAAAAAATAGAAAAAAATGCTTCCATATAAAAATAAATATAGAAATTCCATCCCATGACCTGTTACATGGTATCATAACAAACTGTTCATATAAAATGGTTATTCATGACCATAAGTATTGACTGTAAAACAAAATTTTAATAGTCACTTTTTGAAATTTGAGAAGTAACTATTTTTCTGTGTTTGATAGGACACCTTCATTATGAATCTATTTAAAACTGATGTAAGGGGATAGAGAAAATCCTCCTCATCATCATGTCATCAACTATTATAGGCTGACTTCTTGCACTAAAGCTTTTCCAATGACGACTGTGACTGTGCCAACTGCAATCATTCGATACCATTGCTCCTATTTTATCCCTCTACATCTTGTCTTAATTATCTTCATTTATGAATAATACATGTTTCATGTGGAACAGCGGATTTATAAACTAATAATGAAACAGCATTATCCGTATTTCTATTATTATTTGAACCATCCTCATCATGGTTGTTTTTCATACAACTTTTCGGCCGTTGTACTCTACGGCCTTCATCAGGTATCATCTGCCAGGTGTGGGGAAGTAACGAACCGAACCCTTTGTTTAACCGACGGGGGTATATTGTCCGCACGCCCCTCTTAGCTTTAGTAGTAACATTATTGTCTCACACTGGGATTGAACGTAGAACCATCGGATAACTTGCAGCAATTTTGTCTGATTCTGTGACCACTATGTTATGTGTCAACATGCACGATAAGATAATTATGATTCCTCTGATTATTAAGAGCAAATGTCAACCCCTTCATTACATACACAATAACCATCATTCATTCAATTGATACGTTGATGTCTACAAAGTTGGAAACTGAATTGAGAAGGAAAAATAATCGGAAGATTTTATAGCAAACGTGAAAAAAAAACAATATGTTATTGAGATTTGCAAAACAACCAATACAATACACTTACTACTGATAGCCCTGGATCCAATATCACCATTAATCTATCACTTCATGATTTATAGCCATATTTCATAAAATAAGAACATCTGCCACCCTATAATCTTTTGTGTATAGGTTAACTAAGGTGGATACATTTATTCTCACTGTATTTTTTTTTACAAAGACGATTCCGACACAACTTCCTCAGTTCTTTCATTTTAGTCACGATTGCTATCCATTGTCTTACAATTTTGCATGTTCACTCAAAAGCTGTTCACACATTTGACTTTTTTTTGGGGGGGGTACTTTTCCACAATTTACTTTGAAAATGACATTATTTGAAGTTATAACACCGTCGATGCAAAATCAGTCACTGATATTTTGAAAGATAATAACAATGTTAATAAACCTGAGTAGTCAAATATACAGGTAATTCAAAAATCAGTGCTTCATATCATGGGAATATGAACATGACAAATAAAACATTCATGCTCGCTATGTATTGGCAATTAAACACACAATTATGCTGTTATCTTTCTATCAAAAGTCTAAAAAATCCTCAAACATCAATCAAATATTTCTCTTTAGAGCCAACTATACGAATGGAAAATTTTGAAGTATTCACCCATTTTTACGTACAATCGACGGATATATTGAATGGTGGGGTATAAAATCAAAGTGAATCATAAGAGCAGATATCTTTTTTTCTTAATGAGTTTAAAATTATTGTTTGAATCGACTTCATCCCTTTTTTTTGCAGGAATCAAAGTGAAGAAATAATATATTGCATCATATTCATGAATCAATTGTTATTGAACTTCTTTCTCACAGCACGATAATTTGCGTCAGTTATCTTTCGAGTGCGTCACATATTTTTTTCAAATCTGCATATATGTAATCCAAGCCTTGAACGTAACGGGTATAGCGTCCGTCTTACTCGTGTCAAAGTTGTTAAGTAGGCAAAATAAAACTTTGAAAAATATATCATAACAGAAACGGAAGAAAGATTCAAGTTGAAATCATGGCTAATCCTGGAATTTCACACTTCTTAGTTGTCACCTTTAATATAATTAACAACACCAGTGAGCCAAAAAACTGTCATTGAGTACATCAACACCTGCTCCAACCACCAAAACTAAATCATTAAAAATTCCTCAAATTCATAAGAAATAGACTGAATTCTAAAAATCATATTATATCTAATTAAGTGAGAAATAACGAAAAAAAAACCCAAAGAATAGTGTTTTTCACTAAAACCGACTTTGTATATAATGAAAAAGTGAAAGGAAACAAATCAACGGCAGAAAAATAAAGGTTAATGATTCATCTGGTTTACACTGCTATTTCAGCTACCATCAAAAAATTCTTTTGTAAAATATTCATCCAATTGGTATGTAATTTATAACCACAAGCAAAAATACATCAACATTATAGTCTAAAAAATAAAAAAGAAAGAAAGGAATCTCAGACAGGGCTGAAATATTTGCATGTATGGGTGGCAAATTAGTACTGTTCTATATATATATATATATATATATATATATATATATATATATATATATATATATATATATATATATATATATATATATATATATATATATATATATATATATATATATATATATATATATATATATATATATATATATATATATATATATATATATATATATATAATCCTTTCTAAATGAATCTAATAAGGTGTTATTTTTTATCCTACTTTCTCTTTGTTCGATGGCCTGTAGGAGGAATTCGGGAAAATGAACTCGTTAAGGCATCGAATACATCAAAAAGCGATTCATGTCTTGCATAACTGAATATGGGCGAATACAAAATGAATCACAAGAACGATTCAATGAAAAATCTCAGGATAAAATAAAGAAAGATAGGAAGGCAAAACTAATGTTGTCATTTCAATCCTCTTCAGGAAGATAAGAAAGGAGGAATGAGAATATAGAGGAAAAAAAGAAAGAATAAAAAGGAACAAGTAAAGATCAATTTCGATTCATTTCTATTCTAGGAAACCTTACACTTCTATTGTTTTGACAAAATCAAAATAAGTTCAATCTGAGATTTTCTCACGGGGGTCGGGGGATGACATGGGGACGAAAACAGAAGGGAACGAGGGAGGAATGATGGTTGGGAGAAAAAATGAAGAGGGAAAGAGAGAATGAAAGAGAAAAGAAAGGTAGAAATAACGAAAGGAAGCGAGGGAAAAAAGAAGCGACTCAAAAGAATATAGAAAAGGAGAAAACACGAAAAAACAAGTGGAAAAAGGAAGGATGCATAGGTAAATAAAAAAGCAGATGACTACAAATCTTAGTCCGGTACAAAGTCAAATAAAATGGCAGAAACTGAGGTGAAAACTTACTATTTACAACTTGCAAGATTTACATCCTAATTAGCATTAAACAGCATATATTCTCTTACATTAAGTGAGGACATCTATCTGTGTTCGTGTGTGTGTGTGTGTGTGTGTGTGTGTGTGTGTGTGTGTGTGTGTGTGTGTGTGTGCTGGTGGACGTGCCTGCATTGATTCACTTTCTTTCCTACTATGAATAAACTTACCCCGTATTCAGTCACGTTTCGATCACCGGGATTTGCTTTCTCAACACCCTTGTTTACCAGCACCGAGGGTAACAATTGATAACAACTATTGAAATCGTCACAACTCAACAAAGTCAATACCACTGGCTACATGCAATTTGAACGGCATGGGGGACAGTTTGCACTGTCTAAACGTGTCAGGAACGTTGAGTTAACAAATGTGAAATATCCTCTGGCCCCTTAGTCGGCAAGAGTTCAGGATCATCTATTTTGCTTTGTTCTGCGTGTCATTTGAGATGACTGCTCTCGTAGTTGTCAATAAACTAGGGTAGGTCGCTTTAACTCAATGTCAGAACAAAGGAACTGCACGAAGAGAAATTCCAATCGGCCATGGAAACGATATAAACTTGAGAACTTAGCAGAGTTAGACTTTCAGGAATCTGATGATAACTATGATAAATAGTGTCAAAAAAGACCTTTAGCGGAGGGGCAATTAGATAATTGTGTGATTCTTGCTAACGGCCCGTATTTCTTGATGGATTCTATATTTTGCTCAATGGGCACTAGCTCATATAAATCTGGTCATGTTCTGAAAAACCGAAAACATAATTTTCTATCCGATCATGCTGTATCTCTCTTTGACTCAGGCTCTTGAAGCTGGAAAAGCACTTAGGCTTAGGTCGGAAAGGAAATGTGCTTGAGAGGATGGATGACACTGTGAAAGTGACCAAAAAAGGGTTCACGAATAAAGGTCAATGGAAAACTGTGTTTGAAATCGATAAACGAATTTATGAATACAAGATATTCTGAGGTTGGAGTCTGATTTGATATAATTGAAATTTGGATCAGAAAAAAATGATTTTGTATGTTAGCTACAGCTGCTCGTCTCCACTTGGGATCAATACTGCTAAAAACCTTTCAATGTACCAAATCCCAATACTATCCTCACAATGGATACCATGATAAAAAAGTTAATTGTAACCCTGGTCTAACCTACCTCTCATAATTATCATACAAAATTTCGAAGGATAATCTTCTACACCCATTTTAACCTGCAAAAACATCTAATCAATGAATTGATGTGTGTTCCGGCAAGGGACGTTGATTTGACTCAGCCAACCGTATTTTCCATTCCCAGTCGTTATCATGTGTGTATATTCCATATACTGTCAACTTTGGGGCTGGAAATTCTATATATTCCCTCTAAGTCGAAGTTCACAAAGACTAAGATACAGAAATTACTTTTTTCTCGGAGTATTGGAGGCTGTGCTAGGAAGGATACGGAAAGGATTAGTAAAGAGGTATGTATGTACGATCTAGGTCCCCTTATATTCTTCATAGCCAAAAGAGAAATCATACCCCTACTCCAAAATCATTCTTTTCTCTTGTTCACTGACCCTTAACTTGAAATATCAATTCTGGATTTTCAGTTGTTGCTGAATGATTACCGCCATCAATTATTATGCACCGTAATGTTGTAGGCGAGGTAAAGTGGTTCAGGGTTCGGAATCTTTCATCGTTAATCTATTATTCTTGTCATTCCGACTGATTGAATATATATATATATATATATATATATATATATATATATATATATATATATATATATATATATGTGTGTGTGTGTGTGTGTGTATACATACATACATATATATATATATATATATATATGAATACATATACATATATATATATGTGTGTGTGTGTCTTGTTTATCTCTGATTATTGACCAAGATATATATATATATATATATATATATATATATATATATATATATATATATATATATATATATATATATATATATATATATGTGTGTGCGTGTGAGAGAGAGAGAGAGAGAAAGAAAGACTGTGACAGAGAGAGAAAGACAGAGGTAAAGCCAACCAGAAAAACAGACAGACTGACATGACAGAGACTCAGACAGAGACTGATATACAAGGAAAGAGACTGGCTAACCAACCGTGGGGATTCTATGTGACCTCATTTCATTTAAATGATTCGGTATAAAAGTATGATCCACTCATGCTTAGGCAGAAATTATCCCCATAAGTTCGGTTTAAAACAATTCAATGATAATTTGATGAATGAAAATGGAAAATTGAATCAAATAGATATCATCAGATTTAGATTGTGACATTATTCTGATGCCAAGAAAGACAAACAAACAAGGACTGGTTGACAATCAATCATTCAATGCATTGCAGTAATTACTGCATAGTTTGAATTGCCTGAGATAAGTTGCCTTTGACTAAAGAGAGGCTACTTAAGTATACCCTTTTGATGCCTCAAAATAATATTATACCTTCTTCTGACGGTTTTATTTTGTGTATGCTTACAATGAGTAGTAGGATCAAATCATTGAAATTTGGAATAAGTTCACGATATTCAGAAATTGATGCGATTGATTAAATGATTAGTTCGGGGGATATGATAAAGTCCAAGGAGCTTATTAGCAGATGGTTTGAGGCGTTCATTAGAAATCCTGAATCCTAATTATTTACTTCTTGGAACACCAAATACACATTCATAAAAAGATACTTGGAACAGATATTTTAATTTTTGAAATTCTGCAAAAGGTATTTATTGAGATCTGAATACATCAAAATATCATCGATGTAATTAAATATCCTTATTGCAAAAGATTCTATCCATCATCAGTTGAAAGGTATTTGTATGCATTCCATAATCCAAAAGATATTTGGTTAATAATGATACGGATGAAAAGGAGTTTTAATGACTGTTTTTTATGTAATGTTGCCGATTTTATATTTATTCCGAAATGACTTTTTTTATCATGTTGTTTTGTTGATAATAATTTTCTATTTGGAATTTGAAAACGATTATGTTCTCAAATGTCAATAATCCCATGATGAATGAATTTGATTAGATTGTTCTTGAGTTTTTAATTTTTGCATTATGCAATATCTAATAATATCAATATAATACTGTTTGGTCTAGGCATGTGCTTAATCTTAGCTGAAAGAAGAGAGACATTGAGACGATATACAACACCATTCAGAGATTCCTGGTACAAGTGACATTATATCCACATCAAAGTTATGTTTTTTACTCTAATTGAGCGGCAACTTCAAGGAGCAGCAGGTCACTTGTTAACATTTCTAACCTAACTGTGCTGCTGAAAGAGAACATGAACACAGATATATATATATATATATATATATATATATATATATATATATATATATATATATATATATATATATATATACATATATACATATATATAGACGTATACCTATGTTTAGGCTTAAAATTGATGACTTCAGTACGCATATTCGATCATCCAAAAAGGAAAAAGTTCGATTTTGAATGCAAAGCAGACTTTCGTCTTTTCGTCTTCTCCTTTACTGCGACAGTTGGTTTCATGACGATATAAACAATATATGCTAGGAATCTGTCTTTGACCTGGAAAAGCACGATTCAAATAGATCAGCCCATACTTTTAAAAAGAATGAAACTCATTTCCAAACTATCGATGTTGAAACAAATCCTTCCGACCAACTCTGGGTAAAAAGTGAGTTTCAAATCTAGACAAGTGTCAAAAATGTTATCAAAGTGAATTGTTATTTGTGAATACCACGTATTTGGCAGCTTTAAAGAATATTAAAAAAAAGGTTTTTACTTGAGTTTTTGATTTGTATAGATTCTACTCCAGGTAATATGTTATCTAAATATCGTCATGCAAAAATAGCAGCCATCAAAAACATCTTTCTTCGGCAGAACAGAAAAAAATTCATACCCAGCGAGGCCAGGAAACTTTTGTGCAAAACATATTATTTCTCCCCAGTTACAAACATATGAAAACATGTAAAATGTGCAAAAATACCATGTTTTTAATGCTAGTTTAATTTCAATCAGGTTCCTCAAGAACTACGCTACAGACCACCGAATGTATTTTTTTCTTTTCACATTCACCTTGCTTATTCTGATCAATGAAGACTACATTGTTATACTGATGCAGTTGGTGCAAGCAAAGGGAATCATTCGTTAGAACTTTAGTAGTATATAGACGTGCACATATTCAGATACAGACTGATATACATATATATATATATATATATATATATATATATATATATATATATATATAAATATATATCACTTCTCAACCTGTGTATCATCAGTCTTGCTCTCTCCTGAATGGCAGTAAGTATGCACCAAAATTCTCTCAGTTACATCAATTCTGTGGAACTTTGGTATCAATAAATAATACACTGCACTATATTGATAGATCCAACTAATCAACTCAAAGCTACATAATGTTGTCTTTTGACTCTCCCTGATTAGATAGTACTCTATATTTTCCAAATATTTCAGGTATTTTAGTAGTATTATTATCATCATCATCTTCATCATCCGCTTTTAGCGTCAGTCATTGGACATAGACCATTGCATATATTTTTCAGAAGTACCTATCCTTAGGTGACAAGAAACCAGTACATCCTGAACTTATTCACTAAATCATCGTTCTCATATTTTGTAAAATCCCGGTTTTGCAGCCGATGTCTGGGGATCAACATATTGAATCGTCGTTTCTAATTGATGTGTGCCATCTACTCGAATATAATATGAAATCTTCATTTCATGATGGGCAATATTTTTCTTTTGTGCACATCCTATGGTTCTCAGTGAGCAGGGAAGTCCATGAGTTGGGTTTATTCTTTCAGCTCTAAAAGTGATTATAGGGTACATTGGTGGTAGATCTTTCTATTTAGTAATTGCACGATTTTTATATTCAAGAATATGCGTTGCTTGAAACTTGCCAACTTCTTTTTCACTTGATATTTGATTCTTCTAAAGACTTCATGGAGATTTGTTGTCTTTGTTTTATGTATTGGTTTACTTTCTCTCCACATTTCTGCATCTTAGATGCTGATTAATGTGCTATGTATTTGATATATTTGTTGTCCATGGCTTTTCTTTCAATGAAATTCACTGGGAGACCAATTTTCTCACGTTCTTCGTTCGGTCTAACCAGCATCTTCTGCGACTTATGAAGGTTCTCAAAGAAGAGGTTGATTCCCAGGGAAAACCTTTCTAATTTTGGCAATTCCACGAAAAATACTCACCCTCTGCTGCTACTGAAATTTACTGATGTAACCGATATTAGTCATTTTGTTTAAAGGTAAAGAGATAAATTAGAACGGGGATGAGAGAAATGGGATGACAATGTGTTTGTATGTGTATGTATGTATGTGCCGGCGTGTCTGTGTGTTTTTGTGTGAGTGTGTGATGCATTAAACAAATATATTTAATTCTATTATATTTTCATTCCTAAGAAATGTTTTTTTTTTCATGAGTGTTTGATACTTTTTATGCGAACCTATTATATCAGCAATGGAGTATTTTTGACTCAATCAAGTGCAAATTACTGTTTCCTTCTGTTGGGCTTCTCCAATGTAAGTTCATTATCCATGTTCCGTTACTCTTTTGTGTTTTCGACTTGCTAAAAATTGTGTTCATACTGCTGTTGCTACTTTTTTTTCTTTCAATCTTTAGACTTATTACAGCGGAGATAACCTTGCTCGATTTTGTTGAGATTTTTCAATGTAAAAATAATATCTATGCTCTGTTACTGTTTTGTATTTTCCATTTACTTAAATTATTGCTAGCATATTAAATGATTTGCATTTAGGTTTGAAAAGATGATCTTCAAGCGATTCCCTCGATTCAATTCTAATTATAATGTTCATTTCTTCATCCAATTTTTCCATCCAGCAATGTATTTTCCTGATTTCATGATTGGGAATATTCTATTGACGTAACCTAATTTCCTTTTCTTCTGTCCTGGACATAAAATTCATTTAGTATATTAACTCTTGCATGACATTGATGGGAAAATATCGTCAGATCTATTATTGTGTGATCTTAAAAGAGAATAACATTTATAAGAATAATGAAAATGCAATTCATATATGTAAAGTATATATATATATATATATATATATATATATATATATATATATATATATATATATATATATATATATATATATATATATGCACTCACATATACCATAAATTGTGTGTGTATGTGTGTGTTTAACACCATGCACTGGAGATGGATATGTATATACCAAGCAAGCTAATGATGGCAGCAATACATTTGTTTCTTTACGATATTGATAGAAAGCTAATATATCTCCGTCTTCGATGTAAAATTATATATGTATATAAACAGAAAAAGAGGGCGATAGATAGATAGATGGATAGATAGATGGATGGATAGATAGATAGATAGATATATAGATAGATGGATAGATAGATAGATAGATCGATAGATAGATAGATAGATAGATAGATAGATAGATAGATAGATAGATAGATAGATAGATAGATAGATAGATAGATAGATACCATTTCAATTGCTACTACGTGCAAACAATAGTTACATTCAATGGAAAAAAGTTTACTTAACTACAAGTGATACTTTTGTAACGTCTTTTGGATATCTGAATATTATGAAGGAAATATCAAAATGCATTAATGCATTTCTTTTACTGAATGAGATAAAAATCATTGAATAACGTGAATTGTCAATACTTCCATAAGTTATGAAGTATGTAATTCATACTTAAACGCATCAGTTCGCTGATTACAATCTTTCAAAAGAATTCGGGAGAAAAAGAATTAAGGATCAAACTGAGATTTTCCAGTTTGAACCATGGAGGATGTTACTATAGCACGCCAATAATGTTCAGAAACATCCACCTTCTGTAACAGCAAACAATTATTTCCTTGAAACAAATGCAAACTTATCCAAAGATGTATGCAGAAAAAATAAAAAGATAAGTATCCATCCTCCTCGTCTCTTGGGAACCATCAGCTGCAAAGTAATATGTTTGTCTCATCATTCTTCTCCAGGAAAAAAAACAAGGAACAAAATATCAAATGATTCAGAATCTTTCTTTGATCATTGTTTAATGAGTTGACACAAAGCAGGTTTTTTCTTCTTAAGCAAATAACGGCAGAGAAGAGTTTATGTTTACATATCCATTAAAAAAATAATTTCTGATTGATTATTGAATTACTTGAAGTCCGAGTAATTGGTTCCAGAGATATTGAAAATGGCTGGATACTCTTAGGACAAACTTTTCACACTCCCACACACCCACAAACACACGCATGCATATATTTACGTATATATATATATATATATATATATATATATATATATATATATATATATATATATATATATATATATATATATATATATATATATATATATATATATATATATATATATATATGTTATGGAGACATAATCACGTGAAATGTATGTGTGTATGTGTGTGTGTTAGAGTTATTAAGTTTAATATGTTTCGATTTGCTATGTTACGAGTTACGAGTTGCAACAAATATGCTACATACAAAAAATAAGTTCATATAGCGCTATTTATGGAATGCATGGGCTTTTTCTCAACATTCCTGGAAGTTGAGATCTGAATAAAATCTATTGTTTGATAAGTAACAAATGCAGAATGTTGAAACTGGAAACCAGTTGTGTTATCCCAGCCTTAAGCATACATGATTATTTCCTTTTGCAAATAACTATCTTTCCAAACGATAATATAATTTTGCATCCATTGACAATGGTTTATGGATATGCTTAAGGACCTGTCACTTTTATATGATTACAATGGCGTTGGCTTCTCTGCATCTGGGCAATGGTGGCAAGCTAGTAGCCTTGGGTAAACTATTCTTGTGGTATCGGCCCTGACCAAGCAAAAAATTGAAGAAAGTAGCTGATTGAGGAGTAGCAGTTCTCTGAGAAATTTAAACACGTATAGCACGTTCCCTCTCAGTATATTAAAAAAAATTTAACACGTATAGCGCGATACCTGTCAGTATATTATAGGGGCGTGAAAATTTCGGGGTCAAGATTGATAAGTATTGTTTTTCTTAATTTTTACATCTTTCTTTTTCAATGCTTTAAAAGAATGGCGGTCAAGTTTTTGCGTCTGTTCGTTTCTATTGCTTTTTATTTCACCTGAAACATGTATCTGGATTGTGACTTGTTAGGTCCAAAGACGCCTGAAAGAAACTTCGTAAGCTGCATATTTTAAGAGCATTTTCCCGACTCTCTACGTTGTCAGCCTCTTCAATCTGCAAGGATGAGAAAATTAAACATAATCATCATCTTTACACTCTCAGATTATATCTTTTTGTTCTTCTTTATCAACAGTTCTCGTTTGGCCAGCAGTTTACTAGTCCGAAAAACGACTCAAAAAGTTCATCAATTCAAACATGGAATCGGCTTTGATTGAAATTTAATTGAATCAGCAGTTCATGGAAGATAAAAATTAGTTAGAAATTTCGAGTAGAGGAATTATACTTAGTTTGTTTGTAGGCTTATTTTCCAGACTATGACGGTTAAGAGTTTACAATGTGCCTAATATACTATTGATCAGTGAGAAGTCAAGCGACTGTTCTTGAAGGTATTATGATTTCAGGATTATAATCCGGCTTATCATCGACCCCAAGTCCTCACCCTTTTGGCCAGCGTTAGGAAAACATACAACCAACCAAGGAAATAGGGTATCGATTCAATACCTTTATATGGTCCTGACCGTCTCAAACTTTCCTCCAAATTAATTGTCAGCATATCTTTGAGGGAATTTTCAATCGTGCAAATTCATATGAGTGAAATTTTAACTTTCTTATCGATCAAGTAATTAATTCCTTGGTCAATTTCTTATTATTTTCGTATTTTCAATTTTTCCAACATCCTATTATTTTCGATTGTCTATTTTCTTGTATCTCTACCTTGTTCATTTCTTTTTTAATATCGCATCGGGTCACTTACTTAGGCTAGCTTAGATCTCAAAGTCCTTGTGTTTTCCCCAGAGTTTCAATATTTAGGACAGCCTACCACTTGTGCTGGTACTATTTGTTCATATAAAGTTACTTGACTTGTTTATACCTTCCCTAATGTATCACTGTTCGTAGTTTGTGTGCCATCTTTGTATTTTTATATCCCAGTTCAGAGTCTCATACATTTGATTACCTCTAATACATTTTTCCAATCTACAGTGATAAGAATTTTATTATTGTCGCTTGAATTGTTCTCTGCGTAAGCGTATCTATGATTATTCTTCTGCCTTCCACATTCTGTTTCCTTATTTGTTATCATAATTGTTTTCGGTTCCTATTTGAAAATCAACTTGATTTTTTGCGTTCTTGAATTATTGTGGTTTCAAATATTCCTTAACAATCTCTGTAATTTTCCAGAAACTATCAATTTGTGCCATGTCATTTTGTCTGTTGCAAAAGAGAAATTTAAAAAACTGCAAGTACAATGGGATCAAGCAAATGCAACATTTACTTGTGTTCAACTAATTCTACTCATTGTGATTGTGTTCACTGACTACTGGAAGTATAGGTTCTGTTGCTATCATTACTGACGTATCAATTTTTATCTTTTATTGAATCAATTTTAAAATGAAGACGTGTATCTTCGGGGTTGGGGTCTATTGTTGCAATCAGCTGAGGACACACGATTTATAGAAAGTATTTTTTCAGATATCTCAGTGCAATAAATTTCAATCCCAAATGCACTCTTAGCAAAGTGACGAACTTTTTACTTGTGAGTCATAATTAAGAAGCCTAAACATTTCTCAGGGTGAATGTAATGTTCCAAAGAATTAAATCTCATCATATAATTCATTCATAACTGAATAAGTACGCTATGAATATTCATATGATAATAACACGTTCACCAAGAAAAATCTCACAAGTTGTGTAAACATGTGCATCTCTTTGACATCGGCCTAAAATATAATTTCCCGCTCCAGTTGTCTTTTGAACCAGGTGTTTTTTGTTTTTTCATGGGCAACTAAAAAATGATGTCATTTGTAGGACGAATAGAGATTGTCTGAGCTGGAACACATGTTTTTAAAGTAACAGGATCATCCCGGAATTTACGAATCGATTTTCAAGATAATTTCGGGATAAATTGCTGAGTCAATAATATTCACTCTATTTATTTCCTGTGCTGGGATTGGAAACATCAACTGTTTTGAAATTCGAGCTATGTTAATGATTTTACTTCTCGCTGAATACCCACTCACCTTGAAGTTCAATTTCTGTATTGTTTCATTGGCATTGATGAAGACTGGTGAAATTCCTGATGCTTTTTTGAGGGAATACTTCGAGGGAAACAACGATATCATTGTAGTGTATGAAAAAGTATCTTTATTTCCAGAGTTGGTTAAACAAATTTTAAGCTCGGATTTGATTCCAAAGTACGCTGGAATGGTATCAGTAGTAAACGTTACTAATGCATGCAAATACTTGACCGTTTCCCCTTAGCAAATATCTTTGTTTAGCCTCCATCTTTTGTGCATCCCCCGTCTCAATCCATCCCAGATCCAATTCAACCTGACTTTTTAATCATATTACTCTTCTTGATATTTCAGCTGTTTAACGAACACATAAATATATTCATAAGTGATTTGAAACCGATCGTTGCTTTGTTGCATCAGCCCTTCTTTTCATTCTGTTTGTTGTGTCACAAATGGATGACACATTTTTGAATTATGTTAAAGAATTTGACTCTGACGCAGACATAGCCCATGAAACAATTCTAGTTCATTAGAATTCGGTAACATGTGATCCTCCATTTTTTGTCTCTGCATCCTAGGAATAATGGAGGCTACTCTGACTTGCTCAATATTTCAATGATTTAATAATTAGAAATGACATTGATAGACTAGAGAAAAGAAGGTAACAAGGGGCTCATCAGCATAGGAGACTGTGTCTAAAGAGATCTGGAAAAGTACGTGCAAGCAAACTGCGGAAGCATCATGAAGAGTTCACGATGCAGTGCAACAAACAACAACACAAAAAAATAATGGAATAGCACTGCAAACAAGGCAAGAGAAATGGGAAGAGGGAAATTGTACGGAGAATCTCAAAGATGGATACGAGATGTGGCAGACGATAAATCATGGATATCGCTACAAAAAGGAAACCTGAAGAGGGAAACGGAATTGCTCATCTTAGCGGCCCAAAACAAAAACATCAGGACAAACTAAATAAGAAATAAAATTGACAGAACACAGACAAACAGCAAGTGCCGCCTGTGCAGTGCAAGATATTAGACCATAAAGCACATAACTAGTGAATGAAGTCAACTTGCATAGAAGGAGTATAAACGCACAATTGATACAGTAGAATTATGGATACACTTGGAACTTGGTAAACGAATGGGATTGAACCATACAGAAAAGTAGTACGAATACAAACTGGAGAGAATCGGGGAGAATAGAGAGCAAAAGTTACTTTAGGATTTGACATCAAAACAGACCAACTCACCCAGGCAAAAAGACCAAACATGGTAATCGTAGAGAAAAAGAGTATAACCTACCAAATAATAGACGTGACTATGCCTGCTTACCATAGAATAAAAAGGAAGGAGGAAGAAAAACTCGAAAAATATTTGACAATAGAACTGAAGAAGATATGGAACACGAAAGGCAAGGGAGTACCAGTGATGGAGACTTTAGGAGGCTTGCTATCTCTCAATCTCCAGCCGTAATCATCATGCAACTGGTGTTGAGTTTTACCCCCCACCCTTAACTAGAAAGAGATTTGCATGGCGAAATCCACCGTTTGAAAAAAAACACAACAGATACCGAGAAGACAGTAGAAAAAGCACTGACATTTTTGGCAATGTGGTCAATTTCTTTCTCTAGATTAATTCTGTTGATTGACTTTGAAGACTAACTCACACTAATTTTTAAGATTAACTCTGCGACAATTTTTATTTATCTATTGTCTTATTAATAACGATGATAATAACTAATAGAAGCAGTAAAGGACCCCCTCCCTGAATGAACCCTGCGATTATTTTTGAATATTTAAAATATATTTTACTTTGGGCTTTAAGAATGACTATTGTTGATATTTTGATGATATTTTTTAATTCTGAGATGGTTTTCTTAGTGATTCTGAGAAATTTTCACCTTGATGAATTGACCACTGCCAAATTCTGCCGAGTTGAAAAAGTTGAAAAAGTAGTCTGTTGTTTTTTGGACCTGCACGTGGGTAAGTGGAATTAAATCTAAAATTTAAAATTAAATTAATCATTCTCCCCATCCAATCGAGTCGTCCGATTGAAAAGTAATGCCTAGCTACCCTCGTGTATGAATGAAGGAAGCCTGTCTCCCCCCCCCCTTAAGTAGAAAGAGATTGGCATGGCAAAATCCACCATCGGAAAAAAAACACAACAGATACCGAGACTTATACCAAGTCAAGACTTGAAAGATTTAAGGGAGACATATGATCTAAAGGCTTTTAATTTCAACTAGACGAAGCTCAGTGTTTTTTTTTAGGTCTAAAGTTAGGAGATGATTGTCATACCATCAAATAAATATTTCTGTGCAGCGGAATGGCTTGTCCTTGTAAGGTTATACCCTGGGTGGTAAGAGCCGGTGGGGCTCTGAGGGTGTCACTGAGCACATTGGCCTCAACGAACCCACCAAGGTCTGGTGCTACCTAAAAAGAACCAAAAAGGGCCGGTGGGGCTCTTGGGTTATTTCTGAATCATATCGGTCTTAACCAACCCACCAAGGTCTGGCGCTACCTTAAAGAACCAAAAACCCCAATCATGACAGTATAACCATACCATTTTACCACAAAAAACGGGGCACAGATCCAAGATTTGTGTGTCGTAACCGGCAGGTCTTCCCTTGTTAGCCACCGAGAGGGACCCGGTCGTCATCCTGTGACTGCTGGCCAAAACTCCAGCTTGTGCACCCTTGATGGCCTTCAGGAGGGACACAGTCGTCACACAGCTACTGTTGGCTTAAACTCATATACCTCTCATGACAACCAGAAAAGGTGTTGTCCTCACCGAGTGACTGCAATAAAGAACAAGAAAAAGAAATGGTCAAGGGAGGAGAATAAACTAGCTATGTATTGTTACTTTGAAAGCAAACCTTCAGTGCGATCTTATAGGGAGCGTATGCTCCAAATATGGAGGGAAAAACCTGCAGTGGAAGTATCGAGCCAACGCCTTGCTGACCAAGTAAAACAAATCCAAATGAAGAAATGGCTGTCTGCGACTGAACTACTAGAGATCCGCAATAACGTAGAGAGATTCAGGTGACACACCTGAAGAATACCCCCCCCAGCACAACTAGTACCAACAACAAAACTGGAAGAATTCCCCATGAGACCCCCACAGTAAACTATGCACCTGAGGGTGACGACGAGGCAACAACGAAAGAAAAGAAAACCAAGATACAAGCTTTGAAAGAGATCATGCGGGGAGAGAAAACAACGCTCCCTTCCTTAAGAGACAAAGACGGAAAAAAAGTCGGAGAAGTGACCGAGCCGGTAAACTGCCTCTTACGGCACGTAGAAACGAACACCCTCCAAGAACTCAACAACTTAATTTACTCTGGGGCAAAAATGGTAGCACAAAGCATCACAACACAAGATAGGACCCCGAGCAATAATAGGGAAGAGAAACCCAACTGGGAAAGAAGATTACAAAAGCAGATCTCCCAACTACAGAGAGATGAAGTACCTCTTTTGAAATACACCACACACGGACAGACCACGAGTAAGACTTTGGAACAAATACAAGGTAACGCAAAAAGGCATCGCAACTGTAGTCGAAGAGTTACACCGGATGAGATTAGCCAAAGAGGCAAGACTGAAAAGATACGGACTAAGAACGGCCCAATACACACAAAACCGCACATTCCAAAACAATGAGAAAAAGTTTTTCCAAGATTTAAACAGAGAAAGAAGGCAGGACAAAAAACCAGATGCCACAGAGGCCAAAAACTATTGGAATAGCATATGGGGGCACCCAAAAAGACACAACGTAACACTGCAATGGTTAAGAAACATGAGGAAAGAACTAGAAGATATAGCCAAGGGAGAACCAATAGTACTGAATGAAACCACATTGAAACATACTCTTAGGAAAGTAGCCAACTGGAAAGCACCGGGTCCCGACGGGATCCAAGGGTATTGGTTCAAAATATTCACCACGTTACGCGGCAGACTCACCCACCTACTCCAAAATTGTCTAAAAGAAGGCAAGGCACTAGAATGGATGACCAAGAAGACCCGGAAAACAGGAATATAGCGAGCAACTATAGACCAATCACGTGCCTACCACTTATGTGGAAAATCCCGACTGGGCAAATAGCTGAGAGAGTATAAATGTCGATAGATAGGAGGCGACTACTACCAGAAGAACAGAAAGGGTGTAGGATAGAAACCAAAGGGGCAAACGATTTACTCTACATAGACCAGATGATCTTAAGAGAAGTGAGGAAAAGGAGAAAGAATATCGCAATGGGATGGATAGATTACAAAAAAGCATACGATATGATTCCACATAGCTGGATACTCGAATGCCTTAGAATGTTCAAAATTAGCGAACCGGTGGTTAAATTCATTGGTAATTCGATGGAAGACTGGAAAGTAGATTTGACAGCCGCAGGGGACAAACTAGCCGAGCTAGTGATAAAAAGGGGAATCTTCCAAGGAGACTCGATGTCCCCACTATTATCTGTTCTAACAATGATACCGCTCAACAAAATCCTGAAAAACAGCAAAGGATACCATTTCTCTAAAACAAAAGGAAAGGTCAACCACCTAATGAACATGGACGATATAAAATTGTTCGCAAAAAAAGGGGAGAGCTTGAGACTCTGTTCAACGAAGTAAGGGAATATAGTGAGGACATAGGAATGGAGTTTGGAATAGAAAAATGCGCAATCAGGGTGATGCACAAAGGAAGGCTCTCAATGATTGAATGAATTGAACTCCCGGACAACAGCAAGATTAGGGCATCGACTGCACAAGACCGATACAAGTACCTAGGTGTCCTTGAATGTGACACGATAAAACGGGAAGAGATGAAGGAGAAAATAAAGAGAGAATACCTAAGAAGGATAAGAAAAATATTAGAAACCAAATTAAACATCAGAAATCTAATACAAGGAATGAACACCTGGGCTGTGTCAGTAGCTAGTTATACAGGACCATTCCTAGGATGGACAAAGAAAGAGCTCCAATCAATCGATAGGCGAACAAGGAAACTTATGATGATGAATAAAGCATTAAACCCTACAGATAAACTATATGTTGAGAGAAAAAAGGTGGCAGGGGGCTCATCAGCATAGAAGATTGTGTCCAGAGAGCTAAAGTAGTCCTAGAAAGGTACGTGTAAACAAATAGTGAAGAAATCATAAAGAGCGCGAGAGATAGTGCAACAAACAAGGAAGTAGAAAACAATGGAACAGTACAGCAAACAAGAAAAGAAAGATGGGAAGGGAAAAATTGTACGGGGAGTTTAAAAGACAGATACAAGATATAGCAGACGAGAAATCATGGACGTGCTTACGAAAAGGGAACCTTAGGAGAGAAACAGAATTGCTCATCATGGCAGCCCAAAACAAAAGCTTAAGAACAAACTACATAAAAACAAAAATCGACAGAACACAGACAAACAGCAAATGCCGCATGGGCGGTGAAAGAGATGAGAAAGTAAACCACATAACTAGTGAATGTAGTCAACTCGCCCAGAAGGAGTATAAGCATAGATGCGACAGAGTAGCAACGATGATACACTGGGAACTAAGCAAACAAATGGGATTCAACCATGTGGAAAAGTGGTATCAACACAAGCCAGTGGCAGTTTTAGAGAATGACAACCACAAACTACTCTGGGACTTTGACATCCAAACAGACCACCTCATCCAGGCAAAAAGACAGGACTTAGTAATAATAGACAAAAAAAAGGAAGGCCTGCCAAATAGTAGACGTTGCTGTACCTGCAGACCATAGAATAAAAAAGAAGGAGGGTGAAAAAAGGGAAAAATACCAGGACCTAGGAAGAGAGTTAAGGAAGATGTGGAACATGAAAACCAGGGTAGTACCGGTCATAGTGGGCGTACTAGGAACTATCCCCAAAACGCTGAGGGAGAGACTGGAGGAGATCGGGATGAGGGGAAGGATAGAGACCGTACAGACCACAGCACTACTGGGAACTGAACGGATACTGAGGAAGGTGCTAGCCTTCAGCGATAACCACTGGGCAACCGGTGTGAAACTGTAAATCGCAGAATTACTGCGACCTATGAGTACTAGGAGAGGAGGGCTGGAGACTTGAGGAGACTTGCTGTTACTCAAACTCCAGCGGTTACCACCAGACAACTGGTGTGAGATTCCAAAAAATAATAATACTAATAATAAATGAGCGATGATGATGATGATTAGCAGAAACTAAATTATATCATATCAACCTGGAACAACATCCAAATATTTTCGACCGAGCAAGCGAATAGCTAACTCTATAATATGAATGAAACATAGAACTGAAAGCTGGTTCCACTCTTAAAGAGGTTTGGCAAAGATTAAAAAATTGTTTGACTACTTTTATCCCCCAGTATTTTTGTAAATAATGATGAATACGATTCACAGTTTTGGTTGAAAGCTTTTAGAGACGGGGACGTTATTCTTGGAGCTCGAGGAATCCAAGTGGCTAATAACAGAATTTCGTAGACCATTTTTTTTTTTTGCCGTAAGTTCAATCCTTACTCATTTTTTGTGATGTGCTAGTATTTTTGTCTTGTTCATTGTTTAATCCAGGAGTCGATACTGGTAAAATGGAATCAGTTCTGATCTGATCTTGTTCACTTGGTCTCTCTGTTTCTCCATCTCTCTCTGTTTTGAAATTCTTTCAGGGTGTAACTATTTCTTGCCAGTCGATTTTGTAATGCTGTTCTCCAATTCATGATCCGTCTCCTGTCCTTTTGTCTCTGATTTGATAAGAATGTTTTGGCAATCACGGCTGGTGATCATACCATTTAAGTTTTAATCCGTCCACTGTGGATAGGGGACTATTATAGCACCCGAAGGTTTGCCTGATTTTCTGTCACCATTAATCGTTTATGATATGTTCTTTGTATGAGACGCCAACCATCTCTATTTTGACAATTCATTTATAACAATCTCTGTACCTCAGTTTACTCTATGTGATTTTGTAACGTACTAAACTTTGGTCATCAGTATCATATGATATTGTTCTGCAATTTCATCGATTAATCTTTGATTAAGAAGTGTTCATCACAATTATTGAATCATAAAAAATCATTTATTTTCACCAGTTACTCATTTGTTTGTTTTTTTCATCAAAACCTACCAACATTAGCTCTGTTTTTTTAAGGAATTGACAGAGCAGATCAAAGACTCGATCCAAATTCCCCTCGACACGGGATACTTGATAAGATTAATTGAATAAAATAATTGCTTTAATAGTAGTTTCTGTCTGGGAAAATGATGACGTATCTAGTGGGAGCAAAAAAAAAACAAAGCGAATTCCAATATCGCCAAACAAGTTACGTTATCCACAGACAACTGTTTTATTGTATTACAACCCTTCAGTAGGGCTACAGACCATCCAACATTCGTCAATTCAGACCTAGGGGCTGAAATTTCACCCCTGCACTACGTCGAGCAGCAGGTCATTAGGACCAAACTAAGCAATGAATAATCACTTACGTACAATACCCTGTCTACATAAGTGCTCTATTCCATTTATATTTTCAGAAATTAGATACTTAATAATAGGCTTCGATTTATTATTCGTAGCATTTTATCCGCTTGGGAATGTCATCGCATTAAAATTCTTCGAAAATTCGGGAATGAATTGTTTCAATATCAATAGAATGTTACTTGAAAGAAAAATGAGCGCTCAGGTATCATTATTCAGTCAAACATATTGATACTAAAATATAATGTAATCATAGGATTTTCTTTTCGTTTCCGTGTATATGAGTACGTATTTCTTTAATTATAGTGAGTTTTGGTACAAAAGTTCTTAGCAATATGTTCCGCCAACTTTGAGGATTTATTTTTACTTCTTTTATCATACTTTAAACATTACGAAAGGTTGTGTTTGGTGAAAAAAATGTTAAATGAACAAAAAGCACAAAATCAAGATTCAGATTCTGTTTCAAGTTGATCATCGGTGCTGAGATAATCTTCCATGGTTTTATTTTTAGAAATAATGCCTTTAGACGCAATAAACTTGGATTAGGTCGATGTGAATATCTTCAGCACATTCCTCAGAAAGTGTTAGAAAAATATTACCATTGTATCTGGATTTTCTTCAGCTTTTATTGCTTATGTGTAAATACTCCTTAGGAAATGTGTAAGGAACAGTGATAATTTCCATTATATTCAAGTGAAAATCATTCTTGAAATAAATTGGCTATTCAACAATGTCCAGCAGAAGAAATGAAATAGAGGATTTTCTGAAATCCGTCTCCTTAATCTGGTCTGTTTAGTGTTGGTTTGCTGGATTCTGTTTCTCACTTATCCCTTTATGATACTGTCTTTTTGAGGAGGTTTTGAATGCATCACAATGTTTTTTTTTCAATGACTTGTAAGCACCCACATGCATTCATATCATTTAGCTGGATGATTTTTTCTGTCCAATGTTAACTTTTGTAAATGCCAATAGACTCACTTCATGAGTGTTGTATAATTGTCTTTTTGCTTCGTGCACCAGAGATTTACATTTGAGCCCAAAAAAGGAAAAGACAAGATCGCTGCAATAGAGCAAACAACTCTTCCTTACTTTGAACATTGGTGGAAAACAACATTTTTTCGCCTTCTCCTCGCCATTTGACTCTGAATTATACTAGACCAAAAATATACTGAAACATCGTTCTACAATTCAAATCGATTATTTTGTTTGGAAATTGTTTATCATATTCGTAGTGTTATCTTTCCTATCACTCATGCCCAGATTTGCATTGCATCTTTACCAAGACGAGCTTCCCTTGATGGGTGAAAAACAGCACTGATTTGAAATGGAATGTATGTTTGCAGTGAAATTCAAACGACTGAACCTCAACGCTGGATATGTCATTCATGGGAAAATAATTAATTAATTTTTCCCAGGATTGTTCAAGTCTGATTACATGAACTTTGATGGTGGAAAAGAATAAATATAAACAGTTACGTACTATTTTCAAATGATTTTTCAATCACCTAACACATGAATATTTTTTTATCGTCTCAACACACTCAATGCAGCTGTATGTATCCTGGCAGAAAAGCAATGTATTTTTTTTCTCTTAGATAGTGAAATTTCGAAATGCTTTGTGAAATAAATTATTTTTTTTGCATAAAAAAGTTTATAGTGGAATAAAGTAAATATGTTTTTTTAAGCTACCTGACATCTACCTAACAGTTATGTTTTTATAAACAGTTAATATAACATTATAACAATATATGTATATGTGTATATATATATATTTATGTATCTTTTTTTAGAAATTTTCTATGGATCAAGAATCTTCAAACAAAGTGCAAAAATAAATAACTTGCATATCTCTTCATTGGAGCTGAATGCTGTCATATCTTATTTAGTTGGATTGCTAGAACCAACTTCCAGTTAAACGATTTTGCTTATTGAATTATCAGTAACGAATGCCTCATCTGAATTGTTTTCATACAACTAAGTAGGTAAACAAATATATATATGTACTTGAAACGGGCGAGACTATCGAAAATGTTTTTTTTTTCTTTATAGAGATTGTAATCTTCTAGAGAGGAGTGAATTTTGTTACTGAAATCATTTTATTCCTCCATGAAGAGATTATTATGCCTATTTCGTGATAGGGAGCAATTTTAGTGTGTTGGTGTTTCAGACAAGACTTTGTTTCCTTTTGCACATTTGTCAGAAAACTTTACATGCCTTCAATCTATTTAGCTATTCATCTTTCTATTTGGTAATGTCTGTTGATTGTATATTGTATACAAAAAGAATTGTGCATTGGATACAGCAGTCGATAATTACGTAATGACCAGCTCTACCTCAGAGCAGTTGCTCGTTTACTTAAGCATTTTGTTTGTCACAGATCTCTGACTGATAAGTCTTGACAAATTACGTAGGGGGGGAGCGTACACAAAAGTATAAATATCATGGGATTGAAAAGATGTTTGTTTCTTATCTAATTGGTATCATGCATCATAGGCTAGATCTAGACATTTTTATCAAAGGAATTATCGAACAATACAGAAGCATGGAGTTGAAAAAATATCCAATATATTCAATCATAGATAAAATAGGCCTGATCAATCAAAGGAGTTTGTTTTTACCTATTACACAATCCTTATACACAATATGATGCATTGAATGAACACCTGTTAATATTGTATAGACCTCTGTAGATAATCACTTACAATGTGTTTCAGTATACGCCAGCAATTCCATTTGACACTCTGATGAGTTACTCTCATTGATTGCACTCTCTCTAGAGGATAACTTTTTTTTCTGCTTTGATTTAGGTTAATTTTGTATCAGTTTGCATTTCTAAAAGGATTGTAAATAGCATAGTGATCTTGCACGTAGATAGTGGGTATCTCACACGATACGATATCTCAGAGATAATCAAATCACAGCCAAAGTAACACAATCATTAAGAACATCCATGAGGGTAAAAACATGTCCCATGATCGCTTATGCTGTCAGTATTACTGCAGCTCAATCATTTAGCAACTATGATCCCTGCTAATCGGTTTCTGTATTTTGCTACTGGTTAATTATTTTATGCATTCCCTGCGTCGTACGTGGAACACAGATTCCGAATAAAAGGAATTTTGTTTCTGTTTTTTGACAGAAATCTTTTTTTTAATTATTATTGGCTGTGTCTTTTTTTGTCAGCATTTTTCTCTTTTATCTGGAACTCTCCTGCGTCGTGAGTGGAACACAGATTCCAAATGAAAGGTATTTTGTTTCTGTTTTTGACAGAAACCTTTTTATTATCATTATTGGCTAACTGTGTCTTTTTGTCAACTTTTTTTTCTTTTATCTGGAACTGTCCTTGTACAAGCTGTCAATTTACTTCGTTTAGACATTGATTGAAAGACTGCTTGTAACAACATGCATGGATAATTGAATTGAATATATCATTTTACTTGTATATCTGTACAAAGTTTCGACTTTTTACTGAGGATCTGAATACGATATCTGATTCAGACACAGTTATGCTAAAAAAGAGATTGATGGAATCGCTCCTCCATATTTACTCGATAAAAGGAAGGAAACAGATCTAAAGAAACCAAATATATATTCCAATATCTGTGTATTTTTATCATAGACATTTTTTTACTCATTGCAATATCTTCGATAAAAAAAGCAGCTTTTTGAATAATATTAGAGATCTTTGTGTTTGGATAGGGTAGCGATGACTGATACCCCAAACCGTAGCGTGATATGGTTGTATATTAATAACACTTGAGAATATCCAACGATTGATGAGCAAGGAGGTGAAGGCATGAACATAGCGGTACATTGAGATTTTTCATTAAGATATTGTATGGACAAATGATAAAAGAAAGGATGCAATATTTCTGCATTGCTTATCGTATTTGGTTTATAGAACCTATTCGTGTTTTTGTAACATTTAGAACAAAACATGGAGGGCCAACAGAGACCATGATTGATGATGGAAAGAATGGAAGTATACAGGCAAAAGGTGAAAAAACAAGTTGACTAACGTATTTGCTCACATCTGTTGTCAGCACCAAAGAAATTTCATACTTTTATGCCAGTATATTTACATAATTATTAGTATGCAGCGGATTTTCAACCAAACACAGAGGGTGTTCATTTGTGTAACCATCGTGGATGTCAGGAATAGAGGGAAAAATTTCAACAAATGTTTGAAGTTGCGTCAAACATCTTATAAACCTTTTTATATGTATTCTAACTCACCAAATGGGTGAAAAAAACAAACAACATACTCAATTTCCGTTTTTTTCTTGCTTCCACGGGGAAAAAACCATGCAAAGTACGCATGAAAAAATTATGCTTGATCTCACATGGGGAGACCACAAGACAGCACAGTACATCCGGGAAAAGACAAGAGTCAGAGACATCATAGAATCCATTAAAAAACACAAAGGGCAGTGGGCTGGCCATGTTGAAAGAATGAAGGCCAACCAATGGACATCGAGACGTACGGCAACCGAGGTCAGCAGAATATTAGATGGAAGAACGAGCAGGACAAATTCCAAAAGCATTGGCTCTGCGACGCCCATGACAGAGAAGTGTGGCAAATCTTTGAGATGGTCTATGTCCAAAGACAGACATCTGATGACTGATGATTATATATATATATATATATATATATATATATATATATATATGTATATATATATGTATATATATATATATATATATATATATATATATATATATATATATATATATACACGCACACACAAAACAACACTTGAATTGTACACAACTGCACGCGTACAAACATGCATACACGCACACATATATTCAACCATGCAAGGGCACATCAATATGCACACCAAAATACATTCTCACACGCATACATACACATAAACAGACGTGTATGTGTGTGTGTGTATATATATATATATATATATATATATATATATATATATATATATATATGTATATATATATATATATATTCATGTATATATATATATATATATATATAGAGAGAGAGAGAGAGAGAGATAGATAGATAGATAGATAGATGATCGAGGCAATTTCTCCAGCATAAAATCTCATTGATGTATGTTATATTCTATATGATAATTGGACCAATCTCATTTCTCCAAGTGTGTCCCATATAGAGGACCTCTAGCTAGACAAGGCCCAGCTTAATAAGTTATCGATAAAGGGTAGCCAGCAGTGGATGATTTGATTAACAGAACAAGTGATAGGATGAAAAAACAAACAACATGGAAACATATTTCTTCATAAATTCAATTACCATCGAAGTTAAATATCAAAGTCAAAATTCTGTCATCAGTTTTTTTTTATGGAGATAATTTTAACGTGTTCATATGTCAAGCAGCTCCATTGGTCTATCAGATTGAAAACTATCACAATTGTAAAAGATATTTTTTCCCTATAAATCTTTGATTGAAAATATCTTGAATGGAAATAGCATATAAAAGGGATTAAAACTCATTGAGTTGATGGATAAGATACTGAACGAGAGCAAGAAAGAGACTGAAACAGAATCAGATATAAGCACAAGTAGAGAAAGATGCAATTACCAAACAAGAAAGAAAACAAATGACAAGGGAAAATTTGAGAAAAAGGTTTTAAAAAAAGGACAAAAACATGATGAAGAAAGTGATGGAAAAAAAAGAAGGAAAAAAAGGCAAAACAAGGAAGTAAAGAAAAAAAAGAATGAAATGAAAAAAGAATTAAAGGGAGAGAAAAACAAAATGAATGAGTGGAGAAAAGAAGAACAAATTGAGTGAAAAGGTCAGCCAAATGGCAAAACGAGGAGCAGAAAGAGAATGAATCCAAACAAAAAGAAAATAGATATTTATAAATTATGATGAGGTGGGGGCAAAAGGATTCATCAAATCAGGAAGGGTTAAAATATAGTTTTAAGCCAAACATATTCGTAACTACAAGTATCAGAAAATCGACTATTTATTTCTTGAAGGATATGATGATTTCGATAAATAGACCAAAGTTAGAGACAGAAATAGAGACATGTGACAGCCTGTCTGGATATTCTGAACTCATCCATCGAATTCAGCAAAACGTTCAATTTTCGGATCAACATCTATTCTGGTCTTCAAAAATAACCCCATTATCAATCTATCATCAGTAAAAAGTAGAAGTAATTGCAGACTAAATTTGGTTTCCCTGTCAATAAAAAAATGGAAAACAGTATTTGTAGTTACTACTAAGACCTGGTTCAATCATTGGTAACCATAGTGATTGTGGGTGACTCCCATTTAACTCGGCTACCAAGACAAAAGGGTGTGTGTGTGTGTGTGTGTGTGTGTGTGTGTGTGTGTGTGTGTGTGTGTGTATTTCTTCTCCGGTAATTTGACTGTTCTCGACTATCAAAAAAACAATCAAACTTATAATGAACCTTACTAAATCAATATTGATTGATGATTGGGGAAAGCACTTCTATTCCATTCTGTTTCTGCTCGATGAGTTCTATGTGAGAAGGATTGGAGCATTAATACATCAGCAAAAACGGTCAATTCCAGTGAAATACTTGTTTGTTTCTTTTTGGCTCTTGTTTATTCCAATAGATCTACGCACATTCTATTAATAAGGTTGTCTGATGGACCATGGTTATTTCGGTCGAACTGCTTGCAAATAAGGAATGACCAAAATAATATGTCTTTTTTGCTCTGAATTATCAAATAATTAGCATCAATATACGTGTTTTCATTCAATTAAAAGAAAAATATTTCAACTGTATGAAGTATCGATTTCTTTAAAAAGAAACTTGATCCAGGATTGTAGATTGGATCTGTTGCATTCAATCAGTTCATCGGGGAGAAGTTACCATTTTTACTTACAAACTTCAACCATGACCTCAATGCTTGGTTTCATGTCACTCAGTATCCGTAATGGTACTTCAATAGTCCTTTGAATATTCCAGATGCAAACACTCTTCTGTAATCAGATAGGAGAAGGGGTAAACTTATACAAGATTTTAAAAAATATGTTATCATATACATATATGTGTGTGCATGTGTGTGTATGTTTATGTGTGCAGTAACAATGCAAAAAAATTGAAATGTATTGCACTTAGAAGCATACAAATATGCAAATATATGCATTTATAAACCTCATACCTCGCAAATCAGTAGTAACGATAAAAATACATGAAAAATATTATGAAATAAAGTCAAATCAAAGCATTTCAATGGAATGAGCTTCAGATAAAATGTTTTGAATGACAAAACTCGATCCCTATCACGTTGAAAAAACTTGCCTTGCCTCGTCTGTCCTCTGAAGTCAAACAAAATAGAGAATGACCTCTATTGATTGACCAAATGCCAAACGTGAACCTCATACATATGAGATTGTGGCCAACAATTTGATTTAATCTGCTAGCACTAAACATACACGATATCAAGTTACATTGAAATACATTTGTTGTGAAAAAAATGTCCTGTCAAGCCATAAACTTTTGGTTGGAAATTTTGTTCTATAAATTGGAGCATTTGTGCAGATTGACAAATATTTAGTTTCATGTATGAAGAAATCACCAATATTCATTTATGGGAGAAACAGAAAAACCATGATGTTCAGTCAAAAACTCGAGACATCTTCACATTGGGGAATGTGGGTGACCTTATAGCCAGTTTTCATAAGACCAACATAAAAACATAAAAACATATGCATGTTTCAAATGAATGTGCTTACTAACTTGAATTAAATATCTGAAGAAAAAATCTCAAGTTATTCACAGTTTCTATAATTAATGCATTCACTACACGCACACGTGTACATGAACACACACACACACATATATATTTATATATGTATATATGTAAGCATGTATATACATATATAAATATATATATATATATATATATACATATATATATATATGATTATCTACATATATATATATATATATATATATATATATATATGTATATATATATATATATATATATATATATATATATATCATACTAAATGGTTTATATTGCATTTAAGTTGATATATATCGGGTCTTTTTTGTATCTGTTGTAGTTTTTGCTTTAAATGTTTTGAAGGTGATTTATTTTGAAACTCTATTGGATACAAATAGCTTTATTACCGAAAATAATATGGAAAGATGCTCGCAGAAAGTGGTGCAAATTGTAGAGGCAACGGTGCAGGTTCTGAAGCGTCTGTACTTCTTGTTTGTTTGTTAACTGTAATATTTAAAAAGTTATGCTTATTTGTTACTTTATTTATAAGTTTTCAGAACATACAGAAATTCAGTTGATTTATCATTTATTTTATAAAAAATGATTATTCACAATAGAAACTATGGACAGAAACCCCACCGTATACAGTACAATCTTAATATCTAATTATTTAGAGGAGTTCGTATTTTTCTGCATTTGTTCAAATATAGGGTTCAACATGATAGTGAATAGAGTGAACAAATACTGACTGAAAGATATTCATCCGAAGAAGATCAATCAATTGACCAACTATATTCAAACGATCCTTTTACTTTTACAGGCACCCAGACATACATGACATAAAATGATGAAATTGAAGCTGAGATTTTCACTTTGAATCGATCCTTTTTCTCATCCTATGAGGTTCGACTTTAAAACTACAGTTGGAGAATTAGGCCTTGAGTAATAGAGCTAGTGTTTGCAGCGACATAAAAGTGTGTGCCGACTATTTGCCATGTTTACATCCAATACGCGTATCCCATACGATTCAATCCTTGGTAATATCCTGGAGGGCTTTCAATATTTAGGCCGAAAAATGGAATATAAAAGACAGGGATAAAAATGTAAATAAATAGTTAGATACAAACATAGATTGATGGATAAAAGGATACATTGATTATTCAGTAGGATCTTAATTTATAGATAGTTTTACGCATTTGAACAGCCTTTTCACAGTGATAAGTAAACCGGTAGGAATAGAACCCAGTATTTTTTATTTCAAATCGTTTTGTGAGACGCTGTTCACTATCAATTGCACTTTTCCCTGTTGTATTACTCTTATGGTATTCCGACGGAAGAAGAAGGAGGAGAAAAAAGAAGAAGAAGAAGAAGAAGAAGAAGAAGAAGAAGAAGAAGAAGAAGAAGAAGAAGAAGAAGAAGAAGAAGAAGAAGAAGAAGATGAAGAAGAATTAGTCCTGAAGTGAAGCTTCTTTATCTTTCATCATTCAAATATATTGAAATCTGTTTGCCAACATAGTTCAGTATTTTTGTTTCTTCCTAAATTTGATTCAATCAACGTTAGAATCTCAATAATTGCATATAATTATCCACAACATTGGCAACAAACCAGTTCCAATGTACTAATATAAATTCATTAAATTCATTTATAAGATTCAGATGCAAATCTTATAAAAGTCTCATATCAGTATAATGAACTGATGCGCTCATCTACACACTCATAAGTATGCATATCAGGTGTACCTTCAGTAATGCGGTTATTTCGAAAGAGGCTTATCCGTATACTCAAAATTATGCTACATCTAAACCCACACGAATCAAAATTAGTCAATTCAAACAGGGACAAAATTTACATAATTGAACGCGTGATAGAGACCTTGTTCAGCAGGTTATTTCTTTTTATGGAGGAGTTGATCGTCGAAAGGTTCCCCATTACTCAGTCCATCTGCCAGAATCTAAGTTTATTTATGATCAACAGACCTGCCATGGCGTGATGTTAAATGAGTTCCTTTTGTAAAAGAAATTAAAATGATGTTGAATAAGCTGAGCTTAGTATGGCTTCAGTAGGGATCGAACTCATGAAAGCAGTAATCTTTACTACGTCGCATTTATTTTTTTCTCCGTGCCAGATATACCAAAACTTAATCATTGTCTGTTGTTGGCTTAGAAAAATACCCCTGTCTTTATTGTTTGTTTCTTTTCATTATGCCCTGGCGGATCAACATCCGGTCTTTTTCGGATGCCCTTTGGGATGGTGACCGTCATCAAATCAGGTTCTGAGACAGTAGGTCCTCTTTATCAAATACCCGTCATGTTTACTGCCTGCATTCCTATTTCCATGGAATCGTTTCCTTTTGTTTCTCGTGCAAAACTTGTACCCTCCCCAATGTACCCAGCAAACTTTGCAAGACTTCACATGACAACCTCCAGAGACATTAAGAGATTATACAGTCTTTCATTTGCCAAAGCACTATGAATGTTGATACATATATAAGGAGAGAGAGAGAGAGACAGACAGACGGATGGACAGACAGACAGACAGAAAGAGAGAGAGAGAGAGATACATTCATACATGCATACATACATACATAAATAGACAGCATTTGGATGTCTGATGAAAAATACATCAGCATGTTCCATGTATCAGATTTTTATACGTTCTATGTCAGTTATAAACAACCCAACAAGTGGATATTTAATTGATTTTTGATCTTTCAGAAACGTTAACCCTTTTTCAACTGACCATCTAGAGACAATATGGCATCTAAATCGAGTATGCAATGGAAGCGTAAAATATGACTTCTCTTTAAGAACTTTTATTACTGTCTAAAGGTTCATTTTACTCAAAAGCTTGAGAACCCTCAAAAGCAGTGGTAGGTGAATGAGGAAGAATGCTGCAAGACTTATCATCACAATTTATAAGCTTCAGCACAGTCAACTGAGAGTTCTTGGGTCCGGCAATTTCAAATAGCTTAGTTTTAACTGTTCACACCTTTTTGCATTGACATGACATCATATGGTCGATGTTTAAGTATAAAAATAAAGAAAAAGACACAGTGCATGGTTTGTTGGCCGATGTAGACGATGGAACATAAATATTAAGAATACATTCAGGCTTTCAATGAAGTGTATTATTGGCATCCATATTCCAAGATCTAAACCTATCAAACCAATATTCAATAATCTCCACTGTGGAAGCGTTAAATAAAAATGCTTTATTGACTATATCAATTTTAGTTACATCATACATAAGTTTTAATTAGTACTCAAAATCAGTTGGATAAACACTATCGCTGTTGAGGAACCCGAAACCTCTAATAAGGTTGAACATATCACTTCTTAACCTACAAGCAAATTGCAATTACATTAGTAAATCTTTGAATTTTTGGAATAAATCTCCATGATATAAAATTGAAACGGCAAATCATGTATAACAACTTGACAGAAAAGAGTATCAAAAATATTTTCTGTTAATGGCAATGTAATCTAATCGTCTGACACTTTGATGAAATAGACAGTAATCAATTGATCATTGCTTTCCGACCATTTCTCTCTGCATCCCAGGGGACAAACAAAGTCCATTTTATGCCCCATTAACCGATGACTATATCATTCGATGCACTGGTGTTGTACCTCAAGGGATCACAGGAACCCACTCGATTGAAATACAATTAGTCACATTTTAGGGTTTTTGGATGGATTGGAAATTATGTATGACAGTTTTATCTTTCAATCTCTACATTTGAATTCACATCAAACAAATGTTTCAGAGACATTGCATAGAATTTTGATGATAATTACAAAATGTCTTTCCAAACAACATTTACAAAAATAAAATACCGAACTGGACCAAAGATACCAACTACATGCTTCAAAAACTTTTATTCATGAGACAGCTGAGGAGTAACGAACCAGTTTAGCATCATAATTACACTGTTACATCCCTGGAACGTAAAAAGACGATTCCTCAACTACTGACATATTCCAAAGAAATAGTACAGAATTCCTTTTTTTTCTTTTCTTCAAAATGTCGGACCAAATCCAATCTTGACCAAGTTTTTTTTTTTCGAGAATAGCTCTAAACATGACTTCCATCATCGGAAATATACCTGGAAATGAACAAATTATTCTTGGCACTGAAGACATCGAACAGACAGGTATGAAATTGATTCATTCCAAATTATCAACCAATTTAGAATCCGCGCCCTTGTGTTAATGGTAGAATTGAAAATTATGTCCATTCCCATTTCTAAAAATCCTCATCTCCTATTTTTCTGACTTGTATGATAAGTAAACACTAATAAAGGAAAAAGGATTTGTAAGGGCTTAACCTTTGTATTTTTAGCAGATGAACTAACAAATGTCACTTAGATGACACAATCTACAACAAACGTTATTGAGTATAAGAAAATAGCTCAATTTCATCACATCTCTACATACACTCTGCGAGAATAGATAAGAGTCATTTGTCTTCCATTTTGTCTATTTCTTGGTGTATTTAGGGGGGGGGGCTTTTCTTTTTTTACCTGTATGTTTCTTGCTGACATTCCAGAAAATTGACATCGTGAGAAGTTTAAGTACCGGTGCTGTGATACTGCAACAAGAAGATCTAGAAAGAGATGTCGGTCTTTTTTTATAGATTTTCTCCTCTGCAGTTTTCCTTACTTACAGAGTGAATAAACGAATTTCCCACTAGTCCTAATACTTTACCTTAAGCCAATAACTAATGCCACTTAAATAATGCTTTATCGTCAACAGACACTATCCATAATATAAGAATAGCTTTATATAACTGATGAGTGTAATACAGTCGTAGACAAAGCAAAAAATACAAATACTTTTTAGCAAGACCAATGGACTTTATTCCCCTCATCTCCTTTTGTAAATTGTTTGTGAAGGATTCAATAATAGCAATTCGAATCATTCAACCAGTGGAACTAAAATATTCATGTTGTTCAAAGTTAACACTCAGGCACCTGAACCCCAATTGGTATTCATTCTTTCATAGAGTATCTGATGAAAACTCATTACTAATGGCCAGGGATATATATATATATATATATATATATATATATATATATATATATATATATATATATATATATATATATATATATATATATATATATATATATATATATGCGTATATTTATATATATATATGTGTGTGTGTATATACATATATATATATATATATATATATATATATATATATATATATATATATATATATATATATATATATATATATATATATATATATATATATATATATATACACATATTACTTACGACAAACATGAGAACATTTTCTTCCGGACCAAAGTTCCGAATCGTATGTGTGTAGTCAAAAGAAGAGCGAGTCTCAACGTCATTATATGATATTTGTAACTGACACAAACACGCCAACACACACGTTCACACACATATTCATGTACATATATAAATACATATATATATATAAATACATATATATATATATACATATATATATATATATATATATATATATATATATATATATATATATATATATATATATATACATATAAGTATATATATACATATATATATATATACTTATATATATATATAAGTATATATAAATATATATATATATATATCTAAGTATATATATATATATATCTAAGTATATATATGTATTTGCATGTGTTTGTGTGTGTGTGTGTGTGTGTGTGTGTGTGTGTGTGTTTTCCCACACAGGCAGTCAAATGTTGGTAGTTGGTGACAAGATGGAAATATCAGCGTCACTTATTCGAAGAAAACAATCCCGAAATAAATTTTTCAGACGCTGATTTAACATATTTATCAGTTACAACCTGTGCCATTTTATTTGCTTGCATATTTGTCTCCATATAGGCTTATACGGATATAAAAATATTGTTTATGTTGTGTATTTTTAAAAAAATTCTGAAATGCAGTATAAACTTTCAAATATTTATCCCCCTACGGATTGTAAAATCTTATACGTACTTTCATCTTTGAAAGTGCTTTTCATACTCTCCACTCTAAATACGGATTAAGACAGAGCAGTGAGCAGAACACACCTGTGTTATATCACACTGAACAACTAGAAGATCATCAATCAATTGTCAAACTTTGGTCGAACCTGAGATTCACACAAGCATACAAAATTCCTTACATTTGTGCTTCAATTTGTAATAATTTTAACATGATAATTTGTCAGTGAACATTCTTGCAATGGTCAGGAATTACTTTCTCTTTTATTTTCCAGAGAGCCGTACATCGACTCGATTCCATCCCCGACTGTATTTTATAAGATCAAAGCTGCAGGTATGAGGACCAGACTTGAGTGATGGTCAGCAATTCTCAAAGTGTGTGCTGCAGTACAGAAAAGAAGTGTAACTATCTCCCTGGCCCGCTGCATAAAATTATCATATCATGGGAATCGAAAACCGACTAAATCTTGACTACATCAAGGATTGCTTCAAATATCTCAGGCTAAACAGTATACTTAGATATATGGATATATACGTTCATATGCTATTATATTTTGTGTATCAACAGTCTCTTTATTATTCATCTCTGGAACAAACACTCAATGATGGGGAAACCAGGTGAGATAGATCATTGTATCTTTCCAAATTGATTTAGAAGGGAGAGTGAACGGAAAACTATACATAAATGTAACTTCATTTTCGATGGATTCTATGTGGTTTGATTCACTATCCACCTTTTTGATATGCATATTTCGTAATAATCTGTTTTGGGTTTCCGTATAGAAATTCAAAGTCCCATATGTTTTCGTGTTTTGGTAATTTTCAATGCAAAATTTATTCTTCATTCAAAATAAATTTTTGCAGCCATGGTCAGGATAGTTAAATTTTTTGCCCCCTTCCTTTCTATCTTATTCATGATTATTCAAACATATCACACAAAGTTTCCATTTTATTTTATTTCTTTTTGTTGTATTTTGATTCAGTTCCCATTGTGTTGTTGCTTAAACCTCCCTGCCGATATTGTTCTTTTGGGAAAGAGTTTTCTGGTCAAAAGTTTTCAGTTTGTAACAGATTTTTTTTAAATTCATTTTAACCGTTTTCATTAAAGCTATAAAAGAGTTTTTCTGAATTCAATGTCGTTAGGATTGGAGTTATGTTTGTGTCAGATAACCAAGACAGAATCAAGTGTTGTTCAATCATATGGACACGGATCAATGCTTTTATTTCCCAATGCGTTATACGGACTCCAACAATATGAATTTTTGTTTTGAAGAATTATTCATTCAGTTTCACACCGATTTCAACGAAGAGTCAATTACCCTAAATGGTTGAAATTAATCGGGACTCATTTTTTTTTCTCTCGATACATGAATGATAGCAGTATACGAAAGTTACAAATTGACAATCACAACCAATTAATTGAGAACTTGCCTCGGAGTGAATAGGCCATGCTTCACTGCTGGGAAATATCATACCAAAGAATTCAAAAGACAGCACTTAATACTTCTAATGTAAGCCTCTAACTCGAAGGCTAAGATTTACAAACCTTCTCGCAACTGCCGATCATTTGATCTACAATTACAGCCATTCCCTGCACAAAGATGCCAGAACTCATCAAAGTTCAGTATACATCAGCGCACAAGGTCGGGAAATAATGATTAGCCAGTTGATTTCGTTCATTGTTCAATTCCTCAAAATCTATTTTTATTATGCTTACTTTCAAACTAATCTGAATGTATATCTTGTCGCAAAAATATCGATAAAAGGGAGAAATCACATGAATTTCTTCTCAAAAACAGATCTACCGGTGTGAAAATGATTTGCCAGTGTGATAGTTTATCCTCTTCGGGAACATTGATACATACAAGTCGAATCTGGTAGTTGAGGTGATATATATATATATATATATATATATATATATATATATATATATATATATATATATATATATATATATATATATATCACCCACTAAACCAAACCTACACTGAACCGGCTGACACTAAAGTACTATCCAGCTCCCTAGTATACTTGACAACCCAATATTGGCCAGAATATACTCATAGCTGAGTATCCACCTATACCTACAAAGATTTCTTCACTGACATGATAGTCACAACAATCTTTCATGACCTCATTGAAAATCTTCATTTTGTATTTCCGTTTTTGATTTTATAGCAACACTTTTGATCTCATAACTCTTTTTCTATGGAAACATTTCAACAAGATGAAGGTTCATACGTGCTACCAAAGACAGGGACCACTTGCAGATCCTGTGAAGCATATTGATTCATTTATGAATATATGAGCTAAAAAAAACAGACTTACACATTCTCCTATATTCACAAACATACCCTTATTGTTTTTTTTTTGTTGTTTTTCTTTTTTTTATATGTATCCGTTACACGGAAGACCAAGTCACTGGTACTGATCCTTACCTGCCAAATCGGCCATAGATTGTGCTGTGGTGTGTGTCGAAGACATAATGCGCCGATGCATGCATCAGCCGATGCGGTTACAAATTGCTACACACGGTGGGAGACATTTGTTATATATATATCAATATATTTGTGCAATTTTGAAATAATACATTCGGGCTATTCACCAATTTTGTTGAAGTATGGCACAATGAAACAGTATTGATACGCCTGATTGGAGATTAAACTGACTCTTCTGGTGAGCCTATTAATCATTGGGTGATTATAGATTATGATAATACACATTCATGTATCTACTTGTCTCTGCCCCCTCACTAAGAACGTATCATTTTTTTCTGATCCATGTTGTCTACCCACTGTCGTAGATTAATGGTCTGAATGATGTTGCAACGGGGAAACGAAATTATTGGTCTGAAAAAAAGTTTGAGTCGAAATAAGACATGCAGTAAAATCATAGATTAGTTGCGTTAAATGGATATAACTGTATTTAACTTGAATTAGACTTGAAATAAAATATGGCCTTGATGATAATATTCTCAGTAAGGAAGAAGCATTGTAGAGGCTTTTATTAATTGAATGGCTCTCACTATGCTTTGCTTTTGCCCTTTTTTAGAAGAGTGGACGAGCGTGTGGAGCACTGAAGGTGTATATGGAATTAGGTTTTAGGTCCTTGCTTTTTTTCAGCATTTGGAAGGCAAATATGGGAAAGAGAAATAGTTCCTATGGAAAAAATGTCATTGCATTCTGGTGTTGAAATGTATATATCCCCAGACGCAGTTATAATGTAATATGGCATGTTAAGATGATTATATTTTACTGTTGTCACTTGTATACTACTCTTGTGAACATTTTTCATTTTTTGTCTACGTCAAAGCTAGAAGATGTGTTTTTCTGTATTTTCTATCATACATTTTTGATAGAATTTTAGGTGGCAGACACATGGAAAATGGTGGCCAGGTGATAACAGAAGTAGAGAGACATTAACTTTTCATTCTTCAAAGGAGACTTTTGGTGCAGAACTTTTTCGAGTGAATCAACATTCAACGTTTCAATAATTTGATCGAAAAAAGCCAAGAAAATAGTTTTGTATACCCCTTGACTATAACTGATACAATATTTTCGCAGGGAATCAAAATAATCCCTGTCAGCTTCGTAATGCGAATTATATACTTGAGAGCATAGACGACACATACTAATATCAGGCCCTAAATAAAAACTGGAAGTATATCCGATCTTATAGAGCTCAAATGCAGTGGAGGCAACTTAGTTTCAATTTTCTGTGATGCAAGATAGGAGACTGCGCAAGTGTCGTCTTGATATCTCAAATCCTTGTCACTATATATGGAATACAATTGTTGGAACAACTTTGGCTCAATCTAAAATTCGATCTAATCATCGTTGTCTGGTCGACCAGTCCCCAACGACACTGTATCAAAATCCATAGAGAAAATTGAGGTTATCGTTTTGTCAAACAGACAAACGTGATTTATTACATATTACTAATTCAGCTTTGCTGTGGAAGCAATCAGTCTTATTTCAAAAAGATGAACAAGTTTTGCAACTTTTTCGATCCGGGGAACAAAACTATCTTTCTTCTGTTTTGTTTATAACTACTTTTTTGGTTTTGAAAATAAATTAATCAAGAATACTGCAAAATTGAAATCACTTGGAGAACTCACGAATGTGAACAGTACCAAGAAACCAAATTGGCACGGGATAGAGAAATCAACTGAAATATTTGTTTGATTGAATGAAAAAAAAAGTATTATCCACTCAATCCAAGCAATGGCATGGTATACGTTGGTATAGCTCTGTGGTTGGTAGGGATTGACCATCAGTTGATGAAAATGGGAAGAATTTCCGAAAGAAAGTCATGCACTTGAAATGTCAGTGGACAAAATAAAGACCAATAATTCATTTACAGATATACATAGTAAAGCAAGAAGAAAAAAAAATCCTTACAAGGATGATCCAACGCATGGTATCATTACATCAGATCCAGTGTAAAACTGAGAAGTAGTGAAAATATAATGACACATTTTTTCTCTCTCTCTCTATCCATATATATATATATATATATATATATATATATATACATCATCGATATGATATCATGAATAGGAAACGAAAATTGTCTGGAGTTATTCTGTGATCTGCACTGTACCACAATTGACAGTAACTTATGATTCTTCCTGAATGTCTTGAGGCGTTGATAGCAATAGAATTATCAGCATAGTAATCCATTACACCAATACATGTGCATTTGTAAGAATATAAATTGATTCAGTTTTCAAATTCTCTCCCTTGTTATTGTTATTCAGAAAAAGAAAAAAAAACGTATACCAACATCATTAAAATTAGTAAATCCCCAAAGATTTGTTTTATGTTCCCACGGTAAAAACGGTCACATTTTCCAACTCGTGCAGAGGGCATTTGATAAGGATGATCCAACGATATTGATTCTATCACTGTCATTATCATCATCATGTTTAGTTTATATGACTCGAATAAAATCAAAGTAATTTCTTATTGTCTTTATTGATTGCCCACTTGGGGAGACCTCTCATTTCCTTATTTGAATGAATAGGTGTTTTTCGTTTTGCCATGAACGTGAGACATGTCCGCAAAGGAAGTGTTTGCATGGTGTGTATAGAAACGTAAGTATTCCGTTTACGTAATTAAAATGAGCTTGTTTTTTTTTTCCAGTATGTCACTTTTTGTAACGGAGATATTTGCATTAGGCTCTTGATATACCGGATTAAAGACTGGGGGGATGATTTGAATTTCCCTTTTTCAGACAACTGAAGAATTGAACGGTTTTTCCATGTGATTTGTTGTTTTAATTTTCAATTTTGTACTGGTTACTGTCAGCTGTTCAGTTAGATAGCAGGACCAAGAACGAGTCAAAGCTGATAATCTGAAGATTTTATTTACCCTGTCGGAGCAGAATGATATATTCAGTGTATGACATCCGGTTATTATTGTTGTCGGGTTATGTTGCCTTTAAGTGGCTTCCTTATCAGTTGCAGGTTTGATTCCTATCCATATTGTTCGCATTGTCCCTCATGTTTTTATCAATAATATTTATCATTACTGTTGATTTTTTATTAAGTAATGCTCCGTTTATTTATGAATTTTTTAGCAGGACACCATTTGTTAGTTCATATTTGTATACTACGCTTAAAATAATAATAAATACACTGAGAAGTGCAATTTTTACTCAACTTATATTCAATGACTATAGTTGTGAATATCCATTCCGATAAACTGTGCCGTCAAATTCACAATGAAGACATATGATCATGAAAGATCAGTGACGAACATCTTATCCTTAGTTTCACCAATTCAGCATTATTCTAATCATTTTAAGGTATAGGCTATTCTAACTGTTTTTTGAGTTCGATCCCTGCTGGAAGCTTAGCACTTTGTGCTACCGTGCCTTACTAAGCTAAGCTTGATTTTAAAATCTGAACTAAAGACGAAGAAGAAATGAAGAGGAATAAAAAAGAGAAGGATTGAAAAAAGCGAGGGAAGATAAGATTGGTTTCAAGGAGAGATGAGACGAAAGACAAAAAATGAACGTAATACCCTCAATGAAAAAAAGCAGAAAGTGAAGAAATAAATGTGTAAATGAGAGTTTACAGCTGCAGCCACCTTTATCATTTTTCAGTCTGGGAAGAAGAGAATATTGTATATTCACCTTGCAATTCAGATAAAATTCTATTCAAATCAAACCAAGAGTGTAGTATACCATATTGCTTACCCCGGTGCTTTAAAACAAAAATATCAGAAAAAAAAGTAATTTGATTTTTTGACCCCATAAAAAATTACAAAACATTGCTGGAACAAAATCATTCCCTCTATCTAATCAAAGCTGGGATACAAAAATCGAAAAAAAAAAATAATAAACAGCAATTATTACTAGTAAACAGTAAATTTGATAGAACTGCCATTCAATTAGTCTACATATCCCTCCCATTAAACATTAGAGACATCTACATCCTGATAATGAGAACTCACATTACTACAAAAACAACCTTCATACATCCTTAAATATTTGATTGTTAGAACCAACCTCAGAATAAAAAAAAAACGGCTACTGATTAAAGCTGCGTAGTCTGAGGAAAAATGATATCAAAAAGCAATCAACCAATTTGCAGGTTTTTTATACACGTAATAGTAGGTAATAATATACTTTGATAATCTATGACCATATTTGCTGAGGTTGCAACGGGGAATACATGAGAGAAATTGTTCTTCTTATCAATGAGATGTATTCACAAATTAGACACCCCTCGACCAGAATACATAAAGCCAACTTGCAAATAGATACATGTTTTCTACGAGGAAAACACACTGCTAAAATACACTTCCACGCATTTTCATACAACCACTTGAACTGTTCCTCGTAGAAAGAGTTGTGACTGTACATTTACAGTTTCCTGACCCTTTTTTTAATTCTTATCAAAGCCTTCATCAACTTATGGGACTTTTTTGACACTAATTGTATTTGGAGTCATATGAAAAGAAATGACTCGTACTATGGACCCCAAACTACCTCAACTTGTCAGATCGTGGATGGCAGCCATCTTGAAATCCATTCAGATGACATAGAAACGGGTCAAAACTTTTCTGAATTTCTATATCACAGAACTATCATCAAAAATTTTAGGCTTGCCTTTCCCATTTTATTCTCCACTCGTTCAAATACGGTAGACACGGTATGGACGCTATGGAAACATCCACCTGACATTTGACATGGTCACTTTAAGAAGTGTCCAGTTTGTTATAATCCAAACTTCTAATTCACTATCAAAGGAATGTTACATATCCTTCCATTTTAGGGAGCATTTCATTTTCCAACAGCATCTTTGGAGTCCCCACGGGGTGATAATTATTCTAAACAGCGAACACTTTGGGAATAGACGAGCAAGATACGTGACACTCAGAAAAAATTTCAATCTTCTAAGGCCCATTGTTTGACATTGAACTTCCTCAAATAAGTTCTAACAGGATGTTGATAGGCTTTACCCTACTAATGCCAATGACATGGAAGATGAGATTGATGCAAAACTCATTCTGTTGATAAACTGTCAAGTATTATTGGTTGGAAGACAGCAGATGTCATATGAATGCAGAGAAAGATCTTTGGGAAGATCATGAACAAAGATAGAATATTTGACAGCTGATGATGCACAACAATTGGTATGAATATTGAATTTACGTTTCATCATTCAAACCAAATAATTCAGTCATTCGGTCAAACTCAGAAATTGATTTATTGAATAACATGTTTTGTATGGTTCTTGGGGTGTGAAATTACATGAGGATCATTATGAATTGACTATAAGTATCGGTGTGCAGTCTGTAAGGTTATTTTTGAGTAAACCATTTGCATCTTGACGAGTAGTCCTTAAGGATCTTGGTGAGGCTGTGAAAGTGTCATTTTGGAGGGCGTGTGTTGACGTAAAATATGATTGACTTAATGATCAGTATCCTCCCATTTCATATCAACCCTGGCTGAAACATTAGACATTTCTCTCAGTAATACTGTGGTCTGTTGTGTAATTATTTTTTAGTTAATGGTATTTAATCCAAGTGTTACTGAAAGGCGTAATTTTGTTGGTATTTGATTATCACGATATGCATTTCAATGGGTTTTTTTTTGTGTGTTTGCACTTAAGTACTTTTGATGCACAATTGCATAACAAACAGCCCTTTAAAATCTGTTTTATAATAATTCTGTTGGTATGAATTTGAAATTCAAGTGAAGTTTCTGATCGATGTAATTTTAATCATTCCCTCTACAGACATAAGTGAAAATCTGACGTTTCTTTATGCAGAAAAAAGGTGGTGGTGATTTTTCAAAAAAATATTTGTTAAACCCTTCACACGTATATTCATACAAAATGCCAATCAAAACAAATATAATTGCCATATTACGTAAAAAGCAACTGAAGTAAGAGGTTATAGGGTTTTGTGGCTTGTGGGCTCGAATTTGTTTTTGTTATGGATATTTTTTCTGCACTGAGCAGGGGACCCTGAAATAGGATATCGGGCATGAAATTAAATTTTGGGGAATTAGCCAATTCCTACTTTGCAATTTCAAATGAATTATTTAATCATGCCAGAAGAAGGAATAATATGAGAAGATAAAAAGGAAGCAAAATCAAGTGAAAACATAAACGGTGGAGAACTCATCAAAACGGAAACTTTCACTCAACCAGAAAAAAAAAAAGAAAAGTTAAAGGCGTATCGATTAATAGTTTTCGTAAAGATGCATCCAGGAAGAGTAAAAAACTTAGGAATTCCAGCAGCAATGATATTCATGAAAAATAAATACATGAATAGTGTTTGGAATAATTATATCATCTATGCTAGACGTTACACAGTCAGTAACACAAATTCAAGAACATATGTATATATGTATGTATGTATGTATTTATGTGTGTATGTACGTATGTGTGTGTGTATGTGTATGAATAGATTATTCAAAATAATAGAAAGAGTTATGTATTGCTGCATTTGCATTTTAATATTTGTTTACATATACATGAGGAACACGGACACGGACAAACTCACGTATATGTATGTATGTATGTATGTATGTATGTATGTATGCATATATATATATATATATATGTGTGTGTGTGTGTATGTATGTATGTATGTATATACACACACGCACATATATATACATATATATATATAATCATATATATATACACACGCATATATATATACATATATATATATATATATATATATATATATATATATATAAAACACTTACACAGACATATTGGTATTTACATGGACACACTCGAACACATACACACACACACACATATATATATGTGTCTGTGTCTGTGTCTGTGCGTGTGCGCACTCTAGCATGTGAAGGGTCTGCGTGGGTGTGTTTGTGAACCTCCCCATAATGTGACAGAGGCATACATATGGCTACCATAGTTCCAGTTTGAATATTCGTTACAAACATTTTTAAATAAACTACTCATATATATTATATATATCACGTAGGAATGTTACACAAAAAATAATTTTCTTAGTAAAAAGTCATTTTCAAAATATTCAATGTGAGATTCTTTTACATTTGAAGTAAAATACAATGATGCCAATTCCATCAACTACAGACCAGGGAAAACAAAGTGTCCATCTTTGCATGAGATGCTTACAGTAAATTATGTCTCAAATTCAAAGCCAATTCACTTTCTCTTGCTTTTGAACACAGGAAACATCAGCTCTATCAGCCACTGGGGGACATTTTTCCATAAAAAAATCAAACATGCAATGATTATCCAGATTTCAGATGAGATTTAATCTATTTAATATGTTTACCGGGATTTCCATTTCTTCTGATAGTTTATAATGTATTTTTTTTAAATGGGGTAAGGTTTGAAAACATGACTCACTCGTGAATTGGAAAGAACTGAATTTTTTTCATTTCATGATTTCATCTCCTATCTTTTTTTTTCAATCATTGAGGAAACATCAACGGCAAATCCGAAATCACGCAGAAATGTTCCTGTCATCGGTGAGATTTGCAATGTAATAATTAAAAAAAAAAAAAACTTATGTTGGCATTATCAACATATTTGGTGAAATATTTGTATGTTTTTATATTTTAGTGTAGAAGCATTCCACGTATATATCGTGCATGCAATCAAAATTTGATCCCGCTGCACCCACATTTGAATTTTTTTTTGTTTGAGCGAATGACAATCATGAAAGCACACAACACAGATATACGGTGCAGTCTCTTGAAAATATATAATACGATTCTGAAATATATCTTCTATTTTCTTTCATGGTAAATTTTTAAATAAGGTGACTAATATATGATTTGTGAGTGATGATTACGGATTCAAACTTCACATAATGATTCTATCACTTTTTTATGATTAACTGAAAGCCATTATTCCAATTGTTTTACAGTCAACTACTTATTTAATATTCACCCAAAATCCCTAAAACAAACCAAAATAACAGATGCAATATGAAGTGCATTCAGATTGCGATAAATTGCACCAGGGATGCACGTCAAATAATCATGATAAAACTCATAATATCGATTATTTCTCTCACATAATGTCGTTGTTTTTTTTTGTTTTTAGCCTGTTCGTTGGTTTTATTCCAATTGCAGCTCATGTTTATGTTTCAATGTATGTTAGTCTGAACTTTGGATCGAGAATGATGAGCCTCCAAAGAGATCTACAATCAGTTCCCCCTGGAATTATTCAAGTCTTGAGCAGCTGTCTTGCAGATCATACAATGGAGACCACTGTCAAAGGATCCTTTTCGATGACACAATTCAATTGAGATCGTGTTTCATGTTTCATTATCATCCATGCCAGATTGATTTAAGTGGATTGATAAAGTATTCCGATGTTTTGCCATCTGACAGAGATCAAATCGAGGTATTTAAAGTCGATCAGGTCATTGACAAGGTCCAGCTTGGGACATAATAGCACTCATTGGTGAGCAAAGTGCATGTCAAGTTTTATCATATTCCTTTGTCGGATAATTTGAATCCTTGCTTGAATGGAGCCAAGTCATCACCTGCCATCCCTTCTTGTGGATACTAATTGGTCATCCACAGAACATTCATACTTTGTCGAATGAATTTCTTCTCGCTGCCGAGATCAAACTGATTTGAAATGGGATGAAAGATCAATGCAGGAATCATGTATCTCCCAGGGATCGGGAACAAACGGTATCTGTAAGTTTAAACAGAAAATGTCTAAATTCCATGCATTGATGTACGATGAAAGAGGACTCCTAGAATATGTCTTCCTTTCTCTCTTTCTAAGATGAGATAAGTGCATATATATATGTATATATATATATATATATATATATATGTGTGTGTGTGTGTGTGTGTGTGTGTGTGTGTGTGTGTGTGTTTGTACGTGTATGCATGCTTGTGTGTGTGTATGCACGTGTATGCGTGCTTGTGTGTGTACACTCTGCAAAAATCTTACTGAAGAGATAATGAAATAAGGAATGATTTATGAACTCGCTTGGTCAAAATAATAAATACTAGTGAACAGAATGAAGACGATGATCGGATAATAACAAACTGAACTCTCGCGGGATTTGAACGTACACTTTTCTAACTATGAGAGCCCCCATAAAATATAGCGAACTGATTGACCCACAATTTATTTCATTAGCTTGGTGACATATTTTTATTTTTGTTAATATATAATTCTAAGAGGCAACTCTGATAAGTGCTTGCATTCCCATACCTCAGGGATAGAAGTGAACACACATGTTGGCTGAATATGTCACTCTGTATCCCCCGTACTATAAATGAGTTTTCCAAACCGTGGATTTGATTAAGGAAAACTCAGGAATGTAGCTAACAGCTCCTGTAGTAGAAAACTATGCATACTATCTCATATTGTGCAGAGGTTACTGGGATAAGTATACCCAGTACTCTGGAGGGTAGTTCTATATCAAATATATTACTATAAGATGGCTATATGCTTTTTAACCCGGCCTCTGATCCGATAACTCATGGATAATCCCTGTTTGGTCTAAATATAAGACCTCCCATTATTTGGTATTTACTGCATAGTGATTTTCAGCCAATGAGCGTTTGTTTGGAGATCTCTCATCAAATCATCAGAAAAGAATATTAAACTGAGTCTATGTTGGATTTGCTAGAAGTAGTGCACCTGGTTGGGATTGAGTAACTTTTCTGTTTTTGGCAGGTTAAGCATATGGATTCAACTAATTTCGACTTGAATACGCTGCGATAAAATGAAATGGTGAGCTCATCATCATTGATGATCTGGGTAGGAGAAACAGAAAGAATAATTTTGTTATAACGCGTCATATTTGCATTGAACACTTGGATAAATTCGTTGATGTTCTGTTAATGATGTTATCAAATGATTATTTTGTTCCCTGACTTTATATATATGCACACACACACACACACACACATACACAAACACACACACACACACACACAAACACACACACACACACACACACACATATATATATATATATATATATACATATATATATATATATATTACTCGTGTATTGTGCAAGAAAAGTTTGTGAAAATGTAGGTGACGTCGATTGGTGTGCCATGAGCTACGGAACTTTGTAAACATATACATATTTATGTTTCATCTCGGACAAGGATTTCTTTAGTTTCCATTCGGATTTGTTCCAGATTTTATCAAATTTTTGAGCAGAGGAATTGATAAGATATTTTTTTCCAAGAGTCATTCGAATCGTGGAAACCACAATCTTGTTTTTTTTTCTCGATTCTATCTTCCAATTTATTGTTTTTTCTTTCTGATGTTTGCTGCTTAACCCTCTTCGCCAAATTTTTTTTCCAGTTTATGTTTTTGGTTCACTGATATATCTAGGTTTCATTTAGAGGGTTATATTTTTTCCCATAAAAGAAACTATACATACGTCGATTGTGAAAAATATTTGAGACATTTTCTTAACACACTCAACATACTTATACATTTCAAGTTTTGCAGAACTGACTGGAATTCATTAGTATGTTAGAATCAACTCTTGATATAATATCAGATAGTTTAGCGATAATTCAATATATGCATTTATCTATCCATCTATCTCCCTCCCTCCCTCTCTCATATATATATATATATATATATATATATATATATATATATATATATATATAATCCACATGTGCATGCATGTAAGTATGTACGTATATTCGTGATTATGTATGTTTGTGAATATTGAAGATTTCATTACATTCTTCACAAATGTCTGCGTTTGTTCCCCTCGAGTTTGAGCAGTTCGTTGACATTGTTTTCTCTATTACAAATCTTATTAGTTCACAGTTTTAAAACTCTTGGTCTATGTATTTTTTTCTCCCGAAGTTTCATGAAGGAAAACTGAACTTGTTTGAGTGAAAGAGAGCTGAATGTCTTCATCAGCAAAATTTGACCTCCAAACGGAAGTGTCAATTGTCAGAACTAAATCAGATGAATCAATTATTCATTTCGTCTAAATACCTCTTTCTTTACTCAGCATTTTTCCTCTTTATTTTTTCTTTCAATGTCTTTCATTTTGTTTTTGTAACAAACTGTCAACAGTAACTGTCGAGAGAAACTATCACTAAAATTGTCTGAATGGGTTTTTTAGTCTTCATCTTAGTCCGTCTGTCTGAATTACTTTTTAGATCATGTAACTATCATGCGTACAGGTCATATGAACCGGTTTTGAAGTTGACTTACACCTCACCATGGCCCAGAAAGTGGTAGCTTCTTTCAACAATTCATTTCATACTAAATTGGCCCTTTAGTTTGTGCCCTGTTGCATTTCTGCTCCTTTTCTGGGAATTTAGAACCATTAGTGCTCGAACAAAAGACAACACAGATACTTTATCTATCGATCACCTTTCTCCCCAATCTTTAACTGATCCCCTTCAATATGGCATGCTGCCTAAATATGTTGGTCTTGTAATTGTTTATATTGAGTGACTTAACCTATTCGACCAGTGTCTTCCATTTTAATTTCATTTGCTTCCCGTTGCAGAAACTCAAACCGTTTTACTCCATCGTTATTAGTACCCAGAATGAGAATGTTTTTTTATCTCAATGCGCCCGAGTAAACAGGTGAATACAATAGTCAGATATACATGATCAAAAGTTGTAAGGTTTCCTTTTCCTTTTTTTCAACTATTTTCTCCCTTTCCCTTATTTACCCTACTGATTTGCATTTCCTTTCAGATCAGAGTTATTTATGCACTTCATAGTCTAACTTAGTTGGAATATACCGTTGCTGTTAAGGGCTACCAAACCATTGTAATAAATAATTATGTCTCTATAATAACATCGAATCTTTAAACATACAAATGTATTCTTGACTCTTTTTGTAACATAATTGGAAACCTAATAAATACATATGTGATGATTCAATAACATTTCGAAAATTTGTAATTCTAGGTTACTTCCAATCATCGATATTGATCCTACTACAGTCTGAAGCAACTCGAATATTAGATCACTATTGGATTCCAAAAACGTAACGTTTTTTGAGGCAATTATAAAGCAATAAAGATATTATCTTGCCACTTGGAATTAGACACTTTTAATATTTGATAGATTTCATCGATATTCACTAAAAAAAACCCAATAAAGTTCGGAGACTATCACGTATTCAAACACATTCATTCTCATGTTCAGAATCTTGACAGAGGTGACATGAACTTAGATTGTGAACATGATGATTACCATCAGTGCTGAGTATGTTACAAAATAATTTAAGATTTTACTCAACAGTTCAGATGGTATGAACCTCGAATGCAAAGAAGTTAAGTGCATTGCAATCGCTAGCATGGTTTAATTGAACATATTTCAAACTTTTATTGTTCAAATTTATTGCTTATGTAAATATCGAGCTATATTCCAAAGCAACACTAATTTAGTGTGAAAGAAGTTCAGCGTTTATGAAGATGATTCCTGACAGTCTACAGCTTAAGACAACCTCGTTGAATCGGAACACCCTTACTTTGGATGATCTGACCTCATGCATAGTCATCGTCAGCCCTTTGAGCACATGCTACCAAATATCAACGAATGTTTGTCAACAAAGCAAGCATAAATTCTCTATATGAAGGGATCCACCTTTCGAATTCCTTTTTTTCTGTTTTTCTGTCAAAAACGCAGTAATGTGGATTTTGAAAGCAAGAATTGAAACTATGTTTTTCTAATTTCAATCTCCCGGGAAATATATATTTTCGAGTATTCCGGTAGATTGATCGTATCTCCTAATTTGGTTACGAATTTTTCTGTTGATTGTTTGATATATGCTTGGTTTATATCTATCCTCATATTAAACAGGGCTGAAAAGAAGACACGGGGATAGGAAGGTCCTGTTTTGCTAATCCCCCGAGAGAGGATTTCAACAGGATGAGACAACTCCTGCAGGATATATACTAATCACACTGGATTCTGTCTATTTGAGATGATTTCTCCGTTTGTTACCGCAAAAAAAATTTTTATATCAGATTCCGAGTGCCCACTGTATACAATGTTTCGGGTATTTCATTTACTATAATAAACAAGTATTAGTTTTGTTTGCTTACGAACTGATGTGTTGTCAACTTAAATTGTTGAAAAGTTAACATTTGTGACCGAATTATTTCGTATTGTGTTATTCTGAAATATTAATGGATAACTGAACTTCTGTTTTTACGACGCATCTCATCCATTTTGTACTTATGCAATCATTCCATGTTCTTGCATTTAAGAATGGCAACATTACTGTATTCTGTATTTGTCCTTTATAATTGTTTCACGTATGTTAAATACAGTAAGCAACAGCATGAACATATTTCCTAAAATACGTACTTACTGATTTTTTATTGAAGGTCAGTGGCTTTCCAAGGTCTACAGTCACTAAAGAATTCCAAATCGATTTCCTAAAAGCAGATCATCAGTGAATTTTCCTGAGTGCAACAATGTTCCTTTATCAGTTAATATATATCTTTGATTAAAGTGCAGATTCCGCAGACTTAAAAAAAGGTTATATAATAAAGGTTTCAATGTCTGCATTATTCATCATGTCATAATCATCGGACATATGTTGAATAAAAGTTGTTGTCATCTTCTTCATTAAGATCGTAATCATGCCAATATCTACCATTTTTTCCCTATCTGGTATTTCAGTCTTGTGTCCGATGTTTTCCTTCGGGGAGTTTACAGTACCTAGAACGTGTGTATTTCTTCCATTATCCTTACACCAAACAAGATGCGTTACAGGGTATTATATTACTAACGTAATTGTAAAATACAGGTTAACTGCCATCAGCCAAGGGTACCTAGATTTGTTTAATGAATTTTAATAACAACCATCTCAGGTCACATAAGATTTTTGCAAAATCGAATGAAGTAATCAACGCATACCCACACATAGTTATCCCTATTTGCTGCAAGCAATTCAGTATTACAGAATTCAAAACAGATGCCAGAGACATGCTAGGTCGGGATTTGTTCCTTGAATTGTAGTATATATATATATATATATATATATATATATATATATATATATATATATATATATATATATATATATATATGTATATATGTATGTATGTATGTATATATATATATATATATATAAATATATGTATATAAATATACAAATATATATATATATATATATATATATATATATATATATATATATATATATATATATATATATATATATATATGTATGTGCGTGTGTGTGTGCGTGTGGTTATGTGTGTGTATAAGAGAAGGGGAAATAAAAAGAACAAAATAAAAATGATAATGAATACGATCATAAGACATCAAATTGGGAAAAAATAGGTAAATTAAAATTTTAAAGAATTGAATTCATATTTGTAATCGATTATGTCGGATTGGGTTTGTTTTGCTCTGATAAATTCAAGTAATTGAATATTTCGTTGGTCCGTTTAATCAAAAACTCTGTTATTATCGACGAAGACATCGTGGTGTATGAATAATTAATTCTCTTATTAATCATTGATAAGGGAACACAAAAGATGACCATAGGACAACATTTTTGGAGGGAAGAAAGAGAGAAAATAAAGAGTATGACATACAGACAAAGGCAGAGTGAAAGTTTACAATGTATGGTGAATGAATAGAAGAAATTAGAAAGAGGAATTTTGAAAAAAAAGAAAGAAAGAGAGAAAAAACACAAGAAAAAGAGATGGAATGATACAAAACAAAGAAGAAGAATAAAGATCAGTTGAAAACACAAGAGTTGTTACTCATAAGATTAAGAAAGAATCGTCCAGAGAGAAGGTTTTCAACGTGAAGAAATGTGAGTTCAAGTCTAGACTAGAGCTAATTTTTATTTTCAACCCTCACTATGAACTACAAATTATATCAGTCAAAGTGGGATTTCACTGAATGCACAACCAAAACGCATTGTTCTTGCCTAAAGAAACGTCCACTCTAGTTGGTTATCGGGTTACATTATAGTCACGCAACATGTTAACGAGATATTTTCTATGGCCCGATACTTTTTGGACAAACCTCGTATATTCAACTGCTTGTTATATTTTTCTATAGTTTTTATATGTCTTATTTAGTTCAGTCAAGAATCCATTTTATTGTGCATTAAACAAATTATTCAACCATCAGTGACAAGATAATTGACCAGACAAACGTACGAAAAAAAAAAAACTTCTTTCAGTCGTTATGATTTATCAGGTTATGTATAAACACAGCAATGTCTCTCACACCAACTTTTATAATATAAATTAGTTTTATTCGCAACAGATAATATTTTATGATAACTGCAAATAAAACATAGGGTTCATAAAGTTTTACTTGATAATTTGTATGATTCCCTCTTTTTTGCTTCCTAAAGTGCTTACAAAAAAATTTGTTTTGCGGAAAAAATCAAGAAGATCAAAATAACTAGATATCTTTGACACCTATATGATTATTGTTACGTCTTCATTGTTGCCAAAAAAGCTTCCAGACACAGACACAAAGTTTGAATGCTTGTATCTCAAGAAAACTAAAGGGTGATCATCAGAGAAAACAAGACAAAAAGTTCGTTTATTTTGACACAAGGATACAAGTTGCTATAAAGGTTACTTATTTTCAACTAATCAATTGAATTTAGATCGAAGAAGAGCGAGCTGGTTTGGTCTACTTATGGCACTCTTTTTAGAATCATTTATCCATTGGTTTATGCTTTCCTTGGATCATCATTGAAATGAAATCCAGAAAAAAAAACAAAAAAAAAATCTTTTTTCCTCAGCTTTGAGGGAAAGGAGTTATCGCTTGGTGTGGCTTTTTATTGCCTTCACAAATGTTTCCAATTATCAAAGAATCAAACATTGAGAGTAAGATCAACTGTATAATCTCCTGATTTTCAATTATAATTTTTTACGGTTTTGTTATGTTTCTATTGTTATATTCTCACATCAAACAGTCTTTGACATGTGTGTGCAGTTTCTATCTTCAGTTTTGTTAATTTCTTGTCTTAATATCTGAAAAAATTTCTGCAGTTCAAATTACTAACCTTTTTCCGCATTGATGAAATCTCCAGATTGTGTACTTAAATCAATATATCGTTCGACACTATTAGTCCATATCTTGAAAGTTTAACTTCTTGCTGGGACAAATTGTAATTACTGTTGTTTAGAGTAATACTTATTCAACCTTTCCTTCATAAATAATAGTTAACTGAATTCTCTCCATATTTTCATTATACTTGTAAAATCTGATAAATTTGTATGGTGACAAGTAATTGGTTTTATTTTGAAAATATTTTTTGAAATGAGTTGATCTTGTATGGATTTTTGAGGTGGGGATAAAACCAAACCTTTTTTTCCTTCAAGAAAGCAAGCATTACGGAGGCCAGTGTCAAAGAGTAACAATTATTCATTGCTTCGTAAAATCCTATGTTAATTGCAAAATACCAGTTGATATTTATCAATGTCAAATCTAGTCCTACAAATATGGCTGGACTTAGATGCCAATAATCACAATCAAACTGAATTTCTATTGAATTTTCCACCTAAATGAAACGAGTGAAATTGACGTCCTCTGCTGTTATTGGGTTAATTAACTTACAAACCGTCGTTTATTGAATCAAATTCAACGGAAGACATTGATGTCGTTCCGAAGACGTGTTTGATTTTTTTTTAGTTGCACGCATTATATCATCGATTCAAATTGGTAATTTTGTGTATCTAAAATTGTCGTTTTGAAAGAGTGGTAGCCATAAGTTTGGAGCAGAATGAATTTACACGTAGGCACATAGACATTTATTCTTCCTTCGTTCGTTTACCTCTTCTGCAAGCAATATTGAAACCGGTCTCAAATACCAAATTCTGAACTCTTGACGTGAACATGACATAATCATTGATTACAGGAGTACAATAGTTTTGAAAATAAGGGAATCTCCACACCTTTCAGATTTTCAATCATCGAAGCAAAAAGAATTATTAACGTACTTCCGATTACTGTTATTCATCCTTAATACATCATTACTTCTCCTCTCAAAATCATTTTCATAAATTCTTTCTGGAATGTATCAAGTAATTCAATAAGAGCCAATAAATCACTTGCCAACTTCCCGGCACCTCAGTTACTATCAAGGCACACCCTGTGAGGCCTGCAGACACAGACATCTCCCAACTAAGTGGTGATAATCAAAAAGTCACAGTCACTAATTGGGATAGCAAGGAGAGGGCTGACGAATCTGGGTCAAACGGGGATGATAAATACACAGAACATGGGCTAACAGATGGGTTTCAGCTCCGACATAGTAACGTAGTATCTTTTTAGGAATCTCAACATTTGAATCCATCCCGTTGGGCAATGGAATACAGATAATTTTAACAGGAGAGGCTCCCCTCAAAAGACTAAATGTAACACATGAGATGGATAGTGTAAAAATATTTTTCATTATAGTGTGTTCTGACGACATCCTGATTGATGATGTTAGTTTCTTTGTTGTGGAGACGGTCTCTTGCGTTCTAACGCTTCCAATCAGAGTTATTGGAACTTTTTAGCATAAAACATGGAGGTAACAAGTACATAAAAGCTGCCATTGAAGTCTCACTGTTAATTATTTACGTTCAACTTTTAAATCAATTCAAGTATGAAGGGGGAGTTTTCTGGTGAAATAAATTAAAAATCATGTGAAATATTTTTCTTTTCTGTTTCTTTTTCACAGATTTTAGAGCATAGGATCGACACTTTGGAAGGTTTTATCTGATGAAATTATTTTCTATTGTTTAAAAAAAACGGAATCTTGATTTATCCGGAAAACATATGCTCAAATGTCGTGATATCATGAGTATAATCCATATCCCATCTTATATCATATGTACAGAAAAAAAACACACGGAAAATTATTTCCACCCGATTAATTACATACTTAGTAACAGCAAATATTCATAACGTTATGGAAAATCCAATAAGGTTAGCTTCAATTTTTTTTTCTCTGTATTAATAATGGGTAAAATTAAGACCGAAAGCTTTTGATCACATACATTAAATTCTGATTCATCACATCCAGACAAGTGTTCCTTTGTACGTGAATGAGAAAATATTACAAAGAAAAAAAAAGATAAATATAAAAACCATATTCTATCAGTCGGCTTTAATCAAACCTGTACCAATGAAGTATTGTTGCTTGTATACCCATTACATACACATACACGAATACACATACAGCACACTAATGAGCATGAGCACATGTGCATTGTTCACACACGCATACACCACTATTGTTAGAATCTTAACAAAGTCACGTAACAAACATGCACACATGCACAAGAATACATTCACAAACATGCAAACTCCCAAGCTCTTATCCAAAAAATTTTGGTTGAATCTCGATAAATTTGTGTACTAAAGGAAGTGTAAAATTTCCAATTTAGATTTACTTTCGGAAACTTGAAGGAAATCGAATATATATCTTAGATTAACGTTAATGGATTCTCCATGGGTGATTAGACCTTGGCAGAACATTGGGATAATTTAATTGTATCTCATTAATTCTAAAATGCTGATAGTTATCTTTATTCAGACACCCTACTGTGAATAACCATAATTCATACTCTCCAGCGTGTTTTTTTTATATTCAATTAATTTGCTCAGCTGTGAAACTATCCTCGAATTTTTCAAATTGGTTAACATATTTTCCTGATCCGGCAAAATATAGAATTTTTTTTTCATTTTTCTAATTTTGAAATCTGTTTTTGGGCAGTTTTCTTCCAAGCAATTGTAAAACTTAGGTGAATGACCACTTTCTTGTACAGAGGCAAGAAGAAAGGGATGAATCAATGCCCTTCTGAAGGTCATCACTACGAACTGAATGCAAACTATTTGTATTTGGAATTGAATAAGGCTTGACAATCTTGCATTTATTCATAACTTGATACGTGATAGAAAAATTGATATCGTGGTAAATCTACTTCTAAGTACAACAATCACCAACATTGTCAAAATTCAAACTTATTTTTTTTGTCAGTAGAGAGAATTGTGTTATGATTAGGTAACACTAAAGTCAGGGTCCAGTAATACGAAAGTCAATGTGCCATGATTAAGCTTAATTTTTTCTATTAAATGAAACATGCTTTACAGGCAAAATTCGAATGCAAAACTGAAATTAATTCGTCAGTGACTTTAAAATGGCACTTATGAAGCTTAACATTCGGAGACGAAGAATTCCCCCAAACTTCTGGAATTATTGGTTTTATATCTGATGAGGAAGAGAACATAATCACACAAAAAAGGATCTTTGATAAAATCGATAGCAAAAAAACAAAAACAAAAAACAAAAAAATATACGAATATATCTTTTCCACCTCTCTCAACTTCTTTTCAAGTGGAACTGTTCTTCTTACTCGGATAGAATGCTCTGCTGATGCCACACTTCAAAGAAAGGGCAAAATATCAAGGGGGGGAATATAGTTTTTGTGATATCTGATGTTTTGATCTTCATTGATTTTATTCGGACCACCTGGCTAATAGGATCTCGTCGATTGGAAATCAGATGCAGATAGGAGAGAAGAAAAAGAGGGTGGATTCCTGAAAACCAGGAAATAAATGGCCATTCAATGAGCACACGCAACGGTATATCTTTCTCCAAATATAACAAGTGGTTTCTTATCAAATGATCCGTCCCTCGAAGAAGAAATACTTGGAATTTATTTTGAAATTTTGGTTATATATATATATATATATATATATATATATATATATATATATATATATATATATATATATATATGTATATATATATATTTATTTATATATATATATATATATATATATACATATATGTATATACATATATGTATATATATATATATATATATATATATATATATATATATATATATATATATATATATATATATATATATGTGTGTGTGTGTGTGTGTGTATGTATGTATGTATGTTCATACCTCTTCCAAATTTTGTAGAGAAAAGTAACACACAATGAACGGTTAAAAAAAACCCACTCTACTCTTCATCTAAAGATGCCATTCGTTTACACAATACTCATTTATGAACAGATGCATCAAGTAGACGATGGCATGGCTGCAATTATACATTTAAAACCAGGAATTTCAGTCTAAAAAGTTCATCGAGTTTATTGATATCTCTTATGGCTGACGGAATACACAGAATCCTTTCAAATACATTGGACAAAAATAGCTGTATAAATACATATTGCTTGTTTTTTTTTCATTCATTTTATGTCAATGTACTTTTAATCGCTGATATTGATTCTACTTCAGTCTGAAACAACTCAAATATTAGATCATTATTGGATTCAAAAAACGTAACGCTTTCTAGAAACAATTATAAAGCAATAAAGAAATTATCTCACCACTTGGAATTAAACAATAAGAAATAAAAGTAACAAACTTGTTTAAGTGGAAACGTCCATTGTTTCAACTTGTTGATAGGCATTTTTTTTATCAAGAAATAGGTTTACTTCATCTGTATGAAAACTCACACAACAATATACACATCAACACCATTCATTACATAAGTAAATAGAAAAACTACCGTTGATCCGGGTGAATAATTGCAGGGAGTATAAATGCATTAGTTGATTGTACAGTCCATATACAAAATACCTAAGACATAAAATTCTGCTCACACACTCACGGATGAATACCTTTTTTTTTTTTTAACTAAAAAGACCTTGGTGTATAAGCAAACACATTAATCATTGATAAATGAAACAAAAACTCGTCATATCATTTTATTTGGTTCTTATAAACTGGGCAATAGCTTTTTCTTTTGGTTGGATAAACTTATCAGACATTAAATGTCAGAATATTAGGCTTGGCAAATCCATCGTACCTGCGGCATCAGCTCATCTATTCTGATCCGTGTCTATTTATTTACGTTATTTCCATTACCAACAATCTCACTGCGTGCCATTCTCATCAATCTATATATCGAGTAACCATCCCATTTTTACAAGTATTTTTCAATTCAATATTCACAAATCTTAAATCCATCAGCCTGTAATCGTTCATTGATATTTTTTTATCGTTCTATGACAATTTTTTTTTATCCATCAATATATCATAGTGCACTCATCTCTCTCTCTCTCTCTCTCTCTCTCTCTCTCTCTATATATATATATATATATATATATATATATATATATATATATATATATATATATATATACATACATATATATATATATATACCACTTTTAAATCCTAGCAACATGGAAAAAACATCAGCAAATATCTACAAAGTAGCTTCTAATGGACAGGATCGATAGGTTTAGTTCTCACAATTCTTTCAGATGAATAAAACTTAATATTCTGATAGTATTTATCGATTTTACAGCTGGCGATTGAATATATGTGATCTTGCCTTATTATATTTACGAACACTTACAGTAGCCCAGTACAACGTGCAGTTACAAGTATGGACAATTTTATGTATTTTGATCATTCGGTCAATTCACTCATGGTATTCAAATCAATTATTCACGAATGACAGTCACTCAAAAAATATTCAAGAATTGTTATAGTACTATATACAGATATGTCTAGTCAGAAAATACGCTGTTTTTCGGGGTATATTAAAACAATACCAGTTCTTTTACCACGACTCTCGAAAAAAAACTGATGAGAACATCCATATGTTCATATAATCTGCAACAAAAAAAAATGAGTTCTGTTGGAATTGTATTTGATTTCATGGAATGTCATTTTGAAAGCTGCTGTAATGAAATGTTTTTAATCAAATTACAAAATGATTTCCTCGAGGAAATAAATGGGAAATATGCTGCAATATTTTTTTAATTGGTCATCAAAGTAATGATTCTCTGGCACCTGCAAGGATTAATAAAATCCAATGTAAGAAAAATTTGGGTACTGCTTATGGATAGAGATAATTTTTTTACTAAATGTGAGGTGCTTATATATATATTTAGACAAAATTTCCATAAGTTTGGTTGGAATCACAGATTATTTGTAACTGGGAGTCGGTAATTGACTATTATGCTGAGAAGTATAGCTGATCCTATCTGATAGCGATTTATCTCTGCTTGTTACCTTGTCTAACACATCTCCAATATGTTTATTCGTTCAAGTCATCAGCCAACCACATCTAACACTTCTCTTTGTAATGGAAGTTCTAAATTAAACTAATTTACAAAAAAATTATATTACTTTGAAACCCGTCACAACCTCACCTGGTGAATTAAAGCATTTTCACTAGAGGAAAAAGAAAGCATTAGTTCAGCATAGCCCAGTCAACTTATCAGTAAATCAACTAGTTTTGTGAAATTGGATTATGTATGTGTTAAAGTTTATTTTTGGAAGATTTTCAAAAATTTTGTCCCTTCTCATGATGACACATCAACAAAAACCATCAAAAATCTGAAATTTCAAACGGATTCAGATACCGCTGTGAGAAATCATTGAATCATATTTTTTACGACCAACATTATGCTTTATTCTCGCGACTAAAATCAAAAATTAAACTCTGATGGAGGTATCTAGAAAAAAACTTGTTTAAAAGGGCTTCAGGAAGTCCGTGAAAGGGTGCATGGTATGTACTTCCTTTGTAATTCATTTAGGGGGAGGGATAGTTGTATAGTGTGTGCTCAAAATACCATTCGATTGGAAGTCAACTTAGCACATAAACCACTTAGATATTAGTTGGAAAATGTCAATCCAAGGTCAGATTTGAAGATAAACAAACTTAAATTCTCCCCCTTTCCTTGGGTTCTATGAAGACTTCGACAAAAAAAAACAAAACAACACACGTTTGATATTCCTAATCTCGCTTGAAATTTTAGTAATATACGGAAGGATGATAGAGTAAATACTCCTCTGAAAAGCATAGCGTCATATCATATGAATGATGAGGAACATTTGAACGTTCTGCAAAATTTCACCAAAGAATATTTTGATTTCTTTTGCTGTTATATGAATTTTGTTTGTTTTAATCATCTCTTAGGTTCGAGTCATTTTTTTACCTCAGAACATGTGATAAGCGCACATGAATCGGCTCGCTAACATAAAAGAGAAAGTTGTCCAGAACGCAGAATTCCAGATGGTAAGAAAACAGCAACATTCAGTATAATAATAATATAATCATACTTCTTTTATACATACAATCCAATAAAGTTAAAGAGCGTTGTTGCATTAAAATTGATACTGGAGCAAAAATGATGATGAGTTAAATCTTTCTCTAGAATAGTCAGTTTATTTTGAAGGACTGAAAATCCATAAAACATAAATGAAAGGTGTTTGAGCTTTTCATCATCAGAGATAGATCTAAATGTTGTTGCATTGAACCTCAGTCTGAGAGACACTTAATCATCACACATAAAAGTTGTTATTATATGTACTTTGCTAACCAGTTAAAAATATACTCTGTAGACAAAAACGTGTTTATTCATAGAGAGTTGTTAAGAAATGGGTATGGTTCATTCATGTGTTTGAAAATATCTAAAATCCAATTGTATTTCTACAAGCCAATAATAAATGACCCTGATCTGTGGAAAGCTGATAGACCGTATGTTCTTTAAAAAATATTATCTTATTCACTATTCTGAAAATGTGAATGTATTACGCATAATATCCAGTCGTAGTGGATGACTTTGACAATTCTAACATGATAATATCGATGGGAATCGTTCCTAATTTTATCAACTTTTACTCCAATATGAGGAAATATTTTAAGTATAAGTCTTCATCGATTGAACACATCGGAGTGGAACAGACCAAAGCTTGATAAATCACTTGATGAACATCCCTTGCTTGGATAAAACCACACAGCAAACATTGGAAGCATTCATCTGACAAATGAGATCGAAAATCTAAATAATCTGGATTATATGAGGAGTAAGTTATTGCAACGTCACCAAGTTTGGTGATGGGTCTCAATTTCATGCTGTATGTTGATTGTTGACAATGATTTCTGTCAAATATCGATTTTGTTTTACGTGGTGAATATACAGATTACTTACTCTTCAAGGAACTTATGATTTCCGTAAGATTCAATCAGTCTTTAAAACTAACGGCAAAGCATACAATATTGATGAATGCCGGATAATAATTGAACTGTTTTTGAAGGCCTACCATTTCTCTCTTCCTTGTTTTATCCTACACTAACGAATTAACAACGAAAAAAAATCATTAAACGTCCTCGGTTTTTGGACAAACACACACACACACGCACACACACACACACACACATTCTTTTGATATATAATTATGAAGCAATTTTCGAAGATTTTGAATGATGTTTGATTATGACTGTTTTACTGCTTCCACTTTTCTCGATTCATTGTAAAGAATAATGTGAAAAAAACTCAGGATGTGAGGTAATAGTCTTTAACAGTGTTAAGTTGGCAAGATGGAAGATTTTCGAATCTCTTATGATATATAAGGTGGTAATTAATTTGAAAATGATGTGTTTTGAGGAAAGCAGGATTCACACCATCAGTAATTTTTATTTTTAAAAGAGTACGGATAAAAAACTAAGTAACACTTTTCATTTATATTTCCCTTTTTCCATTTTGTAAACAATCAAAATATTTCTGACTCAAATCAAAGGGATCTCTTTGGTTTGATTCAACGATAAAATATTATATCAAGTGACATAAAAGAATGATCAATTACCGTTCAATTGAAAAGCAATACGAGACAAACAGTTTCATCAAATCATTTGTGACGTTTCATCGGAAGAAGGATCTCTAATTTTTCAATCCAGCCAGAGCATAAATACATGATATCCGATATTTACATTACGTCCCGATGTTAAATTCTCACTGAAATTTTTTTCCTGGAAAGTTTACCATTTGGATAGTAAGTGTAATATGTTTCTTTTGTTAATGCAAGGACTTTCTCTGTCTCTGTCTGTCTGTCTCTTTATCTCCATCCTTCTCTCTCTCTCTCTCACCTTCGTTCTCTGTCTCTCCATCTCAATATCTCTCACTTTCTTTCATAGTCGTTCCCCGTCTCCAACTCCATCCCTTACCCTCTCTCACTGTCCTTTCTCTGTCCCCCATATCATTCTCTTCACATATATGATGGATATTAATTTGTTTTTGCTATTTTCAAGGAAGATAAACTGAGTTTCGATGAGAGCAAGAACTCGAAATCCATTGGGTTTGTTTGAGATGTATCAACTGCTGGGAAATAACAGCTGGTTCATCTCCTTTTTGGTAGATCATTTTCTGGAAAAGACATTGAATATACAAAGCATCAGATGAAGAGCCGATAGCAACTTGTTTTATCTCAAAAACCTCGCAGAAATAAACAAAATGGATACCCCTCTCGATTTGTAAATATTTTGATTACATCCAGCTACAATTACCCTCTCTCTCTCTCCAAGAAAACTATTGAACCAGTAAATTCCTCCTTTTTCTTCTTCATTTTTTAAAAAATCACTTTAGTTTTCAATTGCCTCTATCCAAAGATTTTTTATCCTTGGACAAGTTTTAACTGCTTTTGAAAGAGATTTTTGAATAGTGAGAATTGAAGTGCATAAAGATTTATAAGGTGAATATCTACTCTCTACCAGTTCATCTTATGTCATTCCGTTAACAGTTATCACAATTTTCGAAAAAAAAAAAAATTCTGTTTTCGGAATGATTTACTTCAATTGATCAATACAAACACATACATGCACGTATGAGTAAAATTCCTTTTTCCTTCGTTTTTGCCCTCTACAGAAGTTTTTAGATGAAAATCCGTGTTGACTGCAAAATGTACCTAATTATGTCAACTTTTTCTCTCAATATTACACATGTTTAATATTCTGTAAACATACCCTGGGATTTTTTTTATGACAATATGTCTTTTTACTTACTTCGTTCATCCATCTTGGCCTTCGAGCTCTGTTGATATATTCTCAATATTTGATTTGGTATTCATGAGGAGAAGGTTAAAACTCACCTGCATTTTCTTTTTTTGCTGATTGCATTCAAGCCACATCCAATCAAACAAAGAGTTGGGGAATACAACGGTGCTCAAATTTTGTGAAATGAGCGACGGCAGGGAATAAATTACAGCTTCAAAGTTAGACCCGTAATTCGTCCGTCCACAGTAAAGGCGATAAGTAGCAGGGATAGGACAGGAACGAATGCTGTATTTACGATTCATTGCTTCGTTTAACCCCCAGACGTATTTTAAACTTTGGATTTCTTCAGATCATTAATGATGTCATATAATACAATTTGGTTGATGCAAGGTACACAGTAAGAAAGATCTAAAGAAGATTGTAAAGCTCAACCAAACCTTCCCAACCGTTTGTAAATTAGTATTTATATTCAAAATTCCATCTTAACTCAATATTTTACTCTAATAAATTTCCGTTGTATCCAAAAATATATCAGGATCAACAAATTGGATGATGATATATAAATCTCCCGAAGCTAGATTTAGGCCCTCTTAGTTGTAATATTACCCCTGCTGAGTGTAAACATTATTCATCTGAAATACAGCATGGTATCAAATACAGTATCAAACTGAACCGTATGTTTGGTGCTGAGTAAATCCCTTTCGCTATTATCTTTTGCTATGCGTATAAAGTAAAGGATGATTGATTAAAACGAGTGTCAACTAAATTTTCTTAAAAGTATCAGTCGATAATTTATTTCGACTAATTATGAATGTTCTGACAGAAAGAAATTTACATTACAATTTTTCGTTCACTTTTGTACCGATTGTTCTTCGTTCTGACCATGATTTATATTGTATTGTATATTATCTCTCCAAGTGATTCATCGAATAACTGCTGATAAATTGAGTGAAAAATTACAAAAGCAAACAATATACGGTGATGTCCAATGGAATATAACTGACCATATATTTTTCATTTTCAATTGTTGACGGAATGTATAGACGATAAAAGATATATTTAGAATGCTGTCCCCCTTTCATACCACTCCGTATCTTTTAAAAAAGAAAATTCCTCTTGTTGTAGCCAGTATACCAAAGCTGATTTATTTTGACTGAATCTTGACAGTCTATTGAAGTGGGATCAAAATAAAAAATTGAGCTAACATGGATGGTTTCTTGGTTTTGATTAGTAAAGATGATGTACAAAGCACAAGATAAGCCAAAAGTATAAAGAAAGAATAGATTTAATACAGATGTATGTTGGTTTTAAGATCAGTGTTATTGATCTCTTGGAACATTTTCCAGTACATAAATAATATGAAGAAGAAAACATCATTTCCCAGAAAGGGAGACCATTATTCTAATATTTTCACGAAACTATACTTAACATATAACAATGTTATATCCCACTATCTAAAACCGGTATTGTCATAATTGATTAATCCAGACTGTAGAAAAAATGCCTGAGACCAATTAACTACAAAGACGGTACAAAGTTAAGGATGGGAAAGGGAAACACCTATCGTTAAACACTTTTTCCATTCTTCAAGTTTGTGTCAGAAGTTCTCGAGACGCTTAATCACTCGATGGGATTTCATGTGAATCCAAAATACTGAATTTTAGGGGAAAAAAATGGATTTTTAACGGACTCATAGGAAAAAAAGTGTTCAATAATCTTTAGGTACAGATTTGTGTTGTTTAGAAATTGTTGATCATACGATTGTAAGATATGATCATTTGGGGACCGGGTCAACATAGGAAAAGTAAATTAAAATCTTAAAGGTGTTTTTATCAGAATCGTAGCAGGATTCATGATTTTATGAATTGAAAAAAATACAAGAATAGATTTCACGTTCTGACGTGGAGCACTACCCCAAAAAGATCCATCACTCCCCTTTTAAGGATTATGTAAATTTGATTCACCAAAAAAGAATTATATTTTTCCTGCACATATGATGTATGCATCAATTTACTGACTTGACTCTGAGTCAACCAATAATGTACCTCGATAATATCTAATTTCTTATTCGAAATCATTGAGAGATTTCAATGTAGATACTCACTTTTGGAAATCAATCAAAGCAAAGCTAAATAAGATATCAGTACTAATGATGAACTCTCCCGTATAAAAACAATTGAAGTTATTTTACTGCAGAAAGTGGACGGTACATGCTACCCTGGTCACACAGCATTAATCAAGGCAGTCTACAATTTTTTTCCCAGTGATAGGTTAACATATCTTCGTCTACTACAGCAACACCCATTGTGATACGTTATATAATCCCATCTGTATTTTCTGAAAGGTGGAGCTTCATTTGTGTTAGGCAAACCTTTCGCAGAAGTGGCAGGTTCTTACATCTGGAAAGAGTGGTGGTCCAAACACGTGACGTTGATGGCTGTGGTAAAACGGTGGTATGCCAATGCTGTAATAAGCCTCAAGTGTTTTCCAACAAAATATTGCATTGTGTTTAAGTATTTATCCGAATCAGCATGAATCCTGATTAGACAAATAAGAGGCAGCAACCGAAGTTACTGGGAAAATTAGGAACACATTGAATCCCACTGGAAATTCAAATTGTGTTTGTTGCTTTCAGTTTTGATATTCTCTATTCCCCCGGCTGTTTCACTCTTTTAAATATTGATTTCGATGCAAAGAATTCCACGGATGCCTTTTGCATAAGGTTCAAGGATTTTTATGAGTGTTTCCCAGCTTGATTAAAGCTTCATTGTTAGCTCATTAGCCAACTGCAATACATCGCTCAAAACTCTGAGAAGAAAAGCTAAAAGAATGCGTTTCACATGTACGTACAGAAATTTACAGATTCAATATAAAACCTCTTTCATCTCATTTTCTTAATCCCAGTGGAAAAAAGAAAATAAGAATGAAATGTTGGAGTGTTCATTCTCTCTGAACGTTTTTCTCCTATAAGATTAAGGAATAACATGTGAATATTCCATTGACGTTAACATCACCCGTAGGGTTATTGATCACTCAAAGTCTGTAAAAACTGGACCTGAAATTGGACATTTTTCCCCAATTTCTTCGTTTTTATCTGCTCTACCGCTTTAAAAGCGTTTTCAAAAACTTTGAAGGATAGACAATTATAGAACTGCCATGAGATTCAATTTAACGATACAGAATATATTTGAACAGTGATTAAATGGTTAATCTGCCCTACGGCCTCTTTCCAGATACACGCATATCTTTCCTTAGTTTGAAAGCATCGCAAAAAGATATATGAAGTTTTTTTTTTTTTTTTTTTTTTGCAATGATACTTTACCGCTTTTACAAAAAAAGGTAAAAGGTGAAATTAGCGTTCAGCATTCCTTTACGACAAAATCTTATTTGTTTGAATTCAACCCTTCCTACCCTGTCTAGATTCAGACCCTGATTTTCTTTGACAATGGTGCATTTGTCAACTAACAAGACAATAACACACTACATTCAAAGTCAAAAACCCTGAGCTGGAAAAGAAAACCGCAAAATTTCCCTCGGACAACAAATAGCAATTAAATCTTCTGACAAGAAGAAATCAATAATTACCTGCACTAGCATAACCATTAATCCGTAGAAAAGGTTCAACCTTACAGAACAGAAATTCCCCGTATTTCCTGGAATGAAGGGCTTACAACAATTTATCCTCCCGCAAGTCGGCAATGGAGCAGAAATATGGAAGTTAACTAAGAACCTGGACCTCAAACTGAGAAATATTCCACATGCAAATAAGTAAATCATGCTTAACATCACGCAAATAGACTACATGACCGGGAAACAGGAGTCCAAGACATCATTGGACCAATTTAAAAAAAGTTAAATGGTAGTCAGCCGGTCTCGTTGCAAGAATGGCTGGCAACTGCAAGACTTTAAAACTAAGAACCCGGTTCCGGAAATATCTCAGACTTCGGAGTGTATATTAATTTCTATTGAAAAAAAAAGATAATACATTGCCCGGGAGTTCAAAAGCCTAGTTGACTGAAATCACATAAAATTAAAAGACAAACACGGAAAAACGAGACCCGTGTAATTTTCTCCCTTCCATCTGTATTTTCCTGTTGTTTCCTTCAGTAGCTGACGACTCTTCACTGGATTTTAGCTCCCGTTTGCATTTGCCTACTAACAATCTATAAAAATACATTCAATTCAGTCATCCACTTTCTAACATATGAACCCAATCAGATTTGTTCTTTGATATACAGCTGGCGTTAATCATTTTTTTCTTTTAATCTCATTCAATGTTGTTCTTCTATTTTTGATGAAGAGCATTGATTCGGATGTATATAAAAAGTAACAGCTTCTTTCAATTCAGCGTTGCTTTATGTTGATTGATTTATTTTTTGTGATTCTGTTGGTATTTACTCGCTCATTTGGTGAGATTTGGAGTTACCAAAAATGATCAGAGAGTGTGCATGAAAACTACAGCCCAAACCGTTGCATTGCTTCAGAAAGCTTTCAAAGTCAAAGTTTAAGGTGAAACATAGAAGTACTGCTGTTTTGTTTTTTTCAGTTGATTTTTTCTTTTGCATTTCAAACGCATTGGAATGCCATTTGAAGACCAACAAACAACAGAACAAAATTACGACGATATCGATGATTAATGAGCTATTTTGTTTCCTGTTAAAATCTTCAGTGATGCAGCTGGAAACTTCAGGTGTACTGGATTTTTTGAACATTATACATTTTCCTCCAGATAGCGTAGCCCCAGGTTGATCCGAGCAATTTATATATTTTCCAAGTTTCTAATCCCTTTTGCTGCTAGGAATGAGATAAGTACCTTGGCAAATCATCAGTCAGGTGCTACCAACAAGATCTCCTTACACACACACTCACACACGCACAAACGCACATGCAGGCACATACGCACACATCCATATTAAGTTATTCACTGCAATAATATCAAAGAGCCAAAAGCAGTTGCTGGTTTTTACAATCGTAAAACAATGTTCTTTTTCTATATATGACTGTAATATTTAAAAATCAAATTACAAAAGGAGTCTGATTCAACGAACATGTGGACATAACTGTCTGTCAGTGTCAGAAGCTACTGTCGTTGTCTTGGGTCAGCGATAAATGATGATGGAATGCCGTCGTTTATGATATTTTTGGCTTCCGGCAAGGTTTCCGATAATACAGACTGGTTTTTACATAATACATGAAGGCAACTTGATATTTTGGGGTAACTTTTTATACATAGGAATAGCAATATTCTTTTTCTTCCTTAGGATAATAATTCTCGGCAATGCCTGGACGATCAGAAAACATTGAGTCTGAATTTTCCCATCAACAGTAGATGGAAATAATCAGAGTTAATAATTTCAACCCAGAACTCAATGTAACCCTTTACACTGTGTCAGATGGAAGGGAGTGATTTGGGCAGTGAAGATAATAATACCTCGACTATATCTGCCAGGACATCTATTTTCATTATTTTCACTACGCCCTATGTAACTGCCCGATGCTTCTTTGATATCTGACGAATAACTTGATGGTGACAAGCCCTGTAACTGATGGTCCTGACTTCAAAAACAAACTTGTCCCCATCTACATTTCTGCGATGTTAATGCAGATTGTTTCGCTTATTCTTTTTTTCAGAATTTCCATAAATTTTCAGTGGATTTTTTCCTTGTGCTTTGGTGACTTTTTAGGCGTAGTTGTCGGTCTAAATAAGTTTAGGGAGCCCACACCAAGATAAACTGCAGTTCTTGTTATTTTTTTTACTAATATTTCGCTTCCTTTCTTCTTCAATCATATTCATGATTAGTGAGATATGTCACAGAGTTCCTCTGTTTTCATTCCATTTTTTTTTCTTATTCCTGTAATTTTAGTTTATCGTTCATTTCTTAACTGAAACTGACGATCAAAAGTTTACTTTCGGAAAAAAATGTGTCTCGACCTTTTTCTATGTTTTGACCTAATTGAGTTATAAACAATATGAATATTTCCAATATTTTTTTGAGAGGTGCATAAGGAATGCGGATATTTTGAACAAAGAAACAGGTAACAAAACACAAAAAAGTGATGATTTATTGATTGAATCCGATTGTAAAAAAACTTATCACTTTCCATTAGTCACTATTTAGATGAGTCAATATTGCAATCTGCTGGAACAGATCTTTTTGAGTAATGGCATCAATTATAGATGATCATTATGCACTTACATTGTAAATGCTTCCGTGAAACTTCAATCTGTGAATATTTGTAACAAATTGCAAAATTCAACAAAATCATTTGTTCAAAAGAAAATAACCAAGTAGGTGCACTAAAGTCAAATGCGCTCATTTAGGTGTGAAAAATCAGCTGAATGATCAAGCACGCAACTTTTCATCTATTGTTAATTGGAAGGAATATGAACACAATAATATAAACACTCCATTGTATTAGAGAACGAACAAACGAATGGATGAATCAATTATTTAATTGATAGATGTATGGAAGAATGCATGAATGGGTTAACGATTGTATGTAGGGAATGCTAGAGGAAAACACATGGGCTCATTCATGATGAATCCCTCATTACATAGAATGGAGGGAAAAGTGCGATCAGGGGGAAGATATTTGTGCAAGTTCCAATAAGAAAATCTGTGTACGTATGTATGCAGGTATACGTGCTTTTCACACCACGAATATCAACAAAATGAGATACGCAAATGAAAATCTGTTGAATTTCAAATGATAAAGAATATCCATCTGCACAGAAACAGGTAAAGGGCTGTGAGCGTATCTGCCAAAAGTAAATCAAACCTTGGATCTGATTCAAACAAGATAGACGAGACAGAAAATTTGACCTGACAACCTACTTGGATCTTGAAAAATCAAGAATACAGAAACGTTTTCAAGTTCTGAAAACAGCTTGCTTAAAGCTTTTCAAATGAAACATGTATGTCAAAATATGACACTGAAAAATATTGATTATGCCTTTTTCAGGTATTTATTCGTTCAATATTGGGTTTAATATTGGTGCAACTTGAATAGAGGAAAGCAAAACGTACTTGGTCACTCCTATTCATGCATTACTTTGTTCGGAACACTAACAACTAAATCTGATCATTATTTCTAGTAATGAACTCTTTTCGGGTGTGAACCTCTACGCGGTGACAATGGTTTAATTTGCGGTGGACATTTTTATGACGATTTTGTGAACATCACGATGCACATTTACAAAAGAAAATGATTATATTCGAGATTCTTATAAAAAGTTATGCTGTGAGCGTCGATATGTTTTTATAGTGTATTCATATGTAATTATGTATTCAAATGCCAATGTTCTTTGTTCAGCTGTCAGTGAATCTATTCATTATAACTTGGAAACTGACAAAAGAAATATAATCCCTGCTATATATCTGTGTAATATTTACAATCATATATACATATACATGTATAGAAAAATATAGATATATTTATGATATGTGTAGGGATACAGTGATGTTTATCTCTACGTTCAAATATGCACATTTGAACATTAGTTAATCCATGAGAAAAAATATTTATTTTTACTAATTTATTGACTTAAATCAGACTGTAGTGATTTTACAAAACAATGTCCCTCCAAATATACGCTGTTTCTCCTGTCTTCCTTTTATGAAATCCACGGTCTTGTCTGGTTGCCATATGCCACGTGTTGAGTCAAGGTTAGTCTAATGATCACATCAGTGTACTCCAGGTTTTTTTTTTCCTTGGATGCAATTTCAAAACTGTGTCAATTCAGAGATTTTTTGATAAACCAATGTTGTTAAAAATTATTCTATTTTCAGCCAAACCAACGTAGAAAAAAATTCTCTAGAACGGTGTATTAATTTTCCAGCTTCATCAACGAGTCAATATTGAAAGCGAATATTCAAGTTATGCGCCGGTACTCTTTAAAACAGTGTGTCCGGGTTTTTTTTTTTTCACCTATGAAAGACTAACTAGGTCACTGAGCAGGATTTTCAGGTTTCTCACCAGCCAAACAATAAATATCTGTTTGAGTAAGTTTTGAATTATGGAATGTCTGGATGAAAATGGAAAGAAGACAGGAGGTAGGAGAAGGACATGTGTGTCCTTATGTATTTGAGTAGGGAAACATATCTGCGTACATATGTCAGCGTATATTAAGGGTGATAGAGAGATAGAGATAGAGATAAAGAGAGAGTGATAGAGAAAGGGGGAGAGAGAAACAAAGAGAAATGGAGCAAATATTACTGCATATTACAATTAGCATTTGCTCGAGTCTATGAATCTGTGTTTGTAAGGACGGGAGTGTTTCTGCTACATGCTTAAGTGGATGATGTTGGAATTTTTCAGTTAAAGTATTATAAAATGAGACTATTTAGAGAACACCTTTAGATTTCATTCAGAAAATGACCATGTATTATCCCCTCCACCTATGGTAATTTGCATTCATGAATGTGCATGCGATGATGTATGGAAATGTGAGTGTGTGCATGTGTGCGTGCTTTTAAGGTTGTTTGTATGTGCAATGCATATGTGTTTATTTGTGTGAATGTGTATATATAGGTGTATCATAATTATTTTAATTCAATTCAGATTTTTTGGAAAGACTATTGTTAATTACTAATACTTCTGGAAAAGTATTCATTTCGTTTTTCAATCACCTCCATCGCAAATCAGAGATGATCATTCGACAGCCATTGGCGTGTAGCACCGATCATATATAAAAAATGGGCTCCATTCAAGAGTATGAACTGGTCTTATTGTCAGAATACAAGCAAAAATGTAGTTGTGGTAGAAAAGGAAGACAAACAGTGAGAAAAAGAATAGAACATTTATGTATACATGTATATATGTATATATATACAAATACATACATACATACATATATATATATATATATATATATATATATATATATATATATATATATATATATATATATATATATATATATACATATATATGTATATGTGTGTATGTGTGTGCATGTGAGTGTATGCAGGGGGCACACTGCTGTAAATATTCGTTGCATAAAAAATATATTTACTTTTACTAGTTTTTTCTCACTTCTTAGGTAAGGAATATGGCCAGTGTCGTAATTGAAATATTCATATACTTTCCTGAAGAATCAAATCATCCCACATCATCATTTTTTTTTCTTTTGTGCTTGTTTGGGTCTCATCGTGATTCTCCATGAATATGCATGCATTGAGAATGCATAAACATATACGTTGATATACCTTTAAGAACAATGAAAGGAAGGAGGAAGAATGTGTGATCTATGTAATTCATCACACGTCTTCAAAAATTCAACATCATGCCCTTGTAGAGATTGCTATTAACGCAGATTGACGTAATTTGTTTGGAAAAGGCGTTGGAATATCGTGTTATGACTATCATCTTAATGAAGTCCGCTTGCTTCCTCTGAAACTCAGCATTCAAAAACCCTGTTTTAAGTTAGTTTCAAAGCACTAATTTATGTCACTATCGTGAAATATTCAAAACGTGCTACACATATAATGATTAAAACGGAATGGGAAACTGATTGAACAACATTCTCCTTTGTTGAAATCTCACACCACTTGCTTAGGAGATGAAGTTTTTATAATTTTTACATTGGATCAAAATCATTGACAAAAGCATTAGCTTCCAAAAATATTATTTTTCTTAATCCGTATGATGAAATTTTCAGGTGATTCTAATCCATGAATTGGATTAAATCGTAAATGTAAATTGTATCCATAGATATTTGAAAACGTGTTTCATAATTTTATATTTTTTGGAATGTTGTATATTGTTTAGAGACGGGAATGCCCTACAAAAGCATACTACAATGATAAACACGTGGCAAATTAGATGCAGTTGACAAATTAAAAGATCTGTAAAAGAAATATAAACAAAACAATAATCGGTAGCGTTGATTTTATATGTGTTGATACATATATATCGTTGTACATTTAAAATTTTTGTAGCGATTGAATTTTTGTTAAGATAGTTCATAACAAAAAATTAAGGGGTTGAATAAATGTGATACAGTTGAAAATGGCTTTTACAATCAACATCTTGAATTGTACAATTTTTTTAAAGGTCTTGATTGTTTTCTTCAACGGAAAATGTTCAACAACAAAAGCACTGATCATTATTTGACCAGGGTTGCTTATTTTTTGTCCTTCGGGATATCTGTTCAATTTTTCTCCGATGCAATTATGAATGACATGTCCAGCAGTCCTATAATTTTTTGTCTCACCTCTCTTCTCCAAGTTGACCTTCCCATCTCATTCTTGAGAGCATCCTAAAAACACAAGGTCAATGGAAGAGAGAATATTGACAATTTAACAAAGTAAAATGGTAACTAGAATGAAAGACAGAGATTGAAGATTTCAATGGAACATTGTAGAACTATGAGCCGAAAGTAAACGAAGATGGGAGACTTTGCATTAAGATCTGCAAAATGATGATAAACATTTGCCATAAGACAGCAATAGACTTTTTTTTTCCTAAGAAATTCTATAAAACCTTGTCCTGAGAGAATAGTACTATTTTCAGATATATCAATCCTGGAAAATTTCGCTTCACATTCAGATTCAGTTTCTTGATTCAAGAGCAGGGTCCATACTATATATATATATATATATATATATATATATATATATATATATATATATATATATATATATATATATATATATATATATATATATATATATATATATATATATATATATATATATGGAGAGAGAGATAGATATAAGAATTACATAATTGTGTCATCAACGGGAGGCTGTTTCGATGTATTACAACTCTTCAGTGTGACTATAGACAATCCATTACCGCGGGGCAAAATTGAAATCTTCACTTTGGACCTAGTAGCTGACATCTTACCTCTCCCGTACGCTGAACTGGATGGTCAATAAGGTTGAAATCAAGCTATTTATGAATTATCACACATAAACCTGTCATCCAGCAGAGTGCTCCATTCCTGAGTTGGAAGAATGTTGCATAACATCATAATGAACAAGTCACCTCGACGGTGTTATGATGGTATGGTGCTACTGAACTCTTGCTACTACATGCAGTTTTCTCTGAGTTACGTTGACAAAAAAAAAAAAAAAACACAGATTATTATACGTATGAGGCCAAAAATTTTTTCGGATTGAGATCAGACACTAACGATTCAATATTATAATGGTGCGAATCGGACAAAAAATTACAGAGTAATATTATCCAAATTAGATCATTTTTATGTGCTGCCAAAAATCAAATTACGATGTGTTGTTCTTGTGATGTCATTAAAGCACACCCATTAAACCAAAGCAATCTCTTCCTTCCTTCCAACTGCTATCCTTTTTTATTCTACACAACCATTACCTATGTGCAATCTTTTTTTACTTGTTTTTTCTTGCAAGGACTTATTTCATGATATATTAGAATAAGAGTTCACACAGGTTTGCAGCAGCTTTTTACTTAATTCAAATCGGAGTCCATTTTAAACTTAACAGTCTCTTGCAAGTCACCAGGGCAAATCGTTCGATTTAATTCATATCAGTTGGAATTTTAATCTGAGTTTCGAGGATAACAAACAGTAGGTCTCCCTTGAATGTGAAATTTTACTGTTTATTTCAAGTCATTGCATTAGCTGCACCCAAAAAAATGCCCCATGTTTAAGTGCTCAACGCTTGAGAATGGGAAAGCATTTGCAATTTACCATAGGTTGATTAGTTAAATTCACGTTCAAACTATTATCATCGTTGTGTTATGTTGCTTTGCTTGTCCAAATGGGACATTTTTTCAGCCCAAAGTTGATAATTGAATACATTCTACATTTTTCTATCACATAATTGAATTCAGAAACATTCATACAGGGATGTACCCAACTACAAATATATATTAGAAGTAGAAGGAACACATTTTCAGCCTGGATAAACTCAGTCGATTGTTGAATATTTTCAATAACCCTCATCAGATTGTCAATGATAGTGACAAGCACATAAAATTGCACAGTTGGGCTCTCCTACTATTATTAGGCCCAACTGCAGGGAATACGGGCGCCCCAGGGCGGCAATGTTCCATTGAACTTAATGGAACAGGTTGAGCTTGTAGTAGACGCTTTTGTAGTGGCGGTTCCGTTGCATGCTTAGCAAGCAGAGTCACGCCGGAGGGAGCTACTTTTCAAGGCTGTCTCCTCTTTTCCGCACGTAAAGCTCCATTCTTCTGTCACACCTTGCTCTGTTTGGAAAGTAAATAAATAGTGGGCATACTTTGATGATTAGAATCAGGAAAAATATTTTACAGGTTAGCATTTAGATAGATATGAGAAGAACCAACAAATATTGACAAAATGAAAAGGAGATGAAACGAACGAATGATGTTGGAAAGAATGGAAGAATGGTCAAGATTTTTAAATTTAACGACAATGATTGAGAAATACAGAGAGAGTCCTGCAAATCACAGAAAAATTTCGAACAGAAATGTCACATTTTTGACAATAGGTT
>OY735218.1:11333458-11340958 GCA_963457665.1 Thysanoteuthis rhombus
CTATTCAGTGATTCTGATTGGAGCCTTGTGAAGCCGTGACTATATCAAGATAGTATTGTTCCGGGGTAAGGTAACACAAGTGAAGATCTCAAAAGCTCGGTCAGTTCATGAAAAGGAGATTCAAAAAGTATTGAGGTGGTCGAGCCATGTCTTTGAAGTATTTTAAACGTTCAAAATCATTATCTGCTTTGGCAGGTCTTATATTCCTCTCAACATCGACGGCAATGTGTTTGAAGGGTGTGCTGTCGAGGTAAATGGATCTATCCATTGCATCTTAGTCTTTCCCGGTGATATTCAGCTTAGTGCATGGCTTTCGCAGCTCTGTTAGATGAATCACTTCGGGGGTTTATATATATTGATCTTGAAGCTTATTTAGGCCCCAGAGGGCTATCAAAACTGATTTGCTTGTTGGCCCCTGGGTCAGTGTTTGGAGTGCAGTCATTTGCAAACAGAATGTCACCAAAGGTGACTGTCAAAACATTGCTTATTTTTAGAGGCATGATTTACATATAATATAGTTAGGACTGTTGTTATTATTCTTCTTTAGTTTGGTTCATGGGAATTACCTGGAAAAAGACCTTAATCTATGAGGATTGCAAATCTAAAGGTGCAATGTCATCAAGAAGTAATGAGATCAATTATCTTGAAAGGGTTAAGGGAGGGTGTATTATACAAGCTAAATCGATTAAATTTTTAAACAGAAAAAGCTGTGACTCGAAACTGTTGAAAATTCATTGCACCATCCAAAATATCGTAATATCATTGAAAATTTATTTGTTCGATAGGAAATTATCCACATGAACTGAGTGATCTGATAAGAGCCACGAAATTGTGTAAGTGAAGTTGTTGCTTAAAAACAATTCTCACCTCTTGCTTGCATCTTCTGATTACTTCGTTTGCCCCCGCGAAAAAAATATATTAACGTGTCATCCACAGACAGCCGTTTCGATGTATTACATCTCTTCAGTGTGGTTATAGACTTTCCATTTCCAAGAGATGTAATACATCGAAACTGCTGTCTATGAATGACACAATAGTATATATATATATATATGTATGTGTGTGTGTATATATATATGTATGTATATATATATATATATATATATATATATATATATATATATATATATATATATATGTATATATATATATATATATATATATATATATATATATATATATATATATACACACACATACACATATATATTATTGTGTCAAGTATAGAGCGATTGGAAAATAATGCGGAAAAGCATCAATTCCATCGAACTAATAATCATGTTCCAGCTATGTTTAGTCTGCGATCATCCCTGATGGATTGATAATGTCAGGAGGTTTGCAAAACTGAAAAAGTTGAACATCTGGTGAAGTCAGTGATTGAGTGATAAATATCCAGGCAAGCTGTTGACTCTGTCTCCCTGTCTCCCAGTCTATCTCTCTGTCTGCGTATCTCTCTCTCTCTCTCTCTCTCTCTGGTTCAGCAACTGAAACATCATCAAAGACAACATTTTTTTGATGTTAGGCATTCAATTTCATAATTGATTTTCACTCGTTACAATTTTTTTTTCTCCACCAAACGACAAAATGCCCTTTAGTTAATATGAATTAGCCATACTCGAGATCTATTCAGATAAAAAGCCCCAAGGTGCACTTTGCAGGTTTGATGGCGTCAAATAAAACAGGATATCGATTAATTTATTATTATTTCAGTCTATGGTCTCCTTCATATATATGATGTCCCCAAGGGAGATCATTTGTCCTGCTTCAAGAACGGTTGCATTCAATTCTCAAGTCTCATTTCTAACATTCCTAGACATGCTTCAATATAATCAAGATTTTTTTTTTCCAATCTCTGTGTTTTGTTCTGTTTTTTTTCTTCTTCTTTTCTTTTTTTTACATTTTGGCTGATATTGGACATCTTTTGCTGGAGACGAAATGATTTTACAAGACAATAAAACACTTCACTGATAAAATTCCCCCCATAAAAAAAACAAAAACATTCGAGGTCACCAGAAGGATAAAACAAACTACTCGATCATCAACCCATTCCTGAATTGCCCCAGTAATACAATAAAGAAAATTTACTATTCCTGGTAGTTGTCCGAGTCAGAACTTACATTTATTATGAAACAAAACACATGTTTATCACTCTTTGATGCATGAGTGGAACAGAAAATCATCTTCGTATCATTTCTCCATTTAAGTCTCAAAATATGAAAAGTTCAACAGCAAAAGTGAATCATGTTTGATAAGACAACAGATTGAAACACTTATTGTAAATGATTCCCCGTTGTGAACATCGAATGAACCAGTTGACCTAGACAATGATAATAGAATAGACAATAGAAGACAATGGGAGAGGAGACTGATGGTTGATTAGTACCATTGTAAGAGCAACGCTACGGTTATTGAGTTGACTTTTTTTTTCCTGCTACAGTCCAATTTTCTTTTATAGTCTATTCAATTTACGTTGTTTAGGCCAAAACATGCATAAACCATGATTTTTTTGTTTTATGTTTTCATTTTGCAAGATTTTCGTCTCACCTCTGCTTTGATTGCATACAATCACAGAGGACAAGGTATCCTAAATTAAAATATAACAACCAACTGCAAAATGGTTTTCTTTGTATTATATCCCAGGGAATAAGCGATGACATGTAGCAAATATACAATACTTTTATTTCTGGTGATCATAGACTATGCTATTATCAGCCACACAATACAGCATCAACTGAGCCTCAGTTTGACTACAGAGCTTTTCTTCCCATGGAACACTTTTTATTCTTAAAATACAGATGACTCAAACTCAGTCAAGAAATTTATTTTGTCCTTCTAAAATGAAGCTGGTTTGCCCATCAATTTGTGAAAATGAAAATAAAAGCAGGTGATCAAACATAACTCTGCCTAAACAGACTGTATATAACACACACACACACACACACACACACACATACACACACACACACACACACAAACACATATACACACATACACATGTGTACATATAAAATACTCACAGTGTTTCAGTACAGTTCAAACAGTTTTTTGCATTCCATTATTCTTTGTAAGACTGCATTGCTCAATATTCCGAAAGAATTATCTGTGCAAATGCATAAGTAGGCAAATACATTGAAAAGTAAATTATACATACATTCCCATACATACATATGTGTGTGTGTGTGTGGTTTGGTAAAAAAAATCGAGATAAAACCAGTTATACACTGTCAATGAGTCAAATGTGATTAATCTTATAAAATAATTGATAACATTTTGACAACGATGACTTTTATATACCTTAGAGACAGAAATCCAAACCACAACTTTCTGTACCCAACATTTGAAACACTCAAAATGAAATGAATCAACCAGCGTTTCTTTTTAGTTTCTAGAATATCCTAATCCGTAGCAAGATATCCATTCATCAATGTGTAAACAACCGACTATTTTCTGCTGGGTAGATATTCATCGAAAATAACGCTTTTGTGTACAGGTTTGTATTCTACGCTTTGCATATAGGGAATAAGGATAGCGATAAATATATATTTGTATATATATATGTATATATATATATATATATGTATATACATATTTTTTTCATGGGTTCAAAGGCATACAAAATATTCATTCTTTGATCTTCTAATGGAAATCAAATCATGTGGTTTCATCAAAAGTATTTTTAAGTTGATTTTGCAAGAAACTTGAAGATAAACCCAATATTTTATTGGACACCTTTCCGTTTTCAGTTGAACTCATCAACCATTCATAGTTATTAACATGCCTGTTCACTTTCTAATAAGTCAACCATTTCAAACTGTATAAACTGTGCCAACGACTTCAGAAGTTCGATAGGCATTCAGTTATACTTATATCTCCAAAACCTATGAAAATATCCTCACTCAACTCTGATAACATTTTGCAGGAGAGATGGCCATGTTCCAAGGAGAATACTTATTTGATTCTAGGATGAATCGATGATTTTATTGGGGATGGGGCAATAAAGATTCGTGAATGTTTGAAGAATTAAAACATTGAATTACTTGCCCGACCTACATTATGGTTGGATAAGAACTCTTCATTCAGTTTGTAGTGTGAGGGGATGATTAAGGCATCCACCCTCCAAGTATGTTTTAGATTCTATGAGTGTTCAGTATATTCAAAGAATCATCTCCCCCAACTTTCATAAGTAATAATGTTCAAGAATTTATCCTCCGTAAGATGGGACGCTGATGGAGGGAATTCTACAAAAGGGAAGATTCTGTCCCGCCCACTTCTCCATTTTCGAGGGATTGCTTGTTTTCCATCCGTATGTCTTCGTTTCCAAGATCCTATCCATTCTTTGGCAAAACAACGAGAAATGTGTGTCCATTAAAGGCAATAATACTGTAATTGGTTTCCTCCTCAAAAGAAATACTATGTTTGTGGTGTGGCTAAACAAGTTTAATGGAACTGAAATTTTATATGTTGGGAATATTTACCAGAATGTTGGTTAGAAATATAGTTAAATTTTCCGGTTGAATGAGTCGGTAGAAAATCAACGTGGAAATATTCCAATTCCAATGAAATAACCATTCTTATTGGTTCAGGAAAAGCTTTTTTTTAGAATTAAATACCGATAAACTCGGGACAAAAACAGTTTTGAGATGATTTATTCCAATCATTTTTAACAAACTTTTTGAGACCATGCATTAGACCAAGGAAGTGAGAAGATATTTGGCCTTGGTCCATTTTGCCTGACTGACGAAGATAAGATGGTGGAAAGTCGAATAAAAAGCGTCAGACGACGAATTTTCTGATAGTGATGATGGAATAGTCTATTGCAGTTTTACTACTGCTTAATATAAATATATATATATATATATATATATATATATATATATATATATATATATATATATATATATATATATATGCGTCGGATACTGCGATCGATGAAAGGTCTATGACTTTACAGGTTGCTCTACCTCAAAGCTGCTTTCACATGGTCCTATGGTAAAACTTCTCAAAACTGAGTCAGCGAGTATCATTTGGTTGTCTATACTTTGCAGACGGATTGGCCAGAAAAAAGAACGCAAAACAATGTGTGAATTACGTGGAATTGGGAACAAGCATTTTATGTCTACTGCAGCTGATGGGCATTGCATTCATTGGTAATCAGTTCCTGAGAGACAAGAAAAAAAAATGAACATTTCCTGACGTTTCCTTTAGAGAAAGGAATTAATGATCAATTAGAAACATACCTTGGAGAGAAATCAAAAATCGTTTTGTTTATTGATCTTACACGTTGAACACATAATCTGGTGACTGCTGGTATTGAAATTGAACATTTATTAGATTTGAAAAAGTTCAAACTAATTCATAACCGCTGAATAAACATTCTGATGAGATGTGGATTAGACACAATTTTGAATTTAGATTATAACGTATTCAGTTATTATGGAAATTATCATTCCAATCACCGATTTATTTAAGAATACATTTCAATAAGGAAAATCTTTAGGGTGCCAAATAGGTGCAAAACAAATGTTACTTTTGATTTTTTTTTTAGAAACTATAAACCTGTCTAATTCTCAAAACTATAGTGTGTGTATATCAGTCTGAGTGGTCGTAGTTTAAGATATTTGTAGAAATCAAAGTCTTGGGTGTAACTGAAGAGGGTGCCTGCTGTCTCTGTAACGGCTGCAAAGCAAATACTGAACGTTTATTTGGCTTTTTTGTCAATCTTGAAGCGTGGGATATGTTTGTCTGTCTGTCACTGATAACTTTTCATAAGGTATACAATAATTAGTACTTCTGTTCCATTCTGTTCCAGTCTTTTACTGTACTGTTGTAAGCCTAATAACGATGGAATTGCACTATGTCAAAAGTCAAAGTCTAAAAAAGTCATCTGGTCATTGCTTTGAAGAAATAATGATTTTACCACATCATAAACCATCATCCGAAACCATATACCAAGGCTCTCAACAATGTTAAGCTAGTTAGCAATGAATTTGTCGAACGTACCACTTCCCCCTTCTACAAGTAAGCTAAAAATCCAATATATAGGCTTTGATATGGGAGTATATGAGGGAAAAAGTGGTGTTTTTGTTTCTGTGATCCTGCCCCTTGATATATATCATTTGTATAGCTGGGGTCAATTTTTTATGATCAACAGCAAATACTTAAGTAATCTCAGATTTTCTTACGAAAGCGTCCTCTAAGAACAATTATACATAATCCTAAAACAATTAAATGGATCAAGCAATAAATTTGGCTTCCAAACCAAATCAGCAAAACAAATGTCAAGTCCAACAAATATGTATGAGACTATGAAACAATGATTGGAATTTAAAATGTAGAACTTGAAGAAGTCTACCTTTACATTCATTAAGGGGAACAAGTGACCACGAAACACCAAAAGGAAGGAAAAAGTAAGTAAAAATTAATGATTGGACGGGGAGCTTATGAACAAGAAAGTCCGACTTTACTGAACCAGAAAATCCCATCAGTCCCATAAAGAGATATATACCACCAAAGAATCCTACTGTTTGTCACTCATGGAACACATCAAGAGACCAACAAGAATATTGCCCCTCAAACTGAAAACTTTGGAACATGCACATTACAGAGTAATGCTCAACCTCACTTGGAAAGATTATACCAGAGTATACCAGAAAAAAGATAAGAGTTCAAAGAACTTGTTGAGAATCCAAATGGCAGTGGGCTGATTATGGAGTGTTTCGATTGGACATTATCCAACCTACAAAATGAGATATCTAGGATATAATCATATCATTGCAAATGCAGCACTTTCATTTAAAAAGAAGTATGTTTCTCAAAATGCTGTTACCAAGGTGTCTGCAGCTCTCCCATTATGTATATGCAGCGACTGAAATCTGCTTGAACAGCATCCAAAATCAGCTTATCTGTTATTGTATCTTGAAACTATTTTGTTATTCATTGCCCTTTCCTGTCTACGGACCGAAACTGAACCACGGATTGCTAATGAGAATGTTAAGTTCGATTACTGAAAATAATTGCCGCATCACTAGCTGCTACCAGTAAGACGTGCATATAATCATTGTGGAAGGATCCAGGCACTGGTTAACGAACAATCATAACAGTATGCATTAATTCTATGCAAAAATGGCTAATATTAGTCTACTTGTTTTGATGAACCACTATTCCACTCCGAAGATTCAGATTGTAGTAACTGTCTGATCTCAGGCTGATCCGAACAGGAATAAATCATACTTTTTAACCTGGACAATTGCATGATAATATGCAAAAAAGAAATAGGGAACAAGAGATAGGCGCGTAAATGAATTCAAGGCATGAAGCCAGTGAAAACGACTTATGCAGTGTATGTGCTTAGGTATTTATGCATAATGTATGTGCTGTTCTCTCCCATTGCTAAGTAAAATGAAAAAAAAAACAGGCCAAATAGGATGATTTTCCCCGAGACTGGGTCCATTATTGACGACTTTGTGTTTGAGTTTGGGGAATGTGAATATATCTGTTGAT
>OY735218.1:11343458-11360958 GCA_963457665.1 Thysanoteuthis rhombus
CCACATTAAGGTTTTCTTTCAGACGAATTCTCTTCCATTTCAGATTAAAGTGGGTGGAAGCCCGACACTCCATGGGCAGTATGACTGAGCGAACGGACATGTTCGTTATATAATTTTTTTTTCTCTTTTTAGTAAAAAAATCAATGTAAAGGCTTTTTTCCACCCAAGTGTGTAGAGTAACGGCATATCTTCATGGAAGGAGTACTCAAGCTTTTTTTCTCATTTTCCGTATAGATTGAATTTTAATATATTGTGTTATGATTTTTTAGATTCATAATCCGTCTGAAAACTTTTCAAAGCAGAGTTAATACAAGGGATAACAATTAAGAATCTTGTGTAGATATATAAATAAAAATGCTCCTAGAACGATGGCATTATTATTTTTGTACCAAAGTTAAAAATGGATACAATCGCGATGTAAAAGGCAAACATGCAAGCTCTAGATTTAGAAGGTGAAACAATTTACTTGTTTTACTTCAGTATTGATCTCAAAAAAACGTTTTTTCATGACACACCAAAATATACAGTCGATTATAGAACTCCCAATTTTTGTTATTGAGTTCTTGATTCAAAGACAATACCCTCACCTTGCCTTTTTTCCACGTCTAAATTACCTTTTTGGAAAGCAAGAAATCTTAGTTAGCCACATCTGGACTGTTATGGGGTTACAAATCCGCCTGATATGATATTTTGCAAAATCTTACTGGAAAAGTGAAAAAAAGACTCTTTCTGTCATTGTTGAATGTGACAGCATGAACAACCAGCTGAATACTGAGTTTTTCTTCTCAATAATACATGCACTTACATATATTTTGTAAGGGCTCAACTTTTAATAACAAGAGATGAAAAAAAGAGGGATTTTGGGTTCCTTTCTACTTAGTGTCAATATTCATGTGATGCTTGTTTTGCTCATCAGTTGCAATCATATAATCATGATATCGTCATATATAACCATGTTCTTACATTTAATCGTTGGGATCACACAATACATTGCTTTTTTCAATAGAAAGATTGTCTTGTATTTATCGATGCAGAATTCAAATGTGATCTGCTCATCTCTATGCAAAATCCCGATATTTCTAGGAAAATTAGTTATCAGGCATCGCACCAGTGAATGACACTACTACTAAAAGATATTATCCTTACATATTTTTTGTCAACTATTGTTATGATATCAAACAAAATCTAAAAAGTTGACTTCGCATTACATATAAAAAAAATGATACCATACATTATATTTCGAAGAAAAAAATGTTTGGTGTTGGTGGTTGACAAAATGATACTTGATAAATCTTGAATGTCGATCACAGTATAAAATCTATGGTGAATTCGGCAATAGGGTATAGGTTGAATTTGAACGATTTTCTCGAGCAAGTGACATGAAAAGTGGAGCATCAAAATATGCGGTAGTAGGAGTTCGCAAGGCTACATCGTTGAGATTACTCTACACTAAGGTGCTCAACTAATTCCTTTCGCCTGATAGGCATACTTGGCTCTTACTATGAAACTTCTTATCTGTTTTTGATTTCCAACTGGTTCAATCTTTATTGATGAAACTTTGGGCCGTTTTTGAGTATGCCGAAAAATATATTAAAGAGTAACATTTTTAAGGTTTCAATTCATAATGCATATTTCTTCTGTTTGTTTAGTTTGGTATGATTGAAAAATCAAGTTAGGGTTTGTTTTGAAACGATTGGAAGACTAAGTGAGAATAAATGTGTCTCTAAGCTCGAGAATGAAAGGTGAAAGTTTCGTTTTCCAATTTTCAAATACATTTTTTCTCCTGCGAAAATACTAAGTGGATATCTTCAATTTTGGAAAAACTCAGCATCAGTTTTTTTTATTTGTTTGGTTGTTTTGTTTTGTTTTCTTTTCTTTTTACTGGAGTAATGAGTTCAGTTTTCAAAGGATGTTCAAAACTATTGACCTCCTACCATAAATGCTAGGCGTTGTAAACATCAAATAACATTTCAAATCCACGTGTCTCACTGTCATACTAGTCTTTCTGATTATTACCTATGTTAGGCGTTTGATTCACACAGGGTGGCCTGCATAGTATATTGGATTTTGTATAAACTCTAATTTAGTGGGAATCAAAACTGCTATCGATCAATCATGGCCACAACCGAGATGCTTAAACAACTGAGCCCAAATCTCGGGAAAATGTTCAGAAATGGAAAGAGATTCTATTCCAAAATGATTTTGAGTCATTTCAACAAATTTGTGAAAATATATTCCTCTGAGAAAGAACATCTGCCTCTCTGAATTTATCTCCCTAATTAATTTTATAATTCAAAATATAAAAACTAAACTGATAAGTAAGCACGTAAAACAGTCAAAAGAATAAATGACATCGAAAACCTATACTATTATACTAGTAATAATTAAGTGGTTGAAGAGAATACAATGATTTTAATATATCTTCTGAATGTATCAAAATGTAGAAGATGTTTTTTTCTTTTGTTTTTTCATTTATTCAGCGGGACTTTTTAGAATTTTATCAATTATTTTAAAAGTAATATTATACACTATTTCTGCCCCTTTATATTACCTATTCTGACAATGACATTGGGGACAGAAATGATTATTATTCGAAAGTCGAGCACCCATATGATAAAAAGTACTTTTCGTGCAAGAGCAACTTTTTTGTTCACTACTTCTCAGCATTCATTTAATAACAGTGAGTAAACAGCATATCATTGGACAGAAACAGACTAATCTCTCGACGGGACTCAAACTCATATCCCCTCATGTTGCTGCTACTTTCAACAACTGAGGTACATGTAATAGCTTGTTAGTAGATGTACGAATTTAATCCATCAAATGTACCTTGAATTATAATTCCTCAGTGCTTTTTGTTTTTAGATTGGTAGTAGCAGTATCAGTGAAGTATCCGTTCTCATCATTTATTTAAGAAAGAAGTCATCCAACATCATTAACATGAATATTATATGACTTTTTATAACCTTTTTATCTCTTGCTATTTAATGTTGCATCTTTCATGTTCTGTAATTTGTGTGTAAACATCGTGAATCTCGAAATGAAAAGGAAGTCAAGGCTCTTAGATAAAGGATAGACAGCATTGCTATCGATTTTTTAGTACCCAGTTCCATATCTCTGATTGTTTACTCTCTGGTCCGGAACTCATTTCAATTATCTACATAATATTTGGGTCTTATCTGAATTTGGAGTCCATTGAATAAAGATAAGGAGAAAAAATAAAACAGTGTGAATCCGATAGTGGAAAACAGGCTCTAGGTCCATAGAATGAGAGGATAGATAGCATTGCTATCGATTTTCCAGTATTCAATTCGTAATCTCTCATTGTTTTCTTCTCTGGTTAGGAACTCATTTCGATCATCCACGTGACATTTGGGTCTTATCTGATGATGGAGTCCTCTGAGTAAAAATGGATACCAGAAAAATTTTTATCACTCCTTAACAGAAACGTTTCCAAAAATTAAATTGCAGAGATGGACCAGCAATTTCTGCCATGATGAGAAACACCATCGAACTATTGAAATATGTACAGTGCATCGTCAAAACCATACTTACGCGAGTTGAAGCTGACATGGAAGACAAGAACTTTTTTAAAAAGTCAGAGACACCAAAACAATCCCAGAATATGCACTTGTAATAGATATTGACATTGAATCATTATATTCTAAAATTGAGCATAAAGAAGGTATATAGACCTCAAAGGAGCTCTTAACAATAAAACAACTGAAGAACAGAAAACAATAACTATCTTTTTGCTTTACATTCTAACTCTCAATAAATTTACTTTAATAATTGAATAGAAGGCAACTACAATAACTAGAGAAGAAATCCTCCCACTTTCCAACAGAAATAAACCTGGACACTTGAAAGTCATAACAACCCAACAACAAACTTTAAACTCTGTCACAAATAATTGATAGGAGATATAGTATACACACATTCAAAACATAACTCAAAAACTGTAGAACCATGGCCCATTGCCAACCCTAAACACCAAAGCATCTAACTCATGATTAGCAGTAACATTGCAATAAACCATTAAATGTAACATACCGAAAACCATTACATCCTTCCAAACCTGCAATAAGAGAAATAGTGTATGCATCATCCACTAAAATACGTTCACTATCCGTGAAAAATTTAAATCTACCATATCTTAACTAAAACAGAATGCCAGCTGCCTTCCACAATGTGATGAAACTAAATTGTATTCTAAACCCAATTGAAAAACAAACAATAACTATGGGCACAGGATTAGAACACCCATCGTCTCAAATTACTCTGGGCCAAACTGCACTTTTGCCCCTACCCACCACAAGTTTGGCTCATTCACAATCACTGGGAGACAGTGAAAAAAATAAACTGCCTGACAAGAATACATTCCTGAGATTACATAAAATATATGAATTTACAGGCATACGCTTTTCTCATAACAAACCAGATTAGTAACCCATACCACATTGATTCCCAACACAATAATCCTTCAACGCCTAATTACTGTAAACTCACCACCTCACTATTCTCACAATATTTTCCTCAAAAACAACCCATAACATTCATATCCCCGACAAAGATCCTACATCGACACCAAATCAATATATATATATATATATATATATATATATATATATATATATATATATACACAAACATATACATCCAATAAAACCCTAATACACAAAAACTCCTACTAATAATATCCCCACACCCACATCTAAGACACGTACAATAATGGAAGCTACAAAGTCATCCAGACCTATAGGAAAAATTTTACCATACCCAGTTATAACCCCTGTCCAAATCATAGCCAACACATTTTCAATAACTTATAAGGTTGATACCTATATAGCTCCTTGACCTCACTACGCCTTCATTTACACTATCCCTAACATACCAAAAAATCTAATTCCACATCACTCCCCACTACCGTGACACACTTTGCCCTCCCCAAGGCCAACTGCTGCTGCTTAACCAAAGACCTGATACCTAACTGGACATTTTCCCACTCAACAGGAGGCCTCCAGCAGCCCTGACAACACAATGTACCCATAATGCATAGCTCCTGATAGTGAACTCTGGTTCCACGTGGGAACTTTTACCACACACTCTCACAGCACATACGAGCGATGATGGGAAAATCCTGAAACATATTTGGACAATTTACATATATGGATTAATAAACCTTACGTCTAAACACCCTACTCCCGAGTTTGTCTCACTCTCTACAGTACACACATATATATATACACACACATATGTACATATATATATATATATATATACACACACACATACACAGACACATACAGACACACACACACACACACATATATATATATATATATATATATATATATATATATATATATATATAATTTGAAATTGCACAATCACACATATCTATACCAATAAAAATCAATGTATGACATTTCATTCTCTCGAAGTGATCCTAATTTTCAGAACATCCCAGTGGGCCATAAACGATTGAGAGCAGACACTCACGGAGGAGATCCAATTATACAAACAAGAATTCCTCTATCAGAAAGGTACATACATGCTACTGAATAGGAACCCTCCTGAAACGTCTTTTGCATATAAATCAATTTATTTATATATTATTGCTCAAGCAGTGTGAGAATTAGTTATATCCTTACTTGGGGACGTACAAGTTCTTCCAGAGTAATTTCTTCTTATACGTGCACGGTGCATATATCGAACGTTCTGTTCCTGACGGAAGTGTGAAACGATAACCACATCATTGTTATTAAAATTCTATATTAAACATAGTTAGGCTTGATGCTGGTGGCAAATGCTCACATCGGTTGGCCACAGATATTCATGTATCTGTTTCGTAAAGGTATTCGATAGTTCACTCTCTCGAATGGTAAAAACGCCCTCAAAGTTTAATTTTTTTCACTACTCAGATATGTACTTCAAAGGTGCAATATATCAAGACTACTGATGTAAATTTCAAGGCTTGAGAGAGGACAATAATTGGAAGGTATAAAATTACAATTCATACGTTATGTACGGTTTGTGTAATTTGATTTAGTAAATTTAGGCCAAAAAGAGAACTCAAACTAAAATAATAGAATACAGGACCACAAATTCTAAAGGAATCATTCCAATTTTATGAAAATCACCTCACTTAAATTGGTTTATATTTACTTTACCAATAACCATTTTACATAAACTACGGATTTTTACATTACAAAAACTTGTGACCCTGATACTTACTTTACTCTTACTTCTTCACACAAAAAACACCTGATACCTACGTTATAATTTCTTTATGTCCTGACTTCAGCAACTCTTGGATACAAAAAAAAATCTGTTAGGCTAATCATGGACTCAAAGCGGACTCAAATTGTGCACAATATTTATTTATAACAGTTGGAGTCATTATTAGAAAGTTTATCAAACATCATCATAAAACAAAAAAATCTATGAGAAAAGAAGGGCTGATACTCATATGAATTGATCAGATCTCTTTTTAACTATGTCATAAAGAGCCACTATTAAATGTTGTATGTATTTGGGAGTACAGGGTGCAGATGCTACCGAGGAGTTGAGTGATCCAGTAAAAACATACAACTAGTTTTAATGATTTGGAACGGATCACCAATCACATTTTATTGATATTTGAACATCTTTGAGTGTTCCCAGATGATGATGGTATCTTGAGTTAATTTCTTTTGTGTTTTCAGCCGTACATAAGATAAATATGTAGAAGGCAGAAAAATGGGATATAAAATTACGCTATAATCGATCGCTGCAAAATGTGTTCAATGTTGTGAAAGCAGAAGTAAGTAATGTAGTATAATTTTTGAAAGGTAGAGAACCGAAGTATATAAATATTTTCTGATCATTCAACGATTGAAATTTTAAAAAAGAGGGTCTTTTGAAAATAATTTCATGTCGGATTCTAGACTAAGACAAAGCTTCATATAAGTGAGATGTTACTTCCTAAAACATCTTTCCGCTGAATGCCAAGGTCCATAGAGGTTCAGCAGGTATGTGACGTCAAATACTGTGATCTGGTAAATGTTCAATCGAAAAAAATTGTGGTACAAGATAAACATATTTAATTTTGTCTATTGTAGCTTTGTCCAGTGCAAAATTGTCCATTGTGGCTTTAGTTATTGTTAATTTTTCAGTGTGGATTTGTTTGACATTTATATGTTTCTATTCAGGCTTTGTTAAAAGGCTTTATATTTAGGAATGGCCTTTTAATCATTTGATTGTGTTTGCATAGTATTTCTTTACTTATTGAAGTACTATCCCGAATGCCCAACACACAAAAAAGTTCCTTCAAGAGCTCAATTTCAATGTTCCAGTTCTATAACTCAATTAGTTAGTTTTAGATCCTCAAGACGGGGAGGATAAATTTGCATGATTGGCCTTAGAATATTACAAATTGGAAATAATGGATGTTAATCATCTATTCGAATGAGAAAGAGCGATCCATGGAAAAGCTGGAAATATCTTATTCACCCCACAGCAGGTTACTCTCAAACGTACGTAATCTTACCAGAATATTATCTGGATGCAGGTTGACCCATGGTTTACAACATTGAAATTTGGGAATCATGCATCGTGGAAATAAATTACTGGAATGTATTACAGCTTGCTAGATTCATCTTCATTTATTTCTAATCAGAATTATATTTTCTACGTCTTTGAGGTTGTTAAAAGTATTGCAATGAAGTAGTATTTAGATTAAAATCCCAGGGAACGCTATTTTCTATGAAAAAAACCAACCATAAAAGAACAGATGAAAAAAATAATGATTTTCGAGGATTCTATTGCTTTTTTAATATTCCCCATTTATATATTAGATTGTATGTTGGTTATCGATGTTCCTAAACCAAGTAAAAGATATGATAGTGATGGGTGTTACCTTGCCACGATGGCCAATGACATGTTGGCAAAAAAGAGAGATGGATGTACGTGTTCCCCAAGGGTATTATTGCAAAGTGAAGGAAACTGTTTAACAGGATTGGAACTTAGATTGTTGATCCCATTTCCCATGCTTTTAACTATGCAGTCACTGCAGCTATGTTTGAACGAAGTTATTTTATTATTAATTGATGTCATATCAATATCATGCATCATATATCTACATTGATTGATTGAAAGACTGATAGAAAATTATGAAAGGTTGAGATATTTGTCCGAACATTGAAAATCAAATTCATAGATGTTTTTCGTTCTTCATGCGTATTCTTTACAGATAGCATCATATGCATATTTCATCATTCGTTACCCTCTTTCCATCCACAGAGGAATTCGGAAATTTCTTTCTTGGTTATCATCATATTTTGACTTTCTAAACTCTCTCCGAGATGCTTTGCTTCTTTTCTTTAGCAGACAGCTTACATATGATCTATATTGTTACATTATTTGTTCTCTTTTTTTAATCATGACAGCATTAAACTCTTTCTCTATCCAGGCTAAAATGATTTGACTACTCAACTGATCAGAAACGGAGCGAAAATATACTATACTAACAATCCAGGGTTGGTAAAATGTTTTGTTTCTCTAAGAACGAATTGCTGTTAAAGTATGATTCTCAGAGTAGCATTAAAAATACAAATTTAGTTGAAAAAAATGAACTTGATTCTTCAGAAATCACCTACTTGTAAATAATTAAACCTTCAGATGACAAAGTTGGAAAAAGCAGATGGGGTGAATGGATGAAAAAAAAGTGTTATGCAGGACACGGGCACGCGTCAGTCATGAACACACCTGTTCTGTACCGACTGATCTATCAACACTCTTGGTAAGCATGTGGTCTGCTGACCTCAGCCATGACAATCCTCTCTACTCGAAACCCTGAATCTATTTTTGCCTATTTCATTTTTTTTCCCCATTTGATATTTGATATTTGGAATGATGACTTCCTGGAACATATAATTTTTGGTCATCATATTATTTGATAGATTCGTCGTCATATCAGATAAGCAGTAATCATTTCTTCAACACAAAAACACACACATACACATGCACAGACAATATATATATATATATATATATATATATATATATATATATATATATATATATATATATATATAAACCAATATATAAAAAGCTAAACCAGACAGATATTTGGAAGTAACTATAGAGGTCATAAGTTTTGTGTTTGTGTCTTTGTGTTTGTGTATGTGAATTTGTGTGTGTGTGTGTGTGTGTGTGTGCATGTTTTTTTCCTGTGTATCCATGCGTGTTTATACAGGGAGAGAGCAAAGATGAATAGACAGGGTGAGTATCACTATTTATACATAATTAGAGGCTGATTTTCATGGGGAAGATTATCTGATACATGATGTCATCAGAACAAAAGTAAAGACCAAATAATTTTCAATGACATGAAAAAAGTTAGAAAAGAACCAAAACAAACAAAAAATTAATCAAAATATGCCTAAAAATGTCCCCGGCACTAAATGATAGAAAGATGTAAATGAAAGCAGAATTTTCCATTCATCATTTCTGTTTTTGCATCCACTCTCATGTACATAGATCTTCCAAGCCTGGGTTTCTCTTTTTCTTTAATTAGAATGTGAGATTGACCAAAGAAAATGATTTCTGAATTAGTCATCGGACTATTTGAAGTTTGAAGCCGTGTCAATAATAATCACACAATATCTGACAAATATCACCCTAAAGATTTGGAAGCAACAGAGAGGGAAAAACACGATTCGTAATCGTCCAAAACTAAAAACAAAATATTGAAAGAAAAATTTTTACCGACTGGATATTTTCCCATCATTATTTACGCTGCTTTATTTCACACACAATTATATGGAAGATTTCAGATATCGTTATAAGATTCAATTCATGGTAACTTCCTTGAAAAAAATGTTTTCGAGCACTGTATTGTTGGTTCATATGGAAAGCAGGGTCCATCCTTTGGTCCCTTCAGTCATTCAATCCTTTGTCCCTGTTGATATGGGAAAGATAAACAAAAAAAATGGACAATTACCCAGTATTTCTGTTTGACATTGCAGTTTTAGATTTTATCTCAACTTATCTGACACATTTCTGTCTAATTCTGTTGACAAATCCTGAACTTTGCTTCTTTATTTCTAATATATAATTGACCTTAATATCAATTCATACGTGTTACTTGAGTTTGTCATCATTTTTTCATTCTTTCCCGTTTGATATAATAATTAATCGTCGAAATTAGAACTATTATCCAGAAATACATTGTGATTTCAAGACAAAAGACTTTATGAACTCAATCGACACGTCCTGTACTTGAAGATGTTAAATAACGCTTCCATAACATAAAGGGGCAAGGGTGTTAATTGGAAAAAGTTACCTGGAGCTTTCATGCTAATTATTGCATCAATCATTTCTTTCCTGGATTCCAATATCTCAGCTCGAGATATATGGAACGGACTTCTTGTCTAGCAAGTACCAATTGTGTCGTTCACTTCATCATTCTTACTTATGACATCTGTTATTCCAAAATAGTCATCCATCTGAATATCAACTGGAGTAACATTGCTTAACTTATGTTAGGCGCAATTATTAACCACTGATCTATGCATGGAATTATACAGTCGATTTTTAGAGATTTTTCCCAACGTCATATTATGAGCATATATTCTATGTTTTCGGAAATATAATATAACAGATATATTAAATCATATTGGGATTCCAGTCTATTGTCAGTGAGACCTAAATTGGGCAACCTCATTTTATCAATTCTTACAATGAAATTGTTTTTGTGGACTCCTGGAGAATTTTTTTTTTTAGCATTGGAGGGCAACCATTTTGCTTCTGAATATTTTCTGACGGGATAGGATTGGTAGCCCAACGGTAAATACTCAGTTTAGGGACTACCTGGTTCAGCTTAAAAACTATTTTTTTTACTGTTAAAGTTATTTTCTACCGTACATGGCCAAAGATATCCAACTGTCCTGATATGTTTTCCTGGAGTCAAATGGAGAAATAGATCCCGAGGGTATTTAGGTAAACTCAAAACACTTTGCCTGGGATTCAAACTCCTCACATAAGAGAACGTGATACAACTCTGCTCCTCTTGTACATTAAAAACGAGCTTCTGTTATTTCCCGTATTTTTTCAAGTCACAGAGGACAGCATTCTCATGAGTTATTCAAACTTAAGCTGGTAGGCAGTTCCTGCAAACACTCACGTTATTTAGTACTGATAGTAATTTAAGTTTTTGGTATTGATATTTATAGGAATGTGTGCGTGTGTGCGTGTGTGTGTGTGTGTGTGTGTAGAGAGTGATTCTGAAGAAAGAACATTTCAGGTTGGCAATCTTGTAACCTTGTTGAAAACGAAGGTCAAGGAGCCCACTCTGGACCATTCTTTGTAGACTTCTTGAAAGCTGAAATGCCCTGAATGCCTTGCTATTCACTTATAAAAGTAGAGGAAAGTTGACCTATGTTTTTTTTAAAAGGTACTCGGTTTGTCAATGAAGTTCTCCGTTTGAGCACCATAACGCTTCTCTGCATCCACAATTTTCCATTATTGATGATGATCCGACCGGAATAATGAAAATTAAGTTTTAAGGCTAGGTTTATTCCTAGAAGTTCTTATTGCTAAGTTGAAAAGAGAAGCCCGTACGGTCAACAAGGTCTACATGGAGAAAAGGGAAGGTGGTTCGGATCACACCGAAGTTTGTACTCCGATTTCGATCTGAACTGTGAATTCAGTGCCGTAGATTGACGATCCAGGTAAACTTGTAATAAAACAAAACAGGTAAAAGATTATGATGGATAAACATCGTAGGAAACAAATGGATAATAATGTTCAGCTTTACCTTACTGCAAATGGCTATTTCAGGGACAATGCTGAAAGGGAAATTATACTGGCGGAGGAACTTGGTTGGTTATGGCCAATAATTGAATTCCGAACAAGGGATTGAGAGGAATATAGTTTTCATGGATTGCCTGAATTTATACCATTAATGGAGGAACGGAAAGTTAGAAAAAAGAATAAATGTACCAATGTCAAAAACAAGAGGAAAAAATTCAAGGATATTTCAGACAATCTTTCGGCATTAGATATTCAAATAAATTTCCTAAACAAGAGAATCTCAGTTGTCAGAGGAGGGATTTCTAATCTAAGGGTTGTTAGTCAGGGTTGATTAAAAAGGCCTAGGTTATTTCAATAGCTTCTAGTGAAATAATAATATAAGATCAATCACTATGTATGAAATCGAATTAGGAGAAGGATTGAGGAAACCTCAGATTGCAATCAAATGTTACCTGGAATTTCAGAACTACTGGACATTTCATTGATAACTCTTAGTTTGTTTTTTTTTTTGTGTTTCGAACATTTACTTTCTCTGCTTCAGATGCCATTCAATCAGTATTTCTCTGATCATGATGAAAAGCAAATTTACCAGTCAAAGAATAGATACACAGCACTATATTCACTTGATCAGACCTGGATAATAATGCATCTAATTTTGTGTAAGTCAGAGTAAAATGTCTGAAGTGAAGATCCTACTTTGTGGTACTGGAAGGGATATTCAGCCACAAAATATATATATATATATATATATATATATATATATATATATATATATATATATATATATATATATATATATATATGGGGAGAGAGAGATTGAAAAAAGCTTGCTTGGCTTGTTTTTTTTCAGGCAAAATACATAAACATAAAGAAAAAAACCTAATTGTTTTGCAATAAGCAACTGATATTTATTCAGTTATGTTATGTAATTCTGATTGTTTACTTTCAGGGAATTTTTTATCTTTGAAAAATAGAACTAAATTACTGAATTAATCAAACCAAGGATACATTTGGCCATGCTACAATTTCGTTCAGGGATAACCAGTGAGTGCGAAAAGGCTATATAACATTGTGATTCGAATGAGCCAACAAACAAGTTAGATAATAGCCTTAAACTTGTTTAATACACATTTTGGGAATAATTCAATTGAAGGCGAGCAAGACAGGACTTGTAGGTCAAATAAAACATCTAAAAACTGAATGATGATCATTTTTTGAATAGTTCGTATACAGAGTCAGGTACTATGAAATATTCCTGGATATGCCCTCAAATACGATTCGTTTTGCTTTAACTCACAGCTTGCTATATGACAAACCATCATTGCAATTCATTGATAACGTTTACAGATACTGCTTTGGTCAATATGAATGAATGAATGAATGAATGAATGAATAAATATTTGAAAAAATAAAAAAAAACGAAGATTATCTCATGGAAGAATCGAATTTCTTTGACTGGCCCGAACATTTAGCCATTGTTTTTTAGGGTCTCAATCGTGCACATTTCTTTGAAATTTTTTGTAGGAATTATCGGTTCATAGCGACTGAGTAGTGATGGGTACGTTCTTATGTCCATCAACAACATTATTGAATCCTATTTCGTTGAACTTAGCCCAAAGATTGACAATTTTTTCTCCATTTTTTCATGCAGAAAGTAATTATATATGTACATGGTACATATGAGAAAATATTTCTGGATCTTTAGAAAAATACAATAGCTAGATTTATATCTCATTGCTTATTTTTGGTTAAAAATTCGGTTGGCCTTTATGGAAAACTCCTAGAGATATCGTGTGGATTAACGAAAAAAATAGTATTGGAAGTTAGGGTTCATACCTGTATAGCATAATAACAGGTATATTTCTTTTTATAGAAACCAATAGTCAAACATGGACGCCTTCAGGCATTCTTGACATCCAGACACATAAATTATATCTAAAGTGAGAATATTCTGAATCACTGACAGCTAATTTATGGATAGGTGGACAATCATCTAACTATTTTTTGAACAAACTGGGACCAGTAATCACATTGTAATCTTGCAATAGAATTTCTTTACTCAAAGTAATATTCGAAAAGAATCCAACTATGGCAGATGATGTAATTAAGCAAGCAATATCTATCTCCCTCATAGTTGTTCTGAAGAAGGATGACAAAATTGTTATCAAAATGCTACAAAAAATCCTAAATTTTGATGAATTTCTCTATTTAGCATTGTTCTATCTTTTCAAACACAATTTTTGTTCCATAAAAATATTATGGAAAAATCCCAAGCACAAAATGCAATAGTTGCATGAATAACACCGTCATTATCATTGTACTAATGTGTACGATATGATATTTTTTGCACAATATGTGTGATTGAACGATAATTGTGCACTGAGAGGGAAATTGGATCTTAATGTTTTTTTAGAGAAAAAATGTATGAAACCATCGGATTGGAACTTATCAAGATGCCAGACATGTAAATTTTTGAACCACATTATGAATATTAATTTGAAAATATCGGCTAAATGAATGGTAATCAATCTGGTTAGAAATGTACTGAATATATTCTTTTTTTTTAAATTATTAGAAAAAAAAAAGTACCGCTTCCATCAGACTTATTCTCATTAATGTAATTTATATGCAGCTGTACGGCGACAAGAGGTGATGACAAACAATATGAACTTCTGTATTTGCCTTCCAGTTGAAGATGGATTCTAAATTTGTCATCGAATGATACTACACGTATCATTTTTGTACTCGTTAATTCATATGTTATCACTATTATCATAATCAATCTCAATAATATTCAGCAAGTCTCCTCAAATCTCTAGCCTTTCTTTTTCACCCTCTCACAATTGCAATGCTTTCAATTATGGTTTTATTCCAGTTGCCAAGTGGTTATCGATGTATGCTCTCTAGAATTGTGTCTCCGCAGGTCTCAAATTTTCTTTTCATATCGTGCTCATCCATCACAACGCAGTATCGAGTGTATCAATGTTGCTACTTAATAGAGTCTTCTCGGTTTATTGTCTACATTCGCTACTTTTTTTGATTTTTGGTCTCATTCCTCATTCGGACTACGCAGCATTTACTGTTTTTTTGTTTGTTTTTTGGGGGGGTTTTCGTCGATGTTTGTTTCAATTTAGTTTTTCTTGATGCATTTGTTTCGGACTGTCATAAAAACAACTCTGTCTATTTGTTGAGGTTTCTTTCGCGTAGCTAGGTCAAAGATTTCCTGTATTCAACCTCCTATATAGGTTACCATGTTCGCTGGTCAGTTGATCGAAGTTCTATATTTGTCAATCCGGAGAATGGTCTTGTGTATCTAACTACTGATACAGATTATGTGTTCATTCCTTTCATTAGATTTTGGCTGTTTAGATTTGTCTCTAATATTTTCCTTATTCTCTTAATTCATTTTTTCCCTCTTTCCTTCTGAGTTCATTGGATCAATCTCGTGAAAAAGTCATAGTAAAATAATCAATCCCTTTATATAAGTGAGCAGGACACTTAATTCGTGGCCATTACCTTTTCTTAAACTTACTCTCTTTCTCCTATATATATATATATATATATATATATAGAGAGAGAGAGAGAGAGAGAGAGAAAGAGAGAGAGAGAGAGAGATAGATATGTATTGAGATTTTTAGCCAATAAGGGAGCTCATTTGGGTAGATTTGTCTTTTAGTCTTTTAAATTCATCAGACATTTCCAGAAATGGTTTTCTTTTATCGTTTCATTTGTTAGTATTATTCATAAAGCATGAATATCGACACAAACATTTTTTCCATGCTAACAAGTCCAAAAAAATAACTCGCGAGATTCAACACAAAAAGGAAAATATTCTGCTTCCAGGATATTTTCCAATGCAACATTTCTTCAGCGATGGTTCTGAATTTCTTATCACAAAAAGGGGGGCTGTCCTAAAAACTTTGTATTGTTGAGCATAATTTTCCGCTTTTGACTTGAAAATTTTTTTTGTGTGTTTCTTCCTTTGAGTCTTCCAGTTCCACCAGCCAGTCCACCTGACAAAAAATAAAATAGTAGACAATAATCTTCCACTTGATTGGCAGTATATTTATACCTCTTGTAGCAACTCCAAAACTGGTGGCAATGAAAATCTCAAATATCATCCTGCGCACATTTGGAATCGTTCAAGCTCGAATCAACAATTACGAGTCTGCTAGAAACGTCAGTTACGATAGTTGTCACAGGATTACAGTCAATATAGGATTTATTAACTTTTATCTGCCTTTTGTAGATAACGTTGCGCAAAGGATATTATGCATCTTAGTAAGATAGTTGCCTTGCAACATTGATTGACGTTAGAAAATAGGAATGTGGAATGCTGTTTCTCCTGACAAACGACTACATGTCACTTGAAGGATTGACACCAAACTATTTCCCTACAGCAGTGTCTGTATTAGACACTATTCGTTTCGGAGGCTGTCGTAACATGTAAGGCTTTGTGATACGAAATGATGTTGCCTTACAAATTGTTTCATGATCAGTAATGTCTATCTCTTTTTATTGAGCACACAGGGGTTAAATGATGGCCTAATAATTGAAAAAAAAACACTAAGACACCCCCAGCAGCTACAATTAAATTACAGACAATCTTCCCATCTTGGTTGTGAAAAACCTGCAAATGCTATTGGTCTGCTCCAGAAATGAAGAAAGAATCACTCATAATCGTGTTGCACTGAGCTCACATAATCTTTGTGATGTGGAAGAAATGAAGAAAAACAGAATCAGAGGTATTCTTGGTGGTTCCTTCTCTATCGTTTTTAATGTTTTATGTTTAACAATTGATTTTAATTTTACTTCAGAGTAATCTCAGTGGAGACTTGTCATGCATTTGATTGTAGGGGGGTTATTGATCCTTGTCGGATTATATAAAGTTTTTTTTCCACACACAGACACATGCACACAAGAAAACATCAATATACTTACTCCAAGAAAAAGGGTGATATATATAAGTGCGTCTTGGAGGCTAAAAAGAATTGTCCTTGAGTTGGTGAAGGTGGTATGCTTTACAAATCATCCAAAACTAAGTTGTACACGTAAAATATCAATAGATCAGAAAGAAAAGCAAATAGTCCAGCTTGAGAGAAACAATGAAAGACAAAAAATAATGCTGTAAACTTAAAATACGGATATTTATATTATTGCTTTAGCCTATAGGCCCAAAAGCAACATACCGTATAATAGAGATTCGTCGCTTCCTTTGCATCTTTTCCGATTATCATTGTCCATCAAATGCAATAAGCATCCATATAATTCATTAATATTTGTTTGTTAATGATTGAAAAATAGAATGATAATTTCTTATATCATTTGTTTGGTTAGTTATAAATGATCAGTCCATATTCAAGAGACTGGTTTTGCAGGAAGATAATATCTACATTTTATACTTGAGAATGTTGAGTTCGAGTTAATATAAAAGCAACGACTAAAAAGAGGAAATGAAATTAATACTCAATTCAGTTTATGGAAATTACACCAGGAAATTTTGTTATAGAGGGGGAATGGGAAAAACATGATTCTTATTTAAGAGAAATAACCGAGGACAAAATGTCATAATCTGATCAGTTCAAGACGCAACTTTTTCACATGCGGAATCAATTTTAGGCAACATGATCTTGGAAGAGAAAATACAAACAATGCATTTTGAAGATCAATTGATTATTGATTGAAAAATATCAGTGATATGATG
>OY735218.1:11368458-11658458 GCA_963457665.1 Thysanoteuthis rhombus
AAGATCTTGGTACACAAAGAAATTCGTGTTTGGAAACCATCCTCATAAAAACAAAAACTGTTGCAATTTTTTTTTTAATGATTTTGATGGCTGCCGTTATGAAATTCGATGAAGATAAGTATAGATGTATAGTTCATCCGATCAAGAATAAGTCATCGAATCATCCAGTCCTCCCTTCCCATGCCTATGGACCTTTTAGCATGGAATATGATTTGATTCACGGTGAACTTTTGGTTGACCAAATAAATGGATATTGAAAAGTATTTCAATCAAATCCACATTACTTGCACCAACCTTAAATTCAATCGCGTTCTTTTTTTTATATACTGTCCCATTTTACTACCGATCATCATTGGAAATAATCAATATCTTACGGGGGTATCGTGTGAACGATAGGAGTGATTACAGAAATTTATGGTGAGATCTCTGGAAAAAAACCCAAATACCTGGATCCATCCACAAATCCTCATAATATCTCACTTCCATGAAGTCATGTTGAACTTTTTTGAGAGCTGTTATAGACATGCGTAAATGAACAGGAAAAAACAGAAATATCTGAAATATTAAAACAGAAAACCAACTTTCTTCCTCAACCAATCCCTGGCTTTGCTCCAGAGTTCAGTTGATTTTTGCAGATTCTTTGACCCACCAATCAATAAAACTGTATCTTTATTCATCAAAATTTTTGCAGATATAGTGGGGATAGACTGGAGTGGTAAATGTCCGTGTTTAAAAGGAAATACATTTCTGTATCAACACCAGTATGTCGATCCAAAAACGGAAAACGATGTTTTTCGTTAGTGGGTTGTTTAAAAAAAATGATTTAATGTGGTTGCTACACTCTCATCATAATAACATCAACTTTCAAACTGAATGATTTCAGCTCCCACCTTTTTGTTCGATACAAAGAGAAAATTTGATTAGCCTCTGCTGTTATACTTAACAACATGTTATTGACTGTAACTCCTTATGCACAACGTATACACATTTACAAAAAGACCTCAAAAAGCTCTCAGATTTTTCCCCATCCGTAAAACATGTCAGCTTTAGGAATAGATATTCCTTTGCCTAAAACACTTTTTGAGTGTTGGATTGGTCACCATCTTGAAAATGGCTACTCTTTTGGAACTTTAAGTAGGATTGGACTTTTGGTATGTTGTTATGGACGCTTCATTTGAAATGAATTGTAAAAAATAAAATTATAGTTCAATTCCTCATAATTTTGTCCCCATTCTGGCTAAGATTGCCAGGACTGTGCATGTGTAACATTCAGAACATTACTCATTACATCCTTAGCGTGATGAAGTATTTCTAGTCATTCTGTCTGCCTCTGTCTTCTTAAGTGTGACATGTAAATTGCATGTTATAACTTGATCTAAATCATCCATCAATGTTCTAGACACTGAGTCAGTGTTATAGTGTCTCTATTGGTCACATTTCAATGTGATAATTATTCTCCTGGTGACAAACTAAAAACCTTTTCTTTTTTATCATTGTTGGAAGACATGAGTAATAGAAGTGTTATGTTACATGGGCGACTTTTTGTCCAACACAAACGAGAAAGGGGAAAAAAACTCTCAAAAATTAGTAATATCAACTCTATTCCCGTGTGACAATCTTGACAAGTGAATAATCGTTAGAATAAACTGTGGAACCGATTATTCTAGAGTTAATGTATTTACAAAGTCAGAATGTAAAGTAATGTTGTCTTTCAATCAAGAGATAATAATCGTGACCTTCTGGTATCAATCTATTCTGGTTCTTACAGAGGCTGATACAGAGGCATCAACAATAGAAAAACAAACAAAATGATCCTTAGTGAAAATAGTGACATATAAGAAACTATGGTCGACTGAAGTGGATAAGTGTTTTTCTGACAGTTTTTTAAGCCAGAAATTTGGGTACTTTGAATATCGGTCATTTTTTTTCTCCAAATGATAATAAATGTTTTGATACTTTTCTGACATACATGTTATCATAGGTAAGTAATATAAAATTATCTGCACAGTATTGGCAATGTTGTCAGCTCAGACTGCCCGGCAGGACAAATGAACCAATGTCTTAATTACATTAAGATGCAACAAACCAGCGTAAAATTTTTCAGGAAATGTTTTTCTTGCGTTATCAAAGGTGTTGTTTTGTCAACATAATTTGTCTCCCTATTATTCTCAATAGACAAGTTTATTTATACCTGAAGCTTATCAACAAGTCTCTGATCAAGAATCAAAGGAATAACTATAATATAAGCTATGTTTCCTTATTCTTTAGTAATGATTACCCCCCCCCCAAGAAAAGTCAGGACCATTCAAAGTAGATAAATGTTCTGCTTTGATTCTGTACCTTATTACGCATCAAAACTGATTCAGTCATTTGAAATATATCAGTCATATCATTCTTGAAAAGTCTGTTGGTTAACACCCCAGATGTATACTCATCATTTTCATCACATTCAGTCGGAAGACTTCGATCACAAATGGTTTGACTGTTTACGCTTCTATTTATATTAAAGTTTTCTGTTCCCCCTGTCCTTTTTGATACCTTTCAGAAGGTGAACGCTTTAGCATATCAGTAAAAGTGAATCTTTTCGAATATTGTTTTCCTTATTCATCAAATGTATTTCCAATATTTTCTGCATATTCTGCAGGTTATAACTGTAGCAGCTTATATTTATTTCTCTTTTCGCTTATAAATCAGGAGCAAACGATATACATTCTTCTCTTTTGTATCACCAAACATGGTATTTGAATAATGCTTGTTGAGCAAGTAAAGGTTAGTTTTGTATCTTTTATGCCGGTAAATAAAAAGAAGCGAGGACGTATATTCTGCATTATAAAACTCTATTGGATCACCTATGAATACTTTAATCATCGTTTTAATAATGCAATGATGGTACTCTCGGTGAATTATAGCTAGAAAAGGAATGGTATCCCCCAAATTTTCGAGTGGTATGGCAAAAATCTTTCAAAGAACACAGGAGAATCTATGATCGATCACAGCTTGAAATTTGTACATTTTTCTTTAAATTTTCTGTGCTAAAACAATCAGGGATTGTCTTTGAGCTCATATGGCTCTTTCCATAGTTTAGCGTTGGCATTAGGCCGGAATATTCTCTTTGAAGTTCATGGTGCCAAATTTGGGCCCGCTGTTTATTCAATACAGAGCAGACATCACAAGCACGAACTAAATCATTGTTGACACCAATCAGCGTAGACCGTTGATAATAGAGATTATAAGATCAAAGACTAATGTTTTCTCAAGGGTTTTGTGGTCATTGTGTGGAAAGATATCATGTTGTGAATTTTCTCAGGAGCTGGCTGAGCTTTCTCGTCGAAATCCATTGAGCAAAAAAAAATAAGGGACACATCATAGTATGAAAAAATATAAATCATACTTCCAAATTATTAATGAAATAATGAGTTTTTTTTTTGTAGGACCTGGACTTGAACTCACAAAAAATGAATATTTACCACTTGAAACGTATTCGAAAACAGTAGATACTTTCTATTTGAACAAGCACAATTCCAATTACCTCTGAAAGTTCATCAATAATCTATCCAATAGAAAAAAGCCAAACAATACAAGTGCTGTCAAATTCTTATGGTGTTTGCTAATAACTCTTTACAAAACAGACACTGATTATTTTGATATATCATCTCTGAATTAAATTGTTCGGGTCTAATCGAGACGATCTGTTGGAGGGCTTTCCGCGGAGTGCATTCATTCAAACTCATGAGGAGGAACAGAAAAGACTGGGAAAAAATAAACAAATGATCAAATAATGATTTTCCTTTCATTAAAATGAATGGTATCATACTACATCTATAATTTATAAACAAGAAAATGAATATGAATCACCTTGAGATGAATGGCTTCACCTTGCATCAGAAAATTTGAACACTTTCCTCCTGAACAATTATGATTCCCAACTGTTCTGACAGTTCATCCATTTAGAACAGACTAAAACCTGATCGGTAGAGTGGTGTTCAGGTAGTTGAAAGTAAGGGTTCAGTTTAGCATCATATTTACATTGAAAACAGTTCTCCTTTCTAAAAAAACTTTCAATTGCGTTTTTTAAAAACTTTGACATTACAATTTCCTCACAATATATGCATGTCAAATTTGGTTTGTCTGAACAAATATGTGTGTGTGTGTTTGTGTGTGTGTGTGTGTGTGTGTGTGTGTGTGTGTGTGTGTGTGTGTGTGTGTGTGTGTGTCGTGAAACAAATAAGGGAATTCCTAAACAGACACTTCTATCTTTTTACCCTTTCAGTCTTTTTCAGAAGAATCATTCAATTCATTCAGATCTCTATTTTGGAAATTACTGGGGAATGCGTCTCCTTTCTCAAGAAAAATTCCATTTCATTATATTCCTTCTTTTCTCCAATTTTTTTATTTTTTTGTTATTCACTTGATTATATTTGTCAAAAAAAGTCCCAATATCGGGGATGCATTCATTGTGTATTGCTTTAAATACATATATTTGAGATCTTTTTCCGAACGGTTGGTCTCAGATGGCATTATAGTACAGAAAAAAAAAATTAGAAAAATAGAATATATATATATGTATATATATATATATATATATATATATATATATATATATATATATATATATATATATATATATATATATATATATATATATACATATATATACATATATATATATATATATATATATATATATATATATATATATATATATATATATATATATATATATATATCAAACTAAAGTTTAGGCTCACTCCCTTAAATCAACAAACATGTTAGTCATATATTACAAGATATATTATAGAATTTGATGAATAAAAAATAATAGAAGTATTATACATGTATATTGAACTAAGAGTAAGGCTCAATTTAGAAATATAGTTATATTGTAATCAGATCTCTCCTGAAAAATCTATGAAACAATTTGTCACAAACTTCGTTTGCAGAAAACATACCCCTTCGGCCCATCAAGTATGCATAAAAAACTTGTACCAGTTTATTTTGAGTGGTGCTCTTCATTAACAGTGTCAGTTATATGATCAAAAATATGTAATATATCTCATACACAATGATTGAACAGCCTAACCTTTAAAAATTGAAGTTGTTTGAAATAGAGAAATAATTATTATTCATTTATTCGGACAATTTTTGTTAATTTCATTTAAGCTTACCGATGCTTTTTATCCCAACGTTGGATATAACCGTAGCACTCGGGCAGCGATTGAAAAACTTGTTGAACTTGCAGCCTTTGACCCAACGAGGGGATCAAATTTTCAACCATTCAGCTACAAGGACTTGATTGTTAAATGGAAGCAGATTTTACACCTTGAATTTAACTCCTCACAACCGATATTCTACGCTGTTGATGTTTGATCATTGAGACCTTTGAGTTTATTTCAATTCAACAATACTTCAAAATTAATCAAAACTCATCTAAATAATGACCTCCAAAAGTCCGACAGCTTTTTTCTCCCCAAGTTTAAAAAGAAAAACAAACTTATTTTAGAAAGGATCTAGTTGAGTACTTATGCTAATTTCCATGTCTGTAAACTAAACAGTATAGTTGTTGGCACCGGAACACACAAACAGATGAAGAATCCAATGTACATCCTTCAATTTTTCCCTTGACACAATTTGAATTCGAACAATCCGTAAGGTCCATTGAGTATGAATGCCGAATTTGAGTTGTGTCCTTGTTTAAGAGAATGGGAGCAGTGACTGACATAGTTATTTTACATAATAAAAGTGCTTTACGATGATAAAAGGAATAACATAACATTTTTTATAATGATAATGACTAGAATATAATGGTTTCAACTTAGCATTACTGTTGCATTGAAAAAGGTCTCCCCAATAGACCCTAAGAAAATGTATTTTTCGAAATGCGTTACTTTTAAAAAATGTTCATAGAGTCTGCAAGCAAAATCTTTGCAAAATACCAGCGCTGCCTTTTAAAAGAGTGGCACTGTGACAAACGTAGTTAATTTTTTTATATATTAGACAATAGTTGAGCACCTTTCGCTCAAGATGAAGTAAAAGAATACAGGAGATTGCCAATTTGAATGAACAATGTTTTCTAAGCTGATTACTTTTTACAAACCAGACCTGATTTCTTTTCCATTTTGCTACTTCCTTCAACCTTTAAATAAGTTTTTTGGACATTACTCGCCGAATCAGTGCTTATTAATCGAGGAAATTTTTTTTTTGTTTTTTATCTTCAGAACTCACAGCAGCAATAAAACAAAATCAAACAATGAATCGTTCTTAGAAAAACATTAAACCTAATTTCAGTAAATCAATTCAATATGTTGGTTTATCAGTATTCAATTTTGATCAATTTGTAGAAAAATATCTGATCTTTGGCTGAATAATTTTGGCATTGATCTCCCAACAGAATCCCGAGGCCCCGAACAAAATGTAAGATAATGATAGGACGAGAAACTTTGGGACACCTTGTTTTAGGGGAAAAATATCAATGACACATTCGGATAGAGGATTTTAAACATCTACCCTCTATTGTCAAGATCGGTATTTCATTCACGAACATTTTTATGACACCACAGTGACTTTTAAGAGTATTTTGTAATTCATAAATGCCTATATGAATTTTTGGTAGTAGAGTTTTAACCTCCCTAAAGTCGATGAATTGCTGCATCGCCTCACAGATAATTGACCCCTCGATACCCATAGAACGAGAATTTTGCTTCTATAACAACGAATACAGTGATTAGTGAAATAAACATCCGAACTGTGGTGAGTAATGACTAGGAAGAAAATGTTATGCCAAATGGGGCTTTGCACGTGGGCTTCAATACTGAAGTAGTATAGCTTTGAGATATTCATAAGTATTTCGATCATTAGGCAAGACGTAACTGATTTTGCATTCATCCAGTTATATACCACCAAATCTCCTGACTATACACATGTGGAGATGTTAGAAAGTTATACATGTTTGAACATTTAGATGAACGCAAAAAAAAATTCTAGTCCAAACTAATCACTGATTTGGAACTAAAGATTTAGTGATTGTTCTCTGGTTCAGAGAGTGCAGCTCAGCAGAGTTAATGAAATTAGCAAACTTAGTCCAAACCCCAGCTGAGATAGTTTGCATGCGATTGGGAGAGGCAGAAATCAATCTATTCCCTCAGTTTGCAACTGATAACTTTTCTGTACGGGAATTTCACTGTGGGAAGGGGCTGAGAGACGCTAATAGTCTATAAGAAGAACCAGAGGGGAGAGGTGGATAAATATAATGATAAAAGTTACTGCTTAATGTATCTATCTTGATTACAAATGATTTTCTTTCTCTGAAATGTTTCCATCCAATTCATTCGAGCTGTTGTTTGTTATAAATGAAGAACAGAGACACGAATCATGAAAACAGGCGTGAGATTAACTTTATTTTTCTGTAAATCATGAAATAAATGCTGGGGAAGCGCTTCCTTTCTATTGTTCACTTTGTTCCAAATTCACGAAAGATTTTCCAACGATTCAGACTTCAGAAGAGATGAGCATTGTGATTCATCTTTGATCATTGAGGATATCAAAGGTGTAAACATTTTCACAAAATCGTGACGCATCATAATTTGTCAGACGTAAACGCAGGAGAGTTCTTTTCGATCATTACAAATATTATACTGAGATAGTTTCGAATGAAGTGACAGTTCTCATGGTTTCATAACCTGCTTTCTATCTAATCATTGAGAAAAGAAAGAGAATGTCAAGTTAGAGCACCTTGTATTTTTACATTTCCTCCTCCTCATTATTCAAGCGATGATTTGAATAATGAGAATAACTGTGTCATTGAGGAGGAAACTCTGATCGTGTCATATTGAGTTTTTAAATCAATTGCAATCGATGAACATCCGATAGGCACTTGGTCTGCTACGACACAAACGATTGATATTCAATAATTGTTAATGGTTCTTTCGTATTGAAAAAATATTTGAGGAATATGGTTATTTCACCGGTCAAAGTTTTGCATATCTCTGGGGATCCACGTTGTAAGCTTCGACTTCGATCGGTTGTCTGACATCCTTGCAATATGAACAGCCCAATGCCATTTTATTTTTCTTATGGATTCTGTGATATCCCTGACTCCTGTTCTTTTCCCCTTCTGAAATACTGTGCAGTTTTGTGATCCTTCCATGAGATATTGAGAATGATTCTCCCATGTGCAATTTGCATGGTTCTTAGTTGGAAGGTCAATCATTTGGTTAAATTACATGTTCCGGCACCATGAGTGATAATCAGGGTGATCCAATGGTTTTAAACCCTTATTTGTTCCTTCATGCAGTTCTGCGATGACTTTATTTGAAAAAAGAATCGTCGATTCCAGCTCGGTAGTAATGACAGCAATAACGATCATATTGATTATTTTTTAAAAACATTTGCGGAAAAATACCTCAAAAATTGTAATATTCGATTTGATATTTATCATATCGTGCTGTTTTAAATTATTTTGTCCTGTTTTTACTTTCAAACATTAATTCGTTTTAAAAAATGTCCATTGATTTCTTTTAGGTCGAATATCCAACTCATATCCAGTTTATTGTTTGATTGTTGGCTACATTGCATTGATGGGTATCATTTGCATGCTGAATAGAGTGTACGAATTGAAACGTCTGTCTAAAAAAAAGAGTGTGCAGCTAATTAGAGAGACTTCACTTCGAATGTGCTTACAGAAAAAGTCACCTCATAGCTGTTTATTGGCAGTAAGAAGTTAATCAGACTTCACCTATGGAATAGAATCTTTCCGAACAATTAGGAATCGATGTCCTACGTTCACAGAATTAACGTTAAGGATTAAGATTACACTTTGGGTTTTTGTTTTCGAGGTGCAGAGTAACAATCAAAAACCAGCTTTTTTTTTCAATGAAATGAACGTAACAATGTTTTTCTTTTTTCGTTTTTTTTTACTTCAAAATTTTTTCTGTTCGGTCTTGATAAGGATTAATCAAATTACACTACTTAGAAATATTGATCAAAGGAAAATAAAGTATATACTCAATCACTAAAAAAAGAAGTTAGAAATTAATCTGATTTTATCCCGTCAGTCGGTGTATTGACCATTTGAATAAGGAAAACAAATCCTTTTTCAAAACTATTCAGACATGCTTATGTAGGCTGAGAAAATATTATGCATGGGAAACTGTAAGATAGATAAGTCAAAAGTATAAATGTGCTCTCAAGGAAGAATATCAGTGGTCGGTTCGAGAGCTGAAGGCGACTCCAGTATAAATAAAATGTGATCTAATCACTTTAGTTTGCACTACGTTGAGTTCTGTCGGACAATGTCAGAAGTCAAGGCTATTTGATAGAGTTCGCCTTTTGAATACGTGAAAATCTTATCAGCCCAAGGTGCTGCAAGTCTTTTTAATGACCTGCATGTGTGTGTGTGTGTGTGTATGTGTGTGTTGTGTGTGTGGGGGGTATCAAGCTGTGTCCAGCTGTGTATGAACTTGTTTTCATCAAGTCTGTGAAAAAATATACGCAATCAGATACGTTGATTGAGAAACTGCTTGAATCTGAAGAAACAGGTGAGAATTATTTTGATGGAAAAACTTGAGAAACGAATTACAGTCCGTGTAAACTGTTGAGCAACAGATTAATTTTAATCCAAAAAGGATAGTAAAGCAATTGATCCAGATATCAATTCAAAATTATCTTCAAACCCACACCTCATAGAGAGAGAGAGAGAGAGAGAGAGAGAGAGAGAGAGAGAGACAGAGACAGAGACAGAGGCAGAGACAGAGACAGACAGACAAAGAGAGAGAGACAGAGAGACAGACAGACAGACAGAAGAGAAGGGGCATATATCATATGACTTTTTGTAAAAACAAGGTTGAGGATTAAGACATATATGAACGGAGAATCTTGTGTCTTTAAAAAACCAACACTAAATAAATTCAAACAAACAAAATCAACTGGAAGTTAATTGAAAGCAAACAAATAAATGAAAGAATCCCCATGAAAACCGATTTTCATATCATGTATCATGCATTGGAATCAATTATTATGAGACTGAGGTTTTTTGGTAGCTAGCTCGCAATAAATATACATAAAAACAGACCCATGTGAATCAAAAGGGAATTTTTTAGACTTTTGATGTTTAGTGATTTCTCCTGAAAACCATAATCAAGATATAAATGTATGAAAATACGTTAAATCGTTTTTATAGTTTGACTCCAGTATATAGATAAAATCTCTTGATTCAATAAAGTAAGCTATTGAATTATAAAAACATGTGCGGATATTTATCAGAGGAATGTATGGAAGCAGGTTCAATAAAAATTGCAATTTGGATTTTTCCTTTTTTAGGAAGCATTCAAAATTCCATACAATCTCACGATTTCCCTTCTTCAAACTGCAACAAATACACGCACGAATCAAATCTGAGCTTCCTCCACGATACACTATTTCGGGAAAGACTGGCCTTTATTAGAATCATGCAAATCTTTCATCAATCCTAACATGTACAGCTATTAGGAAACAGTCTCAGTCATTTAACCACACCGAACCCATCATAATGGTTCGACTCATCAGAGTGAATATATATATATATATGTATATATATATATATTCTTTGTTTGGTATCAAAGTTTGGGTTTCAGATTCAGATGTTTGCAGAGCAATAATACTTGATGACTGCATTTTCTGACTGCATCCCCCCTAAATGTAGACCATTTGGCTGTTTTTATCAAATTACAAAATAATTATTTGAATGCAGAAACCATTATCCAGAGATATACCGTTCATTCTTTCCCTTGTATCTTCTACTATCTTCATTGAATGTCATAAATTGGTTAAATGTATCTCTGACGAGGAGGGTTGGCCTATAAGTGTATAGCTTTGGACCTAGTCAACTTAATCTGACGGAACAAAAAAACATACATATGTCATTTGAAATAATTTGTTTGACCACAAAATGATCTCAAACGTTACATCATTTCCCTAATACAATAATTTCAGTTGAAATCGGGTTACATAAATAAATAAGGAAAGAAAATTTAAGACAAAGCATCGCATAGTCATGAACACAAAATATTTGCAGTAAGATATTTGATGGAAACTATGAATCAGCTTTTTACCATAAATAAGGAATGCTTAAAAACTCCAGAAAATATTGCCAAAATGAGATAACCCAGGGAATCCAATTAGAATTAATTATAGATATTCATTTAATTTTTCTCATTCTGTTTCTAAATGCAAATCTTGAAATAAGATTGTTATCATGACCTCATTAAAATTCCTAAAATAATTGTCTTCAATAGATACACACCAGAGTAATCTTCTTCTTCATTGATATAATTACCAACATCAGCAGAATAAAGACGAATACCTCTTTCATATTTATCTTTGAAGTATGTAAAGTTCGTTTGTGGAGAGTTGAGGCTAACTTAGTTGAAAATAGATTATGCTGAATTTGATTTGAATACCGAATTACTTGAGACTGATTGCCGATCAGAGAGAAAAGGCCTTGTTATATCACTCATAGTTTAAGAGATAATAGATGAATGTATAACCCCCCAAAAGGGACTAGTACTAACTGAATATGAATAAATTAGCTCGTTGAGATAAAGTTTACAGATGTTGAACCCTGTGGAATATAGTAGAGTGACGAAAATAACTTTATGAATAGATGTGTTTCATTGGTGATGTTATAAAAATATAGACGGGTATGTTCTTTGCTCATATGGATGTCAATAGAAACGGAAATTAAACACAGCAGTCAGTAACTTTCCCTGTGGTTTTTCCCAAATGCTTTTTTATATTCCAACTGGAACATAATTGACGGACTTCGAGTGCTAAATAATATCCAAGAACGAAACGACAAGTTAGTTTGCACTTGGTAACGATAAAGGAAACATCAGTGAAACCAGCCAATATGCTGGTTGGTCACTATGATGTTTGAGAGAAGAGGGGAAGCGATATCTGAAAAGAACCTTGTGTGATAGTAGCAAGTAGTAATTTCAGGGTTTTCGCATAGGATAGGAGTTAAAGATCGGCGCAAGATGTCTTGATGTAATGTGAATGCACATGTAGGCGTACAGCTGATATTTTTAGAATATTTTGAGTCTAAATTATGTTCAGAGTTTTCTCATGAGAGTAATAAGGAAATTTTGTCTTATTGATCAACCATCTTGATCTAACTCGGGGTCCTTGGTTATAAATGATGCAGTTAGCCACTCAGCGATGTGCATTGTACGAGGAAAACTTTACATAACAGGAAAATCATGTATATTACATTTAAATTCAAATTTGGTGTGTTGCTGTCCGACTTGTTATTCAGCCGACTTGATACATTGTTATTATCAGAACATCTTACACGAACAAATAGTTCATAACAAAACAATGCAATTTGCAACAACTGTGTAGATTCTGCTTCTATGCTAAGACCCCAATGTGAACTATTCCTAAAACGGGGTATCAGATATATTCATAGTGTAGTATTCCTCATTCATTGGTTTATTTGCTAACTCATAGAAGATTAGTTCATTAAGGCCTTTAGTTTTGACATTATTTTTATTTCAGGTATTCACTTATTTTGTTGAAACACTACCTAGGCAAGTATGGTTCATTTAAAAAGTTCTCACTCCCTTTTATAGATCCTAGTTATGAACACTTTTGTTTTCAATCTGCTTGATAAGGAAACCAGAATATTGATTTGGGTACACGAGTGCATTTTTTTTTTTTGTGTTTCACTGAATTATTTTGAAAATAATTCGAGTGTTTATCGGACAATATTCTGAAGCAAAATCAGCATCTGTGAATATTTGCACTGGTCAACGGGAAAATAAATGAGGTGAACACATTGTTTTTATCGCTTTATTTCGTAATTTCTGTTATATTGATTCATTAAAAATATTTACTTATCTGAAATTTAAGATTGACGCTTAATATGAAGAATAAGATTGAAAATTCACAATGATAGACAGAAAAAGAGCAGAATTTGCGTTTTTTGAAAATTTCATATACAATTATTATCAAAAGTATATCTGCACTTCTACGCACGCACATATTTACTCTGTTACTGAAAATTTATGTGTGTGTGTGTGTGTGTGTGCATGTGTGTGTCTGTGTTATCAGCAATGAACAGAGTGGATCAGTATGATTAAAGAAAATGTAATGTTTTCAATTGTTAAGATTATCGGAGGATATTTCTTCGAATTCATGACGTTTAATCTATGTTGAAAGAATATAAAATAATAGGAAAGAGGAAAACATAGCAGAATAAGCTTTTTATTAGATAAACAAAAAGTAAAAAGTTGTTTAGATCTTTCTTTTATATCTTACAATATTATGATTGTGGGGTTCCAATCTTCTGGGACATTTTTTAGTACAAGGCATGAGTTCCAAAGAATGGTTAGTATCTTTGTGATGACTTTTCAAGCACTTTCAATAAATTGATAGTGATGTTTTCGTGTCCAGGACCTTTCTTCTGTTTTGTTGATAGTTTACGTCAATCTCTGCGTAATGACTTCCGGGATATCCTTCAATTGATTGTTCTTGTGATTCGTCCCAATGTTTGCAAGGAATAAAGATTGCGTAGAATTTTTGGGAAATCTCGACTATTGAGTCCTTATCAGTTGTCAGGTCCCCATTTGTCTTGAGCACAACGGTTATTTCTTTCTTCTTGGTCCCTTACCTCTTCCTTTGTATTACTACAGCTGAGTGTTATCATTTATATCTCCTCCTACCATTTGGAAGACTTTGTTTAATTCAATCCGTCCCTTTCGTCAGTTACAGGAGGTCTCTGCAGTTTTTCAATAAGATTTTCGTTCTTTTCTGAGAATTCATTCCTGGTTTCTGTGATATCTGGCTTGAACATAATGGCAACTTCTATTTTGGATATTTCTAAATTGTTGCAGAGCACGATGTTGTTCGTTTCTGGTTTGGTGTGGACTTCATAGCTGTGAGCTTAGATGATCGGACGAGGACTTTTCGAACGCAGTAGTTGCAGTTTAGTACGGAACATTTATTCGAATTTTCCCACATTTATAACATTAAAATGAATAATAGAATTGCTCTTCTTCCCCCTTCATTTGTTAGGCATTCGTTATTTGTTTTTTTCTCAATTCTCTCTTCCTGGGATGGGAAACATGGATAAAAGTATGGGCAGTGAAAGCAGCAAAAATCCCTACACGAATTAAGTTCATTATCGTATCTTTTTTTAAAGGATTTGACATTAAATGACGAAAATGAGTTGCTGCATGATTCAAAACCGAATTAATGACGTTTAAAATCATTTTATAGATCTCCAGAATGCTAAATAATTCTAGCTAACACAACACAGCATATTTATGCTGGTCAAATAAATGTGAATAGAAAACCATCTTCAAATCCCTGAACAAACTAACCTTCACTTTGACTGACTGGCCAACCAACATCCCTAACCTCAACCTAAACCTCAACTATAGGATATCATTAACAGGACAAAAAATTTTATATACTTTGTACTGAGGGATTCTATCAAAGAGTAAAACTCATACGAGCAGGATGGAATGTGCTTTGAGAAAGATGAGGTGTTTGGGGTAACAAGTATGGGAATAATTCACAGCGTTGAGATGCAGACTTTCTGAAGTTTGGTATCGACATTCATTTGTAGCCTTTATATCAAGTATATAACATTGTCTTCTGCTCATACACTCGTTGGAGGTGTTGAAAAGTATGGAGCACACAGGGACTTGTTAATGATACTCACTCCTGAGTTCGTAGGCCTGCCGGAGCCTAGCTTTGCTTGCAACACCTGATAATCCCAAACGGTCACCACACTAGACACTGACAAAACTTAATGTTTCTTAACTTTGTTGATCTGAGGAAAACCGTCGTACCGAACATGATTTCAGCCCTGATGATTTTCAACCACTGAGAGAGGTTTCTCAATCCTAATTCCTGTGCTAAGTGTTTTCAGAAAGGCATATGCTGTGACAGCCTGTCCAACCAGAGGTGAGCACCCTACCACAGCTACTCTGTAATCGATCTATCTCTTTCCATTTTCCTGATTTTATAGTCTTTATGTAACATTATCACTAAATCATTGATATGAATCTCCCTTGAATATAGATTCATTTTACATCCATAGGGTGATTGGTAATCCATTCGAATCATCTGCAAGCTGTGATAAAAATGCTTTCAACAACATTTAAACTGTTAAAGCATGTATAACGCTTAGGGGAGCTATTTCACGCATCAGGTGGTTTCCAATTGATTGAACACAGTCTCGTGATGCCATTTTAGACATAATACTGAATAACCTTGATCATGATGGCATTGGAATCAGACAATATCTTTTATAACTTTATGGAAATTAATGCAAATATGTTTCAATCTATTACAGATTATTTGCTGATGGCTCATAGCATGTTTTATTTGTTTTCCTTTGTCCTTTTTTTCATTGTGAAAAATGAACAGGAAAATCAACTTGATTCAGTTTGAACAAATCGTTTAGAATGGTAATGATTCACAAATGAGGGTGCTTCGTTCTGAAGAAATGCTGATTTTCTTTATGGTAATAAACTGCTCAAGATATTATGGTGTTTAGTAAATGAAAAGTTTTGTAAAAAGAGTCTGCCTTGGGATACTAATTCAACATGGCTGAATAATCCTAATTTAATCTCTTAACAATGGGCAGAGTTTGTAAAGATTCAGTCCAAGAGAATTCACACGGATAAGGATAGAACAAATTCAATGATGAACAAAATTACAATGGTCTGATAATGGGAATGCTGAAAAAATCATCAGTATCAGTATAAGCAGTTATAAATCACCATATAGACAAAGGCCTTCCCCTGCTATGCCAGGCATTACTGTGTTGAACTATATTTCATACCGTTCTATATCACCTTTATTCTATTCCTGTTTCTCTCAGCTGTGTTTGGTCCTGGGTAACAATCTTCAAGTATTATAAAGAATAAATCTAGAAACTATGCTATGCATCACTATTTTCCTTTCTAGATACTTTTGTCAGCACTGGCCTCGGCTATGGACAAAGGTGCAAAATTTGACAATTTGTCTGAGCTGGATCCTAGTTTGAAATATTGAAATGTTTTGATTCTCCAAAATCAAATTAGTGCTGAAATTCGACATGAGCAAACGTATTGAACGGACTTTCTCCTGCAACTTGATGTCTTTTTTTTAGAATACTTTCAAATTAAATGCATCAACTCTTGGAGTCCGAGTTATGTGTCCTCAGTAATCAGCCTGCAACGTGTTTTCCATTTCGCTTTTCATCACTCTGTGAGTGATCAGAGACTTTTCCATTGCTTTAAAATATATTTTCGGTCTCCTGTATTATGTTGGAGGGACGTTGTTTTTTTTGCAGGTGTATTTTCGACGAGGGAGCACATCAACGTCAATCTGTCAATGCACTGGTTATGTTTCCAGATTTTAAGACAAGCACTGAACATCACAGCTCACAACGATTGCCGACGGAATATAAGACGACAAGACGAATTAAAAATGTTCGGAAAGTATTGGCCATGCAGTGTCAATGTTAAAGAGGTCTGGTAACCTGCGAGTTACTAAAGCAGTGTGGTCTTTCTCTTCATGAATTCCTTACAAAATAGATATAGTGATCCCATTCTTATATTCTTAATGCAATAAATATAGTGACCTTTTTCATGAATTCTTTACGCAATGAATATCATGGCTTCCTTATACTCTTTATGCAATAAGTACAGATAATTCCATCACATATCCTTAATGCAATAAGTAGAGTGGCCTCTACCCTGAGTAGATGTCCTAATAATCTCTGTGCAAATCAACTAAGTAAAATTATTAGCAATGAAGTCAAAATATTCACGAATACATTATTGCTACATCGTCATAGTCATTTGATTGGCAACTTGCTGAGATGGATAACCCAGTCATTGGTAGCAAAAAAAAAAAGAGAGAGAGAAAAAACGTTGCAAATGAATAAACCAAGAAAAGATATTTTTAAAACACTTTGTTGAAGTACGATCAATATAAAAAGGTTATGCAATTAATGATCGAACCACATGATTATATCATTATATAATAGTTTACGTTTTCGTTATAACATGAGTTGTTTTTTTTTTACTTATTAATACATCAGTGTTTTTTATATGTATTTTGACTGTTATACTTTGGAGAAATATCGATCATTGCATACGAGAAGATCAATGAAATTCTGAAAGAGAAGAATTGCCAATTACTTGTACGATTTGAAATGAGATTCGTGAATCGAACCACTCAAAAATTTAATCGATTTGTTTCTCAGCTAATGGCCGTCTTCCCAAGTAATATTATTGGAAGATGTTTTCGGATTTTTGAACGGTCAAATATCAATGTTAACGAACTTAAAAGCTATTACTTTTAATGCATTGTTTTTAAGACGACAGGAACTATAATTTGTCATCAATGAATCACATCAGATTAGGATCGTTTACTGATCAGGAAATGATGAAAAAAATAACAAAAGTCTTGCTATCAAGCTCAATAATTGAACTCAATGTTCATATGCACAATTTCATCAAATAATTAAAATGGTCAAAATAAATTCTATCCATGAAATCACAGGCGTTGTTAATTGGGAAATCTAATAAAAAATAAGAGCAAAAGACAAGGTATTCATATTAGCAAAACAATCGAAGGTAAAACCCTGGTAAAGTAATATTCTTGTTCTCTTGGAGGTAAAAAAAATAATCTAGAAATAAGAAAGAGGGATGGGCTTTCGAAGGCTGTATGAATGCTGGAACATGAAAACACTCGCACGTATTAAAATGGATAGAATCCTCAGCCATCTGAGATGGTTATGGTTGTTTAGTAGCTGTAGATATCATAGAAATATGAATAACAGCCACAGTTGTCTTATCACCTATTGCAATTAAAATGGGGAATAACTGATACAATATATTGATCTGTTTAATCATCTGTCCCTTTTCCAAAGGAAAACAAGTTTCATTTGATTGTTTTTCTACGAATAGCGAATATCGATTTCTGAAAATGATATCAAATTGGTCTGCTATTTTCTATCCCACAAACAAGGCTTCGGAGAATGAAGTTAGTTCCCTTTGTTCATTCCAGTACCTCTTTTGGAAATGTCCGTGTTGAAAGAATTCGTGTTAGTGTTGAGAAATTTGGTATTATCTAAGATTTATCACAAAGGACGAATTCAAAACGTCGATCTAAAAAAGATTTGAATCTTTATCATAAATTTCAAAGCATTTCCTCTACAAACAACAATATGTATACCTCTGTATCTGTCATCATTAGAATAGATGTGTTTGTCAATTGATGAAAAGCAAACTGATGCTTTTCTAACTTTTGACAATCGAAACTTTTCCTTCAATCTTTAATGCAATCAGCATTACATATCGAATGCAATCAGCATTACATATCGATTATTCTTCCCTAAGTAATAGAATGTAATATCGAAAATTCATCCTCAACATGAATCCGTAGATGAACTAAAAAAAAACATCCGATAGAGAAAAACAGATCCGTGACTAGAAGCAAAAGAAAAAAAAATACATCACTGTGATTTACTTTTTCTCTCTTTCTGAATGGCCAAATGCTTGGAAAGTCAGTTATGGAATAGTTAATGAATTGAAAATGTTCTAATGCTCTAACCTCTAATCTCAATGTCCACTCCGAGCTCAACCGAGCGGACTTCCTGTAATCCCTTGACAGAGAACGCCAGTGAACGAATCATTACAGTCGTTGGTTAATGGGGAAGACATCAGATTTTGCTCGTCATTAAGGTTGCAGTGGGGAGAATTTCCGAGACCTTGGTCAATCGATTGCTGTCATCAGTCAATTTTCAACGATGGATTAGAAGAATTGATTCAATTAAAATTAATGTAGCGTGTTTTGATACTTCTTTACTATTTGATTGATATACACGAGTTGTCATTGAGAAATGATGCTATAAGTGGAAGATTTGCACATGTGATTGCATTCATTCTGCAGATTCAATATGAATAGAGGTATTAGTCTCTACAAATCCACTACACAGTGTCTGTTTGTTGATTTTTCGCCAGAAGAATGATGTCAATATGGGGATTAGATTTCTTTCCATGTACCTGGAGGTTGACTCTAAAAGTTCTGGCAAAGTTCAGTGGTAGCATAGGGAGGTCACGAAATCTACATTGAGGTCATAAGAATACACAAACACAGACAGTGAATGTGGGGTTTATCAAATTTAAAAAGCCTGCCGTTTCAGCACAAGATTTTGAAACATTCATGTATTTGATGGATAGCCATGGGAGACTGGCCGATTTTTTGCCGGAATATTGTGAAAATAAACAAACAAACAAACAAACAATAAGGACAGGGGAATAAGTCTGGACCAATGGCAGGCAATCAGCAAACTAAAATTTGTCTGGAACGTTGAAACAGTAAGTTGAACCAACTTAGGATGAAACGCATTACTATTTCAATGAGTTTGATCCTCACCGATACACTGGGTTTATGGCCTTTTGCCATTCTTAGTATCATGTACATTTTGATACGATTGCAAGAAAGGGTGTCTTAACCATCACTATATGTCAGCTTCCTTCATGTGAAATGAACTTAGATTCTGGCAGGAGGGCACAGTGGTGGGGAGCTTTGGGAGGATCAAATCGTCTATAATTGGGAATGAACTGCTAGACGAGGGCTCAATCACAAGTTCAGGTTTGGTGAATATTGTATAACTTTGAACTGTCTGCTCTTGAATCGTGTAAGTTTTGATACAGTGTGGTTTTGAAAAGAACGTATAATTCTGTAACGAAATACCTGCACCAATCGAGGTACATCTGATGTGTATGGTTATGAGTGTGTAAATATGCAATTTGGATGCTTAAATAGAATGTTTATTTATTCTATATTCTTTGAATCTGTATCTGATAAATCAAGTGAGATTTAAAGATCAGAACTGAGCTATTTCTGATATCATGAAGAGTTATGTGCATCTATCTTCTTCTTGCTTCTCTGTGTTGCTTTTTTCCACAGGTTCTTCTCTTGTTTTATGAAACAGAATTGGGAAAACATATCAAATTATATCTATATTCTTAGTGTGGTGCAATTAGTCAAGATTTTCATATTGCAAGATAATTTGACCTCAATCTTTACTGGTCACCAGTGAAAGAATACACACACACACATACACACACACACACACACAACACACACACACACACACACACACATATATATATATATATATATATATATATATATATATATATATATATATGTATACACATATGCATATATATATATATATATACGTGTGTGTATTTTGTGAAAGAATATATATACATATATATATATATATATATATATATTCTTTCACAAAATGCACACACACGTATATATATATATATATATATATATATATATATATATATATATATATATATATATATATATATATATATATATATATGTATTCTTTCACGGGTGACCAGTAGAGATTGTGCTCAAATTAGCTTGCAACATCTACTTATTTTCTATCTTTATCCGGGTTTCAGAGTGTCTTTAGGTCGGAACGTTGAAAGCAATCCTAGATTCAGTCTAAATTTCATTCATTTGATATCGTCGTAAGAGATCTCATTCAAGCTGCCCTCCTAGGTGATAGTTGCAGCACACAATCCTGCCGTTGCACATTGTTTGAGAACCACTGACACCATCACTTGAGGCTTGTTCATCCATTTGCAGCTTTGAACGAAAGTAAGCATTGATTTAAAGTGCGAGTCTCTGAACGAAGCTCAGCGACTTTTAACATTCCCCCAAAATATCAAAAGATCCAAAAATGCGTATTTAATGTCACAGATGCCAAGAACATTGTCTGCACTAATAAATCTTTTCGAAAAACGTTGGACAATTTATTGACTTCCATTGAATGATTTACTATAAGCCATTTCCTGTTTTCTCTTCTCACTGTAACATTAAATCGATGCAGAAAAGTATTAACAAACCATAATGAAATAGAAATCAAGATCATACCTCGTACGAAAGGATTATTTTTCAAATTAATTGAGGTTGTGAGTTTTCATTCTTCTGAAATAAATGACAGAATCAAAAATTATTTTCGAAGTTAAAAAAACGTATAAAAAGATTAGCAGAGTAAAGTAAAACGATTTTATAAATGAGATAATGGACAATCAGCCTTTATATTGTATATTAATTCATTCAATAAATATTGACTTGCAACACAGATATGTAATTAAGTTAAAAAGGTTTTATTTTGTAGCCAACTAAAAATTTGCCTATTCTTGGGAAATCATCTTAAGCAAATTAATACAGTTATTTCATGTCCGTGTGTGTTAAAACTGAGGTCTGATATAGGAGTGGATTTAAATCTTATATATATATATATATATATATATATATATATATATATATATATATATATATATATATATATATATATATATATATATATATATATATATATATATATATGTATATATATATATATATATATATAGCCTTGGTTTCTACGTTGCTAACTCAGATTGATGCATGGATTGCGAAAGAAAAAAAGTCACAAACTTTCTCACTTACGAACAGTTCTTTGATGATGTTAATCTTCACCAAAAAGATTGTGAAAAAAAAATTCTGGTCTGAGTTAGTGAAATAAATCTGTTATCTTTGAAAGCAAAAGTGTCAAGATTTATGTCTTAGCACATGAGGCATGAGGACACGCTTTTGTAGAAATTCACAGAACGATGGAATTCAATTTCGTGGGTGTGTTCTTTTTGCATCAGCTGTTGTTGTTCAAAACAAGACAATGATGATTAATATATATATATATATATATATATATATATATATATATATATATATATATATATATATATATATATATATATATATATATATATATTAAAAAGTGCTTGCTACATCATGAGGAAAATCGAGTAAAACGGAAACAGAAAAAATATAATGAGTTGCCCCCCCCCTACTCAGGTGAAATAGTTAAAAAAAAACTTTCAATTTCTAATGGATTTATTAAAAGTCTAACTAAATGACATTTCCAATCAACTAATATATCTCTAACACTGATGCATTTTTTTAAAATATGACCGAGTGATAATTCAATTTAGAATGTAATCTTAAACTAATATTTGTTTCCTTCTAAGCTAAAAACTAGATATAAATGAGCAAAGGCAGTTTACTGATAAGATATTTAATCAATGAACACTCAAAATATATCAAAGTAGATGAGTGTAGTAGAAGAATAATTCATAATCGAAAAAAATCATACTGATACGTTTATTGTGCGTAATTTTTATTATCTAACTAGTGAGACTTGGTGTAGAGTATACATCTGACTAGTGAAAGTTCAAAAGTGATTATTTGAGAAAAAATCTATCTGCTTACTTCATGGAAGAAATGAATTAGCAATAACATTTTGGATATGTTGGACAACCATCAAAATATATTGCAACATGCTTTCATAATGTTAGACATTTGTAAGATGTAACACCTTCTGTGTTCTTCAATGTTTTTCTCCGCTTTCCAATTGCCATTTTCATTAACACCTCATATTCACAAAAATTATGTTGATCTCGACTCATTAGCATCGATAACGACCTATTTCCGAAAAGTGACATTTCTTGTGATTACACAAATTAGATTTTCTTGAAGAAACACATGTTTCAATTTGAAAGAAAATAGTTTTTCTAACCCCAAATAATCTTATGTTTCTCCCCGTTCCAGTAGAGCACAGCACCACGGATTTTTGAATCAACATAGTGACTTGGGTATCGTGTGATATGATTTTGTCTCCAATTATCCATGGGAAGCAAATAAATGTGCCCTTGCAATAATGGAATTTTACAGGACAAATATCCAATATGGAATGCTTCCAAAAGCTGATGAGCTGAAACTGACCTGTGTCAAGTTTAAGTGGAGTCATATCTTCTCTGCGGGTTTAATTATAAAATGAACACAATTTCTTCAAAACAGAGATTTAACTTGGTTTGAAATATTCTAACGGTATAAAATTTTTTCCACGTTACTAATTAAAGTTAAGGAAAAATTATGCTGCCTGCCATTCACCAAAAGGGGATCGAAGTCAACAGACAACGAAACCAGCCAATAAGACAAGATTTCTAACCGTACAACAATTCATCCAAAGGTAATCCGGTCATTGAAAAGTATTATTATCCTGAGGGTTAGTTTCCAACTTCTCATTAGGAATTAACCACTGCATATTGTTTCATAAAAAACAAACAAACCTGGAAACAATACGTGAGACCCCATTATAGCTTCAATTGAAGTGCAATCGGGATTAGTCAAAGCATTATAATCTTGAAACCCTTGAAAAAGAGATCAGTTGACCAAATAATCAATTTTTTCAGTTCTAGAAATGGGATTCTAATTGTATTTAACAACAAAAAAATTGATTCATTTAGACTCACCAAAAAGTATAGAGAGGCCTTGAATAAGTAGTGAACTAACGTTGACAATGATGTGATTATGATTATTAGATGATGATTATGATTATGATATTGTTCAAAGTATGTCTTTATTTATGTCACAAAATTCTGAGTTTATACTGCTGAAATACTTTGTATAGATTATCTTGTATCTTTTCACTGTACATACGTTAATAATGTTGCAATCAACAGGTCTTATGAGATTGATTTACAACTGCAACGCACAATCTATGTGAATTGGATGTAATGATCAATCAACGATTAACTTAAAGCCCGATATGTTATTTGAAGACTAATACACCTGCTAATAATGCAAACGTTTAAACGTACATAATCTTATTTGATTCCTCTCAACGACGGTAATTGGGGTTGTTATACGCCTATATTGATGGAATTCACTATAGATGTTATAATATAGCCTTTTCATGGTTGATTAAGTACGAATATAATCAGTAAAGTGTTCAATCCCCAGATAATGTGATATACTGCAGTCAGGGTATTTGACTAGAAATCAAGTGCTACGCATCTCACATTTTCGTAATCATCCAATTCATTACACAATGAAGTCTCGTGAAAATGTGACAGGAAGTTTGATTGAAACATGATCATGATATCTAAAAACCTTTTGTAGAGTAATGGAGAAGATAGTCTTATGAATAATTGAGGAGACAATGAAATTGTTATGCTTGTGTCAAGGCAGTCGCAAATACAGTCCACACATGATATTTTGCTATTACTCCACCACATGATACGCTGGTATTACTCAGTGAATGTGTTTTTTGGCCTAGACAAAATAAGTACAAGAAAAAATCGGAGGGGAAAGGGTTTCAGAAATCAAAATTGTGATCGATAAAGTATGCAGTTTAGTTCAATGGAAAGAGTAACTGTACTATATTTGCATGTGTGCATGTATTTACATTTATATATATGCACACACACATTTATATATTATACATATACATATACAAATTTATATATATACATAAATATATATATACATATATATGTGTATACATATACATATATATATATATATTTATTTATACATATATATATATATATATATTTTTATATATATATATATATATATATATATATATATATATATATATATATATATATATATATATATATATATATATATATATATATATATATATATAATCCTATACATATACATATACCTTCCACCCGAATATTTAGAAGCCTGCTGATTTTATCAGATATCTACATTAAATTCGGGGCGCAGAATGTTCTGATTCGTTTGCAGTTTTACTTTTGATACATGGAAACGACCAAATACATATATATATATATGTAGATCTCCGTGATTAAATTCATGTATGAATACAGATTACTAACTAAATATTCACTTGTATTTTTATAACTCCTCTTGAACCATAAAATCTATATTTGACTAAATAGAAACTAAGCAAGAAGGTAGAGTTTTTAATGATGCTCCTTTGCAAGTCAGATACTTTGATGTTCCCATAAAGCAATGACTTGGAAAAAATAATTTCGACTATGATATCCAAGTCAATCACATGTTATGGATCAAACCTGCAGAAATTTAATCAATTGCCAACACGTGAGGAGATCCATTTATTAGACCGAAAGATCAACATCTATTTGAAAATCTAATTTCATTTTAAGTACGAATTATTCCCTTTCGTTCGTATGTGATATTTCTGTATCCACAAAATATGACCATTTTTTTTTTCATTTTCTAGGATATAATCATCCTTCAAGCAAACTTTCTTTTTAAGATCATTTCAATATTCTATGGGAAGACAAAACAAAAGTAAATATATATATATATATATATATATATATATATATATATATATATATGTATATATACATATATATATATATATATATATATATATATATATATACCTCTTATGAGCTTGTGTGCATTGGTTTCTGTAAAGGTTTGGTAAACGTGTTTAAAGAAAAGAACCATTCATGAGATTTAAAGAATAATCGATTAGGCTAATAAGTAATACTTGAAAGACAGTTCTCTGAAAGCAGTTATGTTACTTGCAATCTTTTAGCAATATCTTTTTTGGAAATTTTTGTTTGGTGGAACCATAAAACCATTTTCTTTTTGGGGAGATACGTTGAGAGAAAATAACCTTTTCTATAATTTCTGAACTTTCTAAAAGCATTTCTGTTATTTAAATCCTGAAAAAGAGTTAATAGCTGTCTCGAATACGCCGTAGGTGATATGCTTGAAAGAGACGGACGTCAATTGATGTTTAAAAAAATGAAGCAATATCAGAATCCGATCATAGAATTTTTAGCTTTTGAAAGTAATTATGTATAACTGGGCCCTAACAAAAACATTTTGTAAAGAGACGTATGGTTTACCAGGTTACATACGTAAATGAAGTATATACCAGATACCTAGGATATGACTTATTCCTGGAATAGTTGACGATAGCCCATTGGTACATGCTGTCTTTCGATTTGAAAAGTTCACACATGCACACACACACACACACACACACACACACACACACACACGTGTATATATATGTACATATATATATATATATATATATATATATATATATATATGTATATACATACATATATATATATATATATATATACACATACATATATATATATATATATATATATATATATATATATATATATATATATATATATATATATATATATAATGTGTACTGTACAGAGTGAGACAGATTCGGGAGTAAAGTGGTTACAGGTAAGATTTATCAATCCTCAGATGTTAATGGTCCAGACATGTTTAGGGATTTTTCCCATCTTCAGTGGTGTGTGCTGTGTGAGTATGTGTTTTTAGGGTTTAAAGCTCCGATGTGGAACCAGAGTATATGTGAATGAATAATTGTCAAATATAAGACACATGCACACTATCAAATGCATAATAACTTTCCATCCAAAATCCATGACTATTTTCTCTGCTGTATTTGCAACCTAAATTGAGGTGACGTCATTCAGTAATATCATCAATCGACTTTCGAGATCAGAAAAATGATATTTCCAGCTATTGATGTGAAGAAAGTCCGTCTGATTCTCATCAAACCCTAGGATGAACGTTTATGGTGCAGATCTTTTTTATTATGGGATGCAAGAGGTATTCCTTGTTTATTCCCCTCCTTATGTTCATTCGGATTTACTTCAATGAATCCATTTTCCAACCTGAATGGCTATCTGGTCTGAAATGATATTTTCCCTATGTTTAGCAAGAAAGTAAAAAAGATTGTCCAAATGCTTGCTGACCTGTCCCCCCTAAATATTCATGAAACCCGTTTTTGTAGCACTTGAATAATTCAAAAGGATGTAAAATCAACAATGATCCATGCATACGCTGAATACACTTTTATGGGTTTGTTTCCAAATACAAAGACATTTAAGGAACTATGATTTTCCAATTTGATTTTTTTTTTCCAGGGAAATATATGAATTGATTGTAAAACTCCTTGGGTGCTTCATAAGTACTCCAAAGATTATCATAGTAATCTTGGCGTATGAACACTGGACAAAAAAAAAGCCTCCTTAGAATAACTGTAAAAATGCGACTGGTTAGATAAAAATCAGTTGACCGTTCACCAATATTTGACAGAATCGATGCTCAATATCCGAGACTCAGCTGATTATATGATACACGGGTCAAGTCATACGCTAACATTTCTTAGATATTTTCCAGAAAATTGATGTAGGATCAGCTATAATACCGTACTTGAGCTCCTGAGCTTTGGCTGAATCTCATCCTGAGACACAACGTATTTTTCCCAAGCAACAGGAAGTAAACTTTATAAATTATCTGTCAACTCAAAAATCTTAAAAAAACACCTTGGAATGATATCCACTTTATTGAACACAGCATATCATATTTTTTCACAGGAATATGTTCATGCATCTAACATATAAACATTTCACTGGGAAACCGATTATAAGAAAAAAAAACGTACCTGTCAAGTAAATGTAGAGTCGTTTAAGAATAACTCAATCTGATTTTTTTTTTCTTTTTGTTCCAAAAAAGATCTTTATTCTTTGATCATTTTTAAAGTTCCAATATTTTTTCCATCAGAATTCATATTACTGTGTTGTATAGACTGTTTAAGATTTATATGTAAATGTAGGTGATTTCAAATGATTACATTGTCGGTAATTTCAGTTTTCTTGTATTCCAGCAAAAAAAATCTTTATTTTACCTGACATAAACAATTACATAAGACATTATTTATCTTTTTCATGATATAAAATATCAAGAATCGAGCGACATTGGTTTCATTATTATCGTAAGCTCATAATTTATGTCCAATCCACGTTGTTCACACCCCGTTGAAGGAATCTGAATAGCAACTGAATAGATGAGATGATGGCAAATAGTAGAATAAAAGTTGATGATGATGATGATGATGATGATGAAAAATTAAAGAAAAAACATTGATAAAAATAGTAAAATTTGTATTTTCATTATATTTAATGATTTTAGTTCGGTATGTCACTAACCTGAATGCGATACATGGAGGTAGATATTCTGGATAATCAGTAAATGTATCCTTGTGATGTAAGTTCCATCCAACCTTTTTTTAATTGTGTCTCAATGTGTTAGCTGGGAGGGAGGCTTGATATTTTGTGATTTGGTTGGCATTAACAGTTGGTCTGGATTTGCAAATTGTATTGTTGTTGCTAATGATTTTGGCTGGTTGTTGAGACACATTAAAGCAACGTGGTCTTTGATCGATAATGCTGAGACATGGCTGCTATTTCAAAACATTTCATTTTGTTTTTGTTATGTTCCTTTTTGATGTTGTAAGTCAGAATTCTGGCATAATTTGTTTCGATGTATGGTTGGTTCATCGATATGATCATTGTTTTGGGTTGTTTTGAAATGTTCAATCAAATGCACTCACTATATTTATCTCTAGGGGAGTCACATACACACAACTATTGACTATATTTAGTATATATGAGTAATATATAGATATAAACATTAGCATTTCACACTTGTTCCCTGCTGACCAATGTGGTGTCTCGACAGAGTCAAAATGTTTTCTTTTGCAGTTTGACTCAGTGATTGTGTTGCTCCAGGACGGGCGCTAATTGACATTTTGAACAATCGAGATATATTGTCTGAATATTTATTTTTTGAAACGCTTAACATCGACTCAATTTAATCATTAATCACTACCCCTCAAAGTATTGCTTAATACTTCAGAAGCTTGTATTAATTTCAGTATCAGGATTCCTTTCCCTTTGTTTTTTTCCAAAATCTACTCGATTCCTTCCAATGATTATTCAATCATTTCTTGGGGCTGCCAATCGTTTATTTTTTCTATATTTCCACTTGGTTATTTGTTCACTCGATCTCTAAACACATCTGATTAAGTATTTCGAAATATATAATCATCATCTTTATCATAAAGTTTTAATATTGTGTGGTGCAGTCTTATATCTCGTTATGTTATCCAGCTCGCTGATGGATAACACATGAGTGTCGATGTATTATGAACGAATTATAATTTGAAAATCATCCGTTTTTTTCCTTTTCTTTAAAGATTCAAATGGGTTCCATTCCTCCGTTAAATGAATGATAAAAATGCATGAACAGTTAAAATGAGTGGAGATTGGCATCGTCGACAGTTTATAGGTTCTCTTATTTGCGCAAATCGTTTTCCTTTCTTAAAAAAAGGTTTTCATGATATATGATAAAATATATAATAATTTTATCCTTGAAAATCTCCAGGAATAAAATTATGAGACACATAATTCCAACCGAGCTGCAGTACCACTACTTCAAAGTTACAAAAAGTGGTGAGCCTTATCTTTCAATAGTCTATTCAGACTTCGTATTGAAAATGATCATTAGCATGGCATTATCAAGTGTCATACTGTAGAACACAGCCTCGGCTAATTGCTCTGATGATTAAGAAAAGAAAAACGGAACAAGAAAACTTTACTGTGAAAAAATACCATGCCCATTCTCATTCTCTTTTTCAGCTTCTTGTGTCAGATGTAGATAGGTACACCGACTGAGAATGGAAATTAAAGACGGGAAAATTCGTGTTCAACTTCTGCACCTGATGCAAATCTGGGACAACAATCGTGCAATCCTAATTATGAAAATCTCCACATTGCATTTTATTTACATAGTAAATAGGACCAACTAAAAATCTTTTGAGACATTTTCCCGTACAAAACCCTCTGATTTAAAATGTTCCCTCAAGCTCATTGCGTATGATAAATTTTGGTTTGAATGCCCAAATATATATAATATATAGTGTGATTCATCACTTTCAGGGTAGGGTTGCATATATCAAGTATTGTGTCTGCAATTGAGCAGAGGTCAATCTTCCTACATTTTTGGAATGTCAACAGCTATGACTATTGTTAACGTTGCCATTGGCTTTACTCTAAAGTTATAATATAAAAAAGGTTCCTTGATTAGGCATTTTACATTACATTTTAGGATCCCTTTAAAACTCCAGCTCATGAATCACCCTCCCACCGTTGCTGAATCATAATTCCTCTTTTGGAGAACATATTTGACACAAACTTTGAATCTCCATGCACAATAATCACCTGATGAGTCAAATAAATAATTCAAAATGCCTTTGTATCAGTCCATCATGACTTTGCCCGCAAGAAGAATTCCTCAATTCGGTGAATACTAAAATCTTTATTGATTTTGGTGGATTCAAGTTCCACAGGGGAAATTGGTTGCGCTTCCACGGCTGGAGGGATTGCCATTGCTTCATGACCAATCTCTAATAACATGTAATAATAGAACATTCACAGAAAATAAAAGCAACAATCACAAAGGAATATAGTCAAATTCAACAATAGTACCGATAAAAAAGAACATTATAATAAAATCGATACATAACAACAATTAAAGGTGGTAATTTTACATTATTGCTATATTGAATAATATCAAATATACATATATATATATATATATATATATATATATATATATATATATATATATACACAAACACACACACACACACACACACACACACACATACTTGTAAATGAAGCCCATGCATGAATATAAACAATCTAACTGGAGACCATACACGGAAAAGATGATATAATTGATGTAACCAAAACTTTACAAACATTGAGAAAACACAACAGACTTGGTAAAAAAAAGGCTTTGAAAGTCCACCGGTAATTAGGAAATATATTAATTGATAACAACCTTACCTTTGAACATACATATGCTGATACACATACACGTACACCAATACATGCACATGCAGACATAATGTGTGTGTGTATATATATATATATATATATATATATATATATATATATATATATATATATGTATATGTGTGTGTGTGTGTGTGTGTGTGTGTGTGTGTGTGTGTGTGTGTGTGTGTGTATTGTGGATGAGAGGATATAAGAAAGAGTGAACGAACTTAATTAGTTAATTTGATAGAAAATATTAAGACTTCGGGCCTACGTTTATTAGCATTAGCATTAGTATATCACCGTCAATCGTTTTTGCAGAGTTTATTCATGTAGCTAGTCTTGCCACCTTACATTTTGCTGTCCACCGTCTTGCACCTGATCTCTGGAGATCAACGTTTTGAGACATGAATTTAAGTGGTTTTCTGTCCTACTGACTGCATATCCAGTCATGGCCATTTGAGTCTTTTAACGATTTCAATTATGTCTTGGATTCCTGTTGTTTTTCTGATTTACTGTGCTATATCATAGTCTCTCAATGAGGGGTTGAGCAAGGTTTTCTCATGTGCACACTGCATGGTTCTCAATTTGATTCTAAATCTCTTGTTTACGTTCTACATTTCAGATCCGTACGTGAATATTAGTAGAATATATTAGTTGTAAACCCTTCTTTTTAAACTAAACTGCAACAGTAAGATATGATAATTTGTCATTGCTTTACGCCTCCTTACAATACGTTAAAAGGGAAATGTGTTGCCAATTCCATCTCTCAATATCATTATGAGTGCTTGTCAATTTGCCCTCCAACGGAAGATAATTATTAAACTATATCAAATTATCAACGCATATTTAACGGGGTGAGCACACATTTTCTATGATCAACTTTCTATTGTAGCGAGTTTGATCTCCAAAGGTTGTTCTGTTACTCTGGGAAGATGTTTTCAATAAAATGATTAACTTTGTAAATATCATGACTCTATTCGATAATCCTCTTTTACTGACTGATTTTCTTCTATCACGAATCTTTTTTTTGAGACTGAAAGTAGAATTGCTTCTCTTTTTTTAGTAAGCTGTCAATTCTGGATTGTTTGATGCTGTTTTGTCACCGAATACAAACAGTTACGTGACCAATATGTTTTTGCAGGATGTTCCGCATGGGATGCTCAATTAAATGATATAAAGAATTGACAATCAACAAACATGTTACGCTCATCACCTTTTTTCGGATTCGAATTTTGAAAAAAATGATGTGATTTCTGCCAGAAAAAAAAACTCAGGAAAAGATCTAGCGTAGTTCTTTCTTTTTTTTTCTTCTAACCAACCCAATTTTAAAAACCTTTATGGGACTGGGAGTTAGATTTACATTTGAACGTAATCAAGAGTAACTATAAAAATTCTTAGCCGTCAAGCCCAACGGTGGCTGGTTAACGTAACACATCCATAAACAACCAGAATCAATCAAAAGATGAGGAAAAACTCCAAAATAAGCTGATATAAGATTTCATAATCTTCTCATGAACAAAACTCCAAAACAAGAAACAATTACGCCCAGAAATTCACTCAAATTCCGTTTGCCCGCCTCTGACGCCTTGATTTCACTATTCATTCTATTATGTTTATCAAGATACATTTCCTATATTATCTACTCCATATCCTGTTTTTGGATATATATTGAAGAGCGTTTCTCCTGTGTTGTTATGTTTGCATTTATTTCTCCCAAAACAGCGCCGGGCATCCTTGCTAGCTCAATATATTCTTGGTTTCCAGGGTATATTGATATTTGAAATGCCCCCTTATTAATCGGTGGTAAATCTCACTTACACCACCATGACATTAGGAAACTACATCGATTTCACGGACGAGCACATATTTACTTTTATATTTTTATATATTGCAGACTAAATGGAGATATCTTTTAAAACAATTGTATTTATTCGATTCCCAACGTTGGGAAAATACGACACGAGGTTAGAAATAGTGCTTTGGCGAAATTTAGGAATTATATCTATAGTAATGTTCTACATTAAAAAACATGAGTAAACAAATTTCTGACTATTTTTGCAAAGTTACCTTTATTGAATTTCACAATGTAAAGTATATGAAGAAATTGTGGAGTCAATGATTTATTTACTATAATACTACGGGTATATGATATGGTACAATGCGTTCAATTATATATACATGGGGGTTGGAATCTAAAAGTTTTTGGAACTTATTCTATACATGCATCTGGGGCGATATTCTTCAAGGATTTCTCTTCAACTCTAATTTCTCCATCAGCATTGGTCCAAGTAATTTTGTTAATCAATCACTCTAGTAGATCAGTGGTATTTTTTATAATTTTATATTAAATACTTAGTTCCGCCATTGGAAATGGTTTGTCGATTGGGATCGTCGTCCTGAAAGATGGAAATAGCAAAACTAAAAGATTTAACACCTTTTCCAATCATCATATCTTCATAGTATTGCAAAGTTCATTTTCAGATATTTTCAGTTTTGAATTATCGCAAACGTTTTGACTTATCATTTGAGAGTTTCTTGTTGAAGATGTGATGTTCAGATCAAAATATTCACTGCCAGTTTATTCAATCAACTTCATCCTGCATTATACTGCTTGATTCAATACTTTCCCTAAAACATTAGCGCAAAAAAACGGGAACCTTCGGACCCGGAGTTTTAACTCAGCTTGCAAATTCTTACCAGGGAGAAATCCTATCATTTAGACGGTCAAAAACCTAATACACCACTACGTATCAAAAGACGGATGAATTCTACAGATCATTTACTCAGCACAACACAGAATCATAGCGAGGAGGTACCAAGTGGGGTTCGTGTCAAGACACTAGCGATTAATATACAAGGTGAAATTGTTATCAAGAACATTACTGCAATCATCCATAGAATAGGAGCATTTTATAGACGTATCAAATGGTGAAGGTTTATTTTTCAAGTCGAATATCGTCATATCTATATAAGAAGTGAAATGTTTCACACATGATGATTGTAAATTTCAATCTCTGATTTATTGAGTGGAAATAAGTTCTGTAGGAAGGATCGATGCATCATATATTTTGTAGATTCAATTATCGGACTGAAACAACGTTCAATTATTGGTTATATGTTTACGTGAATAGTTATGCAAAATAACATGCCAATATATATATGTATATTTAAATATGTATACACACATATATATATATATATATATATATATATATATATATATATATATATATATATATATATATATATATATATATATATATATATATATATATATATATATATATGTATACACACACACACACATATATATATATGTGTGTGTTTCTGGGTGTGTGAGAGAGAGTGTGTGTAAATAACTATTTCACACATATATAGCACGCACACACACACACACACACACACTCACACATGTATGCATATAGAGATAGACACACACACATACACACGCACGCATATATTCATCCATATATAATCTGAATATATAATTATTCAACATCTATGTAACAACACTAAAACACAGATTTAACAAGCACCGATTATATTTCTTGTTTATGATTATTTTTCCCAATCTAAATTTCAGTTCAGTGAAAAGCAACTTAATCAATTAATTTAGTTTGGCAAATTGCAATGTTAATTGGCCTTTTCAGAACTGAAATGAATTTTAAAAGAACTATGTTTGCTCAAATTGATCTTGCAATTTGGTAAAGAACCGTTTACACATACCACATAGTTCCCCAGGGCAAATATTTTCCCTTGACTTTCAAGTACTTTCAGTCCATTAAAACTTGGAATCAACCAGTGATTTGTGAGTTTACAAAATATTTTCTCCGATTTTTGCAGATGCTCCTATTTCCAATGTAACTATAATGCTGTCGTCAGCACTGACCTGTTGCCAACTGACCAGAAATAGTGATAGCTATTCCTGTTATACCACCATGGCCTCTAGAGAGTGTGTTGTCTGCTCTTTTATATTCTCCCAAACAAAACAGCAAGCTCCAGATGCATTTTTCAATTTTATCTTTTCATATATTCTCTTAGAAATGAAAAAAATTCATTTCGAGACAGCCAATAGGGTATATCTTGGTTAAAGTTAGGATTAGGCTCAGTATAAGGATTAAGGTTAGTGGATGGATTGGGATTACGAGTGCTCAGGTTAATTTAGGATTAGGGCCAATGTTGATTATTACAATTCATGGCAACTATTGGACGATATTAATTTTGTTTTCATGCGTTTCCCTGTGTATTTCAGGTGGAAAAATTGAAATTGTGCGCCCATTTTTATCATTAGAGTTAACAGTATAAATAAACTCACATTCATGAAAAAACTCAAAAGGTCAAATAAACCATCAAATACAGTTTAATCAGAAAGGAAAGTATTTTTGTGGTAAGATAAGTGCAATGTGTATGAAACAAATTTCTACGGTTCTCCCCCTGTAATATAGCATTCACAATAACAATAAAGGCTTAAAAGCAAGCATTGATCTGCTGACTGCAGTAAAATATGACTCATCTTGTTTACAGTTCCAGTTTTTGACCCTTAAAACCAATCCATACAAGCAAAGATTCTGTTCGTTCAAATACTTATGGGAAGTATTGCATATAACAGATCAAGCACTAAAGGTTGGATAAGCAGAGTTAATCTTTTGAAGAAAATTGACGTTCCATTTCAAATATGAATAATCTCGTACATTTGATGTCCGTGGGACTTTGCAAAAATGTTTGGATTAGATTTGTTCTGTTTCCTTTCCTTACAAATGATAAATGAATCGTAGGCTCATCCATATTACTTTTTACAAGCAAAGCATTTTAAACAGAAAGTTTAATGCTGTTAGGTTCCATTTGAAGTCCTCTAAGTAGTTGACAATTCACCAGACGTGAAGTTGGACAAATTAGGTAAGAAAAGGATAGGGCGAAAACAACAACAGCTTCTAAACAATCTTTAAGTATTACTTCTCTACATAGAATACCAACCATGAAAAATAAGCTGACGTCCCCCATTTATTTTATTTTCAGTTGTAATCAAAGACGTAAGAACCATGTAACAGAAGACAAGGACTACCAATACACTTAATTTCTTTTGTGTCCGATGAAAGAAACATAAGGATCAAGAAGACGGAGAGGGAACAAAACAAAATCTAATGCTGTTTTCTGTCAGAAAGAAGTGGAACAACAAACGTAGACCCTCTTCATCGTTAATTGGTCTAGATTTATGAAGTCGTGTCAAAGGGGTTTGAATGATTAAGAATACACAGATGTCTATCATAGTAGTAAGAACATAATCTAAAATGGATAAGGCTTTATCAAAACAAAAAAGGAAAGCATCAAATCCATGAAAGATTTGAAGAAGATATCTTTTCATTTTTTGATCGTTGTTTACAAACTCCAAGCTTGCAATGAAAATAAAAGGGACTCTGGTCTTCCATAACCTTGTGTGTCATCTGATTAGTCATTGGTCTTTGAAAAACCATTGTACATCAACAACCTCAGCAACAGCGGATCAACTATTACCTGCTGCGAGTCAAGCGGCAACCACGAGATGAATATTCTCCTTTTTGAAATTTGGGATTTGTCTTCATTTTGATCCGTGGACACAGCTGTGAATAATACTTAATCAGTGGCAATGCTATAGTTTATCTGTATTCTAAATGTTACAATCTTAAATCTTCACACAACAAAGAAAAATGTTGGCAATGATGGTATTAATGGGGCCATCATCTTTTAAAATAAATGCAAGAAAGATTTCTCACGCAATTATTTCTATACTTTATGATAATTACTTCACACTTCATAATGATCAACTATTCTGTGAACGACACTTGCAAATATCTCAGTCTTGATGTTTGATATCCCTTCAGTGATGTGATTACGATGCAGGTAAATTAAAGATTCGTTAAGAGAAGAAACATTGATAAAAAATTCACTGCATATTATTTGGACATTTTAAATGTGAGAAAAACATGTATTATGGATGAATATATGCTTTCAGCAATTCCAAGTATAGCAGATAATGAGAAATTCTTTTTTATCAAATTAAAAGGTTACTTTCTAGAAAGCCTGCATTTTCATTCCATAAATTTATTTACTTTTCAAGATAAATTGTATTTATTTGATACCCTGCACTAAACAAACATTACACATATTAGAAGAAGCAGTTGTTATTTCTTGACGTTTAGTTTTGGATTTTGAATCGTCTGGATTCTCTTTTTATTCATCTTCCAGTAGTTCCGTAGTGAAAGATACAAAAAGACGCCTATCCCCTGAAAGTTTCTAAAAGTTGTTCTACTCCGTAATTGTATAAATTTTACATAAAAAAAGTTTATTCTGTGTTGTAATGAAGATTGTCATTAACGATATCACTTATATCGTATACGGACCAGTTTTCATCTCATGTATAGGACTACATGACTTTTAGTCAATAAATCCTTGTATGTATTGGTAGAACGCCGTTTCCAGAAATATTTTTATCACACATTATGCATATTGAATATTTCATCATGGATGTTTTCATGCAGACCGTAAATTCTAATGAGATAATTGTTGGTGATTAGTTTGCATATGTAGCCTATGTAGATTTAAAAAGCTAGAATTGGTAAACACTTAGAATGATGCAACCCAAAGTTATATTGGACTATGATAGGGTATCATAAATATATACCTTTGTCCATACTTTTTTGTTTTTTGTCATTTTTGATACATCGACACTTTCACGGGTTTCTCGATTCCTCATAGACCTTCGGGTGACGTTGCCAACAAATACTTATTAAAGAGACCAATGCCACATCCACAGTCGCACCAATCATCCAAAAACATACTGAATCCATATAAACACATAAGATAATAATCGTATTTCAGTTTGCCATATTTTTGAAAGGTCGGAATAAACTACAAAAAGAATACCCAAAAGCCTGATTTGTTTGAAGCAACACTTATACAAACCCTTACGTCGAATGCCGTTTTGTGGCTTCCAATGAAGAGCAATAAGAATGATCCACAGAAACAACAGCATCAAAACAGGAATGGAGCAGATCATGAAAGCGCCAGATATATAAACAACAAAATTCTAAAAAGGGCTTGAGGATGACCATATTTCAATCTAGGGAGGTATTTTAAGTAATTTCTGGAAAGAGACCAAGACTTATCTGAGAATCACTAACTATATTTTATTGAATTCAAATCCTAATTGTTGTTCAATAATTAGCTCAAATATCTACGTAATTTTACCAAGATAATTTTTGAACTTTCTGAATTTCCAGACGTTGTCGAAAACGCTCCTTTGACCTCGTACCTTTACAAAACAATTGAACTTTTTCTCATATTGCTTTTTACGGTTTTTCATTTATTTGTCTAGATGAATTCATTAGCAATGTCTATGGATACAGGGAAGGTTATGAAAGCTGCGCCATTTATTATCATTTACATACATTCTATATGATGAAATAATGCTACAGTGTAGCATTATCAAAACTAAATAAATCTGCCTGAGATTGATCACCATATTTATATTAACTGCAAACAAACCCGAAAATGGTGGAAATTGTTAAGTAATATCAAATGATTTGATGATTGGGTAATTCTATTGAGGGTGCTATAAGTGTGAGCAAGCAATGTTTTGATTTTCAGTATTTCTATAACGTTTATTTTAAACATAGTTGCAGCCAACGTATTTTTTAATGAATATATAGAATCTGAAGAAACGGATAAGTTTTTAGATATCCTTAATAATCAAAATAGAATAATCGGAAACAAAAAATAAATTTGCCTTGCGAAAGAGCACTACAGTCATCATCCATAAAATGTTATCATAATTATGGACACATCTCGGTAGGAACACATTTTGCACGGCCCTGATATCACCTGGTTGAGAATCAAGTGCCAATAGACTGTAAACAAAATATATATATATATATATTATAATTTTGGTGACTCGATTTTCAACTGAGTAACACCAGTGCCGAACAAAAAAGTTCCCCCTAGAGTGTCTATATAACATCCAGTTAGATATTATAAACATTCCCCATCAATTTTCCGGCTGATGTATCCTCGGGCCTTCCTTGGGAGCACATGATAGGTTGATGATATCATTCCCAGCAATTAACTCTCTCTATTTCATAAACTGCTAGAATAATATACATCTCTGTTGGGTAACCGTCAAATGAAGATGCTAACCAACAAAAATCCAAGCAAGCAGTTGACAATTGATCTTGCAAAAGTTGCCAAAGAGGTAGCAGTTTTCATGTAGGAAAATCTTACAAAAGTACTTCTTTCAAGTCATACACTATGCGTCTCTCCTGTCGACCATCGTGGTATCCAATCGAAGATACATTTGTCACTATCAGAGCACAAAGAGAATTTGATTCATGTCTTTAAAAAAAAACAAAAAAAAGAGCTGATAATGGGCTTCGATTCGAGCTCAACTCATTGTAAAACAGGAACATTTTGTATGAAAGAGACATCATCTGAAAAGTGATGATCCAGTCAGCGGGAAGGTTACTACTGAGTCTATTGCAGTTTGAGATTGGGTGACTTGATAGAAAAAGAAAAATATATATAACCAACAACACTAGTCTCTGTTAGAAGTATAAAAAGGATGCTTAAGCTGCCATCACCAAGTGAATGATTATATTGGCATCACTTGATGACACGTGTGGTGTCTTACTTGGACAAATTTGAAAGCATTTGAAACTACAGCCGCTAAGAAAGACATGAACCCATCTGCCCCTTTCCTCACAATCGGCAAAAGTACAAAGACTGAAAATAGTGCCGAGTTCCTTGTAACTTACAACTTCTAAGTCTATTTCATATGAACGGAATTTGAGACAGATATTATGATGTATGGATCCGTCGTCAGCTATAACGTACTTGCTAAACAATGTACACATAAGAACAGCCAAGAACTTGCGAAAATTAACTGTAGAAATTGGAGCTTAGATCCAAAAATTTGGAACCCAAAACAGAGTAGTCCATCACTTTCACAAATTACTTTAATTCATGTGTGTGTGAAAATTCTCACTAAGAATTCAATTTTCATACAGCTCAAGTAAAATGATGTTTTCAGGCACTGATTTCATTTTCCCCAAATTTGATATTTTATATTTCTTTTTCAATTCCTCTATTGATATTTAATCATTGATTATATCGAAATGAGTTATGTTTAAGGGTGAATTGGTACAAATTCGAAATTCACGTTTCAATAGCCATCCCAGAGGAGGAATGTATAATTTATTGATACTAAAAGATCATAACTGCACTCTTTGTCTTTTTAGCGAAAATAAGTCAGCAATTTTTGGATTGTTTCAATCCCAGACTTTGAAATCATCTTGGATGTTGATTTTGGTATTAAAACACATCCGACAAGATTTGTACAAGAAGTTTAATCGATGAGTTATTTCTTAAAAATTGAACGGGAAATAAAATGATAAGGATGTAACTTCTTTGCTAATGAAAAAAAAAAGCTGCCTGAAGAAACCAAGTCAATGCTGATAACTGTGAGGCTACTTCCAGGGAAATTTTGGATCCAAAGAAGTTTCATAACACCGAAAAAGAAGGGAAAAATTCTTCCAAACCTCGGAAGTACATGGCATATTTTGAAAAACATAAGCGGAAGTCCTGGAATTCGAATGATTTTGATTTTAGGTACGGATATAAGTCAAGTTAATCATTAATTCATGTCAACATACTACAGTTCATCCTAACGTCAATCTTTTGCAGTTTGTATGAAAGTTTCATGATGAGAAAATTCAAATATCCAGTGAAAAGATGAGACGTATATTTTCTGGAAACATTCACTGGTAAGAATTCGAAGACAAAACGGTCACTTCAGATACTTCATCAAAGATATCATTTTCTTATTGACATATTGTCAAAATTCCACTTCCTAGATATCTGTTCAATTCCCTTGTTGGTGTGCTCCCCATTTTCGAAACTGCAACATTACACGTTCATTTACACTATAGATAAATTTCCACCACCAGCACCCAGAAGCATTATAATAGTATCCCCCCAAAAAACGAAACCTAATGCACACAATACAATCTCCATTCATCAATGACAGAGATCTCCAAAAGTGTTTGTAAACACAAGAGAGAAGACACAGGACACAAATGAGTCATTGTCACTGCACTTGATGGTCGGATATATAGCAGGCATTATAGTCACTTGACATCCGGATGAGGTTCACAAAAGGTACAAGAAAATAAACGTTAGGTTCAAGCGTAAAATACAAACAATTGAATGTTCAAAATAATGTTATCTACGATCATCAATGGATGAAAAGAATCGTTTGTTTACATTTGTTCAAAAGAAGACCAATGATAAACTGATTGTTTTTAAAGTGTTGCTTGTAGGCATGCGCAAACGAGAGTGCAAAACGCAGTGGAGGGTCATCAGTGGCTGATAGAAACGAACAGAACATTAAAAAACAGAGGATGAAAATTCGTTTTTAACTGCAATTCGTTTTTTTTTTCGAATATGAAGAATTTTGGTTCTTCGAACCCATCAAAATGTTTAACAATGCTCAAACTTATTTTCTAAAAATAATAAATTGAAGTTTTAGGTCTTAAAAGTCCAATTTAAAAAAAATATGGAAATAAAAGCATTTGTAATATCAAAATTGATCGAGATAATCCATGTAAGCGAAAATGTACGTTGCAGACGAATGGCATGAAAAAGGGAACTGATAGATAATGAATAAGGCGTATTTGAATGATCCTTTGTAAGATGGGGCAAAAATTGTAAGAAGATTTGGTGGCCAATGAGAAACAACTAAAGATCATATTGGAACTGTTCTTTTTAAAAATCTGTTCAGGCAAAAAAGAGAGAGATACTGGAAAGCATAGAATAGAAATCTAACGGAAAACCGAGTAAAATTAATTATTTAAGATTACGCCTGTAGTATAATCCAAGTTGACCGAAGTTGACCGAAAAAAAAAAAACGAAATAAGATTAAAGCTTGTGCATTTGTGCTGCAAAATCTTTTTTTTCTTTCTATCAAACGTCCCTGGACCACAAAGGAACCTTATCACACACACCCAAAGCTTCCAGCTAGGTCATTGATAATGAACAACAAAAGATTTGATCACATTGCTCCTGATGTAAAACCAGGTTAATGAAAAGGAGGGAAAATCCCAATGACATTTAATGGGAAGAGAGTAGAAATATATTAGTGAATATATATTACAGGAAAACTAAATGAGAAACAAAATATTTGAAAGTAAGGAAAGACACCCTGAAATTCCAGAAAATGAGTCATGAAAAAGAAATCGAGTGAAACAAAGAAATTAAACGATTATTGGTTATAAACTATAATGCAATCTCATGATAGATTATGGCAAAATTCATAGGCTGATAAGACACATATTTGTCGATAAAGAGTAACTAAAGATCACGTAACATCTGATGTCTTTATATTATTTAAAGGTTTTAGATTCGTGTTTTTCTTTGTAAAATCGGCGCCTCGTTCAACTCAAAGCACATTATGTATATATGATTACTTTCTCCCGGTCTCCTTGACCCTCTTTCCATCGATACATGTATATTTGAATATTTGTGACTCCGTATTTTCATATACAGGTGTGTCAGTTGTTTATTCTTTTATGTTCTGTTTAGTCAGGCAGAAGGCAAAAAATTCTTGAGGCCAACCTAGAAATTTTCTTAAATATATATTCAAAGCCTGCATCGTTACTCAATATTTGCCTCAGATACTAGCAGAGACAACGGGGTAAATGTAATTTCCGGTTAATTCTTAATGAAAAAATCTTTGAATGTAATATATTTAACAATTAAGTCAATTCATTGCTTTTTCAACGTGCTAAAATTTGATTTTATCAAAAAGAAAAAAAATTGATTAAAAATTGTGTAGATAAAAGAGCAGAAATCATTAAGATTGATAGCAATTCCTTTGCAGAAAGAAATTCCAATCAAAGAGGAAAACTGATGAGTACCTAAAAGAATCTTCGAAATCACTGCATATTTTAGCCTTTTTGGATCAATCATGTTCATAAAAGTATATTTATTCTAACAAAAAAACTGTTTGGCAACCCAAGGAAATAGGGAAACATTTTTTGCAAAAGAATAAAGGTAATCACTTAAAATAGAATTTTGCCTCCATGATACGATACGTTGATATATGAGTGGAAGTTGGCTGGAAATAATCAAGAGTCAGCGTCGTTAAGGGAAAGTTTAGTAGTCTACAAGCCATGTATGTATGTGTAACATGTGTAAACTAGAGGACTATGGACAGCTCTGGAATTCTTACTAGACGTACATACTCATATATATATATATATATATATATATATATATATATATATATATATATATATATATATATATATATACTGACATACATACGTGTTAGTGTTTGTGCGTGTGTAGTGGTAACGAAGCAGACATATGGAATTGTTTTGAATCTATTATTTCAGAAAAAAATCCACCTCCATGAACTGATGCGTTGTGGGCATTTCTTTCTTTTTTTTCACAACTTTTTTACATTTTACACATTCCTGAGAATTGGATTCCTCTTTCTCTTCTAGAACTTGATTACCAGGAAGAAAACATTAAAAAGTTAGGATTCCACATTCTCATCAATGGCGAAAGTGGCATTATTTTTCTTGGTAAGTTGATATAAACGCGCCTGCACACACACACACACACACACACACACACACACATACACACTCACACATTCATATATGTATATATAAGCTGCTGCATTTTTTTCCTTTCTGCTTTTTCCCTTCCTTGTATTTCCTCTATTTGTCCATCTTCTTCTTTGACATGTGGGAAAGTAAAATATTTATTCCTAGTTGTACTCGGGAAAGCGTGAATGATCACTGCACTGTGGTTGTTTGTGGAGAAGATTACAATTATAACAAGGTCGCTCCTCATTGGTTCAGTCATAACGTTGACTTCATTTCAAACTGAGTAGTATTTAGTGACTGGAAGCCTCACTCCAAAATAATAGTCAACAAGATTATCATAGAGACTATGACTGCAGTAAATAATTCAATCCTCAATTGGTATCTCACGCAAACTCAGGGCTTTGGACCAGACATTGGTGAATTTTTAAAAAAATCATTGAATATTCTTTGAATCTGCTCCTGTTTATGATCGATCATCATAAATCCACCCTGATCTATATATATATATGTTTAATCTATCAACATGACCTCGATTTTTTGTCATTGAAAGTAGATTTATTACATGATTCCAAAATAAATCAAAACATAACTAGGATAGCCTTCAAAATTTTGATTTTGATAGAATCTAACGAAAATCAATTTCTCCGAGCTCAGTGAGATTCCAAGTGAATTTACAATACAAATCACTGAAATCTGAACAATTTCCTACGGAACTACATCAAGGAATTGAATAGCTTTGTTTGAACGACGTAACACTTTTTTGTGTCAGAGATAATACGACAAACAAAAGTACTATTTCAAAATATCCGTAGTCTAGTAGAGATTGTGACACCAAATCCTCTATATAAAAGGGATTGCCTGCTGAAAATATAAAAATGCTAAATCCTGATTCTTTACGTGGACCGGAACACTAATTTCTTGTAACAGTAAAAGAATACATAACAATTTAAAACTTGCAACAGGCTTCGGTTGCAATCTAAAAATATTGATTTTTTTCTTACTTGTGTTTTAGATTATGGTCGTGGTGGTAACAACTGTGTTCATGTGTGAGTTTATGTATAAGTGTAACCGTGCATAGTACTGATTATTCTATCATTGGTGGCCTAACAATTGACGTTACCTATCAAGAGGCAAACAACAATGATCAAAAGATATATGATAAAGAAACTAGAATAAGAAGTTACCAACAGCCACACCATTGATGGTTGAGTGATCAACTGAGAGAAAACAGCAAACTGCAAATTCCCCTTCGAAAACTGTGAAGAAGGAACACTTGAGCTCAAAACCTGGGGTAAAAAGACTTATTCCATCAAATACATGTGCAAGAAGCTTCCAGGGATACATCAAATGAGATGCGCAAAAACTATATATATATATATATATATATATATATATATATATATATATATATATATATATATATATATATATATATATATATTTGCGTTCTTCTATTTAATGTTTTCATGTATTTTTTTTCAGAAATGGAAAAGTCCATTTCCATACAGTCAATCGGGTGAGCATCATCATCATCATCATCATCATCATCATCTGTCTTTTAACTCCGTCGTTGGAGAACTTCCCCAAGATTCACCACACTTCTGCATCATGGGCGTCGCAGAGTCAGTACTTTCTGAATTAGTGTAGCTGGTGTCTCTATCTAATATTCTGCTGGCCTCGGTTGCGCATGTGATCCTGGGATCATTGTTTTTGTCATGATGTCAATCGGTTGTCCATCATTCTTGCAACTTGGCCAGCTTGAGTTTTTTGATGGATTCTTCGATGTCCCTGACTCTTTTCATTTCCCAAATGTATCGTGCTGTCCTATGGTCTCTCCATGTGAGACCCTGCATGAATTCGACATGTTCACGTTGCATGGTCCTCAATTTGCGGATCTGTCTCTTAATTAGGTTCTATGTATCAGCTCAATAAGTGACTATTGGAAGGATGCATTAGTTAGACACCCTTCTTTTCAGGTTTAATGGGATCTTCTTATTTTTGAAGTTCGAGCTTGCTCTGTCAAAGGTTTGCCATCGTAGTATGATTCTTTGCTTAATTTCTTCTTCTTTTGAGGGTCTCATTGAGATTTGTTATCCTAGGTAGAGGAAGTGTTCTACTTTCTCCTGTTCTGCGTCCTCGATTTTGATCTTAGTATTTCCAAGTCCGATATGGTTGTTGCACATAATTTTCGTCTTGCTGAAGTTCATTTGTAGGCCGACTTTCTTGCTCTCATCATTAACTTCATCTATCATAAGTTGAAGGTCATGTAGGTTCTCTGCTGAAAAGGCGATGTCCTCTGCAAATCTGAAGTTGCTCAGATACTTGCAATCTATTCTGACACTATTATTCTCCCAGTTTAGTTTTCTGGATATCATTTCGAGGAGGTCTTTGAAGAGTTTGGGTGAGATGGTATCACCTTGTCTTACTCCTTTCTGGAACTGGAAGTGGTCTGAGTTTTTATGTAACCTAATAATAAACTGTGATTGTATATATGTTTCAGCACTTCAACATATACTGGATCTACACCTTGTTGAGATATGACCTCTATGACCATAGGGATTTCTAATGAGTCGATGAATGCTACAGCGAGTGGTACTTTATATTCTGCTGCTTCCTCTTTTAGCTGATTTATCGAGAGGTGGTGGTCCATGGTCGAGTAGCTTCTTCTACCGCCAGCTTGCTCTCTTGGTTGGTTTTCATCAGGTGTTTTTGTGATTCTATTTGTGATAATTTTTGTGAAAAGTTTGTATACGCAATTATCAAAAATTTGTTTTGTCTTCGTGTTTTTATACTACTGTATTTCAGGTGGAGTGATGGGAACTATCCACCCATTTCCATCATAGGGTTACACTATGAAACAACCCCAACTTTAAAAAAAATGAAAAGTTGATGAAACTATCTAATGTTTTTTGTGTCTAAAGAATTGACAGCACTTGGAATAGACAGGAATCTATTTCTGTTGTAAGAGAAGCACAAGATGTATGAAAGAAATTTTCAACAATTTTTAACCTTTAATGTAGCATTCATAATCAAAAAATGGCTTTCATGTATGCTTTGATTAGCTAGCTTCTGTAAAATTTGTTCCTCCTTGTTTACAGTTCATATTTTTAGCTGTTAAAACCAATCCATATATGTAAAAATTACTTTTGTTCAAATACTTCCCAACAGTATTGTAATAATCAGATAAAATACTGATGGTGAAATATTGAAAGTCAGTTTTTTTCAAAAATTGACACTACACTTTGAGAAGTATCGTGCATTTAACGCCAGTGGACCTTTGCCATTATATTTTGATTAGATTTGTTACGTTTTGTGTTCCTCAAAATAATAAATTAATCCTTAGCTCATCCATATTGTTTTTATTGTCAAAACATTCCAAATAGAATGTTTGATTATGTTATTGTTTCATTACAGTGAGTACTCCATTTAGTTGAAAGTTCAGTGGACATGCAATTGAACGAATCAAATAGGAAAGGGGAAGAGAAAAATTCTAAACTATTTTTATATAATATTTTTTTCCAGATGGAATACCAACAATTAAAAACATTCTGATGTTATTCATTTCTTTGATTTTCGAGTCATGATCAAAGATGTAAAGAATCATGAAACAGAAGACACGTACTTGCTACACGTTTAATTTCTTTTGTGTCTAATGAAAGAAATATAAAGAAGAAAAAGGAGGAGCAAAAAAAAAAAAAGAACTAATTCTGTTCTCTGACTTGAAATGTCAAAAAAACTAAACTTTCTTTCTTGGTAGCTGGTCTAGGTTTATAAAGATGTGTCATAGAAGTCTGCACTAATTAGAGAAAAGAACAGGTTTCTGACATAGCTGTAAAAACATCTCCAAAAAAGGATTACGTTCTATCAAAAGCCGATGCAGGCACGAATCGGATTATAAATTTGAAGGAGATTTTTACGTAACTTATGATTATTGTCTACGGACTCAAACCTTTGCAATGAAGATAAAGGTGACTCAGATCATCCATAACTTTGAGTGTCACCTGAAATGTTAATGGTCTTTTGATAATCTTCACATGTTAATACTCTCAGCCGTAACGGATATTGATCAACGTTTTACCTGTTGAGCGTCAAACAGCAATTATCTGATGAACATTCCCCTTTTTGAAATTTAGGCTGTATCTCCATTTTGGTCTCTGGACACCGCTGTGAATTATACTTTAATTAAGGTTATGATGTTTATGCATTCCAATTGTTAAATTCTGACATGTTCACACACCAAGGAAAAATGTTGATGATGATGGTCTTCAATAGATAATACTCAAGAGATTATCATTTTTTTTTATTGACAAATAAATGCAAGGAGTTCAGACGCAATTATTTCTCTCCTTGGAGATGATTCCTGCACATTTCAAAGTGATCAACTAATACGTAGAACACATTTGCCAACATCTCAGTTGTGATATTTGGGACCGCTTCAGTGATACGAGTACGATATTGGTCAATTATATATTTGTTAAGAAAAGAAACAGAAATCTGAAATTAACAACCTCTCGATTAGTCATTTTAGATTTTAAGAAAACAAGCATTTTTCTGAAGTTATACATGCAATAATTCGAAGTGTTACAGATATTAAGAAATTCCCCTTCATTCAAAATAGATGGTTACTTTCGGGATACCCTGCATTTTCATTTGGTAGATGTTCCAAGATAAATGGTAAATTTTGGACACCTTGCGCTTGAAAAGTTTCCAAAATATTAGTAGAAACCCATCCTAATCTCTTTACGGTTGGTCTTGGATTTTGATTTGTATAGATTCTATTTTATCTGTATTCCTATGGTTTTGTATTGAAAAACGTAAAATAAAAAGACGTCTATACCCTGAAGTGTCCGGAAAGTAGTTCTGCTTAGTAATATTGAGTAGGTTTTGCATACGAGAAATTATTTTATGTTATTATGGATATGTCAATTATGAAATCAATTACATCGTTTATGAAAAAATTTTCATCTCTTACATAAGAATACAAAATTTTAGTCAAGAAATTAATAGTTTGTATTGGTTGAACGCCGTTTCCAAATATATTCCCATCACACGTTATGCATACAAACCAATATTTTGAGCAAGGTGACACACATTTCACGATTTTCTAACCAAAATTCATTGTATGATCAAAACATTCAGTCACGATGGGAACCTAACCCATATTCATCCCTCAAAGTTCAACATATCTATTCATATTTTCTAATGAAAACCTAAACATTTCATACCATACTAGTGTTTTCTCTTTACTCATCATTGAACTTATCGACTGCTTGAGGAGCATTATGTCCAAATTGAAATCGTTCTTTGAAATATGTGAGTTTTCTTGGGTAGTCATCATTGCAATTAAAGGCTAACGAACTTTCAATGATGACAAATTATATGTCGGATCAAATGGGGTTTGCAAAAGAAGTAATTACATAGGAAAGTATTTAGTATTTTAGCGTTATGCCCTAAAATAAATATCATTTGATACGTAGGACCATGTATGAATATGAGCCGATATACGTAGAGAAACAGATGGATTGTAATATACCTAGGATATTTCTGAATTGCTCATGACCTCAAGTTCAGATTATCATATTTGATGAGAAGAAGAATCAAAAGAAAAGTTGTACTGTCATAACCACAAAACTTCTGCATCGTTTTGGGAATTTTTGGTTTTAGATGAAAGTGTATTTCTGTTTGATGCAACAAGAAAAAAGGGTGTGTGATTCGGATCCAGCTTGATTCTATTATGATTTAGTGAAGTATAGTGACCGCAGTTTTCTTTAAATTGTCCGTGTGAGTATGTGTACACACGTTTTGCAACCAGCGCACACGTGAAATTAATATACTTACAAAAGATATCAGATTTTATTGATGTTTTCATGATTTTGTATTGAAAAGGTATATTGATTTTACATGTTGAAGACTACGCACATACTGGTCAATGAAAAGTGAATCTCCTGACATGAATGTTTCGAACACTCGTATTTCGTAAACTTAAGGGAAATATTGGGGGAGGCCACATCTCAATTTAGTTAGGTGTTTGAAATGATTTCTGGGAAAGTGAAAGGCTTATTTTTGAATTTCTTTATATACTTTATTGAATTCAAATTCAATCGTTGTATAATAATTAGCCTGAAGGTGAGGACGTATAATTTTGTTTAAAGTCTTGAATTTTTAGACGTTGTTCTCTTTCGACCTTACACTTTTACAAGAGTCACAACAGATGAACTTTCTCTTATTTTGCTTTCTATAGTTTGTGTAGTTGATTTCATTAGCCAATTCTGTAAATACGGAGAGGATTAAAAAGTAGTTTTATCGATTATCATGTACATGAATCTTCATATATTGAATTAATGTGACAATCTAGCCCGATTAAAACCAAAAATAAAACTGATATCAATCACCCAAAGTCCATAAATATATCACTTACGAATAAACTTCAATATGGTGTAAATATGGTCAAAATGAATGAATAAAAAAGAAACTTCTTTTTGTGGAAAATAATCAATCGTTAGTTAATATCGATTGATTTGATGATTGGGTTATTCTACCTCCCTACTGGATTCATGCAATAATATTGGATTTTTCGTTTACATTCTACGTGTGTTTTAAAGCTATTCTTTCAGTTATAAGATTAGGCAAACGTGAGGAAGTTTAATGAGGGTACGAGAAAAGCGCTGTAAATAAAGTTAAGTGATTCAAAAAGATAATAGGGTAGCAGAGTAAAGAGTTCGCTGTGATGTTTGCTGGCTAAAAGATTTTTACCGATGAAACTAATCCATATCAGTGTAATAGATAACATGGACGGCCAGCTAAGATTGACAAGGATAAGGGAGATGATGAAAAGATTAACAGTGAGTGAGAGAAGGGCCATGATATCATGCCAGTTGTCAATACAAGTTGATTTTCTAGTTGGGTAAATCCTTGATAAATGGAGCATTTCAAATTATCAGTTTTTTTAACAACTTCTTTACAGAACAAATAAAGAAAAGACGGATTTATTTACAAGTCTCTAATAAAATTAAATGTCAATAATCTAATGATAATAAAATACATTCCTCATCTTCAATCATGAACTACTCCGCAGTATTTTAACAAATAGTCAGGCTATAACCATATGAAGATAACAATCCTAATTTTTGTTCCAATATTTGAAAAAAAAAACAGCTGTTGAAGGTGTTTTGTTGGACATAACCTTTCCATGAGTGCATTCAAGACGTTGGGAAAGTGGGTTAGACCTTACGACTTCGCATTGGCAAATGACTCGTTTGTGGGGGGACAGCTGGATATACACCTTCCCCCAGAGATTGTTGCGATCATTTTCCAAGGAGCAAGTTCTCCTCTTTAAATACGGAAACCTACATGAATATTAACATTGGCGTGTAGATACTACATGAAAAGTCCATCCTTAAATTATGCATCTCAGCAATTGGTGACTTGTTATTGGATAAAGGTGGGGCTCAACGAGAATTACATAAAATAAACAGAATGATTGTGTCAGTATTGATGTATGTATCCAATTGGTATTCTAAAATGTGGGACTAGTTTACATATATAACAAACAACATATCTAGCAAAAGGTGTGTCTTAAAACGATAGTTGAAAGTGAGTTTGTGTTTGGGCAATACTACAGTAGGTCTTGATAATATAAGCATTCGTTAAAACAGTTACATGGTGAAAAACTGATCATCACAAGAAGAGAAAATACATCCATCGTACCATAATGACCAAGGTATTTGTAAAACAAGGAAAAAACACCTCAGGAAATAACCTAAATTGTATTGATACATATTTGAAAACAAGCGACTAGAAGGGAACAAAAAAAATTGAAAAGGTTTTCCTGATTTTTCGTGTTTGAAGCTGTGAAGCTATCTAGACAGAGGCAAATAATGATCAGGAAAACCCCTCAATCAATCAATCATAGAAATTAATTATTGAACAAAATGTATTTTAACTGAAGTCATCTAATTCACGTAAGGCTAGAGTAACTTCCTGTGGCCGATGTAAGGACCATGTTTCAATTGCAAATAATAATAATAATAATAATAATAATAATAATAATAATAATAATAATAATAATAATAATAATAATAATAATAATGCATACATATGTATACATACATATAAAGGGAACAAAACATAAATTTGACAATGCAAAATAGCAATGCAGTAATTACACTCGAAATTTTGTTATAATTGGGAAGACATTTAGCAGTCACTCAATGATCTTACTCGGTTGAAGATCAAGGTAAATAAAAAAGATGAGCGTTGTTTATTCCCGGTTTTGGGCCATTCGATTTGCAACTGAGTAATATCATTGACGAACATGAAAGATTCCCTCTTAAAATTCTTTATAATTCTGACATTCCGTCGGATATATATATATATATATTTGAATGTCACATGAAGATCAAAATGTCAAACAATTGCGATTCTTTTGACAAAATAATCAATTACTTAAATGCACGTATTGATTTTTCGACAGTGTTGTTGAGAAAAAACAAAACAGACAGAAATAATAAATTTCATCATATATAATCCTATTAAATTACTAGTAATCTATACTTGTGTCGCTGTAGACCGAGGATCGTACCTTGATAAACTCTACTCTCAGTGATTTTCTCTGCAGAAACTGAACCATGTGTCAATCCTGCTGTTGGTCCAATTTTCCTCATTGACATTTTTTGTCAACCAACCATTCACCTATCGGATATTTTATCTGATTGATTCCCCAAAAGGTTCTCTTCATCCAGTGAATACAAAAGGGATGAATGACCAAGTGAGAAGGTAATTTTTTTAGAAAATACGAGGAACAATACGCCTTGATTTCTGATTTGGAAAATATCATAATAATACTCCACTTTCAATGGACCGATCTTATGTTTGCACTCTAATAGCCTCGTTAAGTTTTGTCAGTTGAGTCTTCCTATCTTACCAAGGTAGTTTCTCCAATTTTCTTTTCATACTCGAATTTTTTCGGCTGTTATATCCTCGGGCCCTAAGAGCCAACTTATGATTAGATAATGATATCATTTTAAGTTTTTAATTTCTTTAATTTCATAAACTGCCAAAATAGTAGACAGCCCCGTAGGAGTACTATCCAATGACGATGCTAACCGACAAAAATCCAAACAAGAAACAGGTATTGTCTTGCGAATTATTTTGATCTTGCTAAGCTTGGCGAAGAAGTGGTAAATTCATTCAAGCATTACAAGAGTGTTTCCTTTCGATCATCGTGATATCAAAATGAAGATACATTCTGCACGAACCAAACACAGGGGGGAGTGGATTTATGCCTTTTCAACGAACATCATGTCTGTGCCTTAACTTAGGCTTGAATTCAATTCATCGAGTCTATTTTCCAAGACGATAACATTTAAAATTCTGAACATTTCTTCTGAATCGCATAAAACATTGTAAAGCACGGACGTTTACTATATAATAAGACATCATCTGAAAAGTTAGGACACACTCAGTGGCAGGCATACTACTGAATCGATTATTTCATGAGATCGAATGACTTGACAGAAAATAAAACAAGGATACATTACCAACGACACAAGGCTTTGTTAAAAGCAAAGATAGCAAGTTGAAGCTGCCACCATCAAGGAAATGAATTTTTTTTTTGGTCAAACCTAACGACCCGCATGGTGGCCAAGTCATTAACGACACGGCAAATGGTTTTGGAAATTACGATTCAAACTGATTGGAAAAGTTTTTGTTCATTTAACACTAATGCCTTTGAGAAAGACACAGATCAGTCTCCCCCTCCCCTCATACATTTCCAGTTACTTATCAAACACATATATTCTCTCAATATCGTTGTCTCACTCCCTTTCTCTCTCTCTCTTTCTCTCTCCGTCTCTGTCTCTCTCTTTTGCCTATATATTATTGAAAGAAAGTGAAAAGTGAGAGATAATAAAATGGAAATCGAATTTGTATTTTTGAAAATATATGCCATATTATTAGAGTAGATCAAAGAACTCTTTTTCAAAGAAGGTCATCCAAAATGCCTGATTATGCACACACACACACACATATATATATATATATATATATATATATATATATATATATATATATATATATATATATATATATATATATATATATATATATATATATATATATATATATATATATATATATATATATATATATATATATATATATATATAGTATAAATTGCGTTATATTATATATAAACTCATTTCAGATTATCCCCTGTCAATACACTGTTATGTATCATTTGCCCTATAAACATAAAAACAGGGGATCCCTGTAGGGATCGACCTGTGACCAATAGGGTAACTGCTTCAACCAATGCTCTTACTTTCCTCCCCTTGTTTATTCTTTGTGTATGATTCTTTTCCTGTGCAACAGTTATGCATTAAGGAATGGATGTATATGACCCAACAAGATGATTATAAATTGCGTTATATTATATAGAAACCTATTTACGATGATCTCTTGTTATCACAAGATTAGATTAATACATTAACTGTGTCATTGCAGGAAATCATCTCAATTTTCTATATAATGCAATTTATGATCATTCAGTTGGATCATAGATCTCCATGTCTCAATACACACACACACACACACACACGTATATATGTATGTATATATATATATATATATATATATATATATATATATATATATATATATATATATATATATATATATATATATATATATATTGGGGGCATTTCTGTATTCCATTTATATCTTCCATTTATACCTCTTTCTTTTTTACTCTTCCTCATTTGTTGTTGATATCTGTTTCTATGTATCTCCTAAATGGGGAGTGGTTTTCAGGTTTGTTTTTATAAATTACTTTTTAGACTTTTTTTTTCTACCAGTGTGTTGTCAAGCCATCAGTTTTTTGTAATGTATTTTTTTTTCCTCAGGGAGTGATTCTTCATACTTTTTCTGTCCCAAATGTTAGGTTTCACTTTTCATGTTCAGTGTTCATGTGTATTCTTAGTATTCTTTAGGTGTTTGCATCTATATATCTATGATAATTATTTGATGGTGATTATGTCATGTTAAAGAGGCTAGGGGGTAGATTGATACTACTAACAATGTTAATTGTAGTGCTGCTAAAACTATTAAAATAATAATAATGAGGAGAATGAGATGGCTAGGTTGGTTAATCTTTGTATACCTGTATGTGATGTGCTGAATGAACAGTGCTGACATTTTACAGTTATTTGATTTTCTCGATTTAGTAAGTCCGTGTTTTCCCGTAAAGGTGAGATTTTCTGACTTCACATGTATACATAGGTAGGATAGGCTCTCAAACTGGCTTTGGAAAAGGCTACTTAACTATCGACGATCTCTATTCTAAAAAACAACTAAAAGAGAAAGTACCAAAATATACAACGCTTCTAGCTGTAGCCTGAGTTTACTTTTATGAAGCATTCAATTTAGTGGAAACCCGATGAACTGTTGGCAGAATAATGCAACAAAGTGTAGACTGCGTATGTGTCAGATAACTGCCACATATCTACCGATAGAACGGTACTTTCATCGAGCTTCATAAAGACTCTTAGCCCTTTTAACAAGATCTCACCCAAACCTACAATGGGAACACAAAGGAATCAGACAGCGAATACTCAAGTGACCCAAGTTTTGCAGAATGAGCAAATAAGAGAGTGAGCCTCAATATCAACTTCATCGAAACAAATGTTAAGTACGACAAGCATCTTCAGGCCCCCAAAATGCTGCCTTTTGTATTTTTACCAGTTGAAAAAACATTAATTTAGTACTCTGGTGGATGAGGAAGTTCTGTGTAAGTAGAATTATCGCTTAAATTCACTCCCAAGTTCCGTAGTCCAGAGGTATGATATCGGCCTCCGGGTCTGAAGTGAACATTTCAATTCTACCTCGCGGCACTGGATGGGATAATGGAAAGTCTATAGCCACACTGGAGGGTCAGAATCGGGGGAAGAAATTTTTTAAATTTTCAGGGGTCGAAAAAGTGAAAAACAAAGTATAGGCTGGAGACAGAGAGAGAGAGGGGGGAAGACAACAAAACTACATAAGAAAGAATGAAAGAAAGAGAAAAAAAAAGAAAGGGAAAGAAAAATGAGAACTAAGAGAGAAAGGAGACAGAATAGTGTATGTAACTGAGAGAGAGAGAGAGAGAGAGAGAGAGAGAGAGAGAGAGAGAGGCGAATATTCATCTTGTGTCGTCATCAAATATTCATGTTATGTCGCTAATGATGATGAACTTGAATCAATTTCTTTCAATGTTGAGTTCAGCTGACCGATCACAATGAAAAAAGGATCCATCAAAATATATCACTGAATCATTTTTACTACCACTGTTTTCAACTTATATCAGGCAAAATCGTGGGGGAATATTTTTTTCCACTCATGAAGTCCGAAAAAGAATTCCCTGTTTTCACTTTTATGAGAGAAAATTTTTTTTTTGGGGGGGGGGGCTTCTTCTTCACTTTTTGGGTTCAGAATGTTGAAGTCCACTTTCAGTGATCCAAATTGGAAATTAATTTTCTTCCACTTTTGGGAAATCAAAATAGAAGAGAAATTTTTTTTTTTATCCTCAGGGAACGAAATTTTTCTCACATTTAGTAGTTGAAATTCAGAGGGAATTTTTTCCACTGTCAGGGTCAAAATGGTGTTTTTTCACCAATTGTAAGGGTCAACGCCTAAAAGCAGTTCTTTAAAAAACTTTTCGGGGTCTGAATAGACGGAAGTTATTTTTTCTCTCTAATGATCAAATCCACCATATTGTCTATTACTTTTAGGAGTTGAAACCCTGGGAATTTTTTTTCTCTTTTAGGGGTCGATATAGAAGTTGTTTTTTTTCCCTCCAATCTTAGAATTAATATAGAGAAGATTTTCCCTCCATTTCTAGGTGTCAAAGTAAAAAAGAAATCGTGTTTTACTTCTAGGGATAAAAGTCGAAGCGGAAGACTCTTTCACTTTTTGGTTCAAAAAATGAGGGGTATTTTTTTTTTCATTTACTCCTATGAGTCCTAATCAAAGATAATTTTTGAGACGATTCTATTTTTCATTTTTTAGGCTCAAAATCGAGGTGTAAATTTGTTTACACTCTCAGAGATCGTAAAGCAAGATATATTTCTTTCTCTTAGACATCATATTTGGGAAGAAGGGTTTTTTGTTTCGTTTAGGGCATTTAATCCTGAAGAATGTTTTCCCCACGTTGCTGCTCAAATTTCTTAAACATTACCCCTCCTTTTCAACATCAGTTCCAAATGCCCTTTTTCGGTACTTGCCGAACGTTTTATCATAACGCACCGTTTTCATCAATATCTTTTTTCCTGACAATATTTCCCCTTTTGATAATATTTCTTCCTTTTCCTAATCATTACATCGTCATCTTTATTATACCTTTCTTTTTAACTTTTTGACCATTTTTGACATCAGAGCCTACTTTTTTTTGCATCAATACCCCTCTTTCTGGAGATAAGATTCTTTGCATGAACAAACATTTTGAACTGAATCCCCCATGACCGCTTCTTCACTTCAATCCCCGTTTTTATATTAACCTGATTCGTTGTTCACATTAGCTGAACATCGGTTTTTAGCAACCCACTTATTTATCAGTGGCAATTTTTTTTCCGAACAGCATAAACAGTGGTATTAAATCAATTTTGAAAACTGATCCTTTTGAAAACTAAAAAACGCTATCGGAATTCCATTTACTATCTTTCTATTCCTTTTTTGGAAAGCATTCAACACAACCCTTCGGATCGTTTTTGGTTTGTTTTGTTTTGTTTTCTCTATTTTTGTACACATAAATGCATACATATTAGTGACTGCTTGTTGTAAAAGCCAGAGAAAGAGACTGGAAGAGAAATTATCATATTCTACGAACAATTCCTTGCAATCGTTATTCTTCAAATACCAGTGATTTCCTAATAAGAGTACATCCCATACACACCACGTTTAATTGGTGTTACTGATCCTTTTATTATTCAAATTCTCTTTTTTTCTTAAACTCTATTCCGTTTAAAATATGGCAAAAGTAAACATTTGTTATCTTATATGTTAAAAAAGTCTACTGTACCTGTACATTCTCTAAAAAAAACAAAACCAAAAGAGAACGGATAGGTGGCAGAGAGGGAGAATATCGTGATATATACATATGTACACATACAAACGTATATATATGTATATGTATATATATATATATATATATATATATATATATATATATATATATATATATATATATATATATATATATATGTGTGTATATCTATCTATATATTTATATATCTATCTAACTATCTATCTATCTATCTATATATATATATATATATATATCCATATATCTATCTATCTCCATCTCTCTCTCTCTCTCTCTCTCTCTCTATATATATATATATATATATATATATATATATATATATATATATATATATATATATACACACAGACATCCATATAAATATCTATATATTTACATATTTTTCCATTGCTTTTTGATTCTGTTTTTTTTTTTGATATCCAAACCTTTTTTTTTCAATCGTTAGTAAGCTGCCTGTATCGAAGATAGATATCTAGCCTACGACGAGTCTTGCTTACAGTTCATTTTTCCCCCGATACATGCTGCTTAATTCCAATCTTGTGATAATGTAGTAGAGATAGAATGGCACAAAAAAATCATACGAATAAAATTTACTTACCCCCAAATTTGTAGTAATGGTCAAAGTTTATGTGAAGGATCTGAAAATCATTAGATAAAACATACTCACGCACGCACGCATGGGAATGCACACACACATACATACACGTTTGGAAACATACGCATGTGCACATGCACACATGCACACACACTTATGCATGTGTGCGTATTTAAACATACTCATTACACATACACGCACTAGAACGGAGCATCAAAAAATGTGCAGATCCTAACACGTATTCTTTCTTTTTTACCTCTCATCCATTGTCAAGTACACATAGATGCTCACACACACCAATGTAAATACAAACACTCGTATGCACACACTTGCAAACACACGTGTACATACGCACAAAATCGAACAAATGCGACGATAATACATATGCAAATATAAACATGTCATCTTGCTTCCTCCCCCGAACACAAATATGTTCGCACATAAATATTCACAAACACATTTCCCTCTTATACCTTCTTTCTTTTTCTATCGCATGTCAATGTAAATATCCTGATATTCTTTGCTTTAATTCTGTTCCGAATAAACATCTTTTCGTCGGTGAGAAACCAGAAGTCCCGCCCAGTAACCAAGCCGGTCTCCAACCGCATCTTTCATAGGCGAGATAAAGGAACCAGCTGCTTATAAGTTCACTGGCGAACAAATTGAACGTTCATCTTTCAACATCAGAGTGTCTCGGAATGAAGTCGCGAGAACATCGCATCGTAACAGTACTGTGTAGTAAGAGTTTGTTATAACCAGACACTTTCTTTCTTCCTATTTTCTTCTTCGTGTTACCTTTCAGCGAGTGCTTGACTTCCCAAAATGAACAGCTGATACCATTTGGAAAAAAAATTTAAATCACACTGACTAACCAAAAGGCAGTTGAAGTTGGCGAAGCAGTAGTGTTGGTATTTTAAACTTCTACTTGAAGAAAGCAAAAGTTGGATTACAAACCATTGATGTGTTAGTCTGACTTGCTTTGACACAAAACATGGCATAGAGCGGATTTCTATGACGTTTTAATCTATTTCTTTTTCTGTGGTGGATAAATTAAACTAACTTATTAACAAAAGGTAAGTAATTTTCTTAAAAGAATTTTTTACACCCTTTGAAGTGTTGTAAAGACAAATGAGTGTGCGTTTAAATGTGTGCGAGGAGCAATTGTTTCTCAACTTAGATAGCCGAACAGTACAAGTGATTTTGATTCTTACCGAGCATACAGACTAAACATTTTACGGTGAAAATTTTGGATTAAAATTCAGACAAAACCTATAATCAGGCGACAAACTCGTTCTATCTGCCTATCATTCTATCTATATATTCATGTATGTATGTATGTATGTATGTATGTATGTATGTATGTATGTAGGTATGCATTTATATTAGTATGTCTGTATGGCCGAAGAGAAATGCATTTATCCAACTTTACATGGATGTATGTTCGTATGTATACTGAGGATTAATAGTATGAAACACATACTTACTTTGGAGCCTAATTTAGTAACGTATTGACTTATTTAATGAACTAAGTATTAATGGATCTTAAAAGCATACGTTTTTGGAACATATTTATTTTCATGAATTCACGATGAGATTAATGTGTCTATCCCCATGCATTCGTACAAATACCGTAGATATAAAAAAAATGAATACATGCATTCTTTCTCTCGTGCACGCACATACACATACATTGCATTCACAAACGCATATATATATATATATATATATATATATATATATATATATATATATATATATATATATGTATATATATACATAAATATGCATACATATATACATAAATGTGCATTCATATATATATATATATATATATATATATGCACACAGACACAGACCACACACACACACACACATATATATATATATATATATATATATGTATATATATATATATATATATATATATATATATATATATATATATATATATATGATCATTGATTCCCTCGTATTCATACCCGAGTACATTAATGCAGAATCAGTGCATAAAGATAATTACTGAATGGATATTGCAATGGAAATACATATACACACCATTTCCAAGTTTATATGTGTACGTATGGATTTTAAAAAATACGCATTTTTTATCTATTTTGCGCTTGTAAAATATTTAAATTTGTGTTTTTCTTATTTGATTGTTTGCTCCGTTGTTTATACGCCGGAACTTTATCTGGAAGAAAAAGGATAGACAAAACTAAGTGACCCACTGACCTGATGAATTTTATGACCCCGATGATCTACCAGTTCATGGGACAATTTGGTTAGAATCTGGACGATTGTTTATGTTTTTTTCATTTCTTAACTGCTGTGCGTATGTATGTGAGCCTCTGATAAGGAAGGGGCGTGAGCGTGCGCAGGCGTGTGTGCATGTGTTTTTGTGTTCGTGTGTCCGCTTGCTTTTGCCTAGTGTGTCTGTGTGTCTGTATACAGTCCATCTTACGTGACAGTAAATACTTGTTTATATAGCTCCAAGTATATTTTTCTCACACAAGTCTACATGGAGCGATATAAAAATTCGTACACATGTGAACTCACATCCCCGTAGGCAATCATAATGACGAACGTACTGACAAGCATGTCTACTCGGCCCATGGGTTCACACCCACTGCTGCTTCATTGATAAAAATAGTTATATTTCATTTTTGAGTGCACAGAGGACGTTTTGATAACGGAGGAAAGCAAAAAGAATATCCAAATCAGTTGTAACAGAACGTGTCATTTCAAAATTTCCCGACATCTGTTAATGTAACTCACGAGAATAAGACGGTTACGATGAAGCTTTACATAGGGAAAATTACGAAGAAGAAGAAGAAGGAGGAGGAGAAGAAGAAGAAGGAGGAGAAGAAGAAGAAGAAGAAGAAGAAGAAGAAGAAGAAGAAGAAGAAGAAGAAGAAGAAGAAGAAGAAGAAGAAGAGAAATCCATTCTTGAAAAGTAATATTTTTTTTAGTCAGGTTTAGACTTGATGAGATTCTACACTATAAAATTATTGGAAGTTAACTTGTTGAAAAAAAAATAAGAAAAATAAAGAATAAAAACGCTAAAATAACCCACAAACTTCGAAAACATTCATGCTTTTGAATTCCATACAGTCCCAGTGGAGTAGGCCCAAATTTATCACTTATTTAGTTAATCCCTTCATTTTCAAATATAGTAAATGCTTTCGGCTCCAAGTTTTGTACACATCTTGCACAGGCACTGAGGGTTAATATTTCCCTTTACAATCGTACCAATTAATCTTTTAAAATTTATCGAGATTTTGTTAGTATTCTGGTTCTACTTGGTATACATAAGTGATCGAAGTTAAAGGATACTTGGAAGGAATGAATGAAGTGGTTATTTATCTGCACTTTCCTGGATATTTTCAACCGTCTCTCATTCTTTTATTTTCTTCCATCAAGCAAGGAATCCCCTGCAAAAAAACATGCAGCTTCTACTTTAGTAGTTTATTCCTGTTACTATAAGTTGCATTCAATCGTTTATCCATTCATGTATCCCTCCATTCGATCATTCATTTATTCGTTCATTCTCTCATCCAGTTAAATGATAGTATCATTGTTTTCATATTCTTTCTAAATGACAATTTGTAAGTAATGTGAGCGAGATCAGGACTACTGAATATTTTATCATGGATTAGTGACCATTCAGTCAGGGTCTAATACCTCTTTTAAAGACGAATTCTTTTGCACCAGTGGCTATATCCTGGTCGGTGATACTCAGTGATATGTCATTAAAGATAGTCAGTTATGGCTAAAAGTAATAGTGCCAACTGGATTTAATAGCATTTAATCATGCTAATATACTTGTAAGCATCTGCATACATGAATATTGTGATCATCGTTGGGGATCAAGTGGCAGCAAGTATCCTTGGATATGCAGCACCCTGATCAGTATCCCTGCTGACTTGGAATGTGGTCGTTTCGATAATCTTGATGTTTCTACCAATCATTAATTTTTCCAGTCTCGTTTCACGAATATCTCACACCGTTTTCAGTGTTATTCGTATTATTGGAAACACCCTTTGCATGATTTTTGCCTCACGTGGAAAAAGTCCAACTTTTTATCAATCTTTTCATCCTTCTTCATGGAACGTTTATTGTTCATTAAATGAATAGATAGATAGATAGATAGATAGATAGATAGATATGAACAGAGGAGATTGAGATATAAATGGAATATGATGAATAGATGGGTAGCTATGAATTGATTTAGATGGATAGATATAAACAGATTGAAACAGATAGAAAGATATTAATAGTAATAGATAGTGTATATATATATATATATGTGTGTGTGTGCGTGCGTGTGTGTGTATGTGTGTGTGTGTAGAAAGAAAGATATGGACAGAATGAGATGATAATTATATATGAACATTGTGATAGATCGATCGATATGAATCGATTGAGATAGATTGGTAGATAGATGAATGGATACAAAACGGATTGAGAAAGATAGAAATGAAGGGACTGAAATTGATAGATACATAGATAAATTGTATAGATAGATAGATAGATAGATAGATAGATAGATAGATAGATAGATAGATATGAACCGAGTGTGAAAGATGATGAACAGATATATAGATGGATATGAACAAGATATATATCTATATATATATATATATATATATATATATATATATATGTATATTGAGGGACGGAGAGAGAGAGAGAGAGAGGGAGACAGAGAGAAAGGGGGAACAAGAAAGAGACACACACATAGACAGACAGAAGGATAGACATATGAACGGAATGAGATAGATGGCTGGATTGCTTGTCAAAATTTCCTTCATCCATATCAATGAAAATTGTGTTTCTTTATCATGACACCCAATGTGAGCTGGAACTATTCGTGTGTTTTCCGTCCTCTACATATTTACTGTATTTGAGCAGTTACATACGTATTCTTTTATTACAGTGTATCAAAACACACATACACATACAAAAAAACATATAATATGTGTGTATACATATATATATATGAATATCACTGAGTTTTTACGGATTACTGCGCTTGATCTGAGTGACTATTTGATTAATCTTCAAAAAAGCTGGCTAACCATTTTGCGTCCTATATTACTAAATTCAACAAAATATGAGACAATATTTAATGTATCAATCATCGAGTCTGGTACGAATATTCTCCAAATTGTTAATTATGTTGAGGAAAAAAATTCTGATTAAATAAAAATAATTTTCAACTCGGAGACTTCAGTTATTTGATTTTATCCTTTCAATGATAAACTGAAATGGAGTTTTGATCAAACACGAATGAATAACGACGACCTCCCGCTGGTTGAGTTATGATATACCAATGGGAATTGATACATTGATAACGAAACTACTACTACTACTACTACTACTACTCTATACATTAATGAAATTGATGATTTCAATGGCGATAGAATAAAGACACCTGATCAAAGAATTTATTTCTTAAAAGCCACAACATTTATGGCGAGAGAAATATTAGTCAAAAATCATAATTGAAGTAGACATCCCTCTTTTCAAAGTTGTTGATTGACATTTCTGTTTTACGAAGACAGTTTTGGACGGTAACACCGTGAATTAACACAGGCCATCCCTATTGTTGTACAGCTTTTATGTCTGATGCGTGACTTTCTATCTTTTGCAACTAATATATTTGACGCAGAATTATTTCAGGACGCATTTTGTCGACCATTTGTATTAGATCCCAACAACTATTACCATTCTGATGTGATACTCGTGTCAACTGAAATGTGGAGAATTGTTTGCTATTCTTTGAAAGTACGTGATCACCAACAAGATTAGCAAGTTAGCGAAAAACCGTCGATGTTCTCTCGGGATGGATGGGCTAAGAAGAAGGCAATCCCAACGGTAAACATATGAAGACATGCTTGAGAGGGGAAATGCACATTCCCTCGGAACAATTCCAACTAAGTTCCAGAACATGATAGACACCCAAGGAAGGTTGGAAAGCACATGATTAAAATTTTGTGGAAGACATAACAACAAAGACGAGGAATTCAGTCCCAACCAACCAATCTCATTTTCAGACTGATTTTGTTCATCTTATCCTTGTATATCACAATTTTTGCTCAATACTCCTTGTGGTTTGAAGTCTTAATAGAAATTATGAACTGTTTCACCCATTAACTCGTCTTACATAGATACGGTTTCTTGAATTTCTTAACACCTTAATATCTGCAATTACGTAAAGTGAAAATGCATTGCCATTAAAAAAAAGTGACAAACAATAAAAGAAAATATATATCCCAAAAAGTTTTAAAAATTAGATATGGATTTATTAGACATGCAACCTGGTGAATGGTGAGGCTCAGTATCTTAGATCAGTCGAAGAAAAGGCGTATTTGATTGAGTTATACATGAATGCATGGCGTTTCGACAACAAGTGACGAGGAAGCGAAGAGGGAGTGTGAACAGATCATTAATATAAAATATAGGACAAGCAATCGCTATTTAAGTTACGGCTGATCTCACTCCAGTTGTTAAGGCCTATGAAACTAGTTTTCTTATCACCATTCCATGGCATAGCAGTCGTCAGTCCACTTTGATAATAATCCAGCTTTTTACCCAGTTTTGATAGGATATTTTGCAATCAAATGTTGTTTTGGATACAAAAACGTCACAAACAATTCTGACTGATACTTAGTCCACTTCACGCTTGTGTCTTTGGTAACGGCATGAATTCGGTTCTCCCACTTTACATTCAGTTCCAGAGTGGAATATCTTTTGAAAGGCTACTGTGGCATGCCACGTGTGTCGAGGGAAAGCGTGATTATGTCGGAATCTGATTTGCTTCTCCGCTACAGGTGCCATTTATCCCTGTTTTTCCTGTCTCATGTTCCATAAAGAGGGATGGTCAAAGCAAAATAATTCTTCTTGCACAAGAGGTACCATCAAAGTCTGCACTTGGCTACCTGACGAGGCTCTACCGAGAACATTTAGCGCCTCCCGCAGTTTGCAAGATATTTTGTGGTTATATCTAGAATCTAATGCATTTTGAAAGTTTGATTCTACCCACCCTCTCGTTTTTCCTACACCCAGACACCTGTACCTCCCAAAACCTTCAGGGGGATAAACTGACATCATCACGACTTGTGAAGATCTGAGAATGCTCGATAGTTTCCCCATGTTGATATCTGCATCTTTAGCTTAAGCAATTTTGGTGTTAAAACATTTGTAAGAAGAACAATCTACTTCTAGATACTGGAATAATCCTGTATCCCGCTTATTGTTTTGAATTGAAAAAAAAACTTCATAAATCAGTGCCAACGAATTCCAAGTATAAATACTACACGAAACCCTGTCAATTCTTTTTAGGTTAGTCGGTAATTCCTCGTACTCAGTTAAAATAAAGCATTTTGATAATACAATTATTTGAAGGTCAGGCTGAAAACAAATCTCAGATTGATCTGATGAACACTTAATTTTTTTTGCTACATTTCTGTTTCTTGTAGGTATTGTCTCACAGTTCCGAATCACTGGTGGGTTGGAAAACAGAATCTTCCTCATCAAAAAACCCAAAAAACTTTGATATAGTTTGTAAATGGCACTTAACCAAGAAACAGACCCGTAAGCTGAGAACCATGCAACGTGCACATGAAAGAATAAGGCTGGGCCTCACATGGAGAGACCACAAAACAGCACAACACATCCGGGAAAAGACAAGAGTAAGAGACATCATAGAATCCATAAAAAAATCTCAAATGGCGGTGGGCTGGCCATGTTGCAAGAATGGCTGACAATCGATGGACATCACGACTCACAACATGGATTCCCCGAGACCATATGCGCAACCGAGGCCGGCAAAATATTGATGGAGAGATGAACTAGACAAATTCAGGAAGTACTGACTCCGTGACGCCCATGATAGAGAGTGTGGCAAATCCTGGGGAAGGTCTATGTCCAACGACGGACGCTAAAAGACTGATGATGATGATGATGATGATGATGATGATGATGATGATGATGATGATGATGATGATGATGATGATGATGATGATGATGATGAATGATTTATACTCGAAATATTCGCAACACATGTCAAATTTTGCTGACACAAACAAAAAAAAAAAGCCGAAGCAGACGGAACAAGAATGATTCTTTCCAGATGACTCCATGAATTATTTAGACTAATATTTTCAATTGTCTTTTTGTAGAGAATATGTCAATCGATGCCCTCTGCAGCCGACTCAATACTGTGCAACGAATATATATTGTCATTTCTCTATGAATTATTAGTCTGGACTAAATTCTCCATCTATTGAAGTGCAGATGTGGTAAGCATCACGGAAGAGGCGAGCTGAGTTCAAACTCAGTTCAAAACATTTTGTGTTCACTTGGCATTAAATCCCATTGGGAATTTTTTCGCCATCGTTATTGGAACACTTAGACTAGCATGTTCACTGGCGACCCAAGTATTGTCTAGAATTACATTTGTTATTCTCTTAACAAAGAAAGAAATGTATATGTATGTAACAATTGGTCCATAAATATCTAGATGCCATTTGTATTATAGATAAATCGGTCAGTATCATTGAGCACCTTGTCAGAAGCCGAGAAGATGATATAAATGCTATTCCATCGTTATTTATAGCTGAAACTAGACACCATAATTGTTGTTGATGACAATGATAGGCAGCCATATACGGAAGTCCATCACATAGGGTCAAACATCGTGATTTCTATGTTTGAAATATAACTGTTCTTTTCAGAAAACGATCATCGATATGCAAGAACGACGGTCTATTGTCACGCTTGTTCTTTTTCGCTCATCTTGGGAATGGATATCGGAAGCTGGACTCTAGTATAAAGGAATACTGACACGCAATAGACAAGAGCTGAAACAGGGAATCTAAACAAGAGATAGACCAACAAACTGAGAAGTATGCAACGTGCACATGAAAGAATCATGCTCAATCTAACATGGGGAGATCACAAGACAGCATAGTATATACTCAAGAAAAATGGGTGTCCATGACATCATAGAAACTATCAAAAACTCAAATGCCAATGGACAGGCCATGTTGCAAGATATATATATATATATATATATATATATATATATATATATATATATATATGTGTGTGTGTGTGTGTGTGTGTGTGTGTATATATAAATATATATATATATGTGTGTGTGTATGTATTATTTAATCATTCATGACATTGAAAACAAATCTTGTAATAATAAAAACTTATGAAACATGTTTGTACGGATTGAGAAACGTATATTTGCCCGCTGCTTTCTTTTCCCCTTCCCTCATTTATTCTTTCTCACTTTGTTTTTCTTCTTATGTATTTTCCTCTGCTCAAAACGATTGCCAGTCTTCTTTGGCGACCAAAAAACACTTTATATTCTTCACTCTATCGATCTCATATTACTTTCTGATAAATACTTTGATAGTGTTATCGTTCAAATCCATCATAGAAGCAATACCCGAAGACAATCAACCAGGTTCAGCTATTTTGAAAACCTCCTACTTTTTGTAGAAGACTAAAAAATGCAGAACCGCTCAATCATGCACGACAAAAATATTTGGTGAGTAATGGACCGACTAGAACCCCTAGCATATTGGAGATTAATGCAGCAGAATTCTGCTCTCCTACAACCCTCTCCATTGTGTCAGAGCAATTTAGGCATGAACATATATATGCTGACCATGATGTGCATATTTCAGCATTTAGTAACTTGTTGAGGACACGATGATCATAGTGCAAGGTAACATGATGCCTGTCTGAACGGAAGGCAAAATCATAAAAACCGGGTTTGTATTTTCCCCCGGCTTCTGATATCCTTCAAGAAGGCCTGAGTACACCTCTACCTGGATTTCGTCTTACTGCCAAAGTTATCCTACTTCTGGCATGCGCAGACTGTTGACGATAAAGAAAGGTGATAAAGGAGCATATGGGTAAAACATATCTCAATACCAATAATCCAGTCTGTAATGGCTATTAGTGCTGTTGTCAATCTGGAAAAAGGACCAGCATATATATGCTAGTTGCCTTAGGTTGTACTCAACAAACATATATACACACACACAAACACGTCCATATTTCTGCTCTGTTTAGGATTTTCCAGGAGAAGAATTCAGTTAATTTTTCATTCCAATAGAGGACCATCTTTTTAGGAGAGGGGTCTACTTTGATGGGTCGTGGGATCTTCATTCAATTATATATATATATATATATATATATATATATATATATATATATATATATATATATATATGCGTGTGTGTGTATGTATGTGTATGTGTGTGTGTGTGTGTGTGTGTGTGTGTGTGTGTGTGTGATGATCCATCATCGCTTGATTTGGTATGTTTCTAAATGTCTAGGTTGATTATGGTCATTTTTTCTATGTAAGAATCCAAACATTGACCAACAGATTTAAGTGACAGTAAAATGCCCTCGACAAGAAAATACATCTAAAAAACTGATGATTTAACTACAAACTTAAAACGAGAATGCCTACTCCAGATTATTCTGAATTATAATTTACATCGAAAATATAATACATCAGATCAGCCTTGTGTGTGTGTGTATAAATATATATATATATATATATATATATATATATATATATATATATATATATATATATATATATGTATATATATATATATATATATATATGTATATATATATATATATATATGTATATATGTATGTATGTATGTATGAATGTGTGTGTGTGTGTATATATATATATTTATATATATATATATATATATATATATATATATATATATATATATATGAGGAAGAAAATCCTACAACCCAAAAAAATAGTCGACAACTTCAATTAGGGATCTGAAATAAACTGAATCATTCGCTTAAAAAGGCTCAAACAAGACAGAAAGAAGTTCGTATAGCCAATCATTACTTCAATATATTTGAAGTTGCACTTTATGTTTGATATATTGAGCACTTCTTGAAATTAACTCATGAGAAATTAGATAGCATATAATATCATATATTTTATATTCCTGTTTTGTATTATACATAAACACACACACAAACACACACACACACACACACACATATATATATATATATATATAACACTTCGTTTCACTGTCTAAAATGAACCATATATTATGTTTTTGTATGGGAATTGGGAGTTATAGACGTATTTAACGTACTATTAGTTAAATATATTTTAATGTGAAGATATCACTTTTTGAAGACCTTTTTTTCTTTTGTCTTTACCTTGGAAGTTAAAATGGAATTATTTTTGCTATCCTTAAAGGCGTTTGCCTCTTCAACCGGATATACCCTTTCCATATACATCTATGTATTAGGAAAAAGGATTGAAACACTACCTTATCCAAATATCCATCATTGGAGCTTATTTGCCTCGTGACGAATGCGTTTTACTGCACCGTGTATATGTTACAATACACAAAGTCAACATTGTATTCAAAATCGTAAATGCATGTTTGTTGGCTGAAGACCCACTTTTATTACGGAAAAAAATGTTTGCAAATGTCAACAGTCTCTTGTAGGATGGAGAGGAGACTTTTGCTATTTGTAACGCATACTTTCTGATAGATGAAAGAAAATCGATACTGGAGTTCAGCAAAATGGCCTTCTGGGTTTAGATAAGAAAGAAATGCGTTGAACAAAAAGAAAGAGAAGGCAAATGAAAAGCTGCCTTCTGTGTGACGCAGATGCTTCTGTTCAAAATTAAATTGAAGTAAAGCAATAGTGATTTAATGACTTGGGAGATGGTGAAAAGCGTTTTCAGAGATAATTTTTAATTGCCAAAAGGAATCAGTAGGAGAGGTTACCAAAAGGACATTTCAGGTTCATATCCCGACGAAGTGGATGGGACGGAAAAAGGGGCTGAAATATGATCAAGCACTTTTTGAATGACTCAAATGCTCCTTTAAAAAAATCAGAGGGATTCACAAACAACAGATTCATAGTTTTGAGGGAAAATAATTCAAATCAAAACAACGGATGGTGATTCCCTTTCAGAAGAATCATACAATCAAAATGGAATGTGCACGATATTCACTGAAGAAGCATAAAATCTGGTCTGAATCCGGTTGAGGATTTTTATCGACAGGACTTAAAATCCAGATATAACAATCAGAGACTGAATAAGTTCAACCTGAAATCCTGATTTACCTCATAAAGACTGCAAAAGCCGGACATGAAATCCCAATTGACCCTTTAAGGACTTCAGTAGTTGGATCTAAAATCCCCATTGGCCATATAAGAACTGTTGTAGTCGGGCCTAAATTCTGACAGAACATTCATGGACTTGAAATTTGGCGTGAGAATCCGGTTGAAAATAAAATGAATACTCTGGATGGTCTGACGGAGAAGAACTGCTTTAGTACTGCCATAGATCCTGGTTTGTCAGTAGAAGAAGTGCAAATAAAAAGGTGATGATCATTGTGTTAAAATAAAAGGCCAATCGTCTAAGTTATGAATTTGACCCACATCTCATTTGCTGGCTATATTATTTCTAATTATAAAATTATGAGCAAAGGTATGATTATAGGTAACTTCACGTAAAAATATAAATCATGTGAGAACATTTACTCGGTAACTCAAATATACATATATATGGTGTAGGACAGTTCATATAATCATTATAATGATCGTACGTATATATATATATATATATATATATATATATATATATATATATATATATACACGATCATTATATTTATAGGTATATGTGTGTATGTGTTGCTGGTGTGTGTTTGCATGCTGTTTGTCTGTGTGGATATGTTTAGAATAATGTACTCAATTCGATATATCCCCCATAAAGTTATGATGATCTTAAAACTTTTCCGAATATTCATCGAAGTAGAAGGCTGGAATCTAGTTATATAACCGTTGACCTATCAGGTTGAAAAGACGTGTTTTTAAATCATCGTATTTTCTTCAAAATACAGTAAAAAGATTCAAAAGCCGATCAACTGCAAAGTCGATTCATGATTCATTGAGTTGAGGAATATCAACCGTCACGTTTTCCCATATTCTGTATTTTACAGTAGACGAAAGAATATTAAACCCACCTGCATAATCAGGGGGTGTATTAGCCAAGGCATCAACAACGTTAGTACAATCTGTATAACTGACTTATCTTGTCTGCAATTATCGTTTTATATCTGGACCATCGGCGTCATTAAATATAGAACTGTACGCAATTGTTTTCAACACTTCTTGCAACAATTTAATGAGATCAAAATTTTTAAAAAGTTTCCTTGAGACGATTTGTTTACACATTATACAAACGATGACATAAAACTAACTTGGGAATGGAGGTTATCCCTTCTCCTGCTCCACGAAATTCTAACCACGTTTCCTTGCTGATTGGCATATACTAGTGTCGGTAGAGTTAACAATTTGATGTTGTATTCAACTATAGTCGCACGAAATTTCACACACTTTCACACACACACTTTCACACACACACACACATATACATCTATATCTATCTATCTATCTACCTACCTATCTATCTATCTATATATACATATTATAATATAGCAAAATTTCTTCATTTTCTGCAACAAGGAGGAGGAAATTAACTAATTGTTAGGCATCCTCCCAACATACTGAGAAACTCATTCAAGACAGCAGATATCTATGGCCATTCTCCAGTAAGCCTTCCTTGTGCGCAAGCGAACGTGAATGGTTATCAGAGAGATATTGTCGACGTGTTTGTGATCAAGTGCATCGCTGGTCATTATAAAAGAACGAGGGAAACTAATAACTATCAAAATTCTTTGTCATTGCAGGCGGGAATTCATCGTAATAAGCAATCGTTATATATTCATAAATGAGAATGATAGAAAATGATCAAAAAATGAGCATAAATAACACCTAGACGGCTATGACATAATGCAGGGTTTAAAGTCGTAAAAAACAACGGTTTCCCCGATATTGATAGTCATCAGATGTTGGGGTGAAATATTTCGACAACATGTTTTTGATAAATATCATATTCATTGCTCAATCATCATCATCATCATCATCATCATCATCATCATCATCATGAGTAGCAGCTGTTATCTTCCCGCGCCCGTCATCGGACATCCCCAAGATTTGCCAATACACTCATTGGTGTCATGGAGCCAATGTTTTGTGAACTTGTCTATTTTGTCTCGCCATCCGATATTTTGCCAGTCACATGGGAATCTAAGTCGCAAGTTTTGATGTCTGGTGATCGTCTGACACTCTTACAACGTAACCAGCCCATTGCTATTTGCGCTGTTTTTTTTTTTTTTAATTCTATGATACTCCCAACTCCTTTTTTTCCTCTAAAATACTGGACTGACTGATAATCCCTCCATGAAATGTTGAGAATGATTCTCTCATGCATGTGTTTTACGTTTCTCAGACTGAAGCACAAAGTTTTGTTCGAGTCCCAAGGTTCAGTTCCTTAATTGACTATCAGGAGGGGTCATTGGTTGTAGAGCTATGTTTTTGAAACTGATAGAAAATTGCTCCACAACAAATTAAAATTATCGTGTAGTTATATAAACTTATTAGATAGAGCAATAAACCATAGAGTAAATTTTATCATCGCATGATCACTTCTTCTGATGGAATTGATGATTAGTTGCTGGGTACAATTTGAAATTATCCAAATGCATTGTATCAGTTACTCAATGGATAACGAATTGACGAAGTAGAATAACAGCTTTTAATATTTCCGATGTAGTTTGAAATTCCGATATATTTGGTCCGTGGTTATATTATTAGTATCCCACCTTTTTCTACGATGGAAATTCATAGATATTAAGCAGATTAATGTAATTCTAACTGCGGGTATATAAAATTACGTATGGTATTTTTTTGAACACAGACACATACATAGGCACATACAGACACACATACACACACACACACACACACACACACACAGAGTTATGATTATATTGATAGGTAGATAGAGAGGTAGGGGAAGGGAGAGAGAGGGTGAGAAAATGAGTTGATATTTTTTCACCATGAATATTTATTTTCACTCGAATGTGTACGCACAGAATGCATGCTTATATATTAAGGTGCGAATAAATATACGCTTGTGCATTTAATTGTGAGTTGATGTAAAATAGCTAATGATTTCAGAGTGGATCAAGCGCAATATCCTAACAATTGGCCCGATAATCTTGGTTCGATAATCATCACCTTTTTGTTAATGTGTTTAAGCAGGGTATTTGGTCCTACCACTGTCGTCCTGGATTTTACGACACACTACTGAAGTTCGTACGAGACATCATATAAAACTATCAAAAAACACAAATGGCAATGGGCGGGCCATGTTGCAAGGATTAAAGACAACCATTTGACATCGAGACTCACAACATAGATCTCCACGGATCACATGAGAAACGGAGGCCGATGTTCAGGAAATAGTGGCTATGCAACGCCCATGATAGAGAAATGTGGCGCATCTTCAACAACAGACGATAACATATTGGTGATGATGATGATGATTATGATGATGATGATGATGATGATGATTGCAGTTCCCATACGCACGACCCCGGATTTTAGGGCCAACAACTGCAGTTGTGTTGCCGATAAAACGTTTGATCTTAGGATGTCTCCTTTTTCTTCTTATCCATCACCCTTCGTTTTGATATGAGCCAACATCTCTGTGCTAACTTCTTCCATAGATTCATTTTATCAATTGGATTTTTTTCGAAGTATATCTTCTCCATCCGCCAAGAAATTGTTGCCAAATTGTTCCTGTTGCGAGTACGTAACTTTTGGCGACCTCCATTTAATTCTAAACGGAGGCATCTACACTGCCTATAAGGTATCTCATCATTTGCCTTCTCTTTCATTTTACTCAAATATGGTATTTGAACCCACCAAGTCTTTTTGTTAACTTCTTCTATTGATTTTCTCTCGGCCATCAAAAATTATTCGTCATAAATAGCAAAAGTATCTTCTCTTTCCCTTAAGATATTGCTGACATTTGTTCTCCTATCAATTCTAAGTGTCTCCGTTCAGCCATGTATTTCCAGTTTTGACACTGATCGAATACAAGGATGACTGTGCGTATTTTGACGTACGCACAGTGCAGTGAAAGCAGTTGTCACCAGACAAGTATGTTCTAGTGATGGATAGTTAAATGAGGCAGTGTCCCAGTTATTTTTTTCTGAAGCATAGATGATCTATGGAAGGGAAATATTTGGTTGCATAGATGAAGGCCTCCGAGGATCAAGATACAAAATATGGAAGCAGGATCTATTCCATTTTAAAGTCTGAAAGTAAAAAACAAAATAAAACTGAAATAAATTTCCTCCAAACTCAAAATGTTTGCATAAAAATTCATAACATATGAAAATTGGAAGCGACTATAAATTCCAATTTGCATTAAAAGTCATTATGGCCGCCAATATGGAAGAGTAGTCTGGCTGAGAGCTAATTTACCGACCCTCTCAACTGTCATCATTAAGTGCACCCCGGGTGTCAGGTATTTTTAGCAATAGGACAAAATACAAGGAGAAATGTATTTCGGCTTTTCCAATGATATCAGAAGCTGAAGGAAAAATTAAAACTTGGTTCATTGATTATGTTTTCTATTCAGATAAGCATTACGTTAACTTGCACAACCACGATTGTTTACTTAGCAATTTACCAAATGCTGAAACGTGTACACCATGGTCAGCATATTTATACTTATGCTTCAATAGGTCTGACAAAAGGCCAAATTGAAAGTTTTGCGGTGAGACGAACTTGCTAAACACTTTTCATCGACAAGACATTGTAAATCTTGGCAATTCACATAAGAATATCGTAGGGTATTCAATAAAGATGAAATTCACTACATCATTAACGGTGTTTGAACTGTGTTTTGTCACTAATTCTACTTCACTGCGAACCGTCCCGAAAGTTAGTTCAACCTGGTACAAAATAGCAAATATCAAGTACCCTATGAGCATCAAATTCAGTACAGAATTACTATTCTGTGACAGAAAACTGCTAACTCCAAGCCCGCACCACAAGCAGAATATGTCGTACAACAAGTTTGCTAAGCATTCCTATACAAAAATATGCTCTAAAGTGTTGCGTATTCTGGCACAAAATCGCAAGACTAGGGGCGATCAATGAAGATCGAATGACGGGAGCATCTTCAAGACTAACATGATGAACACAATCCCAAAGCAAACTCTCCCTATTACTTAGCTAAGCTTAATCTGGCACTAGATCATCTAGATCATAAGTCGAGGAATTCAACTCAGTACAGTACTGATGGTTAGTAAGACAATCTTAATGTCTGGTTTCATTTCTCTGCAGACTCTACGTTAGTGATATCATCTGCTGTTGACGTTACACCCAGTGAATAATTACACTTTATTTTCTATATTCATTAGTAATCCCTCTTTAGAAATGGGCGGATTTTTCTTTGTTTGAAGAGAACACTCTTTTTCCCTTCAAATTCTCATCCTTTCTTGCTGAAAACAAAATTGAAAAATAGGACAGGTTTTTTATTGCGGTGTTTTGCACTCAAAACCTCTTTTCCGTTGATATAAATTTATAGTCTCGTAATCCAGTAGTTGGGCAGGAACTCAATGAGACATACCTTACAGGGAAATAACCTGATTTCCTTAATAACTGTTGTCTGGAAAGTGCTTTCAATATATACCATCATAAAGACTTTGTTTCACAAAGATGGCTTTCAAACCTACAGAAAAAATGGGATTGGCTCCTCAGGCTCCATGTCTATTGTATCCCAGCCTCTTACCTTTTTCTCAGCTTAAGTGTATATTATATCAAATAAGAACTATCCCGGTATAGATCCGGTCAATTTTCTGAGGAAATTCATTTGATTTATTGGAATCATTGGCAACAAAAAGTATATTGCTCCGGGAAGCTGGCGATATATGCTTACATTGTAATCCTCTTGAACTAAAAAAACTGAATGTCTGAAGTCAGATCTTCGTATATTTAACCCAGTTCTTCTCATCCGGGGAAATATCACTCCAAGGAGGTCCATGTTGAGTGATAAAGGGGGTATTTTTCAACTCAATTTCCTAACAAGATACAAAGACTGTCAGCGGAAATCATCATCATCATCATCATCATCATCATCATCATCATCATCATCATCATCATCATCAACAGTCTTTTAACGCCCGTTGTTGGACATCGACCTTCCCCGGAATTCGCCAAATTTCTCTATCATGGGCGTTGTGTAGTCAGTATATCCTGAATTTTTCTAGTTAATCTCTCCGTCTTGTGTTCCTTCAGCCTCGGTTTCTCATGTGATCTTTGGCGATCCATATCATAACTCGTGATGACCATGGGTTGTTTTTCATTCTTGCAACATGGCCTGCCTATTGCCATTTGAGTTTTTAATAGGTTCTATGATGTCTCGGACTCCCGTTTTCTTCTTTATATACTGTGCTGTCTTGTGATCTCACCATGTGAGGTCGAGCATAATTCTCTCATGTGCACACTGCATGTTTTACAGTTTGAATGTCTGTCTCTTGGTTAAGTTCCATTTTTCAGCTCCATAAGTGACTATCGGGATAATTCATTGGTTGTTTACTCTTCTTTTTAGGATTATTGGGATCGGCTGGTGAATGTCCAAGATTAAATCAAACTAAAATACAATTATAAGCAGAGATTTGAAACAGATGGTTTTATCCAATAAACGCTGTAAAAATAACAAAAAATGAACAGCTTTCCATACCCAGCCCCCCTCCCCCCAAAATGAAATTTCAGCAGATGAGTGATCAAGATACCTTTGGCTGTCTATCAATCAAACGAACTTCCGTAGCCATCAAAGGTGGCAAACAGTTCTATCTCTTATACGAATGTCTGAGATGGTGTGTTCCAGCGCTCCTGTTCATACTGATTTGTCAACGGACTTAAAAATTGGTTTCAGTACTTCACAAAGAGCCCTTTTTGACGGATCTAGATATTTTTAACTGCTCTCTCATGTTATCGTTGAAATTGCCAGTGATGTTTTATCGTAAAATATGTGTATTACTCGAATAAGATATCTATAAAAAGGAATGTGATCTCAGAGAGAGTGATCTTTTTGATGAGATGAATATTGATGAGAGTTTCAACCACCCCTCTATCTTGCAAATGTCCAGAAAAGGAGCCATAACCATGCCTGATATGTATTCGTGATGTATGAGCATTCATGATGCATTTATTCATCATTGCCCACTTTACATCACCGGAGATTTTCAATGAAAACCTATTGAGAGGTGGGTCATAAGCTAGAAAAGGACTGCTAGAATGGGGCTATATATATATATATATATATATATATATATATATATATATATATATATATATATATATATATATATATATATATATATATATATATATATATATATATATAAAGTAGTTAAATAGGTCAGGATTTTTACTATTTACTCAGCATTTTAGCTATATATGAATCAATTCTCATTCATTCTATGGTTGACGGTTTGAAAAGGTGTAGGATCGTTTCTTACCTTTGTTCTTCCAATCAGTGGGGAGGTACAAAACGTGTACCTGATTCACAATCATTAACTCGTACGCATGTTTTGCGTATATCAACCGATTAAGATGTTACCATGGTTTCAAGATGACCCTCTCTGAATACATAAATATCAGGAGTGCCTCGCTCTGAATTGGTTAAAAATACTTGGCTGACTATTGGCTCTGTGAAGAGCTTGATTTTATTGGATGTTTTATACACATGACCTTGCAAAGCAAGGCAGAATAAATATCAGAACGAGGGAACCAATCAAAAAATAATAGCAAATCTACATAGGGTATTTGTCAAGCATGAATTTTTAATAAGAGCTTTTACTTTCAACAAATATGTTTTGCTGTACAATATTAGTAAGTTTGATATGAAAAGCTTAGTATCGTTCAATCTTTTGAATGATCGAATGGTGTTTACTTATTTATGTGAATTTCAGGGTTTCAAAATTAAGGGTTGATTAGTGACCGGCTGAATGTATGATTTTTGTTTCCGCCAAGTGCGTCCGGGAAAAGACATTTGTCCGGAGCTATATTCCATTATGATCTTCCATTCTACGGCTGAACATAAAAGGCCACAAAATTAGATTATAGCATCACGGATTATCTCTGACGTATCACATGACGTAAGGGAAAGTTTCGAGAGGCAATAATTACTCACAACAATATTTACTAAGCTGAGATATGTAATGACCAGTTTTATTTTATGTTAATATCCATAGGACTATTCTCTCCATTCTGAATTAAATGTGTCCGGACGTATATCTTCAAATACTGATAGTTCTGAGTGTTATATTGACTATGTAGCAAAAAAAGTATGATTCAGATCCTACATTTTCTAGGATTTCGCGCTGGATATTTGCAAGTAATCAACCCTCAATCAATTATTCTGCATTTACTCACTAACTTTATAACAATACAGTTTTCAACTTTTATGAACAACTTGATCTTCAAAGGTAGTGATTTTAGGCTCAAGAGAGATATCAAGACGGGAAGAGAAAAGTAAAGCGTGTGAAATATATCAAGAAGGTGATAGAAAAGAAAAGGGAGTGGATGATATCAAGGAGGGAGAAAAAGAGAGAGGGCGAGATCTTGGGTGCAAAACAAAAAGATGCAAAAAAAAGCAGAAATTAGCGATAATATGAAAGACGAAATGGATAAGACGGAAACATTGATTTTACCTACGATAAATAAACTAAATATTTAATCAATGTGCTATAGTGATTTTGGTCAAAATGAAAATTATTCAATATTTGGCTTGAAATAACATCAACTTCTACAGAGGCAGTTTTCATATTATACTTACAAATCCCTATCCCAAGCCTGTATTTATATCTTCTCCAATGTCTCTTCTCTTCTTGATTGTCTGGGAAATTCATATTATTCACACATCAGGCATTCTAATTTCAGGGACTGGATATTCCATTTGCAATATAATTTCACTGATGATCAGAGTTGTTATCAGTTGTTATCAGTTCTTCCGGAATTATTCACATTGAATCAATTTGTTCTATAAAATTGATGGCCATCTTTTTCAGAGGGATTCATTTCTGCTTGTCAGGGTGGATTGCAACAGGATTCAATATAAGTACTGAATCATAAATTGACTGCAAATGCAATACATCGACACTGATTAGTGTGATTAATATTCCTGTCTGGTCATTTATTTGATGAATTCACGGGTCTTGTATCTAATGATAAATCAGATTTGATCAGATTCTATCAAATACTAATAAAGAAAAAGTCCTAACACGAATTTGATATCTTTGACCAAATGAAATTATTATCTAAGAACAATTAATCGTCAAAAGAATGCGTTCAGTGCAGCTCCGAAGCATTACGTGTCCAAGAATAAAGTGAACAACAACAAAAAATTAGTAAAACTTAATTTTCTGCTTGAACTGACATCATCCACTATGTACTGTCCTCCGGTCCTTACATCGTTGTTTCACCCTGCTTGCACCTTCCTCTCATTCTTTTTTGTGTCCTTCCCAACGGACTATCTATGGCGTCATGACCTACACGGAATGTGTGCTAATCTTTGCTGACTGGATATTCCATTTACCTGAGCATAATGTCACTGGCGATGGGAGTTATAATCAGTCCATCTCCATTTTGCCCGGATTTTTTGCATGTAGTTGATTCAATTTCGAAACCTGATAGTCACATATCTCAACTGGATTTTCCACTGTCCGTCTGAGTTGATTTCAACAAAAATCGATAAAATCTGTCCAAATGTAAATTGAGTGAGAAGACAAGATATCGACACTGACGTAAATTCTCCGAAGAAATGAATGCAAAGATCAGGCAACAATTATTTTCTATCATTCCTTCAAGTGCTACGTTTGAAACATACAGAGAAAATACAAATTAGGATCCATCGACTTATACACCCCCATATGTTGTGTAAAAGATAGACGGAAAGGTTAATAGTTGTTTCAACTAGATAACCCTTAAAATTAAATAATTGTAAAAGTCTCATTCAGGATTTATTCTCCACAGTACACTTTTTTAGACGAAGAAGAGGTAAATAAGATCATAAACGGATTCTAATCATTCCATATTTTTCTGAATAACAGGTTACATATCAGTTAAGAAAAATATCTCAGCGGTATATGATTTACTCAGATATATATACTTAAAATATCAGTTTAACCATAGGAAGAAATCTGTATCATGGTCTTCTTAATATTAAATGTTTTAGATCATTGAATTGTTCTTGGCTTCTTTGTGGAGGTATTTTTCATTTCATATGATTCAACCCTAAAAGATAGAGTGAAAACTCAATACCAAACAACTAAATTACGAAGAATTACATTTCATCATCATATTATACTGTAAGAAATTAATACCGAATTGTTAATTAGAAACCTAATATCTGAATCATGCAAAAACCGTTAATCTGAACAATTTTTTGTGTTTTTTTTTATGGGTTGAAAACTGATATTTATTTTTATTTGATCTTGTTAATTCTGATTGGTGATGGCATCTAATGCTATCGAAGAATACGTGCAGAAATTCTAGTAACATTTATCATTCAAATCAGTTGTTCATTTGTGTCGATAGATTTTGAATCTTTGAATGTATGTGCAATGTATTTACATGTAAATTTATCTGTGAAGTGACTTTTTAATTGGTTTCCCTTTCTATAAAAATGGGATCTACATAATTTTACTGATGACAATTTTTCCAACCCATTGTTTGAATTAATGGATTCTTCCGTTTAAAGGACAAACATTTTTCAGAAATTCTAAAATTCTTATCGTGACATTTTGTCGTTCAAAAGCAAAAAAGATTCTCTCAATGGCTTCCATCCCCTCTTTATAAAGCAAGTGTGATACTAAGTTACACATCATCAGTGACAGGAAAAAAACCCTTCGATCTGGAAGCTTATGACTAAAATATATTGCTGATGTATTTACTAAATCCTTTTTCTCGTTGCATACCAATGGTAGGATCATAATTATCATGAGCGTCAATAAGAGGAAACATGGAGAAATCCGATCTGGGCCTTTTTAGGGTATTGGAGCTATCAATGGATTCTTAAGCAGAATTATAAGTCAATTCACCGATTCGGTTTACGACATAGGTGTAGATATAGGGATGGGGACCGGGTGTCTGGACCACATGACCCTGAGTAAAATTGAATTTTTAAAAAAAACTCCCAAATATCTACAAAATAGAATTGTATAAATAACATACAAAAAACAAAAAAAAAATCAATAAACAAAACAAGAACAAACAAACAAAAATCCCAAGTAATCACAAATTACCACTTGGTGATTACTAAAACCAATGTCAATTTCGACAAATGGAATAGAAAATTGACCCTTCCAATCGTCAAATCCTTGGACTCTTGCGACTGGATTGAAATTAGTGTACATTTTGCACTTCCATACACGATACAAGGAAAATTTTATTTTAAAAGGAAAATAATTTACTTAGAAAGATGTGAGAAAATATTATGAACAAATATGCTCTGCTTCATTGATTATTTATGTAACACAAAATCTTCAAGTATCAAATCAAGGAAAATCTGGTCCATTCTCCTTTAATTATTCATGACTAATAGAACGTGACATATGAATCTTAAAATCTGAGATTCTAATTATCATTGAAAAAACAATTGAAAAGAAGCAAAAGTCAGCAGAGAAAAACAACAATGGATCGTCAAAGGTTATACAAGGCGAAATATCAAAAACACATTGGCCAACTCAATAGCAGACTTTCACTTGGTCAAGTGTTCTTCATACTGCTGATGTCATCAGTAGGTGTTGGGGAGAAAAAAGAGGAAAGAAAGATCTGTTGCCATAGTAATGATAGCAGGAAACATCAGGGGAGTTCTCTGTGTTAGCTTCTAATTAAAAAGGCATCTTTGAACTAAAGTTTGTTTATTTGTGGTGATTTGACAACTTTAGCAAAGATCCCGGAAGTATCAGGGTGAAGGCATTCTTTGTGTTGAACTGGGTGACTACATGAGTTGCAGTCGTTATGGTAGCAATGAAGATGGTGAAGATGTTTGTTTTTATAGTCACCAAAGGAATGAATCTTACTGGAATAATAAAGATCGAACTGATGATCACCCAGAGAGTGCATACCTCTACTAACATCACGTACTAACAAAAAACGGAATAATAATAGAACAAAAAACGAAAAAAAATGCAAATGAACATATATCGAGGCAAATCCCCAGAAATTTAAATCAATCATTTTTAACAACAGGTAGTTTTCAATCCAATACTTTTCAGAATGATAAAAATAGCTCTATGTTGAGTAAATGCTATTTTGTCAAAGGACCAACATGAACATATGTTCCACAATTACGGGTGCATGGAGAAGTGAAATGAAGAGATTTCGTTCGTTGTGATTCGGGCGTATTGCAAAGAATAAAGAACAACAAACAATAGATGCAACACAAAGTCCAAAAAATAATTGAGCTTGAAAATAAAACGAAGAGAGAAAAAGGTAAGAGGAGAGAAATATGCTCACCTAAGCCTAATGATCAGAACTGTATCTATATCTCTGTAGAGAGAACATCATCTTGCCATGGCATGCTTTTGTAAATAGATCCAATTGAATCCATTGTTTGGCTAAATCCAATATTCTATTCGATTGCGTAGTCGTATTTCCTTAAATAATCTTTTGTTTCTCTCTAACTTAACGTAAAGCCTGCTGCACGACTTTCTGATTCAATTTACAAAGCTGGACAAGCAGATTCTCGATTTCCATTAGCCTACAATCATCATGTAACAAAAGCTTTTATAAGATCTCAATTATATGCATATGCCCGAACTCCATATGCCATAACAATATCAAAACAACAGCAACAGGGGTTTCTTTTTTCGTTTGCCAAATATATACCTTGTAACTCTTTCTTCGGTTGATTGTCCGAGAGCTGTCCTGTTTAACTTCTCTATTCGTGTCATCTTGCCCCACTTATAACACATACCACGTCTGGCTCTGACCAATTTACATGAGTATACCCTGACTATTTACATTTTTGTACACAAGTACACACACATCATTCGTGTACTACCATAGTTCACCAATTGTCGAGTAGTGGAGAGTGCATCAGAAGGCGATAAAGGGAGCACAAAACGTCTCATCGTTCATCATACAGGAAAGTTCTGTTGATATATAGGTTGATTTATCAATAGTATAGATAACCAAAGAATCAATTCATCGATATTTTCTCCATCGGAAAGATAAATGCAAAAATAGATAGTAAAATATTGTGTACTTTCAACGTACTTTCTTCATTATACTTTATATTTATCTCAATTTGAACTCAGGGACAAGAACAATATAATCAAGTACAGATCTTCCTGTCTGGAGAAAGGAATTTATGAAGGCTAGGAGAAAAGTTTTATTTCAATTACATGAAAGAATTATTTGCCTTCCTGATATATCAAATACCGGGTTCAATATTCACCTGGGTCCATTCCAGGTGGATCAGTCAGCTCAATCAAAAAATTCTTCAAAAAAAAAAAAAGAAGTAAAAGTCTAAATTCATTGTATTCGTGATGTTTTTGACATGGCGATGCTACCCTCTGTTTTACGACTGAGGTGGTGGACTCGGAAAACAACAATTCTCATATTGGAGTTTTTACATCCGTAGATATATCTTATAGTACAACTGGCTGGGTTCATACCTTTCTTAATGAAATATCAAATTAAAAAATATCATGCATGCATAATTTATAAAACAATTATACTATGATAGATTCAGTGAGAGAAATCAATTCGCAGCTGCCTACCTACCAACAAGAATATCCCAAATCCACAGTAAAACAATAATCCATTTTCCAAGTAAATTGTTAGTGAATATAACGACAAGAATCCAAGTTTATGTTCAATACAATGCCATTCTTATATTATTGCATGATGTAAGAATGGTTAGTCATGAATTTAGTGATGAGCATTCGATTTGTTGCATTTGATTGATTTCATGATGCATAACTGCTGTATTGAAAGAAGTGAAGGGATGGAGAATAAACGATATATATATATATATATATATATATATATATATATATATATATATATATATATGTGTGTGTGTGTGTGTGTGTGTGTGTGTGTGTGTGTGTACATCGATTGGAATGTTGAATTTGATATGAGATGGAGACTAATTGAGAACGAATAATCATCAACTGAAATAAAAACAAAACAAGGCAAGAAGACGACTTGAAAAATATATGGCAGCTGAAAGTAGTGGAATTGTTTTAACATTTTCAAATAAACTTCGTTTATTCTTGGTCATGTCACCTGTACATAAATGTAGTTTATCAAATGACACGCCATAACTAAGTCTTTTATTTTTCAAATACTTACACAATAACTCCGTGGAACTTTCAAAGCGTAAACATGTTCGAATTGGGCAAATGCTATCTTCAATGAACATCGAATCTGCGGAAAAGAAAGCAAAACAGGAAATAGAAAAATATGTTGTCGCTTGTTTTTAAAGTTCAGAGATAATATTAATCTTGTTCTTATATATCTAAAATATTTTTTTGCACAGCTAAAACTATTTTACAACAGCTATTAGATATTCTTTATCAGGTTTTTGCCGTCTTCATTCTAGTACAGGGTTCCAAAATCTTTTTTGCACTGCAGACAAGTTTAGTAATGGAATCATTCTTGTGAAACAGCCGATAGAGTATGCAGGGATAAATACAGTTGATGTCGATTATAAGTCACCTTTAAGCAGTTAATTCACTGAATTTCGTTTCTGAAGGATGCATCAAATGAAATCATTATCAAGACTCAATGATATAAATTCGTTTCAATTTTCCATGTTTTGCAGCCAAGTAACACTTCAAGGCCATATACCTGTTTTTGAATTCTCCGGTCTTATGTGGATTGTGACCCCATTGATGCATAATCATCAAATCCATATGTTGCCCATTGGATGATCACTAAATATCATCAAGTATGTTGTCATTTTGCTTGTTAAAGGTCTACGGGTGATCATCATAATAAACATAGCAGCTAAGCACTGGTCTCTTTACTTCTATACGCCTTATACATGTTATCGATAAACCTATATTTATCATTATAGAATGAGACAGAGAGAAAGGAATCAAATATATATATATATATGTGTATATATATATATATATATATATATATATATCGGCACTAACGATACAAGTATGAAATGTTTTATATGAAACTCAATATCCAGCAGGAAAATATCAATTTTTCTGAGATCAATGGGAAAAAGATTTCACAGCATTTAATAGCGTATGCTGTGATTCGATCCATAATTCCTCGAATTCAATTAAATACCATTGGAACGAGAAGGACGCTAAAAATATATCCTGATATGAGAGCTTGGGAAACCGTTAATGTTTATATTCATTTTTTGAAGAGGGGCCTGTAAAATTGGAATCCTTTGTTGCGTATTTCTTTCTTCTGCATTCAGTCTTCTAACAAATCCCGTGATAGAAAGGTTAGGATAATATAAGACATGTGCAAAGGAAGAATAATAAGAAAAAGCCGTAATAAAAGACGATGTTGTGAATATCATTTTTTTTGTCTGAACAACTAATACCACCCCCCCACCTACACGGACACAAATATATATATATTAAAAATCTTAGATGTTTACTTTTAGCATATTCCCTTGCCAATCATTTTTGGTGTTTTTATTCAGTCTGAGTTTGTAAAGATCGTTTGTTGGGGGGACTGGAACTGGTATATTTTCTATGGAAAAATCAAAAGAAACATGTGTGATGCAACACAACATATTAGCACACGTACTCACTTGTCTCAAGGTCAGTTTCAATCTCCAGGCAATCAGCAAAATCATATGTTGGGATTGCCCTCTGTTGTCTTGGCCCGTTGTATACGACTTTTATTTTACTATATATGATATTATAAGCTGAAAGATACTGAGAAATCTCATGCATAGTTCAAATAACATTATTTATTGAATTAGTTCCCCGTAAATGGTGACTTTCTTTTAATGTACCTGATGTATCCGTTGTTTTGTAGATTTTTCATTTAGATAGCTATGGTATCATATTGTTTTCTGTAATAGGTTTATTGTACGTTTTAAGTGATAAAATATAAACGTGTAGGTTTTCTTTTTTTTTTAACTCTATTCTTTCATATTAAACATCAGGGAATGATATAGACGAGATAGTGTTTACAAGTTATCAGTCATCATTTTCGTTCGAAAAGTTTCATTGATATCTCGTTACTAAAACGATGGTGATCAAAGGAATTGTTACTTATGATCAGAACACAGGGGAATTATGGTTGGAACTAAACAAACAGTAATGGGTATAATGCCAAGGAAAATGGAATTTCTGTTACGAGTGAAGGTATCAAATATAATTGTTGGTAAAATTCTTTCAAACATTTGCTTTTTGATTACACAGGGTGGTTGATCTTTCATTCAAATTTCTTTGGATGTTTATATTTGCCAAAAATGTTGCGAAAACAACCTCATTGTGTTCTCCCCTTATCAACAATCTGGGATCCTATTTTCAATAGAGGAGAATATATATACAGGGTGGCATTATCAATGCCCAAATATAGTTTTTTTCGATACGGACATTTGTCTGACATAGGCTCAGTATAAAAATCAAATTTCTTCGCAGAAGCATCTTGGTAAATGGGTTGAAATCAACGAGAATCCATAAATTTGGGTCCATCGAAACGAAAACCAACGAGTCTTATCTTCAATAAATGGACTTTTTTTTATAGATTCGTAGTTTCATTTCAATCTTAAATAATTGGCGTTTGCGCTCATGTATTATTTCAATAGTGTTACACATGAATATGTTACTTTGATTAAACCGGTAGTATGATAAATGTAATAGGAATATAACTATTTCCCTTATTGTCAACCAAATATGAATTAGTGTGTGAGTGTATGTGTGTAGAGAGTGTGAGAAACGCAGAGAGATCAACAAAGGGGGACACATTGTAAATTCAAGGGTTGATCAAGCACAGCCTTTTGTCCAGGCTGTTGTGACTTTTCACTATCTTCATGTTCCTAATGATTGTGAAGGGATGAATAGAGACAGAGAATAACAAGTATTTACTGGGTTGGCAGGGAGTTCCCTCCAACTTCTCTTCAGTGGGTTTCTATATCCAGTCTGGGCTAAGACACCTTTTTCTATCGTCACTGGAGAAGGAAATCAAGGTGGCGAAGCGTGGAATCCTACTGTGTAAGGGGAAACTCGGATGAGAAAGTTTTTTGGGGTGGACAGGGATTGCTACTAGATCTGCACACAAGCGGGCAGTCGACATGGTCGAAGTCTTGGGGCTTCGAGACATCGTCAGTAAACCCTGCATCGGACGACAACGCCTTGTCTCAACGTACTTCCAGCAGTGGAAACATGCAAACGGAAAGATTAAGCAAATCATTGCCCGGGAAGAGGTACGGATCCAGGAGAAGAAGTCGATGGCTGGAGAGGATCTACCAAAGTTTGAGACCTTCTGCATTCCCTTCAGTTTGCAGTCTATGAAACCCTCTCTCCTCTATCACCCTTGTACATATTGGGTCTTTCAGAGGACCTACACTGCAATCTCTGGGATCAGAGGGAGACATTTCTGCACGTATTGCCGGGTGCAAACATCTGATTGGTATAAGTATATAAAATTGCCTGAGGAAGCCCTAACAGGAGTGGAACATACGCCCATTTGTGTAGTGAATCTTTACTCCATCTTAGGTTAAGCTTTACTCAACTCAAAATCAATAGTTGTTTGAAATCGAAGGTATCGAGTGCTCTATGAAATGAACCCATTATACATCAGAAATCGGATTATATTATATCATCAATCCCTGGTTATTATTGCACACACACACACACACACACACACACACACACACACACACACACACAAAAGAAGTAGAGCTGCAGCAGGAATCAAGCCTGCCACCAAGGGGGTAGCCACTTCAACGTAATGATGCACCTACTATCGTGCTAAAGACCCTGCCGGAAATGCAAAGGCGAAGCAAGTGCTTTCAACCCAAAATAATCTCGTTTATTCTTGTTTTGTTTTTTTTGTTTTTACCTTTCTAACGTGACGGGATCTATTGAAAAAAAGACATAATTGGTGCTACAGAGTGGATTATGAATTGCGTTGAATTATACATACACTTATTCAATCTGATCTCCTGTCATTAAAAGACTAATACATCATCCAATTTAGACAACACGAATAGAATAAACAATTAAAGATAATGGGGCTTCTGCATTGATCAAACCTGTCTCCGATGGTGTCACTGCTTCAACGTAGCCATGTACTCACCGTAGGCTGCCGGTAATTGTAGAAGATGGATAAACATTTCAAATGAGTTTCTGCATAATATAACACAATTTACAATATATACAGACACACACACACACACACACACACATATATATATATATATATATATATATATACATATATATATATATATATATACATATATATATATATATATATATATATATATATATATATATATATCATACATATAAACAAAATACTACAATGTACACCCATCACCCCTAAATAACATCCCTACGACAACGTACACTTACACACGTTATATGCACACTTGCAACCTTCTTTAAAACAGTCACTCGATTGAACTAGTTGTACATACACAAAACCCTTCTCGATTATGATTGTACACGAATGAATTCAACTTTGATACAAAGACATTTTGCTCTTCACTATTGAAGATCTCGGATTTAGAAAGAAAACAAAACTCTTAGTCAGCTCTTCCCGTACCTCTTCGAATTTTATCTGCTAAATGATATTCTTTCCATTTGATGTTTGGCAACAAGAGCAGGGTCTCGAATCATTTGACAGAAATAAATTCAATTCAGTTCTCAAACTTCCATGTTTCCTTATTTATATTAATTCATCATTAAATCTGAAAAATCTCAAGATTTCTTCTCCATGTATATGCTAACTACACTACTTGATCAATGTTTACCAGCAACAGAAATTTAAATGATAGTAAAATGAGTGTAAAATGATAACAATTTACTATTCATCTAAGCATGGCAATGATAACTTCACAGAAAGACTAAATACTGTTAAATTGTTGTACTTATTTTATTTATGTGATTACAATGCAATACGTTCTTTTCCATTTTGCTAGTTAGCAAATACTCATATACTCAAAAGGTTCTAAGGAAAATGAGTCTTATAGAAGTCTATAATTTCTGATTCTATAGATCTCACCATTGATCTTATTTGTGATTTACTTTGTGCTTTGAAGTAATTTCTACATTTCATTTGATATTTGTGTATTGTTTTTATGGATACATTGCAACAATCCGTAGGAAATATGTTGAGTATTTTACTTGCTAATTTTTTTTGAAATTTTCTAAAGAAAATCGGGTTGAAAGATTTGTGAATTTTTTTATTGCAGTTAATATTCTGGATATTTAAATGTCACTCATAACTTGTTATTTCCTTTATGCATCCAGAATACTTCCTGCATACCCTCACCCAAATAATTGCACCAGACAGAGCCAATATTTCTGACATGGCCAAAATTTAATCAATTTCATTTCTGATTGGAGGGATATGAAACATATGTTTTACGTTTCACCTGCAATAATGAATCATTGAAATGCAGTTAGGCATTCACTTCCAGACAAGATCCGAATGTGACATAAGTTTGAATTTAACCTGAGGGTTTGACACATACAAATTTTCTTTAGGTATAAAAAATGTCACGTTCCTGTGACTAGTATCATAAAGGCTTTAAGATAAAGCATGAATGCTGTGATAGGGTGCATGTTTGGGGTACTCAAACCCGCAAAAAGAGACACTGTATCTTATTCTGTACCAACACGACAATTTCTGTGCCAAACACTCACATATGACATACGTAAGTATACCACGATCTAAAAGGCATAATTAGAAAAGTTAACTAGTGTTTGTGCAATCACTGATATGTTGAAACATTTCTGTCAGGGCCCAGAAACTGAGGACAGCAGGTCGTCCAAAAATATGCAGGAAGTAAGAATTAATATTCACGAAATTCAAGAGCGAGAACGATTGTGATGCACTAGTCTCAGAACAATAGGGGATATTCTTTTTCTACTTTGAAAATCAGCATCCAGAATTGAGGAATATACCAGAGCATATTCTTCCTTTATTCATCTATTATCGTATCCCTTTTCAGAATTTCTTTCCTTTATCTTTTTTTCTTTTTCCCTTCTATACTTCCCTATTTTTTCCTCCGCTCAGTTTTCTTTTTATTCCCAATACCTTTTCTATTCTGTATTCGTTCCTCCTTCTTTTCTCTCCTTAATTTCTTTTTCTCTATTTTTCCTTATCAACCCGTTCCCTTCTTTTGCATTCTTACTCTTCTTTTCTCCTTCCTTTCTCTTCTTTAATCTTTTTAACATTTCCTCTCTCTTCCCCTCTTTCTTCTTTATGCCCTCCTTTTGTATATTTTTCTTGCTCCTCTTTGCTTTCCTTTTTTTCTGTCACTTCTTCCCTGTTTCTTTTTCCTATTATCTCTTTAGCTTTCCTTCTGTTCATTTCTTCCCTATATCTTTTCCATTAAAATTTCCCCTCTACAGTCTTGTTATTTACCCTTCCATTCATCATAATATCTTGATTGTTTTGTTTCCTTTCATTCTCAATCCATTCATTCAATACTTTTCTTTCATTATTTCTCTTCAAATAAAACTCCCCCAAATAATTCGTCCTCTATTTAGGTATAGGTTTGTTATTCTTCAAGTAAATATACATGATGAAAAAATTCAATTTCAAAGGTAAATAAGTCATATGTGTACGTATGAAATAATAATACACCCGATCAGCTTTTGCAGAAGTTGATGAGGATCTGTGATACGTAAACTAAAACTGAATCCCTGAGTTAATTCTAACCCCTGTATTATTTCACTTCTTATGAATAATTCTTGAAATAAAGTTGTTAATCCTTTATTTTTGTTACTCTTTTACGATTTTTTTCACACATCTACCATCTCTTTTTACATATTTCTCGTTTCTTAGTTCCTTCTGTATTGTAGTTTTCAGTTTTCACATTTCTTCTTTTTTTTTCAATTCTTTTTTCAATCTTTTCCTCGTGACATTCATTCCATATTATTGACCCTCCTGGGAATTCATGAGGAATCGGGGAAAAGTCAGAGGCCACTTTATCAGGACCCAAATTGGTTAATATTATTCAGCCTTCAAGCATTGACAGATGTCATGGAGCATTTAGCTGAAATCTTAAATGTTGTAATCGAAAACTCGAATCGAACATTGCATCCATGAGAAAAAGATATACGTGAGAAACACACATTCATACAAGCAGCACAAACTTGCAACATATACACACTCACGCATGCACCACTAACCCGCAACACACACACACACACACACACACACACACACACACACACACACACATATATATATATATATATATATATATATATATATATATATATATATGTGTGTGTGTGTGTGTGTGTGTGTGTGTGTGTGTAGTGTGCGTGTGTGCTGGAGGTAGATTTGCTGAACAAACACATTTATGTGTCCATCCTGTCTGGGCCTCTTCAGGCGAATGTTTAGGTATATTTTTGGATTCCCGTCTGAAAAATGAGGACATTTTTGCTGATGTAAAAAAGTGAGGGTAGATTTCCTTTGGTCTTTTTGGTTTGTTGGTTTGTGCATCTCCGCTGGTGGCTATAAATTATTTACCAAGGGGTTTAGGGTGATTGAGTTATCAATAAGTGGTTACTGGTGTTGTTCCTGCTCTATAACATTTTGTTATTTTCACTTAAAAATAAATGCATTTATTTCCCTTTGCTAAGATTCTTTATGATCTTGATGGGTTGTATGATTCATAATCACGTTAGACAAGACGTAAAAAATGTTGATCAGGTGACTCTTTGAGATGACTTTGTCATAGGGGTATATCTAAGATGTTGAGGTGTATAAAGCCCGAATATTTTTGTTTTTAACGTTCTAGACCAAACTAATGCATCTTCGGTGTTGATCCATTGGTTTGGTTGTAGTTGTTGTTTTATGACATTTTTCATTGTGCCCATCTATGATTCTACGGGGTTGATATGTCTTGTTTTGGATTTGTTTATGAAATAAGGTTTTTGGTCCTTCATATTTACATACATATTTATGTTTACATTTTTGTTTCCTAGTTGTAAGCGGAATGTCTATAAACCAGTTTGATCTCTAACATACGTGGCAGTTTAGGTTCCATGTTTCTTCTCCTGTCGTGATAACTGGGAGGACCCATTGGTTGTAAATTCTTACTATTGGAATCCCCTTGTTTTTTTAAAGAAGTATCTGTGATTTGCAGTTATTATAAAAGCCGTCGCGCTATCACAAGGGACACCAAAGACTAGTCGTAAGATATGGTATTTTATCATATTCGAATAAAACGAATCAACACATGTCAAATAAAAAATCAATTGAAGAATAAGAATTATTTGCAGAATAAAACCAATGTTTTTAACCCAATTTCAAATCTAACTCCATCAATTTGTCATGTTTAATAGGTATTCCACGATCGACAACCGTCAGTTTCTAAGATGTTCAAAGAAATTGTAGTTGGAGAAACTGATGATAGATGAATAATTAGATTGATAAATAGATATGAACAGCCTATGACAGATGGATAGAATGATAGATATATTGATAGAAAGACTTTGATGGGTGTCACTATACGCAAAAGTGCAACTGACTCCCAACGGTTGCTATTAGGCTCAAATATGAAGTGGTTTCAATCCTGAAAAGACTGACATTTAGTCACGTTGATTTTACAGATGGCCATTAGCCAATTGCATGAGTGTGAATATGTGTTCAGGCAGTTTTATTCCTATTATATTGAAGTATTTTTTAAAATTCGTAATATTACTCTGTCTACAGAAAAGCCGAAGCTTATATTCATGAAGCAAACAAGTCATGCAATATTATGGTTTTGATTATATCAAGACGGTGGATCAGATATACCAGATGCACCAAAAGCACGTTCTCATGAAATGGTATGACTTATGTGATACTCATTTTTCATATACTAAAATTGACCACATATACTAACATTGAAATAACGCCAAATGTGTGTGTGTCTGTGTGTTTTTGATTCGTAGAACTGCTACCATTTCAATTTTCTTAGAATCTCCTTGGAATTGCCTGTTGTCACGAATCATACTTTAAATCATTTCCCTTACCAAGTTTTGAATATTGTTAATACTTGGACGATATCAGAGCAAAGATCCTGATCCACCTCTTTTCTCTTGCGTAATCCTTGGACAAATATAGGTTGCTCGAATAATTCTCAACCAAAACTTACTCATTCTACTCATCTGTCCATTTTCTATTGATATCTTTTCTACGCGTGAAGAAATTTCCGGACATGTTGCTTTCCACATCCAAGGACATATTGACTTCAGTTATGGTTAGTGAATTCATTTCTCAATGCTCTTTAATTTGAAAACGTTTTCACTGGCCTCTCCGAACGTTATGTATGTTTATTATTATATCATTGATGGAAGTACAAGTAGAATGAAAGGGCTGGGAAGTTTGCCTTCTACTGCACGGAACTTGGTATTTGAAAACTAATTATTTTGTAATGACATTCTCCGATGATGATTATGATGATGATCATCATGATCATCATCATCAGTCTCTTAGAATCCATCAATGAACACGGACCATCCTCAGGATTCACTGATCCTCTCCATCGTCTATTCTAAACTTTAAAAAAATGTTTGCCTTTCACTGCAAAAAATTCTTACAATATTTGAAGAAAATATTCATTTTAGAGACAATCTTTCATCAGATTTACTTTGTGTGTTGCGTGTAAGTGGTTTTATCCCATCGATCAATTGCAAAATATGATATTTATACTCATGCAATAAGCATTGTGGTATTTGCAAAAAACTAAATTTGGTTTGGTACAATGTTACCAAGTATCGAATTGAAGAGTTGCAGATCATGTAAACTGACATAATGGATCTGGAACTTGTGTCTATCATATGCAGCTCTTTTCTCACCAATTAATAATGCTGCTAACCTCAAAAGTTCGGGAAACGCAGTCAATTTCTCCATTCTGCAATCGTAGGCATATATATATATATATATATATATATATATATATATATATATATATATATATATATATATATATATATATGTGTGTGTCTGTGTCTGTGTCTGTGTCTCTCTGTCTCTCTGTCTCTGTGTGTCTCTGTGTGTGTATTTGCCCCTTCAGTTAACATGGATGTACTAAGGGTATGGGCAATTTATGCCTATTGGAATGTGATACTTGTAATGACATTTATGACTTCCTACGATTTGCTATGGGGTAACACCTTGTCCAGCAAAATATCGTTACTAATGAATGTCATTATGGATTATTCCATTTATCAGACATTCATGTATCGTCAGGAAAGGGAAAACGCACAACAGCCCCATACAGAGGCATGCAGTAACAGACATATATACATAAATCTTAATGCTTACGATTGCACAATGCAATACAAACATACATCTTTGTACTCTTGAACTCACCAGCGTCAATTTCTCGATTGGTTACAGTAGTGTAGTCTATAGGCTGCATCTCAGAGGGAGCACGTTCAAACATCATACAAAGATTACTGTGCATCAATATATTCTTTTACGCGATCAATGTACATTTGCTATTGGTTAGGTCTGTACCTAAGAAAAATAGTTCCTTATAAATGACTCTATAATTAACACATCTAGGCATATGTACACCAAAAAAGAGATGGAGATACAAATTGTGTCTCGTTTAGAAAGCTTATATTTAGTTTTGGTGAGACTCCTCTCCTTAGCTTCTCTTAATTTTCCTACCACATCATCGATATCAGTCTTTCTTGTTTCACTGAACATTACTTCATGAAATCAGCCTCAGAAAAAAGATCAAACATGTTACCCAAATTATTATATTGTTATCAATGATATTCATTTGCTTTCAAGCAATAATTTTTCCTTTGATAGTGAACAAATAATCATATGAAATAAATCTCAAATCATACCAGAGAATGGGCCATGTTTTAGAATTGCTTTGGCTTGAGCAGTGAAGTGTTATGATCGCTCGTTAATTGAAATCACCTTTGGCCTTAGTTCAAGGAATGTCGAATCAGTAAAAACATAAACACTAAATCATGACAGCCAGACAAATATATAAAACGTACTTCAGGATGATAAATAACGGACTTTGTCAGCAATTTTAATACAATGATATAGTATCTAATACTAAATAAGCAAACACTGATGAGCAAATACTCTGCAACCGATTTTTTTTTAACAGTGTTAAGTATCAACGAACTGTAAATAGCTTTTGAACCTTTCAAAATAAAATATTCACTTCTGCGTAGACTGCATATAACTGAGTCCGTTAAGTAACTACTGTAGCGGTTCTGGACTTTGATGCCAAAATTCATCCGTAGTTTTCTTGCCTCGGTACCTCATGCCATATTTGCGTGATCATTCTTGTTACACGTCATTCGAGTGTTAATGAGAATAACAAAAGGATATTCGTTGTTCACAATACTTGCTGTCGTTAAACTTAGGGGCTGACTCAAGAAAAGTTCACTTTAATTTTTAGTTCTTGAATATTTTAAGTATTTTCTAACATTGAATTCCTATGGACACATACTGAAGGAAATTAACCAATATGCCATTCATTTTAAGTTATTGTTCTTGAGTTGTAATCTCGATAATCCTCTCAAACTTTGGTCTTGGCTCAAAAAATAATCTACAAGAATGTAAATACATTGAAAATTGCAGCACGGTGTTTGAAGGTGGGAAAATACCGTTGGGCGCTGGCTATCGAATTCATGTCTTAGGTCGATACTGAAGGTCTGATCCTCTCTGGTAGTCCTACTTATGTACGCCTATATACCGCGCATATATGTGGATCTCTACTTAACCTACTTCTAATAGGTTTTTACATGACTAGTTTTGAGTAAATTCCAATGACATTTTCTATCCATGTATCAGAAAAGACAAAACGGCAACATATTTTGGCCGAATCAAAAAGCATTTTCTGAACTGGAATCAAAATAATCACTTTCGATGCAAGAAAGAAAAATGTGCGCGTAATGTAACTGTTTTTTTTAATTTTTCTATAAAGAAAAGCATCTTTTTTGCATATACCAATAGAAACCAAAATAAGAATGTGACTGGAAAGGCTTTCTAAAAAGCATACGTACTACTGCCTCGACTTAGAAAACAAAACTAGCAAAAAACACACAGAACACGCCTAGAATCAGTTATTCTCCCCAGAGGCGAACTTCTGCCCTCAATGCAGCTAAGTCTCCCTCCATTTCAATTTGTTTGTCACTGATAGTGTCGTCACGTTCAGAAAACCTCATCACCAAGATCCAAATAGGCACTGACATCTATTCTGTGTTTTATAGGTATTCTGTTGGTTAAATGGTTCAATGTCTCTGATGTATACATCAAAATATACTAAGCTTTTTGCTAGGAACGAAGATTGCAAGTAAAAACACTTGGTTGTCTGTGAAAGAATCTGTATATGACTTCGAATTGAGCTGGAACATAAACTGTAGACACTAGTGGCAAATTGTAGTCGATAAAAAATGGAGCGAATGAGGATAAAAATATAAATTGAGACAATTATTTGAAGCTATGATCTTAAGATTGAAAATAGAAAACAGTGACAGATGTATGTCATCGACTGAAACATGAAGAAAAGTGAGATGCGACACTATTAATAGAAAAGATGGAAACAATTCCTAATTGTAGTCGGCATGAAATCTTGAGCAAGGAACACTGAAACACTCCTTTTTTTTTTACCTAAATAAACAAATGGGTAACTTTGTCTGAAAAGGTATATCGGCATATCAATATATACACACATTTAAACATGCGTTGCCGATAGCCAAATAACCATCCTTTGCTAAAAGTATCGTAAGATCATCGATTTTTGGTCATTACTCAGATAGGTGAGCGTCTAGGAATACCCGATGAAGTATGCAGCAACGATATTTTCCCGCTTCTATCTCACCTTACGCTCTGTTGCTGATGAACAGATCATCTTGCCAAGCTAAGATCAGACTGAAACCTAACTTTTCCTGGAAAAAGGGCACAGGACGATGTGTTTCCTAGGAGACACTGTTTTTGTATCGAGTGGTAAGAATCATGATTGTTTCTTCAACTACTTTTATTTAAAAGTTGAGCAGAGAAAGACCACAAGCAAAAAATTGTATAAAAATTGTCTCTTGAAAGAGTGATCCAACGTACATTAAAGATTCATTTTAATTGGTTTAAGATCTTGGAATTTCTACCAGTGGAGATGTTGGTGGAAGAAGCAGTTATGATTCAACAAAATACATGACTTTATATATGTCGAGCGTAATATAGTCATTGTCTGATGGTACGTTTGAAAATGTATTCTGATGTATTCATGTATTCATCTACTTGTATGCCTTTGTTTATTTGGGCGCAGAATATAAAGAGTGTTTTTTGTTGTCTTTCTTTCTTAAGGCTCCCTGTGGACCATAGAGATGGTTACCGTTGTTTTAAAATTTTTTGAAATCGACAAAGATATATAGAGAAATGATGAGGATTGAATTGCAAACATCAAATAAACAGTGATAATTTTATATATCTATAGATCTGTCCATATATCTATCACACATCATGTATATATTTTTTTTATTTATTCAGGCCGAACATTCAATCTCATTTACATTTACTTCTTTAGTTTTTGGCTGATAAAATCAACATATAAAAGTGTTTTTTCGCTTTAAAATATGCCTCTCAAACATATACCTCGATGATCCCGAATTCCTTAAAAGCTGTACCCATTTATATTCCTCAGGTCATGACGATTGGAATTATCTGTAAATCCATGAACCCTTTCCTTTCTTAAGCTATGTCTGCATTTTTGCACCCTCTCTCTCATCCCTTCTAATCTTCATTGACCGTTCACGCTTTTATTTGAATAACCAACAAACATGGATGAATTTTATAAGCAAAAAAAAAATTTTCCTATCCGCCCAGTACACTCTCGAACATTCCTGTTTTTCTGTTTCCACCCTTTGACCACATATACTTTGGCCTATTTTATAACTTCCTGCATAACATTTCACGTTAGAATACATGGACAAACAGATTGATATTACGGAAGACATTTGATGACACTTGACGAAAAAGTTACACCACAGCTTTTATTGATTCGATTGATATAATTCTGATGACGATGTTTGTTTGTTTCCAATTAAACTGCTGAAGGACAAAAGCAGGAGAAAATGTATTGTTCATAGCAGAGATTCAAGACATACAACAGAAAGAACTGTAAGAACGTGACAAAACTCTTTAGTCAATTACAATTAAAAGAAAAAAAAACAAAAAAAAAGATTGGCACATATTTCCTACAATTAGCAATTCATATGTTGCAACTGTCCGTCATGCTTGGGAATAAAAGAAAGCTGCCTGAGGTTCATGATTTATTAATTAGTGAGTATTTAGGAATGTAGATAATAACATTTGTACGTTTTTCCCCATCTTCAGTCAGAAGGTATACGGATTTTCTAGTTATTGTGTTATTGATATACTTAGCCTATCTTATCACTGTACAATGCCGAATAAGTGGCACTAAAACTAAGTGATATGGTTTATATCCCAAATAAGGATGACCTACGTACCCAGAAAAAACCTACTACAATCGTGTGGTTGACCTTACTGGTTCCACATATCATATCAGCTATAGTGGGTTTGATACTCTCTTGGTATTTCTCTATTATTGCTATGCACTGAGCTGAGCTCAGTTTGTTAAATATTTACACGGGATGTGTTCTGTAAATCGTTTGCAAAGTAGTCTGGTAGACCATTAGTAATATTGAGAGTTCGATCACCAAAGAGTGCCCCATTGTTGCGGCTATGTTCAAAGCTTGAGAGATTGCATACCTTAAAACCTGTTTCCGTAAAATCCATTGGTTTAATCATCAGTTATTTCCCGAATCAGATGATGCCAACGTAACTTATCGATGGATGAATAGGGCTCTCCATGACCCTCAACTTTTTTTCCAGCCGGCTAGCCGGCGATATAGTCTCTGACTTTGGTAAGTTATTTCATTGCGTTCCTAGTATTATAATATGTCTAAAACACAAGTTTGAGTGCTTCTCTTTATTTTGAATTTTCTGATTTTGAAGGTGACATACCTGAAAAATTGTACGAAACCATTAATATCTGTAGTTCGTTTATCCAGTCTATATGTATCCTGAAAAGGTGTTAGTCAAGACTAAAGCTATTTGTCAAAGAGACATCTATCATCTTCAAGTTTCACTTAAGGTAGCAGAAAGATGGACACACAATTATTCACATGAGAATGGCCATTTGGAAAGACTGGATCTATATAGGAGATAATAGGGTTTATGTTACACATTAGGTGAGATAGTCTTTGTTTAAGTCCGTTCTAACTCTTTTGACTTCTGGTGCAGTACTGAATGAGGGGCCTCAAAGGTATTTGGCCGGCAGTCTGCTACTCATTCTGTCAACTATTGTTTCTAAAACTTTATTATACGTCGGCACACTGAAGGATATACTTGGCACTCGATAATAAATCAACCGAAAATGTTCACTCTCATAATGCAACATTTGCATGGTTTGTTCGAGGAATTATAAGTAACTGGATTTGCATATAAAATTGGACACTTGACAGTTGCACTATCCTTACTTCTCCAACACATATTAGCCTTTAACTTTCATTTTTATGTAGATATATTACAAATTCTTGTGATGAAACCCTCTGATTATCTATTCTTACGCAGTAGCAAGGCAAACGTAATCCCTGCAAGGGTGACTCCAGAAGCCAAAACTACATTTTTGTGTAGTTGGAATAATTTATGCTATGCATTTTGGATATTGTTAGGGCACACAGAGAGCGTCCCACCCATGTTCATGATGGTCTTGAGATTATACGTTGCCGTTAGAGTCATGTGAATTAATAATAGGGAGGCTTATCATCAGTTTCATCAACACAAAAACCAAATAGTAATACTTGGGATATCATGGAAGGGGAAACGAATAAGTTAATTATTCGAAAAATATAACAATTGTTTACTGTTTTTTCTAATTTATTCTCTCAGCTCCTGTCAAATAATAATAAAACATTGTTATTTTTTTTTTATTTATTAACCGTCGGCAAATAGGCTTATGAGTAAAATAATACACTGAACTGTGAGCAACAGGAATTGATAGAAATGAAACAATCATTATTACTTTGTATGTTGATATATTCGTTCATAAGATATATATGAATACTATAGTGAGAAGAGAAACAAAAAAAAAAGTCAAGTGGATTTCCCGGATAAAGTTTTAAAAGATGTAAAGGAAAAGAGCAGTAAGGAGAGCAGAAGAAAATGAGAGTATTATTGACTGGGGAGTGGGAATTATAAAAGACAAAACTAGGAAGAGAGTGGAGAGTTTTTTGTGGTAGAGAAGGTATGGAGGTGGAAAATATATTGGTTTGAAATGGAATTTTAAAAAAAGAGAGATTGATTGAGAAATCAAATGTTTGAATAGAAAAGCAAATTATGACAATGAGCCAATTAATTACAATTATCAGTTTGGTATCAGAGGTTTTCGAATATTTGAAAAAAACTATTCCGATTGTTGACGTGTAAACATTCAATTGATATCCAAAGAAAATTGCCTTCCTTTCTTTTCCGTCTATTATCTGTGTGAAGCATTTAAATACTACATTGAAACTGAAAAATGAACTGACGTTTCCTGGCAATCATACGATAACATGAAACATCATTACTGAAATCAATTGGCTCATGTATAATAAAATATTGCCAGTACTTATGCCTATGTATTCAGCATCTGTAAATGGATTCCAAAGAATGCATGCAAAGTTATTCTATGGTTTAGAGAAAGAAGGATATTTGTTCCATACATAACTCTTAGTGTGTAATACTATATCCTCATTTCAACGTCCGCCTCAATCAAACAGAGAAGATCGCAACTCTGCAATGATGATGCTTTTATATAAAGAAAAGGAAGCCAGAAATGTCCTATCGACTACTGACTAATAGGCTTATTGAACGTCTTCAACAGACATTATAACAAAATGATCGATGACCAAATCACCAAATGGTAAATGACAACCAACCAAAGTAACGAGCTATCATTAGAAAACGCTACTCTACCATCGAATATTTCCATTCAGTGAACCAATAAAGATTAAGAAACAAACTATAGAATATAATACGTGTAGCACATGTTGATATAAGAAGACATTCGATTCCATATAAATCCCTAAAATCATTGACGTTGTTTTACTTCTATACGTATATCACGTATTCGAGAATATAGCAACTTTGGAGCCGAAATATGGAAACATCACCACAAGATGAAGCCTCAAACTGGATACAATGCAACGTACACAGGAGAAACTAATGATTATTTTGAACAGGGATCAGGATAGTACAGTAAATGAGAGTAAAGATAGTAATCAAAGAAATCATAGAAAAAAAGAGAACTCAAATGGCAATGGGCTGGTCATGTCAAAAACATGTCAGACAACTGTTTGACATAACAACTCACAACATCGATCCCTATGGATCATACGCAAAATTATTGACTATATATAGAAAAATCAAGCGTGACAAAGTTAAGGAGTAGTGGCTGTGTAAACTCACTTGTTAGTCAACGTGATACACATTGATCACTTCACACAGGTTTGATTCGTGCAACAGGCCAATGTTCCTTACTTATTTATTCTAGAATGATGGTAGAATGATGTGTACAAATACACACACACACACACACACACACACACACACACACACACATATATATATATATATATATATATATATATATATATATATATATTGCAATGAAATCCTTATTCTATAACCATGTATCATTGATGAGTGTGATATGAACGCTAACCGTGGATAGTCCCTCCAAACTAAGATCAAAGCCTTCTGCATCCTATTCATATCACTTAGCCACAGATGGTTTGAAGTTATCATATATCAATGTGTAATAATCTGAGAAACTATCGATTGCCATGTGATATATTCGACTGATGTTTTCTTTTATCAAATCTGGATCGATTCTTCTACAGCTTGACAGATACTTAGGCGTTTCTAACACACTTTTTTCTCCTAAGACAAAATTTGACACACCTGATAACAAAAGAATGCTTAGAAAGTTTTTCTCATCTCAAATTTCATGTTGAATTCTCTTTTACTTTACTCTTTTCAGATTTATCACAGTATAACAAACACCGGAATGAAGTTGATCATTATGCTTAACTTAATGGTAAGCTTATTTTTGTAAATAATTTCTGAACTAATCGTAGAAATAATATGACAAATAACGTCAAACCCTTTTTTCTCGCTTTTAACAACCAAAAAAGACGCACTGAAAGAGTAATTGACATACTAGATTTCCCGCTGCTTAGACAGTGAAGTGAGGACATGCTGTTCCCGTGGATTGAGAAACCGTTATCGAATACAACGATATGAAGAAGGCCACGGGGTACTTTTGACTACGTAGTTGTGACTATAGAGACAACTCTACGTACTTCTGTTAAAACAAAGCAGTGTAAAATAATCTGAAAGCCTTTACATGGAATGAAAAATAGGGAAGGGCCTTATTTTCAATCAGGATTTTAGCATTGTTTATATTTTTTGCCTTTTGGCAATCGTACAAGGGGTTCCCTACGAACAAACAACATTTTCGTAAAGAGGAATATGTATCATTTGTGCATGATTTGTGTTTGGTGAGAATTTGACTACGTATGTAATTGCAAACGTGACAAAATGCTGTTTCTTTCTTAATCTCCCCGTTTTTTTTCACCGGGAATAATCTAGTACAGTAGAGAGTCATTTTAGCAAGTTCCCTACTCTACACAAATTGACTGCCAAAAAATGAGATAATTCTAAACGTATGGTATTGTTACGAGTCAATGTTTGTTGGATGAATTTTTGGAAGTATACATTTTACCAAAGAAACTAAGCAGCCTTATTTTTCTGAACAATCAAATTTGAACTAGATTTAAAAATCAGCTGAAAATAATCTCCTCATCCTCCCAGGCATGACCTGAATAGGATGTACCTGAGCTTTGATTTTAAATATATACCATGCTTAGCTCAGTGTGCCACAAGGCCTCATGTGTTGAGCATCCAATGAAAATCGCATCCACTCAGAATAGAAATTATCAACTAAAGACTAGTTCTCTAACCATAAATTTAATCTCAGTACATGAATTTACTAAGATGAATGGAGATAATTTCTATAGGATCGTGCTGAGCTTAATGATCCCGTGATGGTCAGCGAAAATAGCTCATTAGCTTTTCTTTCACAGTGATTATCAGTGTTTCTGTTTGAGGAATGTACATATACTTTCTAACTTGAACAAATGTTTTTGTTGTTTCTTCTTTTCATTTAATTCCTTAATGTTGCAGCTTTTCGTGCGTCAATACAGAGGCAAAATTCGAGACAGTGACGTTAATGATGTGGTGTACTCCTCAGTGGTTTTAAGCAGTGATTTTTATCAGGGAAACATCTATTCATTAGGAGCCAATATGAATCATCTTATATTTGGACGAGTAAAATCGTTAATACTGTCACTAGTTGCTTATGATATACATGTATATCCCTTTTTTATTTTTTTTTTTGCAATGAGGTTGTTCCAGATCACAACGAACAAAACTCCATTTGTCTCCTTCAATGCGTGTCTTATTTAGATATTTTGAAAGCGTAATCAGACCATAAAAGTCAAACATTGAAGGAAGAACAAAATCACAAACATTGGTTTGCAAGAATAATCTCGTTTTGTTTTCGGTGAGCTGGTCAGATTTCTTTTCGTAAGTTTTATTAATTTCTGAGACGTTATTGTCCCAAAAGTTCTACAGTGGACAATATAAGTGTATATACACATGAATATATATATGAATATATACATATACATATATATATATATATATATATAAAATTGCAATGACCAGTCATGTTGCAAAAATAGTAGACATCACAACTCAGAACATCTATCTCAAGATTCCAGAGAATACAAAATGGACAAACAGACTAGACATATTCCGAAAATATCAGCTCCGCAAAACTAATGATATAGCAGTGTTGTGAATCCTAGGTAAAGTCAATGTGCAACAACAGATGTTGAAAGATTGATGATTATGATGCTGATGGTGAATTATCAAACAATCTGTTCCGGATGTAAAATTCAACCCTGAAAATGAACAATTTTTTGGAAGAGGTTCATATGAGCGTCTTGTTTATGCAAGGGAGGTAATACAGATAGGCACTACACATGATTTGCTGTTGTTGTTGAAAAATTACTTCCACAGAACAATTCTTTTAATCCTTCGAGTGGAAGAATGTGATTAATTTTTTTTACTGTTGATCAAATAAGTTTATTTTCCACTGCAAAATACCGTTGTATCTAGATTACTCGGAATGTAGTGAGCATAAGTAGACAGGGTAATGATTAGAAGGTTTGGTTGGTGTTGGGATCAGTAGGTATCGACGGTATTATTTTGTGCGTCCGGACGTTAGAGTTAGTACTTATAAATAGGTTTGTGATTGAAGTTAGCTTGAAGGTTTGGGATTACAGAGCCGATTTCTCTTCGCCTTTCATTCTGCATGAATTCTACAAACAAAAACGAAATGATCCAATTGCATTTATATCTTTTGAAGTGGATGTGCCTGTTCTTGTGGTATGTGGCTATATAAAAAACATGCCTATAATTTTGGAATACAGAAATGTAACTGTACCTTGGAATAGTTTTTTTGTACATAATTTCATTGCACGTGCAAAATCAACATTTGTTGCTTGTATTCTAATGTTTCTTTCTATGTTCCTTCAAATTATGAAGAATATTCCTTATGTTTACTCCATTTTTGAAGATTTCATTTTCTTATGGATCGTACAATTACTTCTCCAATATGCTCATTGTGTACTTCATGCATTTGAGCCTTATTGAATGTGCATTCCAAGCATGGAAGATATTCTTTCGCCCGTATTTCATTTGCAGACATTCGACATATTGTCTATTAATTAAAGGAGCAACTAAAAGCCAATAAAGGAATTGGCCTCTATATGCTTCAGTTAACAAGTCTTTGCTAGATTAAGAGCCAATGTGTTTTGGGATATAGAAGCCCTAAACAAAATACTATATAGGATTTTACAAAATGAATGCTCCATATTTTGTCTAGTCTATTCTTCGACGTTTGCTATCGCATGGGTATCAACTCACTGACATTTTCCCAGTACGTTGCTCATCCATTTCTATGATTTGGTTTAGATTTCTCCTTCATTCCAATCCATGTTATTCTTATTCTATACGTCAAAGTTATTTATGGTTTTATTTATTGAAAAGTCCGAAATCACGATTACTGAATATGCTGTCGTATCTTTTCAATCATAAATTATTTCGCTTAATTGATTGTCACATCAGTTTTTATGGATCGAATGAAATTGGACACAATCCTACCTAATATTAGAGAATTAACTCATCCGGCGGATACTGGACTAAACTTAAATGAACATCTAAGTATTGAGGCCGACTTATACATAGCAGCGTACGCAGATTTTCAAATGTTAACTGTTTAAATGATAGCCGATAGATGGTTGGTATTTTTATGTGGACATGGACAAGTTGCATGTTTAGGTTAAAGAATTTTGAAATGTAATTCTTTCTGTTACATTTGTAAATACTGAATTATATTGTTATCTAAAATTCTTAATTATAATGATGTTACTGAGTTCCCAAAAGTATGTCCTCCATATCTGCCTGTTAATGAAAACATCTAATGGATTGTTGATTACACCCACAAAGATAGGATTAAGTTACAAGGCTTAGGGAAATTACGGTAATTTGAAAAAAATCGGTCGACATTCAATCTAAACAGACCAGTTCGTCGAAAGAATATCATCATGGATAACATAGTATTATGATTTAGTTTGTTAAAAGAAAAAATATTTGTAATTTCTTGAAACAAGATACGCTTAATTTTTTTCTATTCCAATTTTTCATCAAAAGCTACAGATTTGATCCAATCGAGTCTATTCATCAAATGCAGAAACGTTTTATTTATTGTTTTTGATTCTTGCAGTCTGAAATACACGCATGGAAAAGTTAAAAAGAAAAAAATGGTTTCTTGGAACTTTTTCACGACTCAACTAATAAAATTCAAAGAACAACAGGTCTGCGGGTAGGGAATACATCTTAGTTACTACAAACGTGAGGATCACTTCTAAAACCATCTTGAAAAATGGATGAAATACATAAATAGAGATAGATATCGCTAGATTCACAATATAGGATAATTTGTCTTGTAATAAAATTCGAATGAACTGTTAAGATAATTCTCTTTTGATATGGCAAATCATTGTTATTTGAGGTGGAGGGCAGATACTTTTGAAGGCCTTTGTACAGCGAGAGAGAGGGAGGGAGAGGAAGGGAGAGGGACACTCAAGTGAAGAAGAAGGGAAAAGAAGGGAAGTGAGCGAAAGGCAAAAACGAAAAGGTGAGCAGGGGGGTTGTCTACAAGGAAGTCATGGTGAGAAAGGGATAAATACTTGAGGAATAAGTTGTGTTTTTTGTAATTAGCGAACGTATATTCATAACCCAAACGAAAATAAAAAGATAAAGGGAAAATAGAAGAAAAAGACGAAGAATGGAACTAAAATATAAGGAAAGATTGAATAGGGCCGATAATTGAGGTCATGCTTTTAACATAAAAAGGATCTTTAAACATATTGTGGAACCGACAGAAGTCCGGTATTTTCTTTGTACATTTACCTCCAGGTTATCCTTCTAAAATATTTGTCTAAAAAAATTATCTTTATCATATCACGCTGACTGCTGCTAAAGCTAGGATTGCAGTTTGTGGGATTGTTTTATCTCGGGATTTCTACCAAAAGCAGTTTCTGGCGCTTAAATAACAGATACACATTCTGTACGGAGTATTTCAAAAGTGCTTGCATATTTTATTAGAAGACAGTTATGGATATTATTTTGAAGTTAGATAAATACATTTGATATCATTGATTTTAAAAAGGATTGCCATGATGTTTGTCTTTCTTTAAAATTCCATTATGACCTGCATTATCAAGTGACTAAGATGTAAAAATCAGTCGACATGCACAGTATAATTGATTACTATCCAAACTTTTTCAATGAAAACAATTACTTTCACTGTGAAGCAGAACGAGTGATGTCAAAGCTAATGGATGTAGTGAGATTTTTTCTTCCTATGCACCCGCTATGAAATGTTTCTTGCCGTCATAATCTAAGTAAATGAGTGGTTCTCAAGACGTGTGTCACGACACAATCTCCAATGTATACTACGTATTTGTCTTGAACACGTCCACCATGGCTATTATGTTTGTCCCTTGGCATCGATCACAAAGTTTTCAATCTAATGGTTTAATCACAAGATTTTTTCAGAATTTTTCGGATGAAAAGAAAAAAGGGTGATTAGTGCGTATGTCAGTAGGCTCGTATAAAGTTTCCCTGATTGACTATGGTAATGTTAGTGCCTGATTTGCTTTATTTTGTAGAGTAGGTGTGCCATGTATGTATGTATGTACCGTCGTAGAACCAGCTTTGAGAAACCCTGACAACAACCAAAATAAGCGCATTTATTGAGTACAAATTTATATATGTATATATATATATATATATATATATATATATATATATATATATATATATATATATATATATGTATGTATGTATGTATGTATTGCATATATCTTCGATGGGGGTAGATTTTACAAACAGAGCGACATTTAGATCTTGAAAACTGCTTACAAACTCTAATTGTAGTCAAAAATTGCGTTTTATGAGTAAATAGTCCGGTTTTTATTGACGGGTACTATACTGGACTATTGAGTATATATTGCACGTGTGTGTGTTCTTTTCTTTCTATGTTTATCGCGTTTGGCATTTATTAGTTATATATCTTGTATACTGCTAAATGAAGTTGAATTCAAGGGCGATAGCCAGATACGTTTCCAGATGTTAGAGGTATATTCTGTCTGCCACCAAGATCATTTATTTTCATTTGACTGATCTACTAAATGATACAGTCGAAAAATAAACATTTCTATCTCATATTTGATGGGAGAGGAAATTCCTCAACCGAAATAAATCTTATCACTAGACATTCTTTCTTCATTTTCAATTTAATTTACATTCAGATGTATTACTGGGTGGCAAAACATACGTTCGCAATTCCTCTGGCACACCAAGTCAGTCAAAAATGAAAGAAGAACACTTATACGCACCCAACTATTTTCAAATGGATTATGTTGATGCATACGTTTACACTTTCATATTTAACACAGGCTTACAGAAATCTCAGAAGAGACTTTGAAATCACTCAGCGATTCAGTTACGAAATTAATTAACCGTAGTGCTTGTTTGGAATGCTTAGGATACATTTTTGAATTTGGGAGATGAGTTTCTATAAACCTATTGAATCTGAAATTTGTCACTGTTTGAACAGAGATGTTTTGATTCTTGCTTGGCACAGAGAATAAAACTTCTACACAAGATGGCCTTTTGCGATGGAAGATAATTCATGACAAGAACGAAATGAATCGAGTCAAGAACTTGAATATCATTCATTATCAAAACTCTCAACATACAATTGAGCGTCACTTGGAAAATAGAAAAACGGTTCTCTTTTTCCCACTTTCCACATATTCAACTGGTTTTATTGATCTAATCACGTGGTCATCAATCATGATATCAGCATAGATCAATAATAGAACTCGTTGTAAAATCAACGATTAAATAATCGATTCTGCTCTCAAATGTTTGATGTAGCATATTTTGAGCATTCATTGAGAGTGCTCAAGTAGTTTTGGACTAGATATGTCACTAGTAATTTATCTCAGCTAGCTATTTTGGGGAAACTATCCAATTTGAGAATATTTAGACTCAGTTACGCTCGTGCGATGAAACACATTAGGCAATGGATTTGTGTCCATTTCTCGAAAGATCATTGTTTATTGAGCAATCATGTGTTGCTGGCCTTAACAGGAAGTGGGACTGGACTGGCTATTTAATAGTCGATATGTCTGACATGTTACTTGCATATGCATGAAAACGTATATGCGCGTCCAAGATACACAAAAAACGGCTGAATTACAAAGCTTGTTTAATGACTTATTTCAGTGAGTAAAACTAGTCTTCCCGTTCGAGATATTACATTACTGTTACGTTTTTCAAGGGAATACTTTGAATGCAACTAATCTAAGAGATCAGAGATAGATTGGAAAGGTACAATGTTGCTGTAGATGAAGCTGTGTCATGATTTCCAAAGTTAAGTAAAAGTTTTGATACCTGAAACTATTGTAATAATTTTGGCTAAATGACAAAATGTATGCATCATCAACTGCAGCAACGGTATGAATAGTTGTAGTTATATTACCAGTAGCTATTGAACTATACCACGTAAATACACACCTGATAGAAATTATTTGTTTTTATGTATTCGCATTACCCACTTCCTCTATTTTTCGCGTCATGCCACTGACTGATAGCTGGTGAATATTAATCGGAGAGTGTTTCAAACAATGTATTTTTTAAATATCCCTGCACACACACACACGCACACACACACACACACACACACACACACACACACACACACACACACACACACACACACAGATGGATCGATAACTTAGTCGAGTGATTATACGTAAACCTGTTGGTATCTAACAATTCAACAGGCTTGGGACATCTATATATACATTCATTTTGGTTGATTACACTCAGAAGATGTGTAAAATGGCCGGTGAGACTGAAAAAAATGCTGAGCAAGTTGTTATTGGAAAAAATATCCAAATAGCATGCATATATATATATATATATATATATATATATATATATATATATATATATATATATATATATATATATATATATATATATATATGTGTGTGTGTGTGTGTGTGTGTGTACACATATGTATATGTGTATGTGTGTGTGCGTGTAAGTGTGTGTGTGCATGTGTGTGTGTGTGCATGTGTGCATATTGCTGGATAATGATGTCCAACATGATATTTAGCTATCAGTCTATTCTATAACAGAGAGAAAGAGACGTAAAATTGCGTAATGCAAACCAATAGGATTGTGACTAAGTGCAAGAAATATACTAGATAACGTAAATAAAATAGACGATACAGAAAATAGGCCTGCTGCAGAAATGGAACAACTTGGCACACGGACTATCAATAAAAGAATTGAAATATTATTGTATAGAGAAATAAATTTTATTTTGATTCCTCTTTTAGATTTCAATAAAGCTTGAGAAACTGACTAAACGCAGCTAAGATTCCCAATATGGAAGTCCATTCTATTCATACATGAACATGGCGATTTAATATAAATTCAGAACATTGAATTAAGAATTGGTTATATGAGTTTGGTCGTCAATTATGTTATATGATGGCAGTCATTCAAAGTCATATCATCCCTAAATGTCTCTGTCAAAGACACACGAAGGATGATTGCTTTTGATATCCCCGAACGAAAATTTAAATAGATCTTTTTCAGTCCACCATCACTCAATACTTGATTCTGCATCATTTTTGATTGTTCACGTATATTCAATCCCAGGTGGCTCAAATTAGACGATTTATTCATTCATTCTTATTTTGTATTCCTTTTTAGGTTTATGTCGAATCCATATTCATTCGATATCAATCGATACCTGGGGAATAATTTTCACGTATGGTTTACATCAAAACCTATTTTTATAGCGATTGAACTGACCACATCATCATATTTTCAGTCATTTTCACTTATCTTATGGCATTTGCAGAGGTGTTTGCTGACTATTCAGCCTCTTATTATAATAGTTTACTTTTAAAAGGTTAGCGTAATGATGCAACGTAGCTTGCCTATCATAAACATTCTGGCCAGACACTGACGTTCTTTATTGGTGACTTTTTCTTTACTTCATTTAACTTTGTACCCGTGTCAATAGTTATCTTATTCCGTGGATAAACAGGAAACATAAAAGACGATGTAATCGATAGTTTTGTTTACGTAACAGCTTCCCATGAAACCATACGTAGCACCTGCTGGTGTATATTCAGTATCGATAGTCTATATCCGTTATATCTAGTCTGCATTTCTCTCTCTTTTACTTTTACTCTGTATATATCTATGAAAATTGTTACACTCTTATATATTATACGAGGATAGATATGATAAAAAGATATGAATGCATTGAAGTTGTTCAGATAGATCAACAGAGAGATGAAGCATACACTTACAAACAAACAAACATACATACACACACACACAAATATATATATATATATATATATATATATATATATATGTATATATATATATATATATATATATATATATATATATATATATATATATGCGTGCGTATCGATGAGGATAAATATATAAAGAAAAATAAAATCTTACATCAAAGGGAACAGATGGAAATGAATGACCACATGCAAACACTTTTCAACAAAACGTTTCGAATAGAAGACACATCCATTTCTTTTCTTTTATCTTTTGAGAAGTTTCCCACGATAAAAGGAACCTGCAGTTGAGGTTCGAACATAAACATGAAAAAAAGAACAAGAACCTCTGGAGAAAAAATATGTCCACTGGACTTTTTTTCTCCTCTCATTTATTTTATGCTTTTTCTTGCCCAATGGTTATTTTGCTTGAAACTTCAGTTTGAAATGAGAAATGATCAATCATTAGGTTAAAGAATGTTTGTGTGTATCTCCCATTCTTTTAATTCCTCAGACGTCTTATCCCACTGTCGAGTTTTGTTACAAGAGAAATAAACTAAGAAACATCAAGATTTGATAATAATAAGACAATAATATAAATATCGAAAGAATATTTTCGACAATTCTTTTCTACTGTTTCGTCATCGTTTTGCATTGTATAACAATCCATATCCCTAGTTTGAAGAAAAAACAAGGTGTTTTTCATAGTACTGATAAAACTTCTAAAATCATGTTGAAATTGAAAATTGCGGTAATAATATAAAGACAAAGTCGTCATAAAATTTAGGCTGAGGAACTGATGTAATTATTGTGAAAAAACTTTTAATAATTCGAGCGTTCAACACGTCTGGAATGAATAGGATTCCACACTAAGCCTTTAGTTTGCAATCATCAATCCTTGACGAGGTGTATATTCAAGTGATTCGTTTCCAGTCGTAGATGTCTTCTAATCACTTTTTAACAGGCTCGGTCATCAAAAGTACTTCCAAAGGTTGTACCTATTCTACGGGTTGATTGTGCCACCTCATAATCAACGCAGATTTTGTCTGTCATTCTTAATGCTAACAGCCTCTCATTTAACACGATACATCTTTGAGAGACATTTCCAGTTGAACGCCTCAAGAATAATATTTTAGTAGACAAGCCATCAACTGTGCCTACTATATATTTTCATTCTTTTTCTTTTTCAATGTCATCTAACTTTCAAAATCAAACTTTCCATTAATATTTTTATTCGAAGAATTATTATTGTAGAAATGTTCTTCAGGAAAGTTATGCAAAAACGAATCAAGTCGGTAGACTCACTTTTCTAAATTGCTGATTGACATTTATCTCTTGAAATTTGATTTTTTAAAAAATCCTATTCTTTACAAATTATTGGAATCATCTCCGTATATATTATAAGAAACACGCACGCACACACAACAACTGGTGAGTATAGATACGATTACTGTCAAGTCCAAGCTTAAAGATGCATATAAGTTCCTTTCATTGGCTACTTGATAATTCAACACGTTAAAAACCTTTGGTTGGGCAGCAGGATTCTGTCCCGACTTCAATATCCACAGGATATGTCCTCCACGCAGCAGGATTCTGTCCCGACTTCAATATCCACAGGATTTGTCCTCCACAGATCTACACTTTTTCCTGGCCTTAAATGAATATACACTCAAACAACATCAACCTATTGGGAGCAGATTTTAAATGCCTTCCAGTACTTTGCAGACCTCTCCAAATTAAGTTCTGATTGTAATTGGCTGTATTCACTGTCGCGTCTTGGACCACTTTGTGTCGATTGCAATGGTACTTTCTCTTACCGAAACATTTCTGTAAAAATGATTAATTCAATTCTAACTTTTTGGTTGAAAATTGTCATTTATACTGTTCTATCATTTGTCTTAGCATGTTCTAATAGGCTCTAATAACCAATTATCACAGTTTAATTTCATGCCTGAGATTTTTTATTACGGTTCTCAGCCTCCTGCCCAAGACATTTTTATGACGTGAAGAAAAATCTGAGCAGTAGCAGGGATAATCTGAATCTCATTGAGATTGTTAATGAAAAATGTGGATTGCATCAGTGAAGTTGGCGTTTTGCATGAAAACACTTGTTGAACTTTCAAGAAAACATTTTTAAAAAGAAAAGCCTCTCGCTATCTTTGATGTAAGATGTCTATCTGGGTTTCACTTATAATTGGATAGAAAGGACATTTCGCAAGTGCATCCACGAAGAAATTTGTTTGATTTATGCCAGCCGAATCATAGTAAAACAAATCCTGAAAATATGTGGACAAAGCAACAAAGTAAACTCATTTTTGGAAGCAAAGAGGTCAATCAAATGGAAAACTATCTTTTGTTATTTTTAATTCTATAAACAGAACAAACTTTCTCATGCTCTACAATATTCTATTTACTGATTACTTCATTCATTTTATCTGCAGATATCAATGGTTCATGCCTTTGAATCAACAACTGCCAGTGTGGAAACCTGCCGCTACAAGACCGATGACCTCCCAATAAATACATTCAAGACATTCATGCGTTTTTACTGTTTTCGTTTCCTCTTCCCAAAGTTCAATGTAAATCTTGGAAAAGAGGATTGCATGATGTTGACAGAATCTGAATGCAATTCTTGGAAGAGTTGCACTCAAAAGGCTGAGAGATGTTGCAGTTTACAGAAAGAGAAAGAATCAATGGAAATCCATCTGAATGAAACACATCAAGAAAAAAGTTCATGTGATCACACTTGGGATGGTTTTAGTTGTTGGGAACCGACGCCAGCTGGTTATTCTGTCACTCAAAAATGTCCAGCTTATGTTACCTTTCCTGATGACAACGGTAAGAGAAAAAGTTGACTATTTATCAATTGAATTTTTCTTATTCAATTTATATGCAAGCAAGTTATTCCTATAAAAGAAACAATCAGTAATTTCACTTTATATGGACAAAAGAGGGTATTCACATATTTAAAAAAAGTGTCATCTAGACCTATTCACCATGTGAATTTTAACCATCAAAATATGTTAGGCTGGGTCGTCAGAGTTTTCTGTGGTTGGAGGTACAGGGGACTGTGTTGTATGAGAGTGAGACACACAGGATGTGTGCAGCCTCTCTACAAGACAAGAGATTCTATTTTGGCTTCGTGCGAAAACAATCAAAATGTTTAGTGAGAAGAACTTTGAAAAAGCAACCATAGATGTGAAAGCAACCCAAAGAGCATTCAGATCGGCTACACGCCGCTCACCGTAATATTTGTTTTTCAGTTGATTTACATCATAATTACTCACACTGTCAGACCACAATAGTGAGTAAACTAATCGGAAACGAAAGATATGCTCTTGACAAGATTTGAACCAGCTTATGTAAAGCAACTACTCTACAGCTTCTACCGTTAAACCAAAACTGCAGTCAACAAAAAGGAGGATGGAAGGGAAACCCATCCGATTAACACTATCAGAGGGCTTGACACAAAGATGAACACCTAAATATCTTCAATATAGTTTGATGGTTAGCCTTTTTCCTAAAAAACTCTAGCGTCTCTAAAAAAAAAATGTCCCTCTGAGTATTTGATGAATATCAATGCAAATTGTGAGATTGGAGTCAACGGGCTCATGAGGAGTTTACTAAATTCTTGGGTGGATCTAGGATTATTATTCGAATGACAGATATTACCCAACTGATTTGGGTAAACGCATTCATGTAACTCATAAAATAATCTTCGATTTTTCCCCGATCGTACACAGGCAGGATTTTCTAGGTAGACATTGTCTCACTATATCGGGTCACTTATTCTTAAATCTGCTAAGCAGGCTATTGAGGATTCTATAACTTGCAAACCATGCATAAAGGAAATTACGTTGTTTCATTTGGGAAAAGTATACAATGTTCCAAACCTCATACAACCAATGTCTGTCAGTTTCTCAGAGCATGACATCTTAACGAATTACCGTGCAGCACAAACATGGTTCAGCACTTTAGCGGGTTTAGGTCTTATGTAAAAAGCGAGGTGACGTAACTCAAGTTTCTTGCTTGGTAATTAACACTTGTCTTACTTTTCTCTTCTATTTAAGATGGACTTTATGTGACAAATCATTGTCGAGAGAATGGTACATGGAGCACTCATCCGAAAACAAACGACCAATGGACTGATTACTCACCTTGTGTTCTTGGGAAGTATGAAGTAAGTAATGAATATCATTACTTATCTGAATCAGGTTGTACAGTTCAAATCATATGAAAATACTTTGTAGAATATCTCAATTGATTCATCATTTTTTCTTGCAATTGCACATAATAGCTAATGAAGTAAAGAAGTTGACGTTGGGATGCTTACTTTTAGATGTATCTCATATTTGCTATATTCTAAGAGTATTTATTCTGTTAGCAAAACATGCACTGAATCTTGACCATCAACAGATGCTCCCCTTTTTTCCAATTTTCCCATAACACCTGAAGTTTTTCTCTTTCTCTGTATGTAATAATAACGATGAGTCAAACTTTTGCGTAATACATATACTCACAGGTCACATAAACAAATTTCAGTCATCTACCAAGATCCCATAATCGATGTCTGGGTGCAAAGTGGTGTGACGAATGTAAAACGGAATGAAGCCAATCGTTCAGTTGATTGGGCATCAACTCCCCTATGAGGATTGACACCCTCAATGATTGCTCATAAACGTCATATTGAATGCTTACCAATACTTTTACAGACTGCTCATTGGCACCCTTACAGATAACTATCCGAAGAGATCAGAAAACAAAACCTGATGCTTGTATTTTCCTCTATCTGATCACTTGAATTTCGCCAATCATGAATTACTGGCACTTCGGGAATACTTTATCTTTACAAATTAATTTTGTTATTTTGTTTACCCACACACTTATAAAAAATTGAACGCTTGAGGTGATTGTGTATGTGTCGAAAGTAAATGTGATTTTTCATCGAAAATCACGCTATATAATAAGAGACAATGCCCCTTCTTTAAAGATGGTGGCTCCAAACGGGGCCCGCATATAGCAGTCAGTCAGTGCTTTCACATTTTTGGGCCAATTTTCCAATTTGGAAGAAAATTGGATTGATATCAATCAAAGGGGGTTAAAAAGGCCAAGTTGGAGGTAAACAAAGACTTTAATTTTTCAGAAGTTGTAAATCTTTTGTAAATTTCAAAAGATTAATCATCAAGTATCCAACTATCGTTAATATCTCAGGAACGAGTTTTGCGGCTTTGATGCAACTTGGTAGCTTTGTAATCAGAGGTGGATGGGTCTTACGGTGCACGTTTGAAGAGAAACTCCTCTGTGAGGTAATCAGCCGAGGCTAGACCTTATGGGATGGACTTATGTATATCCCGAACGTTTTATCCACAACAAACAGTGGTTTTGAGCAAAAACCCCCAAAAAACTCCAAATTGTCAGACGCTTTAAATCTAAATTTGATTAACTATAACTTTTGGCTTTTTCCAAAAATATTCCAGACCGGAAATTATATCAAAGCGTACTAATCAAGGTTGCTCATGAACAAAGACAAATGTATAAGGTGCCTGTATGAGATTGAAAGGTGCTTTTGGCTTAAGAAGACTATTAATTTGTTGAATCAATGTTTGATAAGAAATTGCTGCATACTTGCCTGACAGATCTCGTATACATATGAGAATTACAAGGACATCTACTCAGGGGATGTTGATATTTCATGCCTCTAGCTCTCAGGTTGTCGATTGCTGAATAGTGCAAGAAGCACCGGTTATATGTCCAAGTAAATCTCTTTTTTTCAACCTCAGCTCTATTTAATGAGTAAAATACTGAGCATTGTGATTAAACATGTATGATTGATAAAATCTGTTATCATTTGTTGTCTGTTAGTTATTTTACAAATTGAATATATATATATATATATATATATATATATATATATATATATATATATATATATACACACAAACACACACACTCACACACAGACACACACACACACACACACGTATATATATACATGTATATATGTATATGGAGGGAGAAAGAGAGATAGTGAGAGAAATAAAGAGAAATCGATCGGGATAATACGAAAGAAAGAGAGAGAGAGAGAGGCAGAGAAAAAGTATCCACATTCATTCTCTTAACTTCATATCGTCAGAAAAATTGTTTGCTCCTGGGCAATCGGGAAGAATCTACAATTAGGTCTGAATCTGGGCGCCAAATTATCTTGACTTCCACAAAGAAGACGATCAGCTGCACTCCAAAGCATTAATGATAATGCAAATTGTGATGGAGAAAAAAAACACAGAAATGAATCTGGGGGTGAGCGATAATTAGACTAAGATTAATATAAATCTCTCCAAACTGTCGAGGCTTACCATGTGGTTTGATGGATTGAATCTCCTCAACTCACGGTGTCATGTGGCTATTATCAGCCATATTGGGTGTCATATTCATAGACATAAATAAACTGAAATCACAGACTGAAAGCATTGACATTTCTCCGAAGTACATGAATATAAACTCGATATTATTTCGAAGATCTCTTTCTTTCCTTCTGTCTGTCTGTCTCTCTCCCTCTATTTATATATATATATATATATATATATATATATATATATATATATATATATAGATAGATAGATAGATAGAGAGAGAGAGACAGAGAGAGAGAGACAGAGAAAGACAGAGAGAGAGGGAGAGAGAGACAGAATGAGAGGGATTGAGATTGAGATTGAGACATAATAAGTCATTACAATACCCATCTCACAATATTGTTTTCGGGGAAAATTCCCTATTATCCGACTGGTTACATGAGTCAAGTTAATTGCATATCGCTTTTATTTTCCCTGCTTTCTCGCCAGTGGAATATTTCATCCCTGTCCCTCATCTTTCTCATCAAATCCACTGGACATCCAGTGTCATCCACGTGGCAATTAATGTTTCTTGACGATATATCTGAATGGTACGTACCAAGCTTGTGGTGTTTTTCCTTTATCAGATGTTGAATAGGATGATTCTCCTCCCTGGGGTCCTGGAATTTGATAACGATGAAAAATTGGAAAATTTTTTTTGTGCTTGTGAAATATACGCGAATTAAGTGCTTCAATGATATATATATATATATATATATATATATATATATATATATATATATATATATATATATATATATATATATATATTTCTGAGTAGCAATTTAACATTAGACTCGACAACTACTGACACAGAATTAAACTGCAAAACAACGCAAGTCCACTTCCTGTTTAACCACACTTTAGCACACCTGGTCTCAATTTTGCCACGGACGGTAGCTTCACTATCGTTGAAAAATTAGAAAAGAATACTCTCACCGACATAGAAGAAACTCTTGAAAAACATGAAGTTATGTTGATCAACAAACTCAAAACTTTCTCCCCAAATAGTCTTAACACCAAACTGAACGACCCTAATCACACAAATCTCTAAATCATAATCCTTTCTCACTAATAATGACATCCACTTCTACCCCCTCCTGGATACGTCTAACATTGGATCCTTTAAAGTCACTAAGACCTATAACAACTATCACCTTAGTAAGGCATCCCACTTGCACAAATCAAAGCCAACATATTTTCAATGATCAGTATGGTTGATACCGAATTAAGTTACTTAACCTCATCGCCCTTCCATTTATACTTGTCCTAACCTATCCACACAGTCTAATACCCAAGCACTTCCCTAATACCCTGACACCCTATCTCCTCTCCAAGACCTACGACTGCTGTTAATACCACAAACTTCACCACAGACTGTCTCACACAACATGATAAACACTAGCAGATGGGATACCATTTTTTACTCACAAAGTGGAGCTCCCGATGGTGTACATCAAACTTTTAACCTCTAAAGGTACATAAACACACGCTGCACACACTGCACACTCTGCCGAAGATGGGAGTACCTCTTGAAACATGTCTAGACCATTAATGAAAAATATTTATGGATAATTAAACCTAACCTCCATACATTCTCAGTCCTGGGTCTATTTCACAATAGTTCAAATTATATATATATATATATATATATATATGTGTGTGTGTGTGTGTGTGTGTGTGTGTGTGTATGTGTGTGTCTATATATCACTGTTTCTCTCACAATTTCCTACACCCAAATGGTTGAAACAATACGAATCAACTGCAAGTACAAAAGCTCCGTTGTATTGTCTACTGTCTTAACCACCAGGGAATAATCAGGGGCCCTTTGACGAACCCGCCTCATGGATTGGTACCTGAATTACTTTTCAAAAGTTTGTACGTTATCCTTCTTATTGTTTTGTACAGAAGACAATCCAGTCATTATCTTTTTACTTACGACGATGCAGGAGATTGTCGTTCGTCGTAAAAAAACAGTTTACAGTGATTCTTACATTCGCAGAAATATCAGTCCAGGAACTATCATAAAATGCATTTTACGATTTTCCCTTATATTCCGATAAGTTCACATATGACGGTTACATATATAAAATTATGATTTAGTTCTACGTCGAGTGAATAAAATTTGGCCAATTTGGAGGATTCAAAAGAGCTGTCACATCAGTATATATATATATATATATATATATATATATATATATATATATATATATATATATATATATATATATATATATATATATATATATATATATAAATCAGTATAACGGGTAGATTATATATGTACTCTATTAATAATGAGAAATCAGAGCAGCACAGATAGGAACGACTTTATTTTTAGTGGTCAATCAACAACACAATCTATATAGTACTGGAAATATCATGTTCTATCGGTGCAATATTTGTCCAAGAATGTAAAAACAAACTTATCGTTCAAACATGTGTTCCATTGGATTGGAACGTTGGGACAAGTGTCTGTGAAGTATATAGTATTCAAGGTTTGGGTCACGCAGGATATTAATTGAAGAGATAAGCATCGGCTTTACGCTGGCTACGACATTAACCATCCCAGCTCCAGCTTCACGAATCATATTTCTCCCTGATCGGGCTATGTCCAACAACGTACGCTGAAAAGCTTATGATGATGAACGCCCATTGGTTTTCGAACTCAGTTCCTCGAGTCCATACCACGTACCTTTACCTGATAGGCTACCCAGCAAATCTTTTGCGTAGTCCTTTCAGATATTTGAATTCAATCCCTCGTAACATTATATGTACTTCTCAAATTTACCGTAGCATTGACGATTACAAGCATTGGATATCAAGCAATGTTTCATTTTCCCTTTCCATCTTTCTTTTAATGATCGATTTGACCAGGCAATGGAAATTTCAGCTTTGAATAACTGTATCAATTCGGAATGGATTCAATCTGTCTTTTCATGTCAACATCATTTTTTCATAGAGTGATGGCAATTCCTTCGGGTGAATTCAGTACAAGTTGAACATCATCATTGACGCTCGTTTCAAAAAAGAATTTTCTGACAAGTACAGCTTACTTCACCACCATATCAGTTCATGGGAATTCGAGGAAAATCAAGAAATAACTTTCCATTAATACAACTTTTCATATCGAAGGAAAGATTCCACTCTTTTTTTCTAGATCTGATATTTGCCTTTTCACCGATTTTTTTTGGATTCCTATTGATGATACCTTTTTTTGAAGGTAGCTGAAACAACCGATCTTAGGAAAAAAACAATTTTTTCACAAATCCGGTATTCAACAACAAGAACTATGTTTTAATTGTTACAATGTTTTGTAAGCATTGTTCAGTGATACAATTCGCAGTCACATACACATACATGCCACGAACGTATATCACATGAATACTGGCATATACATATACTTATAGTACATTACGATAAATGACATTTAAACGTTTCTGCATATTCACACATACACATAAAAGTTAAAAATGCACATATCTGATACGCGTACGCTACATACACAATTACACGCATACCATGTACTACATACACCGGATTTTCACTATTCTGAACATGATGTGAATAAACATCGAAATCATATCGAAAATTAAATATCTATAAATTAAATATCTATAGTATATCTATATATATATCTATATATATATATATATATATATATATATATATATATATATATATATATATATATATTTGTATAAATTGGTTTTGCCTAGGACTATGATACACTGCCTGGTGAAAGTCATTCTCTCTTATCAAGCCATCCATTACATTCTTAATGGAGTGTCACATAAGGTGTTTAAGCATCTAAAATATTTGATCCAGTGATTATGGCTTGCACGATAATGGATCATTATATTACGAAAGCAATTTTCATTTGAAAATTGATTGATTATATTATGCAAGTATACCATCATATGGCACTTTCAGTTATTTAAAATGATGATTAATGGATTCAGGTTATCATTTTAAGTTTGTTTAAAGAAAACAAAAAAAGCTTCAAATGCAAATGCTCTTCAAGACTATCCATCCCGTTCAATTTCATTTAAAATCTATCAAATTCAAAGTGAAAACATCATTGCTTCCTGCTATACAAATCTATTCAGGATAAATATGATGGTACGTTCGAAAGAAAAATGTTTTGCATTTAAAGATTTCCTAGAGTTTTCAGGGGCTAAATGCAAACAATTCAAAATTTTAGGAATGATTGAATATTCGTTCTGTTTTGGATCAAATGTCAAATACTCAAATAATAATGGACATAATTTTTTAATGAGATATTTTCATTCAAATTTCGGAAAACATTTTTCTGAAGTCCCCTAACCCAAAACTTTCAATGATGATATTTAAAGAAATTATCATTTCTGTTTGATGATAATCACCATGGAGCAGAATATTGATTTTCAGTCACAGAATTTCTGTTTTGGAGACCAGTCCATAAAATAACTTCGGATTATTCATAATTCGATATATTGCTTCAACTATGCTTCAAAATAGGGGCCTGAAGATTTCAAAAGTTCCGTTGATCTGATCATCTCGGTATATATATACGACGCTTTGAAATCATCCAGTCATTTTAAATACAAGCATCTCTTTTTTTCACCAACTTAGCAACCAATTAAGGGGAACTATTTTGATATGCAGACTATGGCACTCGTCCATGGAGTTATCAGTCCGCCGTGAGACGCCATTGAGTGATCATCCGTACTGTGTGATGTAAGCTTAAAAAAGATTGACCCTTCTTTTTTGTCACATTTCATGCAAGTCTGTCCACTACATATAGTTTTGAATTGGGTTCTTGTAATTTGTAGTTTTTACTGTTGAAACGGAGAACAGACTGTGGACAAGATTAAGCATAACGTGGCGAGGGAACCGAGGTGAGGGCATAATTGATTAAATTCCTTTTGTCTTTATAGGAGGCTAAAACTATTCACCTGGTGTCTATCTACGTGAATGCGGCATCAGTCTTACTGTTGGCTCCATCCATTGGAATATTCATGGCTTTCAAGTGAGTGATTTTTTCTTTTAAATTTATATTCATAGATCGCCGAGGCACATCACTGGTGTGTCGACACCAAGATATCATGACGGAGGCCTTCTCTCTTCAGGATGGTGTAGAAATAGGTGGGTCTGATTCGTAAAAAAATGCTAACCGTAACAGCAGAGTCAAAACTGTCATCCTATTTCTCAAAATCCTTAAACATTCTCCGTGTATCTAGACGTGCATTTGTTTACACACAAGCCATTTTCTTGGACTTTTTCTCGACCCTCTCAAAATATGTTGTACACTGGAAAAGAAGCAAATACCACATCCATTATTTCCCTCAGACTTCGGTGAGCATTCGCCATCTGATTTGATACTGGTTTTGTTAAATTCCGATGCAAATTCCAAATTGATTTATCTTCCTCTAATAAACAGACCATTTCTACCCTTTTTACTCCGAGCAAGCCGAAGATGATTGCAAATTGAAACGTTCAAAGTTTTTTTAGGTTCACCAATTGGTAAATTTATACAACATGGTTCACGCATGTGGCGAGAATGTGACAAGACTTACATATATTTAGTTTCTTTATTCTAAAGCCATACACTGTTATCCAAAATCAAAGAAGGATTTAGTCAAGGCTGACGATGAATGATGAAACTTTATATTGGTCGAATTGGTAGTTTCTGGAGAATGTTTTGCACAGATGTTTAGTATTCTGTCATCACTCACGAGGATATTCTGCAATGTACAAAGCACTTTAGACTAAACATCCGACGATTGCATCAATTTTGATACATACTCTTTTCAAAGTCTCTAATGCTTCGTCAACATGAGCTGACAGCCGAAATCTGAGGTAGATTTACTGTGTCAAAAACCATTACGCAACCATTCTCCTAAGTCACTCATATATATATAACATATCAATAAATCTATGTAGACACTCAAATCAAGTTACAGTTCCTCTAGTAACCCTACTGCTATAAATGTCTTCGAACCAGTTATACATTCTTTCGCAACGGAATTGACAGCTGTTTAAGACCAATACAACAGAAATCAACGGCAATACCGTATATTCTACTGGTCCGAATTCTGTCATTTATCTCACTATATTTAACAAGACAATGTGGAAATGACAAAAGAAAAGAAGGCACTAAAAACAGTATGATTAAATCAATGTCGAACATAAATAAAACTATAGAAAATATCAATTGACATATAAGATGAAGTACTGACTCCGCAATGCCCACGCGTGGAGAGTGTTACGAATCCTGGGAAACGTCTATGTCCAACAACAGATGATAAAAGAATGATGATGATGATGATGATGATGATGATGATGATGATGATGATGATGAAATGGATCCAAGTACCTCATCACAGTTTTCATCTTTTAATATGTATCATGTTTATTCTGCTTGTAAACCGACCTACCACCAGAATACTTTCACTAGATTGTACCATATTTTATTTTACTGACCATTGTAAGTTCTATTTGTAGATGCAATAATAGAATAAGAACGTTTCTCTATATATTTTATTATGATTTATGAATTTTGCCTATTCAAATGAAAGCGGCCATAACACTAAAATCAAATTCACTAAATAGAATCATTGTCACTCCCCTAATTCTTTTACGATTAGAGGAAATCAATTTTGTCTTCTTGCCCAAAAGAATCTTATTGGAAAATATTGAATCCACTTTGTTGATCTCTATTCATTATTGTAGCCGAGACTCAGACAATTTAATTGATGGAACATGAGCAAATAAAACCGAATTTTCGAAACATCCTTATTAGCCTGCTTTAGCTTATTGAATTGTGTTATGACACTGGACAGAAACACTGAATCCCACAAATGAACTTCAAGTTGATTGGATATAAGCCAGAAATATTTTGGAAGTTTTGATTACCTCATATAGAAAGGGATGATATTGTCGTAGATTCTTTTTGGACGGACAAATGAGAAATATTCTGTTTTTTTTTATCAGTCTGTCCGTTGCTTCATCATTCAGTGTTAGTTTTTACTTCCCCATTCATCTTTTTCAAATCTCTCTCTCTCTCTCTCTCTCTCTCTCGCTATCTTTTCAAATATATGTCTTCCTCTTCATAGTTCCTTTATCATTACCCTCTCTGTCTTACTATCTCTTTTGAACTATATTCACACACACAAACACACACACACATGCACACACACACACACACACACACATATATATATATATATATATATATATATACACACATATGTATATATGTGTTTATATGTATATATATATATGTGTGTTTATATATATATATATATATATATATATATATATATATATATATATATATATATATATATATATATATGTATATTCTTTATGTAGGCTATCAATGATGTATATATACAGTGTGAATAGCAGCAGTGCTTTTTGTCGTTTTCTTCTTGTTTGAGGGAAAAACACAAATTTTCTCTAGAATTAATATTATAATGGATTTAAAAAAAAACAAAAACATTTCAAGTTTTTGATTCAGTTGTACTCATGATCAATGGCACTGGGAATGGAATCGACGAGCAGCGTTCAATCCCCGGTTAAGGCAAGGTATTAATTAGCATCTCCTTAGGGTAGTTGAGCTTTTCAGCCATGAAAAGTTGTCTCTGTTGGGCGTTGGGCTGCCACTTAGGTCCTGTAAAAACTAATGATTGCTTCAAACACCGACGACGTATCTATGGATCATTGGAAAATATGGAGAATGAATGTTTCATTGGTTCTCTGACTTTATTTTCATTAGGGATCCTTGGAACACCAGAAAGTTTTTTTAGTTCACGAGCTATCCACCAGAGCACTGTATCGATCAGTCCAAATTCATGAAGTCCGTTGGCAAAATCCCAAAACAAAGTTTTCCCATCCTTCCTTTTTCATTTTTGTTAGGATGAAAACACCAGTATCATGAATGATTTGAGAACATCTATTACCTTTCTTCCTGGTTAGCGTCATTATTGAATCAAGAATTGTAAATCTGAATATAGGTCTTTTCTGCTATCTTCAAATACAGCTTTTCTTTAAAGAGATCTTCTGTAAACCAAGATGGTCTAAGGCAAAAAATAATTATAATCAATTTATATGGAATTATTTCAGCATTCTAAGACCCACAAACAAAGTAATTTTTGGAGAAATCAGAGATTGGGTGTTGAAAGGAACTGTAGACTGAGGTGCACGAGCAAGAGTAAGCTGAGGGCTTGATATAACCTTGATATAAATCTATCACAGATAGCTGTATCAGGAGGAGTAACTGTTGTTTTTTTACTTTTTTCCATAAAAACAGGAACGTGTTGTGAAACAAACTTGAGAAAAACAAAAACAAAACAAAACAAAAAAAAAGACAAAAAAAACCATACTTTATCCAATACCTATTCAAGTTTATACTGAATGACATTCTTGCATGTATTCCAGATTCTTACGAAGAGAAATGACGATTCGAATCCACACAAGTTTCTTTGCATCTTTGTTACTTGCCAGTTTGATGCGTGTCTTCTTCACTTCCCTTGTTGTCTACCAATATTTAATCAAATCTGGGAATCGATTACTGATGGAGGAAAACAAGGTAAAACAATGATCATTATTATCAATAAATGTTGTAGATTTCTGTGGACTTCTTGTAAAGTGTTGGGCTGCTTTTTGTTGTCTCACCTGAGAGTCAGAATTGGTAGCCCAACACCGATGTTTTTTTCTATTCATTCAGATTAACCTCCTCTTAGATGGACTGCCCTGACAGGCTAAAAAGCTCAAATTGAGCTGTGGATTACCTATAGCTGGAGAAGACATTGGATCATGTCTTCTTCTGCGGCATGAACAAGAATGTCCCTTAGGCACATCTGGTTGAAACTTTAACTTGCTTTGTCGAATTTAGCCTCCACACTGTTAATCCGTACTTTACTCTATACCTACGTCATAAACAATCATTACACATATTGATGATAACATGTCATCATCATTATCATCATGGTAAACAGATTTGACGAACTGATTCCAGTATCAATCCGATCCTCTATGCCTAGTGTTTTAATGTCTGATAAACTGACGGAATGCTTCCTCGGTGACATTGCAAAATGGTTTACAGAGATGAATAATCAAGTAAACAACTCACAAATAATTAACAAAAAGCGGAGAGCTATCACAGTATTCTTAAATAAATCAATATATACAATTGACAAAAAAAGTAATTCAAGAGATGCCATCAGGTAGGAACAGTGATCCACTTGTGCAAACGATTTAGATTCAAATATCTTGACGAATGATATAACAAGAAAGTTGCAGAAAATGTTTGGTTCGATAGAAGGTATTCTATCCCCCGATTGGATCCCAATGAGTTAAGCAAATGGTTGGTAGAATTGGGAAATACGCAGAAAAATTGAAATCAGCCCAACTGCAAAAATTATTTAAGTGTCTCTAATACTTAAGTGAGTGCTTTGATACTGAAAAGAGAGTCTGTTACTTGGTGTCGGTTACATTTTGTATAAATGTGCTTACGTGTCAAATTACAATAATTATTGGAGTCAAGCAAGAGCCTGGAAAAGATTGAAAAAAAAAAAAAACATTCGGCGAAGATGTAGAATATTGATGTAAACAACAGATATATTTCCCAAGCCAATAGGATACTGGGAGTATTAGTAAAGGCATTTGCAAAGTAACCAGTAAAGACATTAAGGATAGACGGAAGAACACGGAGGAAATGGTGGAGAATTTTGAGGACTTGCTGTCATTTAATTCACGAAGCAGTCAAGAGAGATATTTATACACATTCCACTCTATCGTCTTTTGGGTGTATTTTGTTGGTAATGTGCCTTTCCCATGATATGTAATGCATGGTGTGATGGAAATTGTCCAACCATGCAAGCCAACGACGTTTCATACGGGTGGAATAGATTTGTGTTCACCGTGACTGTCAACTTAGTTTGAACTCGGTTCTCAAATGCCGTTGACTGCTTGGCCACTCACACTTCCTCGCACTGGTTTCTACACAAATAATGTTATTTACATAATGTATTCAGAATCATTACCCCTGAGTTAGCAATATGAATAGTCGTGATTGTAGAGAAAAAAAAGTAGAATATTTTTTCAGCCTCACATAACTGGCAAAGTATAGAAATAGACATCTTTTTCGGGAAAGTAATTCGGGTTGAAAGCAATTTCAGAAATACTATAAGCCATAATCAATTATTTAAGTTGACTTCAAAACATGCAAGCCGATTTTTATCGAACTAATGAAAAGAAAAAAACGGAATAAAAAGTCGAAATAAAACAAAAAAAACAGTAAGAAAAAAATCTTTTTTTTTTTTTTACCTCATTGTTTATTTTACAACATTGGTTAGTAAACGACCCTCACATTCTAATCATTGTTAAGGAATTCATCATGGAAATTTTGTACTAGACTGAGCCATGAACGTATTTAACTGCTTTTATTTATGATATGGACTGATTTGGCAGTATGTTGACGGAAACAACAATGGAAGTTGAAGAGAAAAACTCGAGGGGTTGTTTGTACATCCCTTTTTTTTTAATTATTATTATTATTATTATTATTATTATTATTATTATTATTATTATTGTTATTATTATTATTATTATTATTATTATTATTATTATTATTATCATTATTAATCCTTGGACGTAGTTAAATGTATTCCGACATGGGCAAGCGGTTTACAGTGAAAAATATGTTGGGATCAAGGCAAGCATTCACGTCCCTATTGATATCCGTATTATATCATTCGTTGATTGAATAACAAATTTCAAAATGCAAAACATGACTATCTATTTACTCGTTATTTCATTAGGATGTTTAAAAAGGTAGATAGGCTCATAACGTATCTCTTTCACTTCTGAATGGAATGTATGTTAAAGTTGCAAAGAATTATTTCAGGTTTTCTATCATGATGTTTGTTGATTTTCTCACATAACTTTGGCTCAAGTGTTCTCCAGTTTTTATCAGCTAAATTTCATGGTGGTTATTCCAGACTCAAAGAGAGAGTTTATCCTGTTTTTTCTCTTTTTGTCTTTGCCTTCATATTATACACATACCCCATTGAAACCCACTCAAGATCAGTGACGTCAAATGAATTCAAAGGTCATTTTCTACATCTCAGTATTCAGAGCCAACATGTTTATCATCAAGCCTTGCAGGCAGTGCTTTCAAAACCATCGTCAGGACAACCAAAATCGGACAAAATTTCAAACGGTTAAGAAACTCGTTCTTTGCGCCCTTTTAACAACTGACATATATATTTTAATCTGTTATAATTTCCTCTTATTTGTTGCCTTGAGTGTGATGTCGACTTAACGCTCCACCGACAAATGCTGTTTCAACAGTATTCATAATTCGAAAAACGAAAATGCAGATTTTTCCTCTGATCTTAATAATGACCGAAAACATGAACGAAAGCACTAAAGAGAAAAGCGAAAATATCCATTTTTTAAAATTTTAATTGAACGTATTAATGGAAGATATCTACGTGACTACTTACGATATGTATGCATTCATTTGCGTGTATAGGTGTGTCAATGAAATATCTAAGTTCACTATATTACTTTGTACATATATATATATATATATATATATATATATATATATGCATATAGACCCGAAACAATACATGAATAGATAATTGACTTTCTTGACTACATTTACAAAATGAAGGAAGCACAGACTGATTGGACCTTTGGAATCGAGTAAATCAAATTATTCCGAAGATATATCGCCCTCATGGAGAATCAATTTAAAAAAAATGGATATGCAACTCATATATTGACAAGCAATTTATCTAGATGTAAACGCTTTGCAGCAAACAATATGAGGGAAATATGTGTATTCTACTTTATTGTGCCGTGAAATGATAACATCTGTAGAATACGTGGGAAACCATTGGAGTTTATTCACGTCGATAAGTAGAAATATGTTTAATCGCTTTCATTGCAATTCTGATTCTTAATTTTGACTTTTGTATTTGTCTTCCTTTGCTTCTTTTCAGCTGGAATGTCTGGCTTTGTATCTGATCCATCGATATTTTCAATGCACAACTTATTTTTGGATGTTCTGTGAAGCGTTCCATCTTCATCAATTGATGGTCAATGCTTTCCGACCCCCGAGACGAACTTACGTTTATCATGCGTTTGCTTGGAGTAAGTAAGAAGATTCTGTGTTTGATTTCATGTCTATGTGTATGTGTATTCATATCTTTATATCCCCCTCATTGACTGCACAATATTTTTTTAAGGTTAAGTGAATTTCGATGACAGTTATTGAATTTTGGAGCAGATCAATACCTTGTTGTTCTAACAATATTCTCTCTCTCTCTGTCCCTCTCTCTCTCTCTCTCTCTCTCTATATATATATATATATATATATATATATATACACATACATACATACATACATACATATATATATATATATATATATATATATATATATATATATATATATATATATATATATATATATATATACCAACATTATTATCTGAGTTCTACATTTATGTAGTCACATCCCAAGCATCGTTGAAATTTTTAACGTCTATCTAGTTCTGTTACCATTCAACCTTTATTGTCGTGGGTCCTCTCTCAAAACCATTCATCATCAATCTTTATTATAAAGTACACATAGACATTTTTTGATTTTGTTGGCAGACATAATGAAGATTGGGAGTAAGATATTTGTCTCTAGAATGAAAGATAGCATCACCATTTTGTATGCAGAGGATAGAGATGGTTTATATAATAACATAAAGGTACTGCAAAACTAAATTTGAACGGGTTGTATTTCTTTTTTACAGTGAGCCACCTCTTTACTGTTAGTGAAGAATTGAACACAAGTATGGACATACCTTATTTTCGCTGGCAAACGAGGGAAATCAAAACTTGGTTTCAGCGAAGAACCTTCGTTCCAAAAGACCCCGTGCAAAAGAGGAAAATATATATGATTTATACACAACAATAACTACTTGTCTGCTATTTCGCCATATTTTTCATTCAATTCTCTTCTCTCAAACATTTCTGATAACTCAACTTTATTTTGAGTTATGAGTATAATTTTTCCATTAGACTTTTTTTATTTTTGTAGTACTATATTCCATAAATTGACCAGAACTTATTTAGTTTGGATCATTGTTTATTTGAAATGTTAGTGACATGGTCAGCTTTTGTCAAAGTCAGTGTGTATTGCAAGTACATGGTGTTATTTCATTGATCACAAGGCTGTGGATGATTGCAACAAGATACTTTAATCTTTTCAAAATTTTCATCTGCAAATTGTTCCATTCAACCCAGGTAACAACAAAATACGGAGTGATTGAAAAACGTCCGTCAAATCTGTACATTGATTTAGTTTAGGCTTGTTATTTATACAAGAACAAACGACAGTCAGTATCAATCAATAAATTAATAGTTGATACTATGATATCATTGCGTATAATAAAATATACTGTACTCTTATTACGAAACAATACATATTTGCAGACTTCTATGCTCATTAACAACAAACAACAAACTCTAATCGTCCCAAGGATTTGGTTCAGTTCTAACATCTGACTTCTTCCATTCAAATGAATATTATGGACTATTTGTCGTATTAGATAATCTTCAAATATAATGGATGATTAGCAGGTATGAGTTAGTTTAATACATAAATAGTTGGTTAGTCTAGTCTGAATAGCCTCTAAGTAGCTGAGAGAAATATGAATAGTGTTACAATCATTCCCAGGATTCGGGCAAGCTGCAACATCAGATTCTCCTATTTAAATAAATATTTTGAACTTCAAGTCATTTATTATAATCTTTAAATATCATGTTTGATCACCAGTTTGATGTTCAAGTATTTGGTTGGTCTAATCCAAATAGTCTCCAAGTAACTGAGTGAACTGCAAACTGTTGCAATCATCAACAGTGTTGTCACCAAAATACGGCACTAGGTAATCAGTGTGAACCTAAATAAAAAATACATTCTTATTGGGAAAGGGGTTTTATATACATGACTTTTGATTACTTGAATGTACAGTCATAGTAAATAACCTGTAATGCATGTTCACAAATAAACAAACATAATCACTGCTAGGGTGTTTTATAGCACATTATTTTCTCCATCTGGTGGCTTCGAAAATAAGCCTTCCACATCAATGCTTTTAGCACTATTTGAAGATAAACAAGCTGTGAATATAGCATTTATTACGGTCTCAACCATCAAGCAGACTTGAAATTCATGTGTCTGAGAACACTTGGATGATTCACCCGTAAAATTGAAAATAATTGCATTTCCACTTTACGTCATTTTCGCTTTTTTATTGTTGTGAACATTGTACATTTGATAGCAAGGGAGAAACATTCATACTTCTATTTTTATTTTTGTTATTGAATTACAATTGTCTGCCGTTTTGTTTTCAACTTATTAGTTTTCTGAAAATAGTGGCTGACACTTTTACTCTCGTTGATTGGATCGGCTACGAAAATTTGTTCAATATTTCATGAGTTTATCTCAAGAGAGAGTGTAGAAATGAATTAAAATCATTGATATAATATTTTTTTACTACACGGCGTCGAATTTTCAATCCATATCTTGTGATGGAAATATGACAGGACAGATTATCTACGCTATTTATCAATTCATACCTCAAGCATATATATATATATATATATATATATATATATATATATATATATATATATATATGTGTGTGTGTGTGTGTGTGTGTGTGAGAGAGAGAGATAGAGAGAGAGAGACATATTTATTATTCATATAGCAAACACATTGAGAGTAGGTATTAGGTATAAAAGTTTGAATGATTATTATTGATGTCTCTTTATTGTTTATCTACCCATATCTTTCATTTTACTTCAACAATCGCAGTGCAAAGAGGTATATGTATTCACTCATCTCTCTGTGTCTATTCGTCTGTTGATAAAATATTTCCAAGATTTTCCGACGAAGTATCCAGTACGGATCGTAGGCTAAGGGAAAACACAAGGAGTCTTTACAATATCTCCAATAGTTAAGAAATCAATTTCAGTGACATTTTCCAGTAGGGTAAGCGGTTCTGAGAGGGAGTAATTGTTAAAATTTACCGTAGAGGATAGAATTTCATCACTCACTGAGTATTTTTTGTATAATTATTCTTGTAAAAAGTTTTTACTTTTCAACAAAATGTTTCTGGTTGTTTTCTATGATATTCAAAAGAATTTTGTATTTGAATTTGAAATGGTCAAGTTACATTTTAAAAATTACAGCAGTCATCGATACTAAATTGTAGCGATATATAGACGGGTTTTTGTTCGATTCTTAGTTACAATGTCCTCGGTAGAGGACTGTGCTCTTTGTGTGTGTCAAAACTTGAATTCTGTCAGACACATTAATTTTGTCGATTAGCTTTTACCATGGCACGTATAAACAATGGTGTCCGTATGGTTTGTGTCATCCGGGGTGGAAACCCAGGGTGTCAACTGCTCTTTGTTCCCGAACATTCCCTTTTCTTGCACATTTGTAGCACAAAAAGCATTGAATTAGCACTTTTATCTATTTATTTCAACAGCGCGAAAAATTAAATATTCACTGCTCTTTAAATAAGATTTAATCATTTCCCGGCTATTTGAAGATCAATGGAGACATTTCTAGCAATCAAAGTGGCCAAATAATGGCTAAAAGTGATTTTCTGTCGTTTTTTAATGTAGGTTTTTGTATACGGCGGTGATGCAAAAATTGTTTCAATCCTTGTAAACAGTGTCCCCGAGGTATTGAAGTAAGCCCAGTTTATTCCTTTTAATGTGATGGGACAGTACTACTCTAGGGCGCACGGTACCCTGAGAGACTAATTTTGGAGCCACGGGACGAATCATCGGCATCTTTTGCTTAGCTATATTGATGTTCACTAAGTTATTATTAGTTAAGATTTGCACTGGCTCGAAACCAATGCGTGTACTGCGAACAGATACTACGCTATGTTTCTCTAGCTTCAAGATATTGTTTTACACCATCTTTCTACACTAATGTTCACGTTGAGGCAAACTTTTTTGCACTGTTCATTCAGGCCTTCTAGCATCATTTGAGGATCACGAAGGTATTTTGCCAAAAAGACGATATTGTAAACAAATCATATGTTACTTATGTATGCAGCGAGCTTGTATCACTTTATATTCATCTTTGTTGGGTATCTATATCAAATTTTGCCCATGGGTTAATATTTGCTGTCTTCATTTAATAAAGCTTTCAATATTAAATTGGAAGTTTTCAGACTTTAAGACTCTACCAGATCATTATGTAAACAAAAATGTGTTTTAATTGCGGTCTTCATCTGGTTTTAAATAATCTGCTTAATGGATTTTACTGTCAAAATTATTATAAGCTAGGGTAAGTGTATGGAATTTATTCGATGACCGTAAGTTTATTCTAATGTCCAGTCAGAGGAATACATATATTTGCAATTTGAAGAGAACTGAAAAAGTAACATTGTTTCATAATGTCTCATATAATAGAAAGGAACCAGGATCACATTTTTTTTGATACTCAATGTGTGGCTCATTTGACTTTGTGTTGTTCTTTACTTTTCTTTAGGCTTTCCGTTCTTCATGTTGATGATTTACGCAATCTTTCGGGGAAACTTTGCAAAATCCGAAAGGTGAGTTCAATTGCATTATCAAATAACTTTATAATAATATATGATATTAATAATTCAAATCCCATTTGATTTAAGCATTCGTTTGTTGGATTTCTTTCCGTTGTACATTGTTGTCTATTTCTTCATTTGATTCTGGTCAGCAACGGCTCAAACATTTAAATTAATAATTTTCCCTCATTTTGCTGGCAAAGACAATATGTCGTCCATTAAGTTCCAGGTTTAGGTGTCAATTACTAATTAAGACTTACTGGTGTGAAGAAGAATTTACCCTTTAGTACTTGAGATTTCTAAAATCTTGGAGATTTGAAGTTTCAAACAACAAACCACTCAGCCCTACAGGCAAGTAGAGACGTATGAGTACACGATTGATATAACTAATGGTCTTGCAAGTGCTAAAGAAATTGTACACATGTATTCAAGAAACCTGTTATTGCATTCAGTATGACTTATAATGTAGCTGGTGAAATCAAAATCTGAACTCAAAGTTAGATGGTGATATCCTCTTGTTTTGAACCCCCCCCCCCGACAATAGCATGATAAGCAGTGATGATCCCCCAAAGTGAAAGATACATAAAGTACTGTACTCGTGATGAAAACAGAGACCCTGTGAAAATCTTACGTTAATTGCATTTGTAATTATTTTGGAATAAGTGACACACACACACACATATTTTTAGGCAGAAAGAGAGACAGAGACAGACAGAGAGAGAGAGAGAGAGAGGGGGGGGAGAATGAGATAGTTCTTGTGAGTTGTTGGGATATAATAAGTGCATGTGACTGTTTACGTAGATTTTTGCTTAGTTATACTTAGTTGGGTATAGGGTCATGATATTTGGGTATCTAATTATACAGGATGTCACTCCACCTGAAATGGTAGGTGGGGGCCGGGTTTAAATCATATTTCTGAAGTTAACAATGATGCATAGTGCATTTTTTTATATAATCAATGTTTATCATTTGTATCTATATGTATTAATACTTGTTCTGAACATATGTAATCGTCATGATGGAAACTGATCCTCTATTTTCCTTTCAGGGCTTCTGATGAACAATACACCGTTATTAGTGGTTGTTGGATCAAAAATGGTGGTGATATAGAATGGGTCGTCTATGTACCGCTTCTTATTTGTTTATTTGTAAGTAGAACATTTCTTTGATTGGATCACCTTTCATTGCCGACATGATTTTCAACATTATGAAACTATGGATATGTATGTATGGTTAGGCCTAAGAAATATCAATTTTTCCGGTTGGAAATCAACAAGAAAAAATTTCTTCTGTTTAATTATCATTTCTGAAGATGGAAGTTTGTTACTTGCCGTCAAAGATCAAAACAATCTCAATGAATTAGATATTCACATGAGTGAATAATCAACAGAAAGACTCGAATGTTGAGTTATGGCATATTTTATACTTACTGATCCTTAATCGATGGATATGTTTGTGGATAACCTATGTAAGTAAGCCCTGTTTCAAAACATCGATGATGAATAACATTCCTGAACAAGACATCGTGATAATACCCTGTATAAGATGGATAAACATTAAGTTATGACATAAACTATAAATTAAAATCTTTTCTGAATGAGATGTAGTGTTTCATTAACATTGCTGACCTTTATGCTTTGAAAATTGCCGAAAATGTGGCTTAGTAAACTGTTGATGATCCCAATTAGGGAAAAATCGCTCTTGGTATAAACTTTAAAGAGAAACACTAGAGAAAATTTCAGGAAAAACATTATCAGATATTGAGGGATAAATGACGAAAGTGACACAAAGAAAGCTTCGAAATGTTTGATTAATGTATTCGTGTTTGGTAATGTGAAGCTTTGTCAACAATATACACACACATACACACACATACACACACACACACACACACATATATATATATATATATATATATATATATATATATATATATATATATATATATATAAACCATCACAAGGATACTTGAAAACTTACAGATACATGCATTTATATGAGTATCAATATATTCCCTTACTAACACTCATAAATAAACCAATACACACTTCCATACATTAGTAAAATCATAAATTCACAAACATACAGACACATATGCATGTATGGCCACTACCCTACATCACACTGACATACCCTCGCGCATATATGAATATACTCACACACACACACACACACACATACACACACACATACACATACACACACACATCATCATATATTTACACATATGTGCATATGAGGTATGTCAAAATGAATGAAATTTCTGAAAAATAAAGTGTATTCTCTGCATCCTTCATATTATCCAATGTACAGCTGTTTGGGATGGATTTTAGCTTTGAGAACAAAAAGAATTATTGGCAGTTGCCAAGTCCTGCTAATTCCAGCCACTTCCAGCCAAATTTGGTGTTGTTGCAGATGGGAATCGATTCGTGATTCGCCAAACATCTTTTATTTCTGTCAGCACGAACTGTACGGCTGGAACATTTACAGATTCCTGTATTTTCGAAGATTTCACGTACCGGGCAATAATTTCCAAAGCTACACTTTAGGCTTGTTTTCGATGTGAAAGTCAGAGTTAAAATGCCACTTACCCAAGACCACGTAATGTAATAACGGGGGATCATTTAGGGTAAAAGTTTCTGTATAATACATTACATTCCGTCGGATCATATGTATCAATTTTTTGATACACAACCGTTGTGCGGAAAGAAACTAACCGATCATAGATGATGCGAATTTAAAGAGGGAAGAGTTTTTTTGCCTTTACGGTTCTGGCGGCTGTAATACTCGGTGCTAATTTTCTTTAATTGTTTTTTATCTAAACAGTGTGATACATTAACTGTGTAAAGCCGGGAAGGCATTTCGAATGAAAGCTTCTGTGTGATAAATCGCAATATATATATATATATATATATATATATATATATATATATATATATATATATATATATATATATATATATATATATAGTACGATCATTGAATTAGCCAGAAGGATTTATTTTCATTCTGAAGTGTTTGAGAGCATTTTATATCAACATTATTCTGAGCAGTTAGCTTTTCAGTAATCTCCCTTCTGCGTTTTGAGAATGTTTTTACATATTTCATCTTTCTGCTTTAGCTGAATGTGGTTTTCCTTTGTCATATCATCCGCCGACTGCTCGGTTTACAAACACAACCAAACGAGCCAAGTAGCTTCAGGTAAGATTTCAAAATCATTCTCTGCAATGAAAAAAAAAAATTAAAAAATGGCAATTTCCTATGTTGATAAGACATCGGTTGTTTTATGGAAAAATGACTGTAATTGTTTTGAAAATTGTTCTCAGATTTCCGACTGTTACCCTGAAGGTGACATTGATACGAAAATTATCTCTGCTGCCAATCATCGGTATTTGTATCTGAGAAAGTTGTTCTAGCAATTTGTGCTTTCTAAACGGCTGTGGTAATTAAGGTTCAAAGGAAAACCTATAATTCTGCATACTGCGCATTTGCAAGATCAGTGCCAAGTTTTTTTGTCAATGTCGTGTATAGGCAAAGAATAGAATAAAAGGGATTCCAGAGCACCAAGGTAGATCAGAGGGGAAATTCAGACGAGGTGCAAATTTCAAAGAGAGGAGCATGATGCGATAAATAACGGGATTGATGCTTATTTAATACGGCAAACATTACCAAATATCATCAGAGATGAGAAACATTTGAGTGCAGTTTTATCTTGAGAGGATGATTTATTTCACATTTTCTCGTGGCACAACTACTTGTCACCTCCCGATATCGTTGTTCAATGAAAACTGCGGATTTTATTTTCAGTATAGGGCGTTCAGTAATAGAAAAATATCTAACACTGTTCACGTTGGCACAGGAGTAGATAAATGATTTCGCCTGAGGATACATTTGTATCATCTTGCAGCCGGTCAAGTCAATGACTTCATTAGGTATCCAAAAGTGTGGAGCAGGTGAGAAGCATCTTATGGCTTGATGGCTCTTGTTATCCATAATAGTGTAGAGATTGTTACCCTTCTTTAACAGAGATCGTCACCGGAAAGCTTTCTGGGTGATCCCCAGTCAGGAGATAACCAACCTTAAAGCTTTTTTGCCAACTCACTCAAATCGATATATGGTTAGAGGAAGAAAAACCCTAGAGTTGTATTCGAAGTCGGAAGAAGAAGAATGTGGACGTGACATCGTCTATAAATTGAACAAAAAATTCCAACGATCATACGAGATTAATTCCCTACATTGGCAACGTCTTCAGCCGTCCCTGCTTCGGCTAAAGTGTTATGTTAAAGACTTAGTACAAGCACTCAAAAATGGCGTCACATACTTCTATCAGTGCTATTTTAACCTTTTTCTGAGGATGAATATGGATTTGTACCTTTCCTATTTTTGTCCAGAGTATATACACTAATAAACACGCACGTGCATGCACATACACACACACGCACACACACAGGGACACTGCCAGAGTTGAAGTTTGAAATGTGTTCGCTTAAGCCCACTCACCTGAGCTGTTGCCAGCTTGGCAAACCATCATCTCCTTGAAGTTATTTTGAAGTTACTAAAACAGCGAATACTTCTGGCTAAAGTTGTGTTTTCTTGAAATGAAATGTTTTTATTTGGTTTAGTAATGAACGGCGTGCATTGAAATAATCTGGTGACTTGTGAACACATTGAAATAGATGAATGGAATGTTGCTGTTTCTTTTTTTCGTGTCACCTCCAAAAAAGTTTATGAAATTTCCTACAAAGCACGTGTGTGTGCATATATGGAAACCCTATATTTTACACTTCTTCTAGACATATTGAGTCTTACACTTTAGAGTGAGATTGTTGATCTTGCATCATCGTAAAGCTTGCGTAGATCAAGCAATTAGAGCCGCTACTACGATAAGATCAGTTAAACATTCTACAGTCAGCAATCAAGCAGCATTCGTCAGAAAAAAAAAATGTAAAATCTACCTGACAGTAGCGTTAAAAGATAAAACGCACATGAAAAACAAACAGTTAAAAAATTGGCTAGCAAAGATTAATTCAATTAACGCTTAAGAAAAAATCATAAATTATATTTGACAATTTTTTTCTTACGAAACAAGTTAGGAAGTAAGACAAACCGATTAGAAAGTACGTCACCCAACTTAAAAAATACTTTAAGTAGGTTGAGTAAAATATCTCGCACAAATTTTGAAAATATAGCAAACAGATTTTTTTTAAAAAGTGTGACATAATGAGAATAATAGCCAGTAGATACACCAAAGATTTTAGAAGATACGCTAACCAAATTAAAAATAGAAGCAAATTTAATCTTTGAAGAGAATCAAATCTCACAGATTCATGGAGCCGGTTGCTGCAAACGTGATTTCAAAGTAAAATTAATTGAAACTTGCCTCTTAAAAAAAGGCCATTTTAATTTCAGTCTCAACCAGAAGCTAACATCTGTTACAGTTAGAATACGAACTAGAGCTACTTGGAGTATTTTGTAATTCAATTTTCTTATTAATGATTGTGTTTAGCTTATAATTGAATAGTTCGGATAAAAAAAATCAACAATAAAAAAAAAAAACCCAAAAAACTAATGGTGACACTTGAACTTTCATTCTGGTTGCCCCGTCAAGTGCATCTTACTGTAGTAGCTTTTCATATAGCTGGAGTGACACAAGCTTTACGATGAAACTTAAATGAAAGAACAGAAGAGTCGATTATGAATGGAAACATTCCGTTCTCGAGGATTATCCCGTCGTAGATGGCATTGTGTTGTCATTTGATAATTTTCCCGATGCTGTCTCTGGTTCTGCTGACACTTGCATAGCAAACAATTCAGATGCCAAGGAACACCGGAGAAATGGCTATTCAAAACAAAAAGAACAAATCACAAGATTATCAATGAACTTTGAATTGTGACTTATATTGATTATCGCAAAAATATTACTAAAATCAATCTCTTGTTTATGAAATTGCACATTTATCTTGTGTTTCCCTATTTTTTCTATTGATGAATCTTTCCAGGCGATCCGTGAAAGCCATCTTCTTTTTGTTCCCGTTGTTTGGAATTCAATTATTGGCCATAACCAACCGAGTTCCTTTGTCAAGCCCGAACTATTTCTGGTTTAACATTGTCTCTGAAATAGTAATTGGCAGTAAGGTAAAGTCTATCGTTATTATTATTCTTTGTTTCACTTGTATTTCCTTTCATCTTAATCGTTTATGTGTTGTTGTTTTATTTTATCGCAACTACACTCAGGCCGTGTCAATGAGACTTAAACTCATGCTTTTTTGGTGCCACTGAAGACAAATTATCCATACCAAGATCGCTTATGACAGACATACATAAATATCACGGCTGACAGTATATCAAATCTAACCTTCACATTTGCACTTTATTCTTCCTTGACCTCCAAAGTGCCACTATTGTTATTGTTCACACACTAGTTGTATTTGTTGCAACAGCGTTTTCTATATTCTTATGTTTTTTTGACGAATCATCATCAACCATTATTCTATTGCTAATTCTCAGTGGTTCTCTTTTGTCCTAAAATTCGGTTGTCTTTCATTGCGAAAAGGCTGTTCATTATTTTGATATTTGAAAAGTCAAGTGATTGCCAAAGTAACAGACACTGACGCCTAAAACGTATAGGCAGAGCAGTTCAAGATTTGACGATCGGCTTAGGGATGACTCCATCCACTGAAATAAATCTTAGAATAAAAGAATAAAATAGGAACCTGATTTCAATAACATCATAATCTATATTGTACTTGTAATTGAATTTTACATTCGGTTATGTATCACAATCAGTTGTATTCTCAGAACAAGTCACTAGAAAAATTTCAATAGCAAACATGATCAGCAATAACTTAATAATTTCAGTTGATCCTCCAACCACGAAAGTTAGCCTTGTGGATAAATCATGAAATGGGTCTTGGATAACTTCTAAAGCTCTGAAATAATTCGTGAGAGAGTTTGATACTGGTTTTTTTCTTTATCTAAAATGAACAAACCTTTCTGCATTCAGTTCATCTACGTTGAATAAAGGGTGCAAATTCTATTTTACGTGAACGTGTGTTCAAGTGATAAAAGAGATTTTTTGAATATGGAGAGGATTTCAAAAAATGATGAACATTGTTGAGAAACATAAATGTCAAGAACATCTTTCTGTCGATAGAAATCATTCATGCAATTATTCGGATGCATTTTCAACGAATTGTTCAATCCCTCAGATATTCTGGATTTTTGATTTTTAGTGTTTAAACTTACATAGGTGCAACATGTATTTCCTTTTTGATACACGTTTCAATATACTTGGTGTTTTGTCACATTCAACTTTCCATTCACAGAACATCAAATGAAACGATTTGTTTTATTTTTATCAGGATTACTTTTCTTTCATTGCAGGGAATCGGAGTGGCCATTTTATTTTGCTTCATGAATGGAGAGGTAAGTTGCCCGTTAGAATGAAACAAAAGTTAAAACACCCGAAGATTTCATCCTATGGCTATGTCATTGGAAAAAAGTACTTAAAAATGATACCTTGTGCCTGTCACCAGAAAGAGTGGCATTATCGAACCAAGGATAAAAGTTGTACTATATTAGAAAGGATATTATGCATAAAATATTGGTCTTCAAACGGGGAAAACTTCACTCTTAAGGGAGGAATCAACGCTTATAATCAGAAATAGTAAATATATATCTTGCTATCAACTTCTCTGTTTATGCCGACGGACAGACAGACAGACGGACAGGCAGACAAACACCCACACGCACACACACACGAATACACATAAACACAAACACACACACACATATATGAGTGTGTGTGTGTGTGTGTGTGTGTGTGTGTGTGTGTGTGTGTGTGTGTGTGTGTGTGCGCGTGTATACGTATAAACTCTATCTTAATAAAACTGTTTTGGAATACGAACAACCATACTAACAAGGTAAATGTGAAACAAAAACAAGCGCTGAAGGAAATTGCATAAATCATAATAATGGGTTTTGAGGAGAAATGACAGAATTGACTCAAAGGTTTTTAACAGCTTATGTTTTAAGCTGTACAACTTTCTAGACTATACATATATATGTATATGATTGATCAAACATATATTACTCTGACCTTAGCAACGTCGTATTTTATAAAAATGGTTGTGGTCAAAAATAAGATTGGAGGATTTTATACTTATAGCATTTGGAGGAATTTGTCTGAAAATCTAGAAATAACCTTCAGCCAGGAACTATTTCACTCAGATATCGATTAATGCTTGAATTATCCCCAGTGCAAAATGAGTTGCTGCAAGATAACCATTCAGCTTAACATGACAGTAGTTGATCTTGAACTCTGAGATTTGGAAAAAAATGTGGACTAAAAAAAGTGCATAGTGGTTCAAAATTTACTGATGGACAGAGATTGAGTGACAACGTTCCTCTCCATTAAACAAAATTACCTTTGGGATAAATATGGATCTATTTCTAACCCTACTATAGGGAACACTGCAAACAGTTGGAGATCTCTAGCCATGTAAGGATGTCAAACTGTGAAAAGTTGATATTAAAACTTCAGAGATTGGCATTCAAAACAGCGCATCTCGAGGTAAAATAAGAGAGTCCGGCATAGGGTTAGCAACTCAACATCGTAAAACTTATCTTGTCCTGAACCCACTGTTTTGGTCCTATACTGTATAATGTTATTGACAGAAAAAAAACTAGAAGACCTCAATTGTGCTGTTGCCCCCCCCCAAAAAAAAACTAATAATGACCGAAGCACTCGCAATTATTTTAGGACAATACATTTTCAAATCTATTGTTATTTCAAATGTATCAAAAAGGTTTATTTGATTCTGCTAAAGAAGTGAACATTCTTTTCCTATCTGTGCTATTCTAAAAAGGGAAATAAAATATAATTGTACTTCCTGTCCCTCCATCTAACAATAGCCAGTCTTATTTTGAATGTAAACACTTCATAGACATATAACAGTGAACGATGTTTTTCGCATAAAATCAAATCAGACGCAATCTAATAAGATAATACACAAACGCTGCTCCTCCTTAACAGAGTAGGCATAATCTGCAGTCAACTAATCCAAACCTATTTCCGGATGTTAGTTCCGGTTCATATTTGTTTTTCACATCATTCTGAGTAAAACTAATAGAAAAACGATCACAAAATGCAAATAACAGTTAGGAAAACATCGAAAAATAATATCACCTAAAAAATGATGAGTCTTGTTTAGTCTTTGGTTATGATAATAGAAAACAATGTGTCAGATAAAAATGACATGAAATTTGAAACTGGAAAAACAAAGGAAGATCGTTACATTTTTTTTATCTAATTGGATTGGTCACATGATTTATCCAATCGTTTTTGTACATTTCTCCTATTTCTACTGGGGGTAAAGATCAAACCAAATTTTCTGAACAATCACTTTTGGCGTATTTTTCATATCATTACACACACAATGAGGAAGTTCCCTGATGTGATCAGAGATGTTGCTGTCTATAACCTTTCATTTTACCTGATTATATATGATACTTATATTTCTAAATTTTTGTTTATTCTGGAGTTAGGCTTCTAGAGAGAAACAGGAACCTTTGGGCTGGCTTTGCCTTCAATATGAACTTATTTCGCTGTTTTCCATCGATAAAGAAGGCTTCCCAAAAGAATATTTCCCCAAAAATTTTCCATAAATAATATTGCTCAATGGCATCAGATATTTTGAATTAAACAGAAAAATATCGATAAATGATTTTAAAAAAAATATTTCTTTGCAGACCTGCATATCAATACGGCTGGATATTTACTACTTCTTGTAGGGATTATACATGACTCACTGCACATTTGTTTGTTTCCTTCGATATATATATATATATATATATATATATATATATATATATATATATATATATTTATATATATATATATATATATATATGTGTGTGTGTGTGTGTGTGTGAAGGGTGTAGGGATGGGGATGTGGGTGCGGGGGATGTGCATGTGTGTACATGTATCTTCGTCTGTGCCTGAGTATTATCTGTTACCTTTCTTTTGTACTTAAGTGAACATCAATGAGAAACTGACACACTCACAAACACATACACACACGAACCCCCCCAAAAAACACACACATATGTGTGTAAGTACGAATTACAAATTACACTATATCACATACAAACCTAGTTGATAAATGGTTGATATATCATTTAGCTCAGTAACGTCATTTGATGAATATTTGGATACTGCAGGTTCAAACTTCCCCCTGATAAGGAAGTGGCTTCTGCGTAGCGATACACTCACCATTGTGCTGAACAACTGATGTTAATGCAACGATAGTAAGTGCACTGCTACGTTGAAGCGGCTTACCCATCTGTGCAAGGTTGGATTCCTGCAGAAGCCCCATTATCTGAGATGGTTTATTCTATTTACGCCATCGAAATTGAATTATACATTACATCATTTAGCGGCGGGAGATCATTTTAAAAAAGGGCCTGTATATGATACAACGCAAATTGACGAACCATATGTCCATATCTCAAAAATAAATTCGCCAGTTTGTACATTAAGAAAAGGGCTTTTGTTTTTATGGATGCGTGGATTTTCCCTCGGGCGCTCTGTTACAAAGGGTATTGATCGAATACCCGACCCCAAACGATAGCATAGACTTTGACATACACACAAATAAGTGCATGCATACCCATTAGCATATATTCCATACTCCTTCATTCAGGTGTCTATTTTAAACAATGAAGATATTCGAAGTATGTGTGTGCATATGATCATCATTTTAGGTATATATACCTTTGTGTATGCTTAATTGGTACAAAGCCATGAGCACTGGCATTTAGTAAGGATAAAATGAATTACAGAAATCACCGTTTATATTGATAGTAGATATCTAATTCATTCAGAGCTATATTTACTTATATATCTACTTTGATATTCCATTAATGTATTTTTCGATGATCGATAATCCATGCTTTTGTTGGTTTTCAAAAGATCGTTTTATGTAACATTCTTCGCCTTTGCAAAGGGAATATACCGTTCAGTGTTCGTGATGCAGAAACGGCGTTATAGACGGAAGGCAAAATTTTCATCTCCCTATAAACTATATTTTTTAATGATTATTCACAACACACGATTTAGGCAGTCCGTAGACTTTTAAAGATTTTTTTATATGAATTTATGGTAACTTCTCTGCTTTATGCATTCCAAGTTCATGTTAAGCTTCTTTTTTTTGAATAGTTGGGAAAACCTGTATTATTCATGTATTTTTTCTTCTTTTATTAATTCTCTCTTTTATTTTTATTTTCTATAGTATTGTTGATTTTTTGTATTGATATGCAGCATCCATTTATTCCATGTTCATTTTGAGTTAATATCTAAAATATTTCTTGTTTCAATTTTATTTTTATATACATAATTGTGCGATTTATCTTTCTTTGATATGTACTTCCTATCCTCAATATTTCACGTCCAATTAGTCAGATTATTCCCTTTAAATTCAAAATATTTTAATCATTGTTGGTATAAAAATATATGCACGATCAAAGGCTCGTAGTTTTCGATATAGTTATTTATATATATTATTGGTGTCCTGTCTTCATCGTAAAGAAACTCGAAGTGAATGTCAAAAGCCACAAAACCTGGCATATGATATTAGGACATATTACACAATTTTATCTATATTTACAAGAGAATGAATAATTAGGTGTACCTTTTGGCATTCACCAAATTTACGCTGACTGAAAGAAAAGCAGTTAATCGTTCTATATTGGAATATTAATGTTACCTTTCCCGGTTCCTTTCTTATCCTGCAATCGAAATTCCTACTTCTTCTCTCAAACGAAGTACACTCTTACCTAAGTCTGAAAAAATATTCATTGTATATAGACTGATGGCAGATTTCCGTTTTAAAAGAAAAAGGTGAAAAGTATTAGGGCAAACATTCTGGGTTCATTAATTCACAGAACGTATTATTCTATAGAAAGACAAAATCCTACATCAAACAGAGGCGTATCTATTTGACAGACATTTCAAATATCAGGAAGATGAATTACTGTAAACATTTCATACATCTTAGTTAAATGAAAACAATTTAAGGGCTTTTTAATAAACCACCAACAAAAGCTAGCCCCACACCCACCCAATTTTAATGTATTGAATCATTAAAAAAACTAAAAAAATCCAGCAACTCAAGAAAAGAAATGCAACTTGATCGTTTTTTTTTTCTCAATGCTTCTGTATTCAAAAATCATAGGTGCTAGCTTCTGCTCATACAATGTTTACAATTGCAATTTCTATTTCTTTCATCCATCAATATGCATTGTCCCATTATATTTCGTATAAATAAATCAAGTCAACCTTAAAGAGAAGTTCTCTATTCCAGATCATTCAACAGATTCAGCGTTCAGGTGTCAAGTGTCGCAAAAGGCTTCAATCGATTACAATAACCGATTCTTGACGATTCCGACGAGGTGGGAAGACGTATAATCCCGGCCGGAAAATTACTATCAGTTGTTTATGAATGAGAAGGGAAAATGGACAGGAAACGAAAACGTAATGAGAGAAGAAGGAGAGGAAGGAAAATATAAAACATTTTGCGACCGAGGGAGAAATAGGCAAACATTCTTTAACAGAAAAATACGGAGATATTTGAATGTTAAAGAGGAAGTCATTTTGCGACAAAGACTGGAGATAATAAGAGACGTACTGGAAATTTTTGAAAGGCTTAAACATAAGCATTAAAAACAAAGGTGAGGTTGACAACGGACGTTGAATGGATTTGCATGTTGATTAATCAACTTCTAAACGCGTGCTTCACAAAAAATCTTCAGTAAAAATATCACTGATTTGTTTGCTTCTCGTTATTGAATTAATAGTATTGTAATTAAATTTAGTAATTACTAGAATAGTAGTGTTATTGTTGTTTCTACATTGCATTAACCCATCAACAGTGGCAGGTTGCAAGTATAATGGTTAACTGTTGCAAGATAAAAGCCCTTATCTTATGGTAGATATTCCACCGCAAACCAATCAACGTCGAATAAAAGCGCTGAATAAGAACTGAGTTGCCATGAATCACAATGAAACATTATTGAACTGCAATGAAAAAAAACTTCCGTCATCCACAGTTGCTATTGAAGCAAGAATGAAATGCAGGGTAATAAAACAAACATTAGCGTGGAGGCAGAATCAATGAACTAAGTTCTGATTCCAACCGAGGCTATTCAAGTTCACACAACATGGAACTCAAAACTGTGTTTTGAGGACCTGCAAGACAAGCTTCAGACCATTCAGCACATCATCGACCGTCTTATTTACATCTTGAAAAAGAAAACATCGACATTGCAATGAATATGAACGCTATAATCCTCATGAATATCTTTATAAAATGCCATCGAAACTGATCATATCAATGATACCCAATCATAACACTTGGATTCTCCGGAAAGTTTTTTTTTCAATTAAATGAAGAATCAGAGTTAAATTGCTGCACTATATACGTATCTTTGTTGTATTACAACGCTTCAGTGTGGCTGTACACTATCCATTCTCTTATCCAGTACCACGAAGCAGGATTGAAACCTTCGCTTCAGACCTTCTGCCCTTCTGCTAAGACTTAATTTAAGTGATATATTTATTTTTCTTATTTCCTAACCACCAAAGTTCTCTAATCCCATGGAAGTGAATGCCAGCCTCCAGGTCTGAAGCAAAGCCTTCAATCGTGCCTCGTGGTACTGGATGGAATATTGGATAGTCTAGAGCCACACTGAAGTTTTCACTACAACAAAATAGTTATCTGTTATTGAATCAATTATATATATATATATATATATATATATATATATATATATACATATATATAATCCTTTATGATGAATATATACATGAATACACACATAGATATGGACGTTTGTTATGTTTTGCCTCTATAAAGATATATTCATATAGATCTATTATCAAAATATGCATGGAAAATATAAATACATGTTCATATTTGTGTGCTTTATCGTAAAAATGTCAACCTGCCGCTGTCTGCATTTTGTGAAGACATTTACAAATAACATTCTTAACATTTCTAAATCAGCTTTTAATATCAGTAACATAAAATGCAAAGAAATGGTATCTAACACACTAAAAAGCATGGTGTTATAACGTATGCACGATGAAAAGCAATGGAACGTTTGGGAAAAAAATACCTCAAAATATCTAACTTGTACCTCGTTTGAATTTTGTTATACAATGTGTTTCAATAACTGTATAATGTATAGCCATGCCCCCTATCAAAATATTCGATCAAAAGATAAATAGTGATATGACCTTTAAAGAATCTTCTGATACGTATGACCCCGGAGAATGAGTTTCCTTTATCAAAAAGCAGGCACTTAAAAAATACTCAGGGGATATTACCTGGATTACAGTGAAACAAAATAAAGTGGATGACGTGGCAGGTCGGATAAGTCAAAGATCATGTACATCAAAAAATGGTTTCCATATTCCAGAACTGAAGAGCAATCACAGTAGGTCGAAAAGTACAGAATCAGAACGTTTAAAAAGAAAATGAATGACGAGGAAAAAGTTAATTTACAACAGAATCACAGGCATTTCGTCTTTTTAAAAAAATCCATCTCCCAAGTCATAGACCGATCATAAGAGTTGGTTGTCTTCCCCACCTTCCAATATTCGTCTATTAAGGTCTCTACTGACAGGTGTTCCATACGAGGTTATGACGTGTCCTGGAAAAAGCAATTGACTTTTACTTCCTTCTAAATTCAAAGGTTCGAGGGATGTGTGGAAACAACAAGCCCCCCAAAAATAGATAAATGAAGCATTCATACATGTAATCGATCCTCATCATTTTTTTTATCAAATTATGGTAAAAAAATGTTGTATTTACATGAATAAAAACTGTAAATTGATCCTTCAAAACCGTACATTTGTGAAGAGTATCCTTGTGTTTCAGTAAAAAGTATTATCAACTTTGTTCTCCAGTTATCGGTTCTGCTTGATTTGCCTTCCTTATTTCGATAAGTGGCTACAGTTCAATTAATTTTGATCAGAATGATTTTGATAATTTTACATCCAGACAATAATTGGAATAGTTGTGTGTTGAGTTGTATCTAATTCAGGTAAACCCATTACCGAAAAAGTTAAAACTAAATCGAAAATTGGGATGATATAGCAACGGCTGAAATTTCATTTCGGTGGGACCAATCACAATGAAAAAGCTAACAGTCAAACATGCTTGATACACAGTATCTTGTATGATCACCAGAGTTGAGCAACGTTGAGTCTGGTTAGTATTATGTCAGGTGAGTGCTAGGGAATACAAAGTGCCTATTTCACATAAAAACTTGAGCAAGTGTAAGTGTAATAGAAAATTGAAGACTCTCAAAGAAAGAAGAATTAATTGTATCTTATTGTAGAGTATATAAACGCAATAACATTCTGGTTGATATCAGCAATAGATTCGTACGCTGATTCAAACAAATAGATAAGGTGAAAAAATCGTTTGGTTTAAAATAAAATGGTAACAATTATGTTGAACAGTTTTTTTATTCATTGGGGATGGATCCGTATGCTGTGGTGCCAGGACAAACAGACATTTAATCGTATCCCTTGAATCATGATCACGAAATCGTTTCTTTTTTTTTTTCGTGAAACTTGAGAATAGTTCCGGTATGTATGACACAAAAAACTGGGATATGATAAGTACTTGTTGGCACTTGAGCACTATTGTACATTCATTTGTTAGTTTTTGAAAATGCCTAGGTATGCTTAAACTGCCCTTTAAAATTACCTGAGATTACTGAAAAGCAGTCAGACAGCATAGAGGGTTAATAATTTCCTGTTGCAACAAAGAGGTATTTAACATAATAAGAATAATGATTTGGATGGCTATATAAAATATTATATTTCATGTAAAAGACAATTCAATTTTCATACAAATCAACTGGTAAGTATTATATTATATCTGATAAATATAATGTATGCATTATCAAGTTAAATTAAGATACTGTAATGATTTAAACGATTATGTAATGTGCAAAACATATATCTACACATGAGGGTCACATATATTCATATATTTGTATTTACTCTCTGGCCGATCTGCATTTTGTAAACATGCTTTGTTTCTTAGTTCTCTTGTGGAGAAAAAAAACACTAAATTGATCGAGTAATCTTGTCCATTACAGCGAGCAGTTTAAGAAAAAAAGAACTGATCGTTTTTTTTATCTTTCTATATTTCTGTATTTTGATCTGATTATCATTTATTATCTCCTATGCTTCAAGGTGCTTTATTACCTACGTAAGTCTGGACTGACCTGTTTACCAGAAGGCCGACGTGACCATAAGAAAGACAGCTGCCCGACGATTCAGTCAGATGTGTCCCGAGGTTCCACCATCAACAAATCATCGGTCCACTACAAGGTGAAGCCAAAAGAGGGTTACGATCTCCTTCTGGCCTCTTCAAAGAGTGACCAAGTCTCGTCAGAGAAAAAAGACAACCAAGCAAGCACGTCTGTATGACAGTCAGAATCCGGGGGCACAGATTGTGGTACCCTCACACCTCTTATAAAAGATAGTGAGAAGATTGTCTGACAAAAGAAATAATGACACAATACATTAAAAAAACTCTTCTGTTATTTGTCAACATGAGCTAAAGTCTATAAACTTTGAATACCAAGAGAATACAAGAACATCAGCTCTGATGTCCTTTTTATCGCTCAATTTTTTCAATGTATATAAATGGAAACTTTAATCCTAGTCCTTAACACTCTGAGGAAGAGACATATAACATTCAAAATATTCCCAAACTGGTTATTGATATGTCTAACAAAAAAAAAAAAATTAAACAAAAATTAAACAAACAAAAAAACAACAACAAGAGACGGGTTCTTCGGGGCAAAAGTTAAAATGGTTTGATTCTCCTAGGTCGAATTGTATCGAGCAGTCGACTCCAAACTAATTGCATCAATTGAGTTTCGAGTCAGCTATGAAACAGAAGTGAAATTCATTCAAGCTCCCATACTAAAAAAAGGTGGTCACCGGTGATAAACCTTTGGTAAAGAGGAACACGAAAGCCTTGAAAGAACTCTGCCAGGAAGAAAAAATCAAAAACACCGAAGGATATAAAAAAAATTCAAGATATAACTATGGCAATAACTGAGAAGGGCGTAATTGATTCCCCAGGGTGGAAAAAGTTGAGAATAGAACATATATTGTCCGGTATTTGCAATGACAGAGCATTTAAAAAAACAGAGCAAAAAACAAAAACAAAAACAAAAATAATGAGGAGTAATCTTTTGAATCTTCAGACCAAAAATGATATCAACATATTTTCACGATCTTATCAATCGTATCAATATACATATCCTATCCCTCTACATATACATAAAATGTATTATACCCGTGTGGCATCAATGAGTTGATAATATCCAACTATAGAAGGTGCCAATGGTTGGAGGATTGCGATCATTTTGTATTAGTCATTTATTCCAGGCATCATGCCATTGATTGAAGTGGTATGGTAAGACCCATCACTTATTATATATTAAATTTACTTGTAGAATATGAAACAGTGAACCTCAGCAGAGAAGCAAAAATATTCTATTTTGCAATATATACTGATTTTTTCCCATTCGTTTTTCCTCTTGAAGAGTTACCCCATCTGCAAAAAAATCAACTTCTGAAATTATATATTTGAATATCAAGTTAATTTTAAACTAAGCCATGCATTGTGATAAATACTATTAACGAGCTTATAAGACAGAAAATTTCCGTTGAAAAAAAATCAGCGTATCAAGCTATGAAGCATTCCAGCAATTTTTCAATATCTATCACTTCGGATTCATGGTAGGTATAAGCCAGAAATCGACTTGAAATTGTGTGATATTCTGTTGATATGGTCGGGAATCTACCCGGTCAATAGTAGCCGATAATGAAGTTTTTTAAAGGACATGAAGTGAACAATTTTTGCCTTTCACTTTCCAAAGAGAAAAGGGCAATTACTATCCATTAAGTTTTTTTCATTGAGTCATCAGTTCAACCGAGCATGGTATCTGCTTTTTCATCTCCCTCTTTTCATATATCCTACATGGATAACCTTGAATAAATATTACACATACACAACAAGATGAGTGTAACGTCTTTCGAATTAGAACTGCGTTGGTATTCCCGATATCCATAATTGATTGACGTGAAATGCTTGACTGGACTTACCTGAGACTAGATGTTTTCCAGTCGAGCTCAAGTCGACGTGTGAGTGTACTACAATTAATATGGTTGTGCTATCCTGACGCAAATGAATGATCGAAAGTTCGTAAATCAGTACATTACTTTACAAATGTCTAATTGGAAACCCCCTAACATATTCACTGACTAATCAACGATTGACAAATCCACAACCGACAATTTTGCAATGAAATGGACAGATTGACAATAGATACATCAATAATCAAAAACGGTTGAGTTTTCATTGCTATCATATATGTCAGGGGTTTTTTACAAAAAAAAAAAAGAAAAAAACAAAGATACACGTCTTATGATTAAACCCCTCCATTGACTGCTCCGATAAATTTGGAACTTGACACAAGAAAATGAGATGAAACTAATCGTTGGACTATACACGTTGATGCTAACTTATTGTTTATTGTAATGTATACAGTCTCTTCTTTTGTTAAAGATTATTTCAGTTTTACGGATACAGATATCTTCTTTGTTTTTCTAAATATATATTAAACATTTCAATAATCACAGTCAGAAGGGATTGAAACATTTGTAAAATATCAAAACAAGAAATATATTCTTTTTGAACTCGTGAAATCCGACTGATCTGAGTTAAACAATGATTGGTTTGTTATGGAATATTATTTATTGGCTGTATAATTATCAATAAGAAATGTGTCAGTACTTGAAGATTGTTCAATACGTGTATATGTTTGATGGGTCACACTTTCATAGAGTTTAGAAAGATATGTTTATTTTATCATGAAACTTTCTTGTTATTGTTGTCCTTTCTGTTTTCCATTTTTCATTTCCTTCATCATTATCATCATTATCATCATCATCATCATCATGATTTTCTGTTGCAGGATTTGTGCAGGTTTCACTATTTCACCATCGATAGGTGACTTTTCGAAAAAGAAACGATTACATTTATTTGTAGTATTTGTCTAAGACAACACATTTATGACAAATGATTCAAATCGTATATATATATGTATGTGTGTGTGTGTGTGTGTGTGTGTGTGTGTGTGTGTATGTGTGTTGAATTAGTGTAAACCGTAGTGTCCACACATTACCACTGGTAATCGTTAAAATCAGTTTTTCCAAACAACGTTTATGAAAATTGCTGAAGGATAGACATCCGCTTCTAAACATGAAGAAAAAAAGATATTTGATTTTCATCTTAATTATCAATGTTTCCAATCTAGTACAGTCTATAAAACATTTTTTTCTTGGATTTTTTAGTTGAATCAATTATGGTGCGTAAATTGTCATTTGGCCGAGAATGATAGGAAACTTCATGAATAACTACGTGTGGAAGCATAAGACAATCGAATCGCAGATGGGTGTGTCATTGGTATTGTCACAAAAACTGAAAAAATATTCGTTCATATTACCGATAAAGAGATTGTATAACTTTTCTTGATCAACGTGCCATGTGTCCATTACTTACCATTCAGCAATATGTTTTTGAAATTCATTGAAAACTATTTGGTTTTAATGTGTAGACGTACATTGCTGAATACCAAAAAAAATATTCAAATTGAAAGCTAATACTTGTTTCCAACCAAAAAGTTGAACTAATTCTTCCTCATCCGACTTCCAAGAAAATTCAATTTATTTTTAAAGACTTTTGGAGATCGACGTGAAGGGCAGTAGCTATATATGAATCTAACCCGAAAAACCCAGAACTTTTGGAGATTTTTTGTAAAGAAACGAGGCTGCCAGGCGGACAAATAGGCACAAATAAATGCATATATTTCTGTTGCCTTAGTTTGAAGAATCAAAAGAATATTCACACAGTGAGTGAAAGATTACAAACCACTTTTCTTCGTTTATGAAGGACCTTCTGATGTTTCATCCGATCAAAATAAGCGCTATTACAATTTCCCTACTCAATCGTATGTTCAGGCGATTGAATGTGTTCTTTTCATCTTTGATCAAGATAATATCTTTTCCTCAACTTTGATCTGGACAACAACTCCTTTCCATCTTTGGTTAGGACAAAATCTTCTTCCCATCTATGATCTAGACTACAACTTCTTCAGTTTTTGATCTGAGCAATATCGAAGACGTGAAATATTGAGTAAGTTGTTCAAAGAAGGAGAGGACAAAGTGAAATAATAATGACTCTGCGATACTTTTTTTTGATAAATAGAAAATATCCATTTATTTACTTATTTACTAAAAAAAATTATCTTGAATATTGTTTTCGGGGTTAGTAAACACACACACACACACACACACACACACACACATACATACACACACACACACAACACACACACACACACAGAGTATCGGTAATAGTAAAAAAGAACCTACACTTATTTTATCAAATTAAAAATATTGCTACAAACATGCCAGATATATATTTTTTGCTCGCATCAAATCTAATATAGTTATGTTACCTGGTAGCTGGGTTAAACTGTCACGTAAATATGGTCGGATATTTGGTGGAGTATAGAATGAAATGTCTTTTGTAATGAATGTTCTTTGTTATACTATGTTTTTTAATTTATGTGTTCTCTGATCAACGTACCATTGGAATATCATCGTGGATAAAATCACTCAGTCTTGAGGATAATTGTAATTTTGTCAATAAAGAGAACTACGCTGTAAATTAAAAAGTTGGTGTCTAAATGAGTATGGCAAGCATCTGGATCATATCTAACTAGTGAAATCTCATCCTCTTGATTGTGTTGTAGTGTCACTCATATAAAATGTAATTCAATATGATATACAGAATTTAAATCCAAAGTTTAAAGAAGAAATATCAGAGCTACGCCGATAGTCTGAAAAAAGTTGGTGACTATACCCGATATTGCATTGTACTGTTATGAATAGTTAATATTCACATAGTATTGCTTGGTCAAGCATAAAGATGAATAAAATAGGTAGGGAATGAGAGTTTTTGCAATAATCAAACCATTCAAGTCGAAAAAACCTGCTGTACGGAATTCTGTATGCGTAAAGCAACTTGATGTAAATTGAGTAGAAAAAGCATAATTAAAAGAGACAACGTTAATCTATAAAATAGAGAACAAAAAATGAAATCAAATATGTTTCAGGACTATGTCAAATATTTTCATCTAATTGTTAAATCAATCATCTTAAATGACTGGTTTTGGCAACCCAAGGAATTTATTTCAAACAGCACTGCAGCAAAAAAAAAACGTAACCAAAATGATTTGATGAATTATATTTACGAATATCATCATCATCATCATCATTATGCCAATCATTTCTGCAGGGAAACATGGAGCCTTCTCATTCATATAGAGGATTTCAGGAACATGAAAAGGGTTTAACTATTTAATCCTGGCCATGAAACCCCCACATCCTGATCCTAGTCAGTTCATATTTGATTTGTTGGAACAACATATTTAATCTATAAAAACTCAACCTCATTGTAGTAGTTAGGTGCCTACCGTTGAGTCCCTGGCACTAGATCTCAAATATTTAACAGGTCTCATAGAGACAATGTCTTATAGGCTAAGAGCTTTTGGGGGGCACGTTGAGGACTACACTTATTAGGAAGATGGTCATTAAATTTTGGAATATCCTGATGAAAAGTTTTTCACAATTGCAAAACTTTCCACAGTACTTTCTGTTGGAAAAATAAAATGAAACAAGGCAAAACAAAACAGCCAGATTATTATTATTATTATTATTATCATCATCATCATCATCATCATCATTATTATTATTATTATTATTATTATTAGTAGTAGTAGTAGTAGTAGTATTAATATTTGTATTATTATTATTATTATTATTATTATTATTATTATTATTATTATTATTATTATTATTATTATTATTATTATTATTATTCATTTCACATTACACTATTACCGCTGAATGAAACAAACTGAAAACCAACCATCTATTTCATGATCAGATTTATTATCGTCAATTCAATTTTAGAATAGGGAACAAATTTCTTGAATCATTAATCGACACTTGTTTTCGATGTTACTATATGAAAGCCTACTACACCAATAAAGAATGCAACCTTCAGTCTTTGAATACTTCTTTTACAACACTTCAGCTAAAATTCCCTCTGTCTTTCTTCAGACATTCGCTAATCTTCCGATATAATGATTCTTCCCACATATCACTCCAACTTTAAACCGGAATTATTCAATGAACTAAGCGTCAAAAATTATTCCTAACATTAGAAATTGTTTGACCATTAAAAAAACAAGTGAAGTAATTTCAATTAACAGTTTTCAAATCAACGTCTCCTACCAGATATGGAACTCCTTTTTAAATTTGACGTACGCTGAACATTGGTTTCCGTAACATGAGGAACTCTGCTTTAGAAATACTAATATATTTTTAGTCGAATAATATTCTGCTTCCATCATTTCAAACCCGTTTGTGGTTCTCGGTGAAAAATGAATGCATTTATTTCCATGTATGTACACTGTCAAAGGGTGAAAGAGGAATGATTTTCCATATATCACGGTTTGAAGGAACAAAAGACGAAATACTCATGAGGGGATTCTATATGGGACCTTTTTTTTCGTCTGACCAAAATATTTCCGTTTCGTTTGCTGACCAAACAAAATCCTCACTCTAAGAGAGAGAGAGAGAGAGGGGTGGGTGGGAGAGAGAGAGTCAGTGTGAGGGAGAGATTGTTGAGAGAGGGAGGGGGTATAGATTATTCAGCCTTTTACTTTCAGTGGCTAAGGTGTGGCTGCTTGTAAACTGTCCAACCTTTTTTTTTGTGGTCTACTCACATCTGCTCAGCTATTCTGGTTATTAACCTCCCGCTCCCCATTTATGGGCAAGGGTCCTTTTCTTAATGCAATATATTCTACTGAATTAACTTACTCTCCAATTTTGCTTAGTCCTGGAACTGCCGTCCATCATTATCATCCTCCTACTTTTCTTCGTTTCTCTAGCAACTAAACGCACTGTCAATTTTTCTGACTCCAACCGTAAAAATTTTTAAATAGTCATAGAATCATTAATTTCTATCCGGTTTTTCCTGATCCTATTTCATTTTTCCAATTCTAATTTGTTTTTTAATTAAATGGCTGAAACTGACTATCTTTCTATTTGAGTTCTAAGCGACCCCGCTCTATATTGTCAATAAATTTACTTGAAATGTTTCAATCGATCCGTGGTTGGGGCAAAAGGCTTAAACTGTTACTTAACTTATCTTCAACCAGGTGAGTTAGTATATGGAATATATACTTACGCAAAAAGTAAATTTAAGTGAAATGTTATCCACGAATAAGTTTGAATATTCAAGAATTAGATACATTTTCCTATTGAAGAAATCCCATCAGCCTTCATATTGCAAAAAGAGTATAATTTTTTTTCAGCTAAAATGTTGAAATATATAAGTAATTGATGACTGAATGATTGATAAAAGAATAAACAGTTGAAGAATCTAATATTCTATCGTCTGTTCGTAAGATTCCCCTATCGAACACCAAAACAACAAGGCAAATGTGAATGAAATCGTATCTGAGAATGTACTTCTCTGCAGCTGTCAATATAGTCTTGAATGTAATTTCCTTGTTCAAGCAAAAAACAAACAAAAAAAAGCAAGAAACAACCAAAGGAAAAAAACAAAAAAACAAAACACCTACTTTCAAAAATATTATCTGAAAATCTACTGACAGGACTCTATTCCCAATATCTCAAACAAACATGATTTATTAAGAATGATGATAAAATGTCGACATAAAATTTGCGTTCTAATGGATTATTTGAGTTGGTTTAACTTGTGTTTACTTCGTTTCAAGTGAATCAGCTTCTACTGTGATAATGTTAGGTTGTTCGGAACCAAATCGATTAAATGTTTGATCATATATTTCATTTTAATTTCAAGTGATACTCATTGAAAAAGATGGTATTTGTGATTATAAATACATTATTTACAAAAAAAAACAAAAAAGGATCAAAAACAAAGCGAAACCAAAAAGAAACACAAACAACTTCCGCTGTACTTTTGTCAGTATTCCCAGGATTGACATGCTTTTCAGTATGAAAAGCTAGAACCCCCCCCCAAAAAAAAAAATCAACAAAAAAACATTGGCCAGGAAAAAAAAAGTTTCTACAGTCAGTGTATCCCCCTAAAAGTATCCTACTGAGCTAAAATATGGGAGCTGACCCCCAAAATGACACCCATGTTTACAATCATACAACATGTGCATTAGAGAATCCTGCTCAACATCACAGGGAGAGATCACTAACAAGCACATCATATTAAAAGGGGGAAAATCAAGTGTGATAGTGATATGATTGAATCTATAGAAAAACTCGAATTGCAATGGACTGGTCACGTTGCAAGATTCAGATAACCGATTGACACCACAACTCACAACGTGGATCCCCAGATATGCAGAAATGTGTTTAGCGAAATATATGATGGTATGACCGAAAAGAGAGGTTCGAAAATTTTCAGCTCAGCATTGCCCATGATAGAGAAGTTTGGCAAATACTTGGGAAGATCAACATCTGAAGAAAAAAAAGGCTGATGATGATTATGATGATGATGATGATGATTGTGATGAGCATCAGAATTCCTTGTAATCGACTTTACTCTTCTTCCCTCTACTCCTCCCAGACAGCGTGAGGAATTATTACTGTCAAAAAAGATTTGGATGGGGAGACATCAACTTAAAAGGACTAAATGGGTTTTAGTAACTCTGAAGTTTATATTTTCCACACTTGACCACAGCAACTAAGCGTACCAAATGAACTCACCAAAGCCTTCAAGCTAGAATTAAAAATCAGATTTGATATCCTTACCGACGAAAATGATATCAACGTCAATGGACTCTACAACAAAATAACAACCTGTCTATTAGAATCTGCCAATGTGTTCAAACCAAGAGACACAGCGACCGTTAAATAAATTCTAGATGAAACCAGGAAACTGATTGAAAAGTGCAGAAACCTCAAAACACCAACGATCAAAGGGAGAATATAGAAGAAATCGAATTGAGCAAAACAATAAAAAGAAATAAAATAAGACAAAAGGAGGTATACAGCAGCCATCATCGAGACAAATCTCGAAAAATGTCGAGGATTTAAAGCAATAAACAAGGCTCTCAGTACAGGAAAGGAACAGATAACTACCTTTCCCGAAGCAAACGGGGTCATAACAACAGACAGAGATAGAATAGTCGAACATGACCAAGAATTTTACATGGTACTCTACTCTTCAAAACATGGACGATACAACAACAACCAGAATACACAGAATGCTGTCAATCCGTTGGAGGACTTCCCCGGAGTTATTCCATGGGAAGTAAAGCAAGCTATCACACAAACGAAAAAAAGAAAAGCCCCTGGACCAGATAACATCATCATCAATCTACTCAAAAAAGCTGATAAGAGAGTCAACAGATGGCTAACTATTCTATTCAACTCGTTTCTGAAACAGAGTGTAGTCCTGAAAGACTGAATCACTGCTATCATAATGCTTCTACATGAAAAAAAAAGGTAACACCAAAGACCTCAACAACTACAGACCTAGAAGCCTGCTCAACTTCATATACAAACCTCTCAAAAATCAACCACGAAAAGAGCCTGGATTTAGAAGATGTTACTCGACCACAGACAATCTTCATTCAATAAATCATCTGAAAAAAGAGGCAGCAAGAAACAAAATGCCACTGGTGGTAGCATTTGTACACTTCAAGAAAGCATTCGACTCTTTGGAAATTCCCATGGTCATGAAGGTCATCACTCTACATTGTGTAGACCCTGTACTCGTTAAAGTACTGCAACACATGTACAACCAAAGCAACTTTTTCATTTGGCTACATAAGAACTCTGAGCCGTTTGAGGTCCAGAGAGGAGTAAGACATGGTGATACCAGCTCTCATTAATTCTTTACAACCTGCCTTGAGATCATCTAGAGGAATCAAAAAAGATGGCAAATATCTGAGCAACCTTAGATTTGCAGAAGACATCGTCTTATTCGCAGACAACCTACACAACCAACATCTAATGTTAGATGAACTAAACGAGGAAAGCAAAAACGTCGGCCTACACATGAACTTCAGTAAAACAAAAATCATGTGCAATAATCAGGTTGAAAATAAGAACATAATTGTGAAGAAGGAAGATGCTAAACTCGGCAAGGTACACCACGGCATGTACCTACGACAACAAATCTCCACCTGATCCTCAAAAGATGGGGAAATGAAGCGAACAATCAACTTTTAGAAACTAAATGATCCCAATAATCCTAAAAAGAAGAGTAACAACTAATGCATTCTCTCAAGACTCTCTGATGGAGCTGAAACTAAGAGACCGACCTACGAACTGAGAAGTATGTAGCGTGCACATGAGAGAATCATGCTCAAAACTTACATGGAGAGTTCACAAGACAGCACAGTATATAAAGAAGAAAACAGGAGTCCAAGACATCAAACAATCTATTGAAAAACTAAAATGGCTATGGGAAAGCCATGTTGCAAGAAAGAAAGACAACTGTCTCACAACATCGGTTCCCAGATATCACATGCAAAACGGAGGCTGACAAAACACAAAATGGAGAGATGAGGTAGACACATTCAGGAAAGACTGGCTTTGCGACACCCATGAGAATTGTGTCGAAACCTTGGGAATGTATATGTCAAACGATGGACGTTAAAGACTAAAAATGATGATGATGTTTATTTCTTGATTTGCCCCAAGAGGTCAGTAAACATTAGAGGCATGAGTATTTCTTAAAATCGGAGACTGAACATTTATTTTATTTCATTTCTGACATTGAAGCCAGTTTGCTAGTAATGAACGGACAAAAAATTTGCATCTAAGATTTTTATTTGAATTCATGAAGTAAGATCTTGCATGAATAAAGACTGAAGAGTTCCAATATCAATAAAAAATGTACTCCCGTGATACTTCCCACGTGTAAAGCTTGCCAGGCTATATATATGCGTATGTATGTGTGAGTGAGCTTTTATGTCTGGATATATATATATATATATATATATATATATATATATATATATATATATATATATATATATATATATATATATATATATATATAGTGAGAGAGAGAGAGAAAGAGAAGGAGATGGATAGATAGATAGATTGATAGATAGATGTATATATGTGAGTGTGTGTGTGTGTGTGTGTGTGTGTAAAGAGAGAGAGAGAGAGAGAGAAATAGCAAGGAAGGTCAATGTAAAAGTTTTCAACCTGATGTAAGTAGCTTAATTTTGATCTAAACCATTCATACGGTCAATATCCAAAGGTGATTCAATTAGCAGATTTCTCGGTAAAAAGCCAACGTTCCTAATTTAAAACTGGTTTTCAGCTCGAATCATGAAACTCTCCAAATTTTACGATTTTTTTACTTGATTCTAACAGCGATTCGTCTTGATTATTCTTCGTGCAAAGTTAATAAACAACAGAGTTTTCTTAATGTATTTCATGATTTATTTACCAATTTCTATTTAGTTTTTCAAAAATTAACGTCTTGAAATACTCAGATAACATCAAAACTATAAAATAATAAATTATAAATGAAATGTACATAAAGGAAAAAAACGAAACGAAAACAAATGAACTTGATCCGTTTTGATGCCGTATTTCATATAGTTCTGTGTAGATGCTCTTTGTCTCCAGTAATCCGTCAATGAGTAACAGCTGTTGGTCTGCATTAAACAACTCTGTTTCACTTTGAGAATATTTGCTTTGAATCAAAGGTGGATTTAAGGCTTTAAAACTGTTTATCATCAAATATATTTGATATATATATATACATATTTTTCAGTAACAGACACAATCAGCAGTCAAAATATATGCATATATATATATATATATATGTGTGTGTGTGTGTGCGTCTGTGTGTCTGTGTGGATGTGTGCATGCGTGTGCGTATGTGTGTGCGTGCATAGAAGCACAAACATGTGTGTTGTGTTGGGATATTTTCAGCTTTAAACTCTCTTATAAAAAACCTCCAAATTTTTTTCTCTTACTTCAAACACCTATATCCCCAATATCTGTCAATGCTATGTTTGTAAATGTGAAAATACTGATATCAAAATCAAAAAAAAAATTGTATGGTGCGAAAGGATAAAAATCTCTGCAGCTTTACTTGGTTTTGAATTCACACAACACAAAAAAGTTGCATTCAGGAAGATATCAATATCGGAAGTCAGGTCGAATTCGGAAAAATCCATTGTTTTTTTCTGTTCAGCGGTTTTGTTGCCCGTGTGCAATTCAGATTCAGATTTTATTATTGATAAATAAATATGAAAAGGAGATGAATTAAAAATGGAATCATCATCCAATTGGAAAGTCTCGATCAGGAAACAGGGAAATCCCTATACTTCAATTCAGAGGTATCTGCTTGCCTGACGAGTTACATTATTGCAAATAGATCTATACTTATTCAAATATGGGAAACATTAGCAAATAACATATATCTGAAAGCTATTTTCAAAAAACTGAATAAAACAGGATAATTCAAAAGAAATTGATTCTTACCCACTTCACACAACAATCGACAATATTCGATGAAAGTCACCAAACTTGATTCTATCGTTTTGTTCCTTTCGTCTTTACTCCATTGTAACTGTCGGATTTGTTTTCATCCTATTTGTATCTTTTCACTCGTAAAAGATCGATATCAATCAGAGCATAACCATACAATCTTTTGTGTCAAATCAATACCTTTGAAATTGACTTGTAATATATTTCCCTTGAGTATATGAGATAGGGTTCATCTTTTAACATTCTTAGTATTTGTGGTACGTGCAAGGAGTTCTACCCAAGGATAACCGGATGCAAGACCTGGAAACAAAAACTGGTTTCAATTCATTCAACTTACCGAATGTAACATACTTACGTGAACATCAAACACAACGACACACAACGTTGACTGCCAGAGATTATATAGGGAGTAGAGAGTGCCACATCAACAACTGCTGAATCGTTGCAGTTAAGTTAGATAAGTTTCTGGAAGAAAGTGAATAGATGTTGGTTTTCTTCTCCATCTACCGGATTATTTGAGAAGTAGCAGTTTCAGATACAAAATAAAAGAATGTAGATTGTTTCCCACCTTGTCTCTCTCTCTCTTTCTTACACACACACACGCACATATATATATGTATCTATATCTATATATATCTATATATATATATCTATATATATATATATATATATATATATATATATATATATATATATATATATATATATATATATATATATATATATATATATATATATTACAAGATGAGTCAAAACTCTTGCATTCTTTAGATTTCCTTTTCGGATAAAGTATCGTTCACCAACGTGAATCATATCTTTAGAACCAAAAGTATTTTCTACACATTAAAAGGTAACTAAAATCAGAAGTAACGAGCAAGCTGAAGAGATATCTCGAAATTAAAGCACATTTTCGGCAATGTTCCGGGGCATGAAGACCCATCTGTGTTTCGGAAATCTTTTTTTTGAAGAATTCCAAGAGATAAAATTTCGAAAAGCTTAAAGCGTCCACTCAATTTCTTTCCAGAGATTTCATAAGAGATACATACCACCTTGATATGTGTTTCTGATATGATAATGATTTCTTTCCTAGTTGAATGATTAACTCACAATAAAGCCCAGTTTTATTTACCAGCTCCAGTACGATTAATCAGGATTTCGATCAAAACTGATTGGGTATCGTGCTGTTCCTTTGAAAATGGTGAATACACACATAAACGTACACATACACAGGCACATGCACATGTATCATGTACACAACAACATACACAATTACTGATTATAAATACTACATACCACGTGCACACATGCATACAAAGGTCAAAAAATCAAACACAGTTACTTTTCCGCACATTCATCTCTCACACACATATACACATACACGTATACGCACATACAAACACATACTGATTCTTCATTGTATCCGAAACATTCAATTATAGAAAGCTATTAACACATTTTGAAATCGTTTCTGCTTTTATATATTTGAGCATCGAAAATTTTTTTGTTCATATCTTAAATTGTTTTACCAATGAGAAAAATCAATTCATATACATGCATCAACCCTAGAATACCGCAATTATCAAATTGATATGAAAATTGACAAAAGTGATTATAAATGATGATTATAAATGTCTTTTAGAACATTGTGCACAACAACTACTGGTTGTGCGAAGATCCGACTACTCTCTCCCCGGAAAATTATTTTTGTTCAACAGTTATATTATTAAGAGATTGATACATAATTCCACATTTATATTCATAATGCATGCATGCACACATATATATGTATATAATGCTCTTCCATAGGAATAGTGCACCCTGGTGGATGAGGGATTTTTTGTAAACAAATATATCGCTTAAATCAAGCATTACTAAATGTCCAGTTATGTATCCAGAGGTAGGATACCAGCCTGCGGGTCCGAAGTGAAGGTATCGATTCCGCTTCCCGGTACTTGATGGGATAAAAGGTAGTCTATAGCCAAACTGAAGAGATGTAACACATCAAAACAGCAATCCATGGATGACACAACAACAACAATAATATATATATATATATATATATATATATATATATAAATTTATATATATATATATATATATACATATATATATATATATATTTATATATATACATATATATATATATATATATATAGATATAATTTTGTGGTTGTTATAGACATTTTTTTGGAGACAGGTTCAACTGCGTCAACGTAATTTCCTTATATGTTCTACTCTTCGACCAAATACCATTAAATAGATAATAATGACGACAATTTAGTTGGCATATTTCAAAATTTGATTACATTAATTTTCAATTGGGTTGCTGTGAAGTTTAATTCTGTTGGGGTTTTTTAAGATTTGATACTCGCATTCTTCAAATACATTGCTATATTTATTCAAATCACCCTTGGAAATATATCGACACCAAGAAGCTTTTGTATAATCAAGCTAGACAAAAGGCAAGTCGAGAACTTGCAAGTACAGTGAAAGCCGATGAAATCAATTTGCAACTCATCACTGCGTGTACGACTCCGTTAACAAAATGAAAATACACTTTTACGCAATAGTCTCTAAGCAAAAAAAAAAAAAAAAAAAAACAACAGAAAACGTTGCAAATACCTGGAGCAAAAGATTAATCTGACAATGCTTAATCCTTTTAACTAATTGGAAAAACTGTGAGCGGAAAATTTCAGAAAAAATATGATAATAATTTTTACGAGGACCAAAGACTCCATGGCTTTTTAAGGCGTTTTGTGAGGGCGAAAAAAGTCCGTAACTCAAGATTTTTAGGAGGACCCCAAAAGGTCCATAATTTCTTTAATGGTTTGGGGAGGCAAAGAGAAGAAAAGATTCGAGCAAAGTTCGGACAATTCATGTTGTCTAAAGTTAGTGATACACTAATTATTTGATGCCGGGAGATAAATTGCATCATCTGTGTATTTTTTGCTGTTAAGAGCACCGATTCGTTGAAGCCCCTTATCTATCGATGGTAAGTTCGATTCCAGCAGCAGCCTTATTATCAATAATTGATTAACTTGTTCAGGGGGAGTGATTAACTACCTAATGATGGTGATAATTTCAAAAAGTTTCTAATTGATATAACGAAATTTATAATTACTTAATTCAGTTCCAGAATGAAGGAAAACATTGATTTTCTTGCATTACATTCACTATCACGATTTTTCTCTGAAACAAAGATGTTAGTAATATATTTACAGGTAATTCTCAGATTTATTCCCTGCATTCAATATCTGGATTTTTTCTGTTTGATTGCAAGTATCTGCTGTTTAACAAGGTGAGCAGCAAATCAAGCTTACTTCAAACTTCCAGATTGTTTCTTCTACTTTCCCCATTCCACTTCTACCACTTTTTCTCCCTGTGTTTTTTGTAATTTTTTTTGGCCTTCGTTTGTATATCCATATTTCTCTCTTTACCATTTCAAGTGTTTACCTTGACTATTTCTGTTCTACTTATTGTGGTTCCAATTTCCTTTGAATGATTCATTATCGACTCCCATAAATCGAATTGTAGACAAGCATGAACAATAATTGCATTCAATGAATCTGACTTCAGCCTGAGTAAATGACATCAGAAAACCATTGAACCTCTAAACTGGGGGGTAAGAACATTACCACCCCAAATGATTCTCCAGTGATTTCAGAACAGCAGTGTTAAGAAAAAATATGAATCAAGGTCAGCAGGTTTTTTGACCGTGTGTAGCAGCCTCAACTATCCCAAAAGTGTTCTGAGTTTTCTTTTCTTGATGCAAAGACGTATTAAAATTCTTACAAGTCTCGACTCCAATTATTACCAATGTCCTGCTTCTGCTACAATTGCCAATGTAATCGTCTTGTCTCTACATTTTGCAATTGTGCCTATCAAGTGTCTCTGTTAATATACAACAGAAGTCGAAATTAATTTACGTGTTCCATCAAATATGTTTTGGTTTTTCTATTGGTGTGAAGAATATTTTTTTATTCTCAAAGTGGTTGTGCAGTCGAGAAACAACCATTCAACAATGGACATCGTACATACAATAAACCAACTTATTGAACGGAAAATCCACTTGTACACCATGACAAATCATTTGAGATGGTCAAACACGATAGTTTCAAATTAAATATGAAAAACGAGGTGTCAAAGAAAATCACATATAAGACATACAGAAGATGTAGGGGATTAAATCATTAGACAAGAGATACATTATCACCCAGAGTAGTTACAGTTATTTATGGGCTAATATATAAACATGCCCAATTGAATAAAATAAAATTACTCGATAAATTAAATGCATTTTAGTGTGTTGTCACTTGAACAAGTTTAACTGGTTTAAGCAATAGTACACTAAGAAATACTGGGGAAACAAAAATGGGGGAACAAAAGAGCTGTATAATTATTTTATCCAGTCAATCTGAAAAAACAAACATACTGTCTGGTTTTGTGACTACACTAAAACACTGGCTGCTACTCACCGAAGGCACAACATTTTGCAATGTTTACCACTTTTTTTTTGCCGTTCTTAGAACTGTTGACATACTTTGCAGCTACCCCTCATTTTCAAGATTTAATAACTGGAATCACAGTTAAGAATGAAATGAAAACCTTAATTCAATAAAACTGTTCACACAACGTTTCCCGACCCCATCCATCCACAAACACACACATATTCTGCATATTTGTACGGATAAGAGAGGTGATCAATGAGTAAAGTACCTTCCAATTTTTTTTGGGGGGGGCCAGTGATCGCTAAGTATTTTCAGAAACAAGAAGAACAAACAAAGCAATTAATATAGCATCAACTTATATTGCAAACTCAACCCCATTATGAGACTTTTGGGGGCAGATTGTAAAAAAATCTTGTTGAGATGAGTAGAATTCAATGAGAACTTTTACAGCCATGAGTGAATAAATACATTTCTTCCGAGAATTAGTAGCGACACACAACGTAATCAAGGCGCTACATCCTCCGCAGCTCTCAGCCAGTCTTGTTCTAGCTTCTGTTGGCCGGTCATGTTTTAGTGTTTTTGTGCTGGTGATAAGACCAGCTGAGATAAAATTCAATAATAATTTTATCAATCGATATAACTCTTCAAATGATCATTCTTGAACCCCACCCTCAATTGTTCTCTTTCATTTGTCACTATTGAACATTTTTTGTATCATATTGAAGGTTTTTATCCGGCCGAAGAGAGAGAGAGATATTATCCAGTGACAGTTATTTGAGAATTATGACCAATTATAATATTATTCTGCTTGATTCGACCAACCTTTGGATACGTTGTCAGTAATGAGATAAAAGGAATGTTAAGAATTCATGACGAGAGAAAAAGGCACGTCGGTTAGGTAGTTTACTTTGTAAGTGCAAAAGAAGGGAGGGAAGAAAGTTAGGTATTTTACCTCAAGGTTAACAGGTAAGGGATATTTTTTGCTAATAAAACCAGTCCATATCTCTATGCCAGACAGAAACATGAATGGAATTAGGAAAGGAGGCAAGAAAATAATAGGATACATGAAAAAAGCGGGAAATGGGAGAAGGCATTATCTTATCTAAATTGACTCCACCGGTCTACTTTCTATATGTTTGGTTATTACTAAACATACCGTTCTGAATTATTTGTTTTCGTATCAACTTCTATTGCCTGACCCTTTCTTAAAATATCGTCGAAATCCATTGGTAACCTTCACAGTTATTTCATGGACAAAATTAACTAGACACAAATTAATACATATTCCTCCTTCTTCGTACGTTTAGTTCACACTCAAAGAATGGAGGAGAAAAAAGCAATATATATTCAATCAGCTGCTGTTCTTGAATTATTCATAAAAGCACATAATCTATTTCCTCAGGATATCTTTGAAAAATACAAAAGTGGAATTGGAAATTATACAGTGGATCGTTGAACTTCAAATCATGTGCGTTTGTGCGTGTGTGATGGAGCCAGAGCCATTATCAGCTCTTTAACATCTGCAATTGGACATAAGCCTTTCTGAAGACATATCAATCATAAGCGTAGATGCTCTAATTTATTATGAATTTGTCACCTTATATTATTTCCTCCCGGCCACAATTTCGTATAAAATCTCTAGAGATCCTCATCAATGATATCCACATCACTGGATATTGAACATATCTTGTATAAAGGTTTTTATTGCAAATTCGAACTTGGTAACCTAGCAAAACGTGCTCGACTATATTGGACTGGTGGGAATTGAATCAAAGGCCTCCAATAATATGGGATGAATTCAGTGTTCTCCGATTCTGGTGGAGAATTAACAAAGTCCATAGGATATTGATTGGAAGATGGTAATGGTTTTCTAAGTCCCCTTACTGGAAAAAAGCATGAAACAAATATTTTCGTACCAAAAAACTGATCGGTCTTGATACAAAATAATGAGTTTACCAAAAAATCGATTGCTTATATTTATCTCAATTATTTATCTTGGTTCTCACTGGAATATCACTCAGAGTTTTAATTTGTCCAATTCCGTTATTTGTGAGGTTTGCTACAGAGTCATTGTTATTTCTTACCAATCGTTTGTTATGTGTGGTACATATACAACCATTCCGTTATCTGAAAAAAAAAATTTTGGACCTGGAACTGGAGTTACAGACTGATAAAACGTAATATATTCCTTTTGTTTTTCTGGTGGGATAACACTTCCTGGAATTGGGAACTTAAAAAGACCAAACCATTTTTCCAAGTTTTATTCATAAAATATATATATCTATTTGAAAAGCATCTTCACTGACTCTAGTTCTGTTCAACTTAAGACTGTTTACAATCTACTTTGACCTTCCAGTTGTTTCCTCGTTGTGATTTTAAGTCACAACCAATTACAGGTGTTTTTTTTTAAAGCTCTATGAGAAATGGAACGAAGCAGATAAGATTATTGTTCCTTTTGGCTGAATATTCCTATCAGGAAACAGACTGACTAGCCATAGATCGCACTACAGCTGACACGACTTCTGCCGTTCGGGGAAATTAAGCAAGTGTTTACACCCTTACCCTTGCCACACATTTGTTATGTTGCTAAGATTATTGACTTCCTCAAGGTTTGACTTAGCCAATATCCGTTACCAATTTTTAGCCTCAAAGCAAATAAACAAGAGTGGTATAAAAAAAAAAACTAAAAATAAAAACCTGTGAAACTTGTGAAAGTGATTTTGGAGGCTGTGTTCATTGACATGTGCCTTATCAAATAAATATCTACCCTTTCAATTATATTTTGATCTACCTCTGTTTCCTTTTTTCTTTTTCCCTCCCTTTCTTCCTACTTTTTTTCTCATCCTTTTACTTCTCTCTGATGTTACTTTTCTTCCTTCCTTTTGTTTTCCTTCTGAGATCCTCTACTTCTCTTTTCTCTTCCTTTCTTCCTTTCTTCTCCCATTATTTCTTCCCTCACGTTTCCTTTCTTCTTCTCTTCAATCCCATACTTCCTTCCTTCATATCATGTTTTTGGAAGATCCAGGATAAAGAAAGACTTAAAAAAGATGCCAGATATTCTCATATCACGCTTATCATTAACCATTCTATGATGTAACATGTCCACAATAATGAGACTGATTTCTGTTTCACTCAACCTGGAACAAAATTGAAAGGGCATTTTGTTCTAAACGGAAGAAGAATAAGAAAAACATATAAGTCTGTTTTTCTTTCCTCCCTTCCATATCAAACCTGTCTCTTCCCCCTCTCTTTCTCTCTCTCTCTCTCTCTCTCTCTAGTGGCGTGAAATGTCAATTCGTCTTATCTTGAGCAAGTAACAGAATGGAAAACGTCTTTAAAAACAATCTTGTAACATTTGTTTTATATTTGCCCGTACTCAGGATTGAAAAATCATGAATGGCCAATCAGTTGTATTCAGTGTCTCAAGGAGCATAGAATTATTTGAATTTTTTGAATTCAAAGATTTCTCAAATATGGAGTTTTATTTTGAACAACTTTAAACAAAATACATAAATATGAATCAATATATACATATATGTGTGTGTGTATATATATGTATATATATATATATATGTATGTATATATATATATATATATATATATGTATATATATATATGTATATATATAGATATATATATATATGTATATATATATGTATATATGTATGTATATATATACGTGTGTGTGTGTGTATTATTTTAAAAATCGAATAATTGTGTCATCCACAAACAGCTGTTTCGTTGTATTACAACTCTTCAGTGGGGCTATAGACTATATAGATATGCTTCAAAAAAATTCATATATTTTCTGAAATATGTACAAATGAATAGAATATTATCACTGGAATGCGTGGGATTGTCACAAAGACCGCAGCAAAAATTGGAAAGAATTGAATCGAGATCGAGGAATAGAAGCCAACCAAACAACAGCATCACTTAATTTCTGAGGAATTTCCTGGAAGCAATCATAATATATTCACTACAGTTTCAAACTACTGGGAATTGCTGCTTTATCATAAACTCAATCTTGTGTTCAATATATTGATGATTACATTTTATAAATACTGACAAAAACACCTTGGGGATAAAGTAAATACACAATGATTATCTTTGTGCCAAGGCCCTGTTCAGTCATCTGGAATACCTGGTGAGAATTTCGAATTACATGTGGACGAGTTATGTCTGAGACAGCAATTTTGGAGCTGTTCTGTACGTGGGCCACACTAGGAATTTCACTCATAACTGTATCATGGCCGTTGTTTCTCAAATCTTCTTTTATGACGACACTTGAGGGAATATTTATGTCCTACACTGCACATCAAGAGTAAAATTGACATTGATGCAACAAAACCATTTTAGTAGACGATGAACGTATCTTTCATATCACCAAACTTACATAGGTCTTCAACATGCCTCGTCGTTTTTATCTGCAACTAAATCGTTTTTTCAAAAAAAAACAAACTGGTAATATAACAACCTGATAGGTAAAAATTTGTGTTTTTGCAGCTCTGTAGTGAGTAAAAATATATGAAATATTAGACAGTAGTGAGATACTTGTCTTTTCTAATGTTATAGCCATGATTTCCACGCCTATTGATTCGTAAGTACCAAAGTATCGAAGAAAGAAGTAAGTCAGGCATATATATTCCAGCGTGCTTGAGTTTAAATCTTGACCAACCACTATTGAGCGAGGGGTTTACTAACTGGTCACTCGAATTTGTTTCATAGGTACCTAAGTAGATAAATTTCTGCCTGGTAATACTTCTCCATTAGATAATGTTTATTTGCTACGATCTGTATGGTTTTCTCACAAGTGAGTCAACAGAAATTTGATTTTGAGAAAAACTGGATTTGTTGGAAGATATTTGACACTGATAGTATTCGACATCATCATCATCATCCTCATCAGTTTTTTAGCGTCCGTCGTTGGACATAGACCTTCCCTAAGATTTGCCACACTTCTCTATCATGGGCGTCACGGAGCCAGTACTTCCTGAACTTGTCTAACTCGTCTCTCCATCTAACATTTTGACGGCCTCAGTTGCGCATGTGGTCTCGAGGAATCCATGTTGTGAGTCGTGATGTCCATCGATTGTCTGCCATTCTTGCAACATGGCCAGCCCACCGCCATTTGAGATTTTTTATGGATTTTATGATGTCTCTAACTCTTGTCTTTTCCCAGATGTACTGTGCTGTTTTGTGGTCTCTCCATGCGAGGCCCAGCATTATTCTTCCAAGTGCACGGTGCATGGTTCTCAGCTTACGGGTCTGTCTCTCGGTTAAGTTTCATGTTTCAGCTCCATAAGAGACTATTGGGACGATGCATTGGTTATACACCTTTCTCTTTACGATTAATGGGATCTTATTATTTTTGAAGGTTGAGCTAGCTCTGCCAAAGGCTTGCCATCCTAATGTGATTCTTCGCTTGATTTCTTCTTCTTTTGAGGGTCTCATGGAGATTTGTTGCCCTATGTAGATGTAGTGGTCTACTTTCACGAGTTCTGTCTTTGATTTCAATCTTAGTGTTTTTATCTCCAATGTGGTTGTTGCACATGATCTTCGTCTTGCTGAAGTTCATGTGTAGGCTGACTTTCTTGCTTTCATTTAGTTCATCCATCATTAGTTGGAGGTCGTGTAGGTTCTCTGCGGAAAAGGGCTTTGTCGTCTGCAAATCTGAGGTTGCTCAGATACTCGCCGTCTATTTAAATTCCTCTACTCTCCCTGTCTAGCCTTCTGAAGAACTTCTCGAGGTAGGCTGTAAAGAGTTTAGGTGAGCTGGTATCATCTTGTCTTACTCCTTTCTGGAGCCGAAAGGGGTCCGAGTCTTTATGTAGCCTGATAAATGAGCTGCCATGATTGTATATATGTTTCAACACCTCAACATATACTGGATCTACACCTTGCTGACCGATGGCCTCCATGACCTTAGGTATTTCTACTGAGTCGAACGCCTTTTTGAAGTCGATAAATGCTACGGCAAGTGGTAGTTTATACTCTGCTGCTCTTTCTTTCAGCTGATTTATCGAGTGCAGGTGGTCCATGGTCGAGTAGCTTCTTCTAAAGCCAGCCTGTTCACGTGGCTGGTTTTCATCGAGTGTTTTTGTGATTTGGTTGGTGATGATCTTTGTGAAAAGTTTGTATACACAGTTGAGTAGGCTTATAGGCCTATAGTTGTTGAAGACTTTCGGGTTTTCTTTTTTATATAAAAGCATTATGGTAGCAGTGTTCCAATCGTCTGTGACTTTACCGTGTTTCTGACATAAGTTAAAGAGGACGGCCAGTTTCATAGTGATGATTTTACCTGCTTTTGGAGTAGGTCAATGCTGATGAAGTCTGGTCCAGGGGCAGTCGCTTCCTTCGTCTGTTTAATAGCTTCTTTCACCTCCTATGTGGTTACTTTTGGGAAGTCCTCGAGTTGATTGCTCGTGTCTTGCGTATCTTGCTCATTGTTTTGTAGTCCTCGCTTGGTAGAATTCTTTGGTACGTTCGACAATCCTGTCTCAGTCTGTTGTTAGGTTTCCATTTTCCTCGAGTATGCTAGTTATTTGCCTTCGTCCCGAGTTGACGAGTTTGTTCATAGCTTTGAAGCCCCGAACTTTTCCAACAGTTGATACAATGACTGCCGTCGTGTATCTCCTTCTATCTTCCCTTCGTATCTTCTTGATCAATTTGTTTAGTTCAGCCTCTTCAATTTTCTCTGTCGTTGTTGTCGGTGGCTTGAGGTTTCTGCGTTTTTCCATGAGATTTCTCGTCTCATCCTAGAATTTTCTAGTAGGTTGTTTGCTCATTGGCTTGAAGTTAGAGGCTACTTCAATTATTGACGCTGTCATTCTGCTGCTTAATTCGATGACGTTGGTGTTGTCTTGTTCAGTAAGAGTTCTGAATCTGTTTTTCAATTCGAGATTGAAAGATTGAACGTGCTCTTTTTGTATGTTTAGAGGCTGCAGTTTTGTATGAAACATTTTCTTGCGTTCTTTATTGGTGTTTATTTGTACTTTACATCGTACCATTCTGTGGTCTCTGCCTACATTGACTTGATTTAGGACTTTGATGTCCTTGACGATATCGTTTTTGTCCGTTAGGATGTATTCTATTTCGTTCCTTGTTTCGTGAGTGGGGCTCTTCCAAGTCCAATTCCTATTGGGTCTCTTCTTGAAGAAGGTGTTCATGATTTTGAATCCATTAGCCGTTGCAAAGTTTACAAGATCTTCTCCTCTCTTGTTGTGTATTTTGTATCCACATTTGCCGACACAATTTTCATTTCCTCGTCCTACCTGTGCGTTGAAGTCTCCCATGATAACATTGAAGTGTTTTCTGGTGTCTTGGAGTTGGGAGTTCAAGTCATCATAGAAGTTGTCTATTTCTTGTTGGGTTGATTGCGAAGTGGGAGCGAAGACTTGGATTATATTGAGTTTGTGTCGTTTTGATAGTTGTATGGTGACGCCATAAGGTATATTTTTATTCGCTTGGCTATTGAAACGACGCTGAGAAGTTAACCTTTCTCGACGTTCACTTTAAATACTGTGTTATGAATTGCTGGATACAGACTTTCCAAAGTCTTTCCCAATTTATACCGAACTTGCTGCTGCGTACTGTAACTAGCATCGCTATTTTTACATCCATTGCATCAACCACGATAAAAACAGAAACATCATCCCCACTTAAGTTTGTAATTTCTCTTCCGTCGTTGGTACGACTGGAACAACAGCTTTAAATCCAATTTAACCATTTGCAATCTTCCTGTCTGCCCTCAGCATCTTTTTCTCTTTATCTTATATGTCCTAGAGAAGAAAACAAATCGAAACCAAAAATCTCCTCATCCACGTCAATTCGTCTCTTTCTTTCAACGTACACAGAAGAAAGAAAACGACACAAAAAACATCTGATTTATAAAGATCAGATGTTTTTTTTGTTTAAAAAGATTCTTCTTAATAATTGATTCAGTGCGTCGATTCAAACGTCTATTTCCAAGACATTACGTGATATCCGGTAAGAAGATTATCCAATGGCACTGTAAGTGAATTTATTACCTTTTCAGTGAAGTCAAGATTGTCTTTGTTTATAATCGCGTCCTTGTGCATCAGTGTGTACGTGCACGCATTTGCCTGTGAATGTGAGCATATAAGTTTGTGCAGACCCTGAATTCCAGGATTTCTCAACTCCTAACTAAAATATCGGTTTAGTAAATGTATACGTTCTTGTGACTGCAGGCAGTTGGTATGGAAAGCAAATATCGTGAGTTTAACTAAGTTAGAGTCATTTCAAAAGATTTCCCATGAATAAAAAGAATTGAAAATGTTGTAAATATATTATAGCCTGGTTGTAAGGGCTTACAAAGAGACCAAAACGAATTAGGCTGATCTTTTAGTCAAAAATTATCGAAATGCTATGTACAGAGCCGAAATCAGTCTGATGTATGGTAATAGGTATGGATTGTCCATTGACAATCAGACTCTCTACAGTAATAATCATTGTTTGCTTGATTAGTGTGCCAAGGACTACTATATGTAGTATGTATTATCCCTAATCAGTCAGATCAAAGCAAATATCTCCATTACGCATTTTAAAGGAAAGCTGCATATACTTGGGCATCACACTTGACCAATTTCTTCCAGGTACCCCTCTCATTAGCAAAAGTTGTGAAATAAAGCTACAGGCAACAAACCCTTTAAGCTTATCAAATACTTTTTACTGGTAGCTGACCAGGAATGGATTCATACATTTTCAAAAGTCATTTTTGAAGTGAATGAACAATGTCACTGAAGTAGTACTTGGCTTTTCAGTCCCATTTTCTGCAATGCTGAGCAGTACCGCCCTTCGTGTATTCATGTTGGTTCTTTTGTTAAGTAGCAAATAGCAAGTCATATTGCAAGCATAGTAGACCACTTAGCAACATTTCTCCAAAAATTCAGTCCCCTCTCATTTACTTGTAAGGTCACATCAGAACCATGCAGCCATATGGCTGGATACATATAGAGTGAATTTGTGCACAAACACACAGACAGACAGACACACACACACACACATACACACACACACACACACATACATCACATAACCACTTTGCAACAAGATGCAACCCAGGAAGATTGCCCTTCGTTTTCCAATAATTCTTTTTGAAATCGTTTCTGTCAGATTACACCCCATTCCAAAATCATAATAGTAAAAAAAAATGAAAGTTAAGATGGGGATGGAAATTAGAAAATGAATGTATGTTGTCATAAAGCAGTTTCAAAATAATTATGCTAACTCTTTCTTTCCTAAATTCCTTCAAATACACACACACACACACACACACACAGATACACACACACGCACACACACACACACACACACACACACACTCACACCGATTACCATTAATAACCTCTGATGACTGAAGGATTCAATTGATCAATTTCGCTCAGCCTGCAACATTCGATCTGAGATAAGATCAATTTTAGCACTGATGATGGAAAGCCGTAGGCCATGACTCCAGTTAGCTAGAAATAACAAGAGTCGACAACTGGTGATCTCCAATGACCTCAAAGGTCAACTCAGTTTTACATTTGACTCATTCAATATTTGAGATATTGCTGTTTTCCTAGACAAAGTTTATGTCCAATCAAAGCTGACTTGATTGTTACCAGAGCGTTCAGAAAGTGAAATTATAAGAGAAGCTGCTAAGTCTTCATATTTTAAGTAATCAATTCAAAAAAGAAATAAAACGTAGAATTTACATCTGAATTACTGCAGATCATTGCATTTTGTTGATATGCAAATTAACCGTATATCTGTTTACGCCATTGAAGTTTCTGGGGTTATAACCTGTGAGTTTTGCCAGGAAACTTGAACCTAATTAACCGTATTGTTCCGGAAGATTTTCCCAGCTGTGTCCATCAGAAAATGAATGTATGTCTCTCTCACGACTCAATTCGATGGACTAAAGGTCCATTGTGGAAAATTCTTAATTTTCGGTGGGAATAGAAATTATTCTGAAGCTCTTGAAAATTAAGTCGAGCGTATCTTTGCTTCAAAGATTAAAAGTTCTAGACAGTATTTTATTTGTTTCCAGTTTATTTGCAACAATACAATATACATTATGATAATACTCATTGTTATTTTATTTTTCTAGCGGTTATATGAATAAAGTAATCTCATTAACATGGCATACATTCCAGGATATGAGTGCTCCCAAAAACTTTTCACAGTGTGTAAAGTACAAGAAAATTCGTTGTATAGCATAAATTTAATCCGAAAAAAAGCATTTCAACAGTTGCAAACAGCTTGCTTGCTTCTCAAGCACATTTGGTAACATTAAACAACTTAATTGAAAACATTCCAACACGTTCAGATATGTGTTGTGAAGAAAACATGATCAAGAACTTAACCCTTAATGATGTACTCTGCTTTTATAAACAACGTTATGCATATGAGAAGAGGGATACTTATTTGCTCGAACTTTTTTTCCATACTCTTGAGCACACGGAGAGGAAAAGACACAGGATGTTGTGGAAGTCAGGAAAGCCGATCATGTTAAACCGATTTAACGGATCCCACCCTATTTCCTCAGTGTAGCTTAAAACAGAATGTATTCGTAAACAAACGTCAGATAATCAGGCAGCTTGAAAGAAAACATCCGTGCAAGAATTGGGTTGCTATAGTCGAAAACAGAATTTATGGAACATGTTGTTAAAAGCGTCTGTCTGTTCAAAAGTGTAGCCACATTATGGTTTCATTCAAAATCAAGTAGTATCACCATCGTCAACAACGCAAATAAAAAAAATGATGAAATATCAGTAGGATATTGAGTAATCCTTGGGTTTGGTTCACGGTACTGGGATTTTAAATGTATTAAACAACTGAATCATGTACACCGTAATGCCAAAATAAAAAGAAAAACTGAGAATCAACAGCAGTATCAATAATCTAACTTACTGTGTACAAATACTGATGTCTCGAATCTTGAAAATAAATGAAAGGATACCTGTCTTGGATGGGGTATTCACTTTCTATGAACCAATCTTTAACCAGAAGGAACAAGAAAATGAATCTCATCTCAGATGTTGAATTAAATATGTATTAAGGAAGTTTTGCTATTACCATAAGCATTTCATATGATTTATGAGCATCTTTCTCTTCCCCTCTGTCTTTCTCTCTCTCTCTCTCTCTCTCTCTCTCTCTCTCTCTCTCTCTCTCCCTCAATATATACTTAACGATCAATACAGATCAATCGATGGTTAGATGAGTGCATAGAGGTAGTCAAACAGTAAATACGTCCATTTGCACACATCAGAGCGTTCAGTATTCGTCACGCAAATGTATCTTTAAAAAATTTATGAGAAAAAACTACAAAAAAATCGCTTCGAAAAATATTTTTCCAATTCTCGATTATTATTCAGCAAATTTGCATGAATTTAATCGGGAAGAAAAAGGAATCTAATTTTCATTCCACAAACGTAAGACAGTCAAGAGCAGAAACTGGAGATATTAATGATGGTGCGCATTTGGGGTTGTGGGAGATGACTCTTTTCCATGAAAATATGTTTGAACTTTAAACAAAAATAGCAAAGTGTTTGTTTTTGCACCAAATCACTATAGAGGCAGTGTGTATCCGATTTACCAGTTTCCAATATCTGTAGTTACCCTGACTTGCAATGGCTAGACCTAACATATTATCATTCGAAGAGCTTAATGGTAAACAATTTTTAACTTTATGTCATGTTGACGTCTAAAAGTTTCTTTAACAGAATGTTTTCTTTTTGATGACGGGAGAAACTTTTAACAGAATGTTTTCTTTTTGATGACGGGGGAAACTTATATCCCTGATATTTCCCAGAATAGCAAAACTAGATTTAGTCAGAGTTAACTTTTTTCAAAGTAAACGACTTTTTCCTCTTTTAGTACGTAGCCTAAATTATATTTGTCTCGTGTTTATTTCTTTGATGCGTTTCTTCCTTGACAAATTTTATCTGGAAACCTAAATTATGATTTTGATGAAGTCGAATGCGTCCAGATATATCTGTTGAATTGAAAATGGTGTTTTTGTATAGTTTTAAGAGAATAAATATAAGATGAATGTTATTAAAGAAGAAATATAAACTTCTCAAACCGTCACTGGAGCATCGATAATTCCTACTATATATATATATATATATATATATATATATATATATATATATATATATATATATATATATATATATATATATATATATATATATATGGTAGGCTCTTCTCAAAGAGGTAAAAGCTATTTTATAGTGGACCATAATGCCATGCTTTTTGCTAAGATTCCTCGGGACTGTTCAAAGGTCAGGAATAATACCACCGTGGGGCATTAAAATCGAACACAGCTTGACATGTCCGTCAAATTGAGGAAAAATTCCGATGCCCCAATCTTCAAAAAGGAAAAAAGACAGTATAGACTTTGCTTGTTTTTTTACTTGGACTTAACCATAGCTACGTTTGAGAGAGTCGTATGTTAAAAAACGAGCTAGCTAACGAATGGGATTGATGTGCAAACCAAACCCCTTAATCATTGGGCCAGGCGGGTCATCCATTATTTACTGAATACAACACACTCTAAAACATGACATTCGAAAAGAGGCACCAAATCGGACTTATTTCACTAACAAATTTAAGAGTTATTCATCGATCTGACCCTAAGTTACTGGCAGTTTGACTTCAAGGATATGTAACAAAGGAAAGCACTTGCTTTCCCGACAAAATGCTTTGTTTACCTTGCATAGGTCCAGCTGGATCCCGGAATGGGGGTCAGTTGCTCCAAATCGCATTGGGAAGGTGGGGCTGTAGGTCAGAAAGTAATCCACACAGTTAAGGCTCTTAAAGTTTGTATTTCAGATCTTACATATAAAATGATTCCTGATTGTCCGTAATCTAAAGCTGTACAAAAAAAAAAACAGATCATATGTTTGTCCAGTGATTATTGAGAAAAGAAATATCATGTGTAAGTAAATGGTATATGGACAAAAGATATCATATACACGTAGGCTCCACAAAATGTAAATGGGAGAGAGATTTTGAAGTGATTCCTGCATTTTGAATTATCGTAATTCATGACATAAATTGACGTATAGAATTCATGGAATCATTTGGTTTCCTATATTTATTGTATCACTTGATAAAGCTCATCTTGACTGGAAGAAAGTTTTGATTGTGATTACTGTGATCTGAGTTGACAATTGTTTTTGACTTTATTTCGTTTATAGAATCTGTTGGAATCATTTGTTTTTCCTTATGTAGTGTATACGTTGATGAAGCATAAAATGACTGGAGGAACGTTTTGAATATGATTTTTGCATTTTGAATTCACTGTCATTTCTGACATAAGTTGATTTTCAGAATCCAATGAAATCATTTCTGTTCCTATACTTGATGCATTCCAACAGAATGCAAAGAATTGCTGGACAAGGGTTTTGAAAGACATTTTTGCATTTTGGGTTAGAGTCGCTTCTAATATGTATCGTTCTGTAGTATTCAACGAAATCATTTGTTTTCCATAAATTTAATGTATTTCTACAAAATATTCAGGATTGCCTGATGGAGGTTTAAACTAATATTAGTTTCTCAAGTTTAAGGTGGTTGCTAATATAATAAGATTTGTAAAATTCAATGAAATTATTTGTTTTTCTACATCAAATGTATTTGTTGATAAAGCATAGCATAGCCCGTAGAGAGTTTTAAAAGTCATTTTTGTTTTTGTTTTTTCCAGCCCGGGAGACAAGTAAAATTAACCTATAATTTCATGCATTGGTGTTCTATTTATTAGGATCACAGGAAATCTGCTTAATTGAACAAGAAGCAATAATTGTTATCTTTTTTGTTATATTTTTGGGGTTATGATTTGAAAATTGTTTTTTATAAAAAAAATTTTTCAGAAGGGTATTTGTTCATTCTTATGATAGCCGATTCAGTGACACGGCATTTTTTGGTGATAAAATCAAGGAAGGATTAATAATCAAAGTTATATTTTGCAATATCTTCATTGGAATCTACGTCATACATCTGCTTTAAACACAGGGTTAGGGTTAAAAATTTTGATAATAATGAAAGATTTTTTTCAACAAACACTCTCACAAAAAAGTAATCAAACTGAACAAAACAAACCAATGAATACTCTGAAAACATGTATTCATAGAACAGCTGATAGTAATGATCCACTATAGCAACATAGTTACACAGTAAAAAGAATCCACCATCTCTTGCACGTAAAAAGACTCTATTCCTTAAAACTAACACATTTCAAGAACAATGTTCTTGTGGATTAAGAACACAAGGAATTATTAGCGATTATCTATTTGTTCCGATTTTTCTAAGATGTTGGACCATATACAATCATAATCAAGAAAATTTGCGAAAATGATTCTGTACTTGAGTTACATAATAGAAAATATACTTTCTAATGAACAAGTCAGTAGTTGCAGGATAAAAATTGATCAGAATAGTGAAGGTATTGATTAATTTCGGATCAACCGTCAATCCAGTATCAGTGCTGTTGTGATGATAAAGAAAATAGAAAAATATGACGATTTCCATTCCTAAAATTCTCCATTTTCCCAGACTTGCATTATAAGTGAAAACTAATGAAGAAGTTATGAAGAGATCAAACCTTGTTTTCGTAAAAGAGAAATGAACGATAGTCATACAGATAACATCTGATCAACAATTCACATAATTGAGTCCATGAAAGTAGCTTGATAAAAACATAATAATGGACGCACTCTGCTGGTATAAATTGAAGTTAATTGTCTCTCACAGGAAAAATGATTCCTTTGAATTCAGTCCATCAAATTATATCAGAAATAAGCAAGGCCCCAAAATGCACAAATGGATTTTAAAACGCTTCTACAGCCATGCTGTGATTTTGCTACAGTATTGGAGAAAAATAGATTCCATTGAATTCAGCACAGCAGGTTATGTCAGAAACAAGCAAAACCTCAAAATTCAATTAAAACACTGTCTTGTCCATGCTGTGCTTTTGCAGCAAGTATATAAAATACCAAAAAAAAAATGATTCTTTTGAATTTAGCTCATCACATTATATCAAAGATGAATAGAAATTCAAACAGCCTAAACGACCTTAAACCCCCCATTCCAGTCATGATGTGATTTGCAAAAAAATATATCGAAGACAGGAAAACAAATGATTTTATTGAATTCTGCAAATAGATTTATGCCAGATACAACCAAAACATCTAATACACAAATATCACCAAAAACATGATCCATGTCATGATGTGCTTTTGCAACAATTACATTAAATAAAGGAAAATAAACAATTTATTTGGATTCAGCGCATTGAATTATGTCAGAAACAAGCAAAAACTCAAAATGCTCAGAGAAATTAGAAAACCTAATTTTTGTCATGCTGTGTTTTTCCAACGAATACATAAAATAATGGGAAAAAATAATACGATTGAATTCAGCTCATCAAATTATGTCAGAAACATGCTAAAACTCAAAATGTACAAATGATTTCTGAATTCCCATCCTGTCCATGATTTCCTTCTGCAACGAACATGTTTAATACAGCAAAATGAATGATTTCATTGAATTAAGCATATCAAATAGTGTAAGAAACAATAAAAAACTAGAAATGCACCAATTGTAAAACCCTTCCAAACCAGGTTATGCCATTGCGATAAGTACATTGAATGCAGGAAAATAAACAAGCTCATTGAATGCTGAACAGCTAATTGTATAGAAAGAAGCAATCCACGATTTATGCAAAAATGACTTTTGAAATACCTTCAAAATTATACACTGCTTCTTCAACGAATACATTAAATACTTGGAAACAAATTATTTCATTGAATTCAGGATATCAAATTACTTCAGGAAAGAACAAAAACTCAAAGTGCCCCAGAGATTTTCACTTTCTACTGGTTTGTTTATGTTTATCCACCTGTCAAGAGGATTAACATCCGATGAAAAGGTTATCGAAATGTATGAACTATTCATAGATTAAGATCCTGTTAAATAATCAATCTATCTATCCATGTATCTACGTTTGCGTCTATTAATCTTGTCTTGGTTTTAGATCCCGTTTTGGTCTGGTTATTAAAAGCCGTCTTGGATCTAAAGATTGAATCGTATAGGATTTGCTTATTGGATCTAAACATGGGAAATAGTTGAAGGACGCTTGTATGCTGCTGCGCACACTGGGTCAGTCACTCGAGATTTTCTTTTCTATCTGCTGCTTTGAACTCGAGCCAAACAAAATGAAGAAAAATATTGATTTAAAGTGAAATTTTCTGAACAGAACAATGATTATTGATAGTCTTCCCAATTTTCTCAGTTAATGTCATATACATGTAGAGTTTTGTCTGCAAGAGTAAATGCATTGTTTAAACATATTTGGACAGTTGGTTGATTTTCGCTGAGTGATTAACTTGTTCTCGTTGAACACTGTATTTCGAATAGATCAATGAGATTTCAAACCACCCCCAGCATAAATACATATTATGATTCTGCATCATGAAGAGGGTTTATTTTCCCATGGTTTACGTTGCAAGTAGTCATCCTTACGCAATAAACGAGTGCATCATCTCTATTTTCGAAGAGAAGCCGATGGAGGGACTAATAAAAATGCATAGAGTGAAAAACTGTTCTTAAAAAGAAGATGTATGCGATAAGATAAGTAAACACTTATATTCAACCTTACTATCACCTTTCTATCACGGAATTGGACGGTCAGTAAAGTCGAATATTACTTACTTATTATTTATGAGTGTGTGTGTGTGTGTATATATATATATATATATATATATATATATATATATATATATATATATATATATATATATATATTTCAATGAATATAAAGAATAAAAAAAAGAAAAGAGCAGAGAAAAACAAAGGTTAAAATATTTTGATATTGCGAAGATGATTGGCAACTGTTTTTGTCCCGAATAATTAACAGATCTAATCATGTAATGGATAAAAATACTCTTCAACAACTGCTACGGCCAATAGATTAATGTGCAAATGATGTTGCATAAAATGTCTGGCTTTATTTTCCCATTATTCCCAATGTTAACATTTGAACAAGTTCAACACCTTTTAAAACTGCCACGAACATAATTGAGTTCAGAATGCAATTCATGACCTTAAAAAAAGAATATATCTTTGAATTAAATCGATTACTTGTCGACAGTTGAATTTATTAGATTTTACTACTACGGGGAATGTTCGGAAGGTACCAAGCAATATACTACGGACAAAAAATAAGATCAAATAAACATTTGACTCCCTGGCAATTTGGTGGTCACGAATCATTTGGGACAAATTTTGATGGATAAATTATACATTTCCATCAACATCGTCAGTCACTATGTCGGGAAGGAAGTTCACAAAGCTAATTTTCCAAGGGAGTTTCACAAGCATATAATTCCATGGATACTTACATATTTTCAGAATGCATTTTTTTCAAAGAAGTAGACTTCGTGCGTTTCTTTTGTAAAAAAAATAATCTGATCCGCTGTGATATTAGACGTCCGTTTGTACTAATGACTGTTGACGACAATGCAAAACTCAATGCCCAGACGATAAGTCTAGAAGAATAATTTTTCACCAAGAAGACACTGGCATAAAGGGATATCTTTTCACAGCAAAGGTATAGGCATACGTGAGTTTGACTGCGAACATTTTATCTGGAGCGCATTTCATTACCATGCTTCGATATTTACTTCCTCAAATAGTAAAATTTGAGGTAATCTAATTGTTACAGCGGATTTGCAAGGCGTGAAGTTTTTTAAATACATACATTTGAATGCGTGAATACTTGTAAATGCATTATAAGTGCATATTTTGAAAAGATACTACACACACAAATATATATATATCTAAATATATATATATATATATATATATAGATATATATAGATATATATATATGTGTTTTTATGTATAATAATACATATATATATATATATATATATATATATATATATATATATATATATATATATATATATATATATATAAATATATATGATTAACGCTCCTTAGTCATGGTTGAGCACTCTTCAAGTGAGGTAACTTATCCATTGTAAGCTTATGCAGTGCTATTCCATAGGAATAGAGTACTCTGGTGAATGGAGAATTCATGCGTAAATGAATACATCGCTGAAAATCAGGTCTAAAGTGAAGGTTTCAATCATGCCTCGTGGTATTGGATGGGAAAAGTCTATAGCCACATTGAAGAGTTGTAATGCAACAGAACAGCGGTCTGTGGATGACACAATTATATATATATATATATATATATATATATATATATATATATATATATATATATATATATATATATATATATATATATCCCTCCTTTATCCCTTGAAGTACACGGTCGGATACTGAGTGACATAAAACAAAGCATTGACATCGTGAGTAAATTAAATAAGATCGGGGAAGGAAGGGTACTAATTATTGATAAATTGATCGGATTACACGATTCTGATCCAATCTAAGTTCATGTCTTTTTAAAGAAAATGATACTTTGAATAATAACACAAGTGCTTACATAAAAAAATATTTTGGTATGAGATGAACCACTGCCTTGAAGACATAATGGATTGGACATTCATGATTTGCATGCTGCCTGACCAAAATACCCGTGGTTCATCAGACCCCCTTATTATTTGCACAAATTTATTGATCCGTTGGAACAGAGACGAGTAAGAAGAAAAAGATCTCACTGGAATCTATCGATATTCTTGATGTAATGATTCCTCTATCTTTGTCATATTGAACTTATCAAGCAAAAATTGCAATTGCAGAAAAAATCAATTGAACATTTCCACGAATTATTAGTTTCATCATTAATTTTTTTTTCTAATCGTCAAGAAAAGTCAAATTAATTTCACACACACACACACACATACACACACACCTTATAATTTAGTTCCCATGATTTTTTTAATAAAAACCTTATACATACATATTAAGATAACCCCTGAACACAAATTGTTTTCAACCAGTGTATTTGTTGTCATTTTCTGAAAGTCCAATATGAAGCATAAAGAATATTCCAGCAAATGTGAGGATTATTTTCGTCATGATTGTTATTTCATAGTACATTCCGTTAGCATATATGACATTATTCTATCTTAGAAAATATAATCCTCAGTTTTGCAATGTTTACAGCAGGACCAAAAAGCATGTGTAAAACGGATGTCATGAAACTTTTTTCCCAGAGGACCAATGGTTTCTAGTCAGATTATTTTGAAACAAAGATTACTCACTTATTTAATTCAATATTTCTCTTTATTCCTGAATCAGCTACGATACGTTATTATCTTTTCGTAAACCTGCAACAACATAATTCCTGAGCAAAGGAGATATGAATTGGTTTCTCGTTCACATGGTTGTCTAATTGACCCCTTTTTTCTTTATGTACCATCCTCAAAATACGTTTACGGCAATGTAATTGGCAACTCAGAATGAATCGTTGTGCACTGCTCAGCTGAAGTGCTAATTAGTGCACTGAGAAGTTTGGAAATAGATTTTGAATTTTTAAAATTGAGATTTTGGTTCCTCTTCACTTGAATGATCACAAGATGTGAGATACTGATAGAAAAAGACAAAATGAAATACAATAATGTTCAAAATATCGAGGGATCTTCCATTACTGGGATAGTGGGGGAAATGACGCATATTAGTGTGGATGATGATGCGTTTCAGTTTTGACCCATATTAATGAGGAAAATGACACGTATCAGAGTAGAACTTGAGGGATATCAGCGTGGAAAATGACACATATCAGTGTGAACACATATCAGTGTGAAAATTGACATATAATAGTCTGAAAAATGACGCATATCAGTGTTGGTATGACATGTAAGGAAGTACAATATTTCTTGTGGTCGATCGTTTTTGTTATTATTGCATAAATACCACGTTCATATACATACAAGTGCTCTCTCATACACACATTTTCTCTTCCTCTCCATGTCTCCGTCTCTGTCTCTGTCTCTGTCTCTCTCTCTCACACACACACGCACCCTCCCATATATCCAACCACTCTACGAACATATATCTCTCTCCTCTGTGTTGGATGCTGAGTTAAATGAGTATTTAGAAGAGTCACCACGGTTACCGATGATCGAACCAGGTCAGAGTTGTTACTACAAATACTGTTTTCCATTCTTAGATTGACAGGGAAACCATATTTAGTATGAAATAACTCCCGCTTTTTTTCTACTTATGATGGATTGATAATGGCTCTATTATTGAAAGACCAGAATAAATGTTAATACAAAAATGGAACATTTTGGTGAATTCGATAGAACTTTCCAGACACACTTGTACAAGTCTGTCTGTCTGAGTCTAACTTTTGTCTTTGTCTTATAATCATCACATCTTTTAAGATGCAAATTGTCTCTTCTCTGATACTTTATATAGTACCAAATCATATATTTGGCTTTAACCTATGCAGAATTGGAAATTTTTTCGAATAAAGATATCCAACTTTCTTTGGAGATCAGAATTGAGGCATAAGAATGGTCGATCACGAAAGGTCATTGTATCAATATCAAATAAATTAACGAAAATTGTTAGAAGAATATGAAGACAGAAAAGAAGATAAATAATTGTTCTATTGCAGTAACCATTTTTTAGGTGACTAGAACCTGCACCAAAAATCAGTGTATTGTTACCAAAGAAGTTAAACCCGAAAGTTAGAGGAGTATCGATGAGTACTAACAAGTAATGTATGCACGACAAACCCGTTGTTGATATATTGTCTGCAAGTGATTGATATATGACTGGCAGAAGATACGTATGTTTTGTAGAACGATTTGTATTACATACAATTTTAAAAAAACATATTTAAGCTCCGGGTTAACTTCCATATTCTGGGATAATGATATGGAATGATTACACGAACAAATATTGATTATTAAAATATTAATTATATTCTACGTCAAGGTTGAATTTTTTATCATAATTCCCAAATGTGTCATCCATTTTGCTACATGACAAATAGAATGGCAAATGTAGGATTGTGCAACACACCAACAAAATATTTGTGAATATATTTATGTGAGCTTCATAAGTGGCTGACATGTCGATTATGATGAAAAAGTTAAGTTAGGTTGAATTGGATTTGGGATGTGCTGAGAAGGGGAAGGGTATGCACAAAGGATAGAGGCCAACCAAAGATATTCACTAAGGGGAAACAGTCAAGTGTTGGGATGCGTTAGTTACTTCTACTACTGATACCGTTTCATTGTATACAGGAATCAAATCAATGATAATATCTATATAAACAACTGCAGAAATAAAGATACACGTGCCATATACTACATAGATGTTGTTGTTTCCCTTAAGTATTCCCTCAAAAAAGCACCAGGTTCCATTGTTGTAAATGAAGCAATACAGAAATTGAACTACAAGGTGAATCGGTATTCAGCAAGAAGCAAAACCATTAACACACCGTTAATTCCAAAACAGTTGATATCCCAACTCGGGAAGGAATTGAGTGAACATTTGAACATTAACTCAGCAATTTATCCCAAAATTCTTCTGAAAATCCATCTGTAAATTCCAGATGATCCTGTTACTTTACTAACATGTGTTTCAGCTTCAGACAATTTCCTTCCGTCCCACGAATGACGTCATTATTTAGTTTCTCATTAAAAATACACTTGGTTTAAAAAACAACTCGAGCGGGAAATTATATTCTACCTAATGCACAATTTTAAAAGATGCAGATGTTTTGACACACTTTTTAAGATTCTTTGGTTGAAGTGTTGATGTCAGATATAAATATTCACTGCGTACTCACTTAGTTATGTGAAAATTATATTATGAGATTTAATCCTTAGGAATATTACATTCTCCCTCAAAAATGTTGAAGCTTCTTGGTTATGACTCACAAGTGAAAACTTTGTCACTTTGCAAAGAGTGCTACTGGGGTTGAAATTCATTGCACAGAGCTATCTGAAAACAAAAAAAAACACTGTATATATCGTGTTATCGTGTGTCCACAGCTTGCTGCAACAATAGACCCTAACCTCAAAGATACATGTCTTCATTCTAAAGTGAATTCAATAAAAGATAAAATTGATACGTTAGTTAAGATTTTAACAGAATTCATAAATGAAGTCGCCAGTGAATACAAGCACACGGAGTAAAAATTGTGAAACACAAGCATTCGTGTGCACACATTGCATTCGCTTTTTTCGTTGATTTTTAAGCCACAGATAAAATGACATGGCGCAAATTGATAGATCCTGAAGAATCACAGAGATCATTAAGGAATATCTGGAACCATGGTTGCTAAAATAATAAATAAACTCAAAGAATGGGGTTGATCATTAAATAAGGACGTAAAGCAATTATAAAACAAATTATCAAACAAAATTTGAAAATCAGGAGAAAAATCACGGATACACTTAAGCAGAGGACAATTCAAACGATAAACTGAATCTTTTATCACTGTAGTCTAGAAGCAATCAAATGCAAGAGACTCTAATTTGTTTTATGGAACAGCAAAAATGACAAAAACACTGCGAACAATGATACAGTATGGAATGTATAACTGAGTCAAGTTAATTCATCTAAACAAATAGTACCAAGATTAGCGTTTGGCTGTCCTGAATATTGAAATTCTAAAAAGAAACCTTGAACTTTGAAATCTAACTAAGGGAACCGACTTGATATAAAAAAAAGAAGGCAAGAAGGTGGGGATGCAAGAACTTGGACACTATGAAAATAATAGAGTATTGGCCAAGGAACTCATTACTTGCATGGATATGAATTAGCACCATTGAAAATCTCCTCAGAGATACGTTGGCAATATTAGTTGGAGGAAAGTCTGAGACAGTCAGGGCCACACAAAGTTATTATATCAATATACATAAAGTTTTCCTTGTTGGTTGTATGTTTCGTAGGGCTGGCCAAGAGGCTGAAGACTTGGGGTTGATAATTAACCTAAGAAAGTATAAATCTAAAATAATAATTCATTCAAGAACATCTGTATATCAACCATTGTTTCTGAATACATTGACTAGGTTTAGCTTGACCTTTCAAACATCAATATTATATGAGGCATATTGAAAAACTATTTACTGCTATAGTTTGAGAAATAAACCTACAAACTATCAAAGTATATCGCCATGATTCCTCTACTTGCGATTCCTAACTAATTTTCATCTTCCATGAACCACAGATTCAGTATAAATTCACTTCAAACCGATCATGTTTGATTTAATAAATTCTTCGAGGCATTTTTCGGACTTGTAATAACTGTTGACCAAACGAGACAAAAGGTAATAATCTGAAAGTGTAGAGATTGATGATAATGTTTGATTTGCTCATCCTGGCAACATGATTGATTAACAGCACTTTCGTAAGAGGCTGGCAACGTAGGGAGTAGGGAAATTGTTCCCGAAATGTGCAGCTAACAAAGTTTCCCCCCGGTGTTGTTGGATCTACATAGTCAGAATCATGATGAATTGTTTTATTTAAACAAACAGACACAAAAACTTGACCGATATCTTTTTAAACAGGAAATTCTAAAATTATCTGCTGGTGGCAGAAAAACAACATTTATCCGTATTGTCCAAAAATTTCCATGCCCTTATAATATACTGATGAGAAAAGGAACTATTAATGTTGGAAATTTATTCCAAAACTGCTACTCCTCAAAACGACTTTTTTGCTGTTGCATTGATTCTCTTTACTTATCTGTCGTAATACTCCTTCAACCGATTGACCAACATGATTGAACACACAAATAACCCATCAATAATCAACATTTATCCTTAATCTAGAGGAGTGTTTCAACTTGCAGTCGGCAGAATCTTGATTTTGAGCGGTGGTGTAACGGTTTTTAGCTTGGTGTGGGCTAATACCACAAGAATAGTTTACTCAAGGCTACTAGCTTGCCACCATTGCCCAGACGCAGAGCAGCCTACACCTTCGTAATCATATAAAAGTGACAGGTCCATAAGCATATTCAGGAACCATTGTCCATGGATGCAACTTATATTATCGTTTGGAAAAATAGTTATTTGCAAAAAGAAATAATCATTTATGATTAAAGCTGGGATCTCACAAATACAACTTCTTTTTAATTTCCACATTCTGCGTTTGTTAGTTATCAACCAATAGATTTTATACGGATCTCAACTTCCAGGAATGTTGAGGAAAAGGCCATGCATTGCATTAACAGCGCTATATGAACATATTTTTGGTTGTAACATATTTGTTGCAACTTGTAACAGAAAATTAAAACATATTAAAACTTAAAAACTCTAACACACATACACCCGCACACACATTGCGTGATTATGTCTATAGAATATATATATATGTGTGTGTGTGTGTGTTTGTGTGTGTGTGTTTGTGTGTGTGTGTGTGTGTGTGTGTGAAAATTTTGTCCCGAGAGTATCCAGCTGTTTTGAATATCTCTTGCCTTCAAATGATTTGATAATCAACAAAGAGACATATGAGCAGTATATCAGTACTATAAAGAAACAGATGGATTGTTGCCATCATTTGCTTGTTACGCTTTACACATTTCCATCTTCAGTTCATGGTGTTACACACACACACAAACACAAAAATAAAACACATACATACACACACACAAACACACACACATATACACACACATATACACACAAAAAATACAACACTGATCATCGAATGTAGAATCCTATGTCATGCAACAGTTTATATACAAAAAGCATTTTATGTCCAGGAGAGAAGATAAGGAAATAAAGTCTAGTAAATTGAAAGTTTCCAACCATGAAATCAGGAAAGTAGATTGGATGGAAAAATTGGATGAAGTAATAAACATTATAATTAGAATTGAATTCCTGGGAGAAAAAAAATCGAATCAAACCTAAATGCAAGTCATTTAATGTAGCAGCATCAACATAACCCTTAGCAAGTAGAGAACGCATAAAAGTAACAAAGCATAGATATTACACTAACATTTGGGAATCTCAACAAAATAAACATAGTAATTTGCACTAAAATAAGTTTGAAAAAGTATTCCATTCTTGATATAATCAGATAACATGAAAAGTATTTAGCACTCTGGAATGAATGAATGAACATTTCTTTGGAATTAAAATATAATGGAATTAAACATCTTTTTCGATATTACACACACACACACACATACACACACACACACACATACAAACACACACACTGTCATCCTATTTCTGTCATTCCCCGTTCTAATGTATCTCTTTGTCTTGAAACAAAATGACTAAATTTAGATCCAACAAAATATTTCTGTTTCCGTAGGGGGTGAGCATTTTTTTGTGAAAATGCCAAAATGAGACGATATGGAATTACCTCCTTCGTGGGGAACTTTCATCAGTGACGGATGATGCTGACCTGGCTGATTTTAAAAAGGAGAGAAAATATGCCTCCCAATGAACTTCAGTGAAACAAATGCCATGTACAACGAATATATTGAAAACAAAGCACAATACTCAAAATTTAAAACACACAGCAGTGGAGAGAAAGTAGACCAATACATCCACCAAGATCTCTTCGGAAGAATGAGAAATCAAGCGAAAATACAGTTGGCAAAATCAAATCAAGACATGTTCAACGTTCATGATTAGGACAATCGCACAATAACTAGAAAGAAAAGTATACCACCAATGCATCCAGCTTATTGTCACTTTATGAGCTGAAAAATGTAACAAAATCATAAAATCTAAAAAAAAAATTAAAAAAGAAATTCATCCAGTCATTTTCAGAGAATAGCATGCATCAGCTAAAAATCACAATTTACAGCATGGATCCCCTGAGATCACATGCGCAAATGGTGCTGTACAAAATATAAGATGACGTAAGGAACTAAATAAGTTCAAAATGTACTGGTTTCTTGTTGCCAAGTGGTACAGGGTTCTGGCAAATATAGGATGCGGTCAATGTTCAATGACTGACATTAAAAGGCAGATGATGGAGAAGGAAAAATGGCGGAAATATCATTAAAATACCTGAACGATTAAGAATACATAGAGTATTATGTTATCAGGGGAAGTAAAGAGACAAAACTATATTCAGTTGGCTTGAGTTGATTTGTTGAATATACCAATACAATGGTTTGAGAATTACATATGCCAAAATTCCACAGAGCTGTTGCCACTGAGGAGATTTTGTGCCTACTTACTCTTTTTTTTTTAAAGGGAGCATAAGGAAAGATATCATACGATTAAGAAAGGGTATATATATATATATATATATATGTATATATATATATATATATATATATATATATATATATATATATATATATATATATATGTATATATATATATATACATATATATACACGCACACACATATTTCAGTGTATCTGAATTTGCTCACATCTAAGCATAACTAAAGTTCTAACAAATCATCCTTTCATGTTTCTTTTACTGTATCGATATAACCATAGAGTCTTGATTAATCAGATTTTTATTTGATGATTCGTAGCATAGTTTGTGTGGGAGCTGATTGAAAGAAATAGCTGAACAAATATACAAAATAAAAGGGAATTTTTGCACACTTTATATAATTTATTCTTCGAACTGAAAGGAGAAAACACCACCGAATAAAAATATATTTCTTTTCTGCCAAGGATAGACATTTTCGATGGCTCTTTTTTGAATGAAGTTATTTAGAAACCACATAGCGTAGGAAAATACATAGATCCAAAACTTAAGTAATAACTATTTTTAAAGATATTCTTGAAAGCTCTCAAATACATGGTATCAAAAAAGTAATAATTCACTTTGATAAACAATACAAAATGAAAAGTTTTGATAGTTGTGTGGATTTGAAATTTTTTTATACTAAGATTTGATTGAAACAATCTTTTTTAACATTGAAAGTTTTAATATGCTTTTTTTCTTTTAAAAAGTACTGGCTGATCCATTTGAGTTGTGTTTCTACAGGGTGAGGGAACATTCTTTTCCTATATTTTTTATATTGTTATGCAACCCACTCTTGCAGCAACGGAGAGAAGAAAAGATGCAAGGTTGCTTTCATATGCAAAATCGAATTTTTTTTCTCTATAGATGATCAAAAATGCGTGTTGTAGTGTTAAATTTTAGGTCCACACACACACACACACACACACACACACATACAAACACACACACACGCACGCACACACACAGACATATTATTATATATATATATATGTATATATATACACACACACACACACACACACACACACACACACATATATATATATATATATATATATATATATATATATATATATATATATATATATATATATATATATATATATATATATAAACCTTCTCCAATCCCCGTTCACTGGCAGCCACTCTAAAATTGGAAAACTCGTTCAGTTAGACATAATAGCCACTGACCAACCACTCCCTGAAACTCGATTTTAATATGGATATAAGGTCAAATATATGAACAAATCTAAATGGTGATATTTATCCACTCGAGGTCTCACTTATTTCACAGCTAGGAGTCAGCAAATTGATTACAAAGACCAAGCAAAATTGCATTGATAAGATCTGACGTATCAACGGAAGAATAAAAAAAAACTGAAGAATAATTGAATCATATCTCCTTTTAAAGCTTAGTGTAGTTGTGCTTTGCATATGGTAGCAAAAGCAGACTTACCGTACAGAACAACCATTGATTATGGACACTTGAACTTTTTATTAGGAGCAGATTGTTTCCAAATTCCAAATAAAAATTCATTATCAACGAGACGACATGATGAAAATAGGGTCATTTCAAAATATATATAAAATTGGCAACAAAACAGTCATTAAAACTACTTCCTGTCCGTTTTATTAATAACTAAATGCCTTTTGGATTACTGAATGCGTAGGGATGCCTTTCAACATGTGATAGATATTCTGCAATATTGATTGTATGAATAATTATATTCATGATATTTGGATGAATTGAGATGCTGAAAAATACCTTTCACGGGACATTAATAGAGTAAAAGCTCGAAAAATATCAGTTCCAAGTATCCTTTTCTGAATGCATATTTGATTTTTCTAAACACGAATAATAAAGATTCAGGATTTCTAATGAAAGTCTCAAACCTGCCGCGAAGCTTGATGGACTTTATCATTCACTTGGTCATATAATTTAAATTTATTGCGTCAAATTCCAGATACCAAGAAATTTTAGAAAATACTTTTTCAAAATTACTATGATTTGATCTTGCTACTCACAATGTACAAACAACATTTGAAACCGTCAGAAGGAGAGATAAAATAATTTTGAAGGGTCAAAAGGTTAATCTGGAGCAATTTTTTCTTGAGTCAAAGGCAACTTATCACATGCAATTCAAACTATTCAGTAATTACTGCAGTGCATTGAATGATTAATTGTCAAAAGTTCCTGTTTGTTTTCCTTCCTCGGCATCAGAATAATGTCACTATTTAAAGCTGATGAGAATTATTTGATTTAATTTTCCGTTTTTGTTCTGCAAAATTCCCTTCAATTTTTCTAAAATGAACTTTTTGAAGATAATTTCTGCGTGGGCATGTGTGAATTATACTTATACACTAAATCATTTAAAGAAATGGCTCACTTATAGGTGTGTGTGTGTGTGTGTGTATGTGTGTGTGTGTATGTGTGTGTGTATGTGTGTGTGTGTGTGTGTGTGTGTGTGTGTGTGTGTGCGCGTGCATATCTTGAGTTGGAAATTCGTCGTACACCAGAAGGGTAACAGAGGCATGTTAGGAAAATTAACCTAATCTAACCTGATGCAAAAAGTTGCTGTTAGTGAGCCAGTCTCCGTCAGCCTGTTTGTCCGACTGGCTAGCTGACTGGCTGGTTGGCATTTTCTCTCTCTTTGGCTCTGGCTCTCTTAGTCTCTGTCTCTGTCTCCCATATATATATATATATATATATATATATATATATATATATATATATATATATATATATATATATATATATATATATATATATATATATATATATATTTCATGATACAAGAATGACATATGTATATATATATATATATTTCATGATACAAGAATGACGTGAATTGGAGTCTAAGCAAAAGTTTATACTTTATTTCCACTATCTGATCTTCAGTAATGTTCATAGTGTAATGATCTGAATAGTTGCGATGGAACACAGCCAAATATTTCAGTTAGAAGAAATACTATTTAAAAGTTAACAAGGGATCCTAATGAGACACATGAAATTTTGAATAGAAATAATAGAATGGAGATCAAGTTGCAACAATCTTCAGAGTTAGGTTGACTCACCTCATTTGAAAATCAGCATTCGAAATGCTATCTTACGAAGTTCTGAAAACTGATCCATCACACTTGCGAAGATTCACCGAGGACGAATGCAAATTGATATTAATTTGCTTATTAAACGAATGCTGAACTATTTCCACTGCTGTGATGTTCACTCACAAAAGGTTTTCGATTACGAGCTGTCCAATGCTTCTCCTCATTCTTGTTAACTGGTCTTCTATGTTGATTCTTTTCACCGAATTTGCTATTTTCATTTCTACTATATCACCTATAACAACATCAAAATGTCACTGTCAGTATCCTGTGTAATTGTTACGACTGGGAATTAACCTTGGATTCCGAATGGTTGTTTTTTATCTTCCTGTCAGTCCACTCCGTACCTTTATTCTCTTTATCTAAATTATCCCCAGCAGAAGACATTTAATTGAAAATAAAGCTGGCCAGACTCAGTCCGTCAATGTCAGCTCATCAATTTAACTTATTGCAGACAGCAGATTAAGTTGTCCCTGCAAGACCCAAGGCCACGATGTGGTGGAATCATTTCATCGTTAAAACCCCCTTTTGGAAATTGGTTCATCTCACTGCTGGAGTATGTTCGTTCCTTAATTGATACATCAGCAAGTGGTATCGTTTCGGACATCATTAATTTTCTGTTGAGTGCTAAAGAGTTTCAGTATTCATGTGTGGGAGTGTGTGTTTATGTGCCTATATATATATATGTATATATATATATATATATATATATATATATATATAGAGAGAGAGAGAGAGAGAGAGACAGAAACAGACAGACAGACAGACAGACGGACAGACAGACACAGAGACAGAGACAGAGATACAGAGAGATAGAGAGATATATAAGTGCATGCAGAAACCAGGAAAAAAGATTCTGTGAATGTATACTTTCTCATATTCGCAAGCAGTTGGTTAGGTAGGGTTTGGAGAGGATAGGGGGCCTTAAATTTGGATTAGACAAATGAATTGAGCATCTGTAAGGGAAAAATGAAACTATAATCTATATTTTCTCAACTTATTACGTTGAATAAATCAACTCACGATGAGAAAAATGCTCGATAAAGCTTAGTTTTGCTTTTAAGTTTATCATATCACAAGTTATGAAGCTTAAATCTGCCGGACATCTGATGGCATGGATAAATCATTAGGTGAAGATCCAATTCGAACCGATAATAATCATGATTTGTTCGACCAATTTACGAAGGTTTACTCGATATGGTATGTATTTCAAAGCAAGCATAGACTAATTGTTTATTTTGTTTCTTCTTCTGAAGATTTCATGCGGAGACAGTGTTCTCCGTAGATATGATTGTCCACCTTAAGTTCTGCGTTTTCAATTCTGATTGTTGTGACATTGTCCCCCTACTAGGTTGTTGTAAATGCTTTTTGTTTCGTTAAAGTCCCTGTGATGTCTGACTATCTGAATTTTTCTATTCATTTCGCCCAGCATTCTATTGATATCACAGGCATTCTCAGCTGAAATAAAAAAGATGTCAGCATATAAAAGGTGACTGGTGTTTGCTGCTTATTCCGTCCTTTGTTTCCCTCAATTCAAGTTCCAAGAGACATTTCAAACCAGGCTGTGAAGAGTTGAAGTAAGCTGGTACCACTTTATCCCTTATATCTAGCTTAGACAGGTCAGTGTAGGCTGATTGAACACCTATTGTATCGGTAGATAAGCTGCAAAATCTTCGGGTACGGCCTGTTAGCCTTTTTGCGTATAGCATCATTGTGTTTAGGGATTTTCAAAATCAAAAGCTTTTTGTTGAGTCAGTTGATGTCAAATTGCTTTCTATTTGCTTTCTACTTCAACTGATTTACCTAATCTATATGATCTTTTGTCAAGCAACTCCATCCGTAGCCCATCTGTTCCAGCAGTATGCTCTGGTGTAGCTCTTTGGGTTTTGGCTGTTGGTCACTTTACTGAGACTTTTATAAGTTGCAGTTGAGAAGGCACACTGTTTTGTGTTCGGTTTGGTTCCTCTTTTGATATAGTATTATTAAGATCTTGGGTATAGCTTAGATAGAATGGGTGCTTTCCTAATTTACCGGTTTTCTCAAGTACACCAATGTTATCTGATCGAGGGGGTCATTTTTCCTCTATATCTTTAATTGCTATCTTCACATCCCTTCGGATAACATCTGATTACAGTTGACGTGTATATCCTTTTCGTCATTCTTTTTTGCTCACTAGGGAGAATTATGGCATTTCCTTAATTCCCTGTAGTATTAATCAATTAGGTCTCTTCTAGCTTTGAGAACACTAGTTATCTTTGTTCCTCCTGTGCTGAAAGGTTTTTAAGACTTATGAAACTTCTACTCTTACCAGGGATGCTCATGAGGACTGCTCTTTGGCATATTCCTATATTTTCTCTTTGTTTTTTATTGATAATAGTTTCTATCATTCAATTGCTTCCTCCTTCCCTCTGGCTGCTGTTGTTTGCTTATATCTTTGGTTCTTCCATGATTTTATCGATTTCTTCTGAGAGTTTATTGACGGCTCGTTTGATTGAACATGTTGGCAGGTCCCTCTAGAATAGTTGTTATTTTGTTGTCGATTGCGTTGACGTTATTTTTTGTTATTTAGTTTGAGCTTGAAAGATATTGTGAGCTATTGAGTTTGATTGAGTGGTTGCATTTTACTGCAGAATTTCCCCGTATTCTACCCTTTTGTTGATTTTGATTTTGCATTCATCCTGTATAGGTACTTCAAAAAGAGACCTAATTGTTTGACTGTGTTGCTTTTATCTGCCAAGATGAAGTTCATTTCGTTTTTGGTTTTGGAAAAGGTGTTTTTTTTCAATCGATTTTTTGTTGCGAAATTAACAATATTTCTTTTTATCTTTATTTGAATCAAAACTTACCATTGCAACGTTCAGTTCCTTGCCCTGAAGATTACGATTGTCCATGATGATGTCAAATGGATTTTTTGGTATCTCACAATAAGGAGCTTATGTTGTGTAGCTCCCTGTTGATTAATAATGAAGTTGGAGCGTAGCTTTGATAACATTCAGCATGTAGCGCTCTGAGGGCTCTACGGTGATGCTGGTTACGCAGTCTAAGAATCATAAAGGAAATTTATGAATAAAAGGGGCCGACTAATGTGTTTTTCCTTTTTACTTTTCATCAACTGTACAGGATATATTTGTGTTTTTGTTTATTTAGATTTTCTGTGAGTTTTCTAATTTTGTAACTTCAGTTAATGTTTAATTTGATTTTTTTGATCACAGTTTAGAAAGAGAGTCAAGTTCATGCCTGTAGTGATTGTTGTAGGCGTCAATGGCAATTGACGTTCTGGCTGTAACTTTCTCCAAGCCATATTTTGTTAGCTTCCCTTGTATCGGACTTCCAACCGGATCAAGTGATGTGGCTTGGTCATTTGTAACCACTGATCTTGTAGGAACAGCCAAAAAGTTTTCAATTAACTAACATAACAGCACAGTGTAAACCTATTCTAATAATCCATATATCCTTGACAGACTATTTGAGACGCTTGATATAAAATTCTCTCAATTTGTCCTCTTTATTTAATTGAAAATGTGCAGATGAATGATATGACAGAATGTAGATTACTTCACGTCATGGATGAAATCAAATGAGATTATCATATATTCAGAACCAAATCAAATAATTTGTCCAGGTGATAGGTAATAAAATCAGCTTAAGTTTAGACCGTTTACTCATGTAAGTGAATTGGAAAGTTATAAAATTTTTGCATAAACACAGCTATATGGAAATAATTGTTTAACAGATCCTGCTGATCACAAAAATACCATGAATTCATCTGCCCATCTTTTTTTCTAACCTAGTTTCAGCATATGGACCCTTTATCCATAATGCATAGCTCCTGATAGTGGACTCTGGTTCCACAAGGGAACTCCAACACACACTCACACAGCACACACCACTGATGATGGGAAAAATCCCTGGACAATTTAATTCTAAGGATTAATAAACCTTACCTCTAAACACTTCACTCCCGAGTCTGTCTCACTCTTTATAGTATATAATATATATATATATATATATATATATATATATATATATATATATATATATATATATATATACATATATATATACATATATACATATATATATATATATATATACATATATATATATATATATATATATATATATATATATATATATATATATATATATATATATATATATATATATATATATATATATATATATATATAGTTGACATTGTTGTACATTTACTGAATTCACTAAATCCTTAAGGCAAGTGCAGACATTGCTTTTCAAGTAATGGTCGTTGATTTTAAAACTTTTCTATGGGAAGTGCGACTCTATCCTGTGACAAGAGAAGATTTTCCGTAAAATACAAATCCAAGATTCGTAAAAGTGGTTTTGTATTGAATCAATGTTCGGTCGAGAAGAAGAAAGATAATCCACATTGCATTCGTGGTAAGAGCAGAGGCTAATTCTTTTTTTATTTTAGTATCCTTTGCAGTTAATGTCGTGTGCCGAGTTGGCATTTTTCTATTCTATATATATATTCATCCAATATATCATCATCAATCATTCAATGTCTGTCATTGGATGTAAATTTTCAAAGTATCCACCATACTTTTCTCCCATGGGTCTTGCAGAGCTAGTATTCTCTGAATTTATCTAGTTCATATCTCTTTCTTTTATTTTGTAATCTTTGGTTTCACATTTGGTGTCTGTTGATCAATGTAATGAGTCATGGTGTCCATTGGTTGTCTGTCATGTTTGCAACATGTCAATCTCTATTGTCATTCAACTTTTCTAATAGATTCTATGATCTCTTGGACCTCAGTTTTTTTTCCTGATACATCGCGCTGTCCTGAAATCTGTCCACGTGTGTTTGAGAATGATTTGCCCATGTACAAGCTGCATACTTCTCAATTTGTGGATCTGTCTCTTTGTTGGGTTTTATGTTTCAGCTCTATAAGTGACTACTGGGAAGATGCATTGGTTGTACACTCTTCTTTTTAGGATTTTTGAGAGCTTTCTGATTTGAAAGGTTGAGCTTTGATGCAGTTGATAAGCTTAGTTTATTAGTTATTAAAGTCTTCGGAGTTTCTTTTTGTATGTAGAAGCATTATGATTGCCGTATCCCAGTCTTTTGGGACTGATAAGTTAGTTTTAAGTTGACGGTCTTACCAGCTTTCATTAGTAGATCGATGGAAGAATTCATGGAAGTATTTGACAAATCCATCTCCGTTGTTATGTTTCTGATTTTGTCTTTTTTTTTTTTTTTTTTGAGTATGCAAGTTATTTGATTCTGTTCTATACTGAGATCTCTGTCTTTTGAAACCTCACCGTTCTCCGGTATGGGTTTTAATGATTGCTGTTATGTACCTTCTTTTGTTATCCTCTATGTTTCCCTCGTTGTTGGTAATTGTTTAAGTATCTAGTGCTTTTCAATGAATTCCTTGATTTTTTTCGAAATTTTGCTGATGGTCCGTGTGTTTTTTAGTTCAAACAATCTGGCAGTTTCTATTAGAGAAGTTGTTATTTTGCTTTTGAGTTTGTTGATGTTGGTGTCATGTTCAACACTGAAGATTTCATATCAAATTTTCAATCTTATTTTAGAGATTTTAGCAAGTTCATATGTTATGTTTCGTGTTTGCTGTTTTGTGTGAAATATTCTTCCATGTTTTTTATTGGAGTTTAATTACACATTACATTTCACCCTTCCATGGTCGCTTCCTATGTTAACTCGGTTTAGAATCTGAATGTCTCTGCCGTTTTTGGTTTCGTAGTTGAGACCTTCTTTCTTTAAATGGATTTCTATATCTTATTCTAGGAAGGTATTCATCTAAATTACTTCTCCAAAGAAAAAAGTTTTATTCACCGTTCCAAAGATGATGCTTTTTTTTTCTTATATCTACATAGAATTTTTTTTCATATCTACATGGGATTTTTATTCCTTTCTTTCCAAGACCAATAATGATTCTAAAGGATTCAAACATTCACAGCATTTGTTCAGTGCTTCATTCAGACAGGAAGAGCAGTAAAATATGAAATGCTATACGTTATAGCATTTGTTGCATTCAAAAAAAGCCTTTGACTCGATAGCAATCCCAATATTTATTCATATTATCATTATTCAAGGCGTAAAGAAAACATACGTCAGAGTGTGTCAACGTATTTATCAACGCAGCAGTTCTGATAACAGGCAACATATAGACTTGGTCCACTTGCAAGACAAAAAAGGGGTTAGGTAAAAATATACCATATCAACCAAAATATTCACAGCCTGCCTCTTGATTCCCTGGAAAATGAAGGGATCACAACAGACAGCAAATGCCTGCGAAACCTTAGACTTGCAAACAATCGTTTCTTTTTCTTGTTGAAAACTACATGATGCTGGAGGGACCGAATGAAAACAGCCATAAGGTTGGTTTTAACACGAAGTTCCGGGAAACGAACGCCATGTACAACAAATACGTTGAAGTTGAAGAAACAACAATCAAAATTAGAGATGTAGAACTGGAGAAAGTAGATCTCTACATCTTCGTAGGAAAACGAATCCCATTGAAGACTACATAATAGGTGTAGTCAATCAAATAACCACTTTGAGTTGGCAAGTGTAACCTTCGAGAACAAGAAAGTGTTGCAAGGATTAAAAAGAAGACTTTATAACCCATAGATCTTCCTTATAGGCAGATATTTAGCTGAAACACGGAACTTGAGCTGTAGACTGACTTTCAAACTGAAAATCATGATTCCCAATAAAGAGAACCATGTTCAATGAGAGATCAAAAGACAGTACAATAAATGAAGGAATGACAAGAATCTGGAATATCATGAATTCATATGAAAACTGGAATGACAAATGGCTTACAACGTTGATCCGAGAAGATCCCATGCAAAAGGGGCTGACAAAATTTAAGATTGCGTGATTAATTACTTCCAGGAAGTATTGTCTCCCTGACAACCTCGATAGAGAGGTCTATTGAATTTTAAGGAATGTATATATTCAACGTCAGAATCTAAAAACCTGCTGCCTATGAAGTGTATATGTTCTGCTTGTTGACAGGAGGATAAATTCAGGACTATCTGACAATGCGTCAATAAGACCAGCTGCAACAAAATATGTCACACTTCTAAGTGCATATAAGGGTATCAGTTTGATTTATGTCGGTTGGTCTGTTTAAAATAACACATCGCAGAGATACATTTGTCTAACAAATACTATTGAAATGCTTTGTTTTGGAGAATGAAAAGATTTCTACTTCAACTTGCACACTGTCTATAGAATCGTTAAGGTGGTGTTTGTGTTCATCCTGATAACAATGATTGATTTTACTGCATTATAAGGGTTTTATTAAAATTTTCAGTTTTCTATATTACTGTTACGTAGACGAAAACGCATGAGGAAGATTGACTGTTAAGTCTTTGTAACACGGAGGGTGAAGCAACTTATAATCTATTTTGCAACTAAATCATGGTTTCAAACTATTGCAGGGGTCCTCATTTTATTCAAAGAAAATGTTTGGTGTTACCTTTCCCTTTTGCTCCCCCCTTCCATCATTTCCAAACTTAATTATAAGATCATTTCTTCTAAGAATATGAAAATTTAATTCATTCATCATCTTATCTCTAAAAATATCAACAATAGAATTACAAATTGAAGAAAAAAAAAAGAAACTAAAAATGATCTCAACAATTAATGCGCGTATTCGTTTGGATTGAAAAAAAATGCTTTTATCGCTTAGGAATTGGGGATATTAAAAGTAAGAATTAATTTCATGATAAACTGTAATTGGACTTTGCTTAAAAATCAAGCACAACTCTTCTAAAAATGTAACTTCTGGAGAAAACCAAAATATTCCTCAGCGAATAGTTTTGATAACAGTTTTGTTAATTTGGTTGATGGTGTCATAGCAAATACACATCGGGATACATTTTTTTTATTGTTTGAAGGGGATTGGAAGACGTAAGTGAAACCATGTATTGAACGTTTTAAAAAATCCGATTGCTTGGCAAAGATGAATACAACATAGCCTGAGGTAACTGAATCAACAAATGAGGAATTCATCAGAGAATGGGTCTATGCTTGTATGCTGATCAAACTAAAATTGCTTTGAGTTCAATCAAGACTGTGCAGCCAGTAATTGGGACAAAAGTTGTATGCACTCATACACCCCCCACACACATACTCAAATGGAAAAATGTTATACGTAGTAAAAAAATCGATAAATAGAGGGACATACATAAGTGTATATGCACTAATATATTGAGAGATATACATAAGGGTATATCCACTGAGTGGCTGTCATGGATTAAGAGTGTATAGTATTGATGTCAAATAATGCAAACTTTTTTTCCACCTTTATTACTGTACTAATCAAGGAAAGAAGGAAGAGAAATAAAATCTGATTTCTTTTTTCCAATAAGTTGTCATCTAACTGTGAATTTGCAAATTCAATTTAGATATTCCTATGCCAGTCAGTGTATGTATGCCTTGAGAGGGAAACAGAAAGTGAATAAATACCATTTCAAATTCCAACATTTGTTGATACCTGTCTCTCTGCCCGACCTTTTTGAAAGTTGGCTTAATGCTCCTACTTTTTTTCTCAAAAATGATGAAAACAAAAATATATGGTTTAGTGTTTATTTTGTAACAAATCGGTATAGAAGTATTACACTTCAGTTCTTTCCTCTCCTTCTACAATATCCCATTCTATTGAACGTCATAAAACTTCAACCATCAATAAATTAGCTTAATGTCATCTACTTGGGCAGCTGCAATTTTACCCTATAATTGTTAATCTCTCTTACTGTTTATGGCATTTTCATTCACGTTTTTTCTTCTTTTACGAGGTCCGTATTGTTGTGTTGTAAAATAAACTCACATTCTCAGCACCTTCTGGAAGGAAAACAAAATAGGATTGAAGCTTAGTCGATGGAGTCGAAGAGAATCCTCCTGCAACAACAGTTTTTTTCCCCTTTTTGGTTCACAACTAGAACACATTTAATTGCTTGATGCTTTCTTTCTCTCATATTTGCTATGCTGAGTAGACCAATTTTATCTGGGTACCAAAATGTTGATTCTGAAAAAATCTAAAAGGTTTTAACATGTCATGTTAAATTGAAATAGAATGCTGTAATTTTCTATTGTTTTTAAAGGAAGATTACATTCATAGGCTAATTTTTGACATTTATTTACACACACGTATGGATATATAGTCGACCAGGATGTAATTGGAGATACCTACTAACTCCCCAGATAACACAAGCTGACATATATATATATATATATATATATATATATATATATATATATATATATATATATATATATGGGTGGATGTATTATTGAGTCAATCACAGACAGCTGTCTTGTCGGATTACAACTCTTCCATATGATTATGTACTATCCATTATTCCATCCAGTACTACGAGGTAGGATCGCTACCATCGCTTCAGACCCGGATGCTGGCATTTTACCCAGAGGCCTGTGTATGATTTGACTGTAAATGAAGTTGAATTTAAGCGATATACTTGTTGACTCACAATTCCCCATACACCCGAGTGCATTATTCCAGAGTTGGAAGAGCATTGCGTAAACTCAGAATAATTGAGTTACTTTACCAAAACAGTGCTTAACCCTCAATAATGGAGAGTTAATTTTGTAAACATCATGCTTTTTGAATTCATCGTTGTGCTTCGTAAAGATGTCTGGCTATACAACAAAGTACTGTTTCGGGGCTCCATACTCATTCAAATGTATCAACATCAAAAGCAGCTCAAAATGTCAACTAAATTCGATAAGGAACACGTTGATCTGATGTTTCATTCGTTAGATAATGAAAAAGGACAAAATAATAATTAGAGGCCTTGACTGAATTTTTTTCTGCTCATTGAGACCCACTACCAATGGATTACTATTTGCTAGTGCCTGTCCTTCCAAATGTATTTCTAAATGTTCCCTTTTGGATAACAGAGAATTCGTACGAGATATCATGCCTAATTTGAGTTTAAACAATACTAGTGTGTTACTGCAGGAACGAATTCATGATTTGAACCTTTATGCTGCTCTCAAATTGTTGGCTCTTCGACTTGAGTGGCATGTGAGGAGAGAAAAAGAATTCGCATATTTTCTCTATTGCCTGCTACATTTTTTTCGTGATCAACCGAAGATCCGTCTTGCAGGCTCAACGCGAAATATAACATTACAAACTTCGAGATTCGGGCCAGTTTCTCCTGGGATGCAAACATTCCATTTCATTCGGAGAGAAGGTCGTTTATCGACGTGACACCCCCGTCACACTGTTCAAATGATGACTTCACTCAACCAAGCTAAGGTCAATGCACCATCTTTCTAATTTTTTTCTTTTCAATTTTGTTCTGTTCAACATCCAGTCTAACATAACTGAATATCTTCACCGGGAACATTCAACAATTTTGAATTCATCAGAGTTTGGATTATTTCGAGCAGCGCCAAATATGACCAATGATTAGTGAAGCCACGGATCCAATACACTTGTCCCTGAAAGATGCCGACAAAAGCGCAATAAACAGATCTGTTTACCAAAATCTAAAAGTTCCAAACTCATTGATAATTTGAATGGACCACAGAAATATTAACATTCTTGAAATTTTTATGCAAATTCAAGTAAAAACTTAGAAACATCCAAGATCTATTATGAGATATTTCCCAATACGAAACACTGGTCGCTCGAGGCATCCTTCAAAATCTTAAAAGGAACAATTTGTTCTGGCTTAAATAAACAGCTTTGAACACACCATTTTACGTTAGCAGTACCGACAAATCACTGAAGGAAGATGAGATTATGTATTCGGCAGAAAAAAGAACAGATAAATTTTAATTTAAGTGTTTTTGGATGACTGTGTGTACACGAGTGCAAAAGGATGATGATAACAATTGCGAGTTATCAACTGTTGTAATGAAGAAGGAATTAGGAGGACAACGAAGAGGCATGGAACACAACAGAGAAGAAAAGGAGAAAATAAATGTCATTTTAATAGGAAAAAGCAAGGAAATGCCAAAGTAAAAGTATTGCTGAAAAAGATCAACGAGAAAAGGAGTAAAATGATTTTTTAGGTACAAGGAAAACGTATCTTGATTTAAGTTCAACAAAAAAAAAAGTAGAAAGAAACCAAGTACATTTGTTTTGCAAAGTTCCCTTTCATATCAAATGTCACTGATTGTTGGAAGTCAGCCATCATGGAACTAGGTCATTGTGCCCTGAATATCCATCTACGTCACTGATGAAAAAGCAACTTATGATCAGATCGTATTTTTCCTGTTCTAGAAACGGTTGAGAGAGAAAGAGAAGAAAAGCCGGATATTAGTTTAAATTGGAAAAGGGGAGAATATTTCGAAATGAAAATATCAAAGGAAAATGAGACGAAACACGAAACGAGCAGGAGTATATATAGAACACACAAAGCCCTAGCTCATCATTATCATCAGTCATTCAACGTCCGTCGTTGGACATAGACCTTCCCCAGGATTTGCCACACCTCTCTATCATGGGCTTCGCCGACCGAGTAAATCATGAATTTGTCTTGGTTGTCTCTCCATGTAATATTTTGCCAGCCTCGGTTCTGCATGTGATCTCGAAGGATAACCACTCTCTTTTTAGGATAAATGGGATCTTCTTCTTTTCAAAGGATGAGCTTGCTTTGCCAAATGTTTGCCATCCTAGTGTGATTCCTTCGCTTGATTTCTTCTCCTTTCGAGTGACTCATGAATGGAAAGTCACCAAAGTTCACAAAGCGCCGTCTTTAAACCTGACTCTATCTTTATCTCAATTTGTCTTTTTGTATCTTTCTCTGTCTATTCATCTCTCCCCCCTCTCTCTCTCTCTCCCTCTTCTTCTTTAAGAATGTGTGTATGTGTGTGTCCTCAGTCTCAGAATTATTTTTTTCGTGTCCTAGAATTATAACGTATATAAATGTACCCATATCAGCAATAATATAAATAATGGGTATTAGTGAAAAATCAAGTGAGAATTTAAACAAATATTAGAAGCCTTCGGCAGTGAACATCACTTTTCGTTGCTTCCAAATATAAGAATAAAAGAATGGCAAAAAATAATTTGATTATTTTCCAAAAGATGAAATATTTTCCCTATCAAATATACTTAACAGAAAAATCGATTCATTTTCTCTCTCACGAAAGGAAATATTTTTTATGTAAAGTGAATCCTCATAACAAACCAAAATTGATTGATTATGTGATCAGATGAATGAAGAGAATGATGATTGAGACTCTTTTGAAACGACACAATTAAAGACAGAAAATTTAAATTTCTAGAATGGGAAGATAATTCAGTGATCATTACTAATTGTATCAAGTATCTTGTGCAAAAACTTTTAAAAAATACAGAAACAGAGAGAGAGAGAGAGACAGAGACAGAGAGACAGACAGAGAAGAATCAGAGAAAATGGAGATGGTGTGATCTTTGAGATGTGTATATGTGTGCGTGTGTGTGTTTTTTCAATTTTATTTTGGTATTTGTACTGGCTTTTCGAGTAGATCATATGCTCATATATATGATATGCAATGTGTATATATGTATAGGTTATCCAAGATTTTAGAGGTATGTCAGTAAGTTATGCTTTTTTTTCACGATGCTTTAAACTAACCTGTTTATAAGATAGTATGTCTGTTTGGTGCAACGAGAAGCAAGCTTACAATGTTTTTGATAACAGTTGCAACATTCAACTTCATACACACACGCATAACCATCCCTAATTTCATTTGATACATAACAGAATCAGTGAATGTATGAGGCTGCAAATGGCTAATCTTAGTTCAGTTTGTCACTTGGTCAAATCTTAATGACGTATAAAAAGATGTTGAAGCATGAATGCCTTATCATCACTGCGCACTCCCTTGACAATTTAGTTTTAGGCCAGGAGAATGACCTTTTTTTTTTTTAAGCTGTCCCCCTCCGTCAACAAGTTTTGGATCTCCCAGTATTCGTGGATATGACCAAACTTTTGATAAGCATTTACGCATGATCACCTAACTTCCTTGAAAGTGTCAGAATGTGTGTGTATGTGTGTGTGTGTGTGTAAGTAATGATATACATTGGGTTGTTATGTGTGTGTGTGCTGCGTATTTTGAAGAGATCTAGGGATTGCAACACATTTAAGTTGGGTGAAATAGTAATGGTAGGTAGTAGTCGACGAATTGTTTTGTGGTTTGACTCATAGCATTTGCTCGTGAATAAAAAATAAATAAACATCTATAATCATTCGTTTCGGAAGACATGATCTGCATTTCCACCAACACCGCTCAATCTTTGGAGAAAGTAATCTGCGTATACTGAGAAGAGAGACACATACAGAAAATTAACAGTTGTGCCCTTATATAGCATATACACTTCATTTACAGTGTTCAAAATTACAACTTATTTCCTTCGAAATAATTTTTGACTCATGTGCTTAGCGCCATGGTCAGAGAACGCACACGTTTGAAAAAAGTTTTCCAGCATATGCATACCGAAGATTTGTAACATGTTTTCATGTTCAAAATATTCAGATGGACGTACATAATTAAATGCAAGTAATTTATTTTTGCATTTTGAGCGTCCAAATGATGACAGCACCTGATGGATTTCTGGGTGTGTTTATGTTTTTCGTGCATTCATGCAAGTGGATATTCATTTGAGAAAATAGTCCGTGTATGTTGTTCTATTTTCACATGCCAGAGATGGAGAAGGAAAAAAATGTAAGAAATAAGCTTGACCTTATGTAAAATAATCTTGGTTACGTTGAGATAATTGATACTTCAACTTACAAGACCAACACTGTCTAATTTGTAGTTTAATTAATATGACACCCTGATAAGGAATTGGCTTGCAGATAGAAAGAATGGGAGAGGGAGTGTGCGTGTGTATGTGTTTGCGTGTGTGTGTGATATATTTAATATATATATATAATTAAAATTATATATATAATTATAATCATAATCATATATGTATATATGATTATAATTATATATATATATATATATATATATATATATATTGAGAGAGAGAGAGAGAGAGAAGAGAGAGACAGAGAGAGACAGAGACAGACGGACAGAAAGAGAGAGACAGAGACAGACAGACAGACTGACAGACAGAGTACCAACGGTGAGATTTTGTTGGTATGAGTGCGATTCCTCCAGAGAAAAGACAGGGATATGATGGAGGAAAATGTCGTCGATGTTGTCATGTTTGTTATGTATTTTCCTCTCATCATTTCAGAAATGATCCAACGTGATCATAAATCTTTCTTGGGCTTGAAAAGCCTGTGGTTATTGAAACCGAAATATTAGGTTATGTAAAAACCCCAGAATAGTTGCCGTTCTATACTTACAGTAGCACTGCAACAAGCAAGGTAATATATTGCATTTGGTTTATGTCATCAGAACTTATCTTGCGGGAGATGACCTTTAGAAACATCCATGGATAAGTGAATAAGAAGGACAAACATATGGGTACGATATGGAAATGTCTATTGAGAAGATTTGTTTACATGAGTTATGTAAGCAATGACATTAAACTGACCCGAGGGAAGATGATGTCGTTATCCCTTTCCCAGCTGCTTAAAAATCTAACTTCGTTTCCTTGGTGATAGGCATACAGTAGAGTTAATAGCTGGTTGCTTTATTTGACGAGTTGCATAGAGTTTACCACATACATTCATACCCACACAGGCACAGACATACACAGATACACAGACACGGACACACACAGACACGGACACACACACGGACACACACACACACACACATACACACACACACACATACACACACACACACACACACACATACACACACACACACACATATATATATATATATATATATATATAATTGTGTTTGGTGTTGTATGTACGTGAATGACTAAGTTGCGTCATGAAATATTACGCTACAGTCAGAACATGGTTTCCAGTTCCGAAAAAGATAAGAGACCTGTCAATTTAGCTTAATCAGTAATATACCTTGTAATCAGTTTATCATCAGTTGAAACTGCTTCAAAGGGAATGCATCGTTCTCTATCGGTTCACAGCCGTTATCTTGGTTGAGACTGCCCTAGTTGTGGTAGGAAAAAGTCAGTCAAGGCTTTGTACCAAAGTTTATTGAAATATACAAGAATATGACTTTACACATTGAATTAGCTTATTTGCAGAAAGCTTTTTTACGCGTGGGCTTATTTTATCCTAATTATAGTACACATATACTAAAAAAATATTTCCTATGATTCTGAATTTTTTTTTTCATGGAATAAAATATTAGATAATCATCTTCAGCTGATTAGATGTTTGAGTGTACTTTAAATCTGTATCAGTTAATTTTGAATGTTCATTATCATGAAAGATCTGTCTTGAATATTGGATAATTATCAATTTGAGCATATGATTGAATCATTGCTTGCTTTTTAAAAAAAAGTTATCTATAAAATATAAAACTGCAGTAAGAGTTTGCATGAGTGCTTTACCTTGATACCAATAGTTTACTTTCCGTTTGGTATACCTAAGAGTAAAAATTTGCAACAGTTCAGCTACTTTAATCATGTTCTATCCCGACTTATATGCATGTATCTACCCGTCTGTTTCTTTTCATTTCTATATATCATATCCAGCATCATTGTGATTCTATTCTGAGAATCTATCGTCTAGCTCCGACCCTTCCAATGGAATTGTTTTCAAAAGTTTGACGGACTGACAGAAGGGTATATTGCATAGTATTATGGTGACAATGAATTCTCACATTTATGCACATGGCTGAGCTTAATTCACCTTTCTATCATTCAACAACTTATTTATACTCGCCTTTTTGGCTGTTATAATTCTTTTATCAACTAACTGTTAATCTATAATATTTATTTGTACATTCCAGTAAGAGAATAATGGAAACAATTCTGAATTCTTATTTCAGGAATTGATGAAATATACAAATGTGTAATGTGTCCGTGACTACCTGTAGTTTGTACAAATAATTAGTTGGGGTCAGCAATGGTTGTAATGTTCTGTTTGAATCTAAAAAAAAAAAAAACTTGAGATGTTTGTCCTTATAATCTCAACTCAGTCATATTTATTACTGCTTATCATTATTTTATTCAGTTCAAATAAGATATACCTTGGACTGTTTTGCTTCAGACTTTCATCAATATTTGGAATCATTAGACACTCTTTAACTACGAATCACTGACATATCAGTCATTGCAGTTGAATGAATAAAAATTTCTTCCAGATTCGAATCAAAATTCAAACGAGTCAGTTCCTCACTTCAGCGTTTCTCAATAACAGTCAGTCAAAAACAATTGAATATATACCTCCCATCACATCAAAAATTCTACATCTTCCTTGGCTAAAAAAAGTCTTCAATGGTTCATTTTGCAATGGCTCTAAAATGATCCTTTATTTTATGCTCATCACACTCATGCTCACTATAAAAATCAAAAAATAAAAGAATAACCAGTCTTTTTATTGACCATCAAACAACAAAAAGCAACTGACGCAATTTCACCAGATTTTTCCGATCCCCCCACAAAACAAAAAGAAAAACGGCATGCCAATTGACCCATTCTCCTAAAAAGATGCTATCAGCAATAGAACACTGTATTGAGAAGTACGATATATATATATATATATATATATATATATATATATATATATATATATATATAAATATATACATATATATATATATATATATATATATACAGAGAGAGAGAGAGAGAGAGAGAGATAGATATAGATATAGATAGATAGATAGATTAATCGATCGATCGATCGACCGATGGATAGATAGATAGGTCGATAGATCGATAGATTTACCGGAAGTTTATTGAATTTAAAGATTAAAAATCTATATCTATATTTTTTTTTTTACAAGGAATAAAAAATCCGATCCTGTCGGCTTCGTCTAATCCAAGTATTTCCATCCTGGAAAGACAGAAAATTAAAATCTTTGAGGCACCAAATAGCCTTTAGCAACGATGTTTTGCTCTTGATCATGAGGTTCATATCATTGCCCCATTGACAATCATGATATAACTATGATATAGGTTGCCTGGCCCTTTGGAAAGACCATTGTGTTTTTTTTGTTTTTTTTTTTTCGATGTACAAACAATTATATGAAACGTATTGATATTTCCAGGTAATTCCCTCGGTACATTCAACAAGTTTCAAACCATAATTTGTCAGACACAAACTTTTTGGGAAGTTCAGTTTCTACAGTTGCAGTGAACTGCATAAAAAAGAAATCTCTTCAGTCAAGTAATCGTGAATAGAACGATAATTGTTAATTGGTGGGATAAAAACACGGCTCTTATTTGAGGAACTGACACATGAATATTGATTCTCATAATAGTTCTTGTAACACTTTTCAGAATTTATCCGAATATACTTTTTGCTTTTGGTGTTTTAATCAGAGGGGTGAATGACTTGAAAATGATAAACTGGGAATGAAGAGAAATAAGATACAAATTCTACTAATATTTGAATTAAAGAGAATAGAATTTCACAGGGTTGCCATTATCTTGTTCTGCAAGTTATCTAGAAGTGGAAGGACGTAAAACATTTTATCTTTTTTTGTACAATGCGTTGTGCCCACACATCAGAATCGTAATACGACGGAACAGTCATCTGCAGATGACTCTCTCTCCTCATCCCTTTAACTTCCTCTTTTTATATATATATATATATATATATATATATATATATATATATATATATATATATATATATATAATGAAAAAATATATTTGCTAAACAAACACTAATTTATGCCCCAAGCCACTTAAAGGACGACCCAGTTTTCTCAATCATCAATTCTGAAATTCATCAATGGAGGATCATTACGCCTTTTTTTTTAATACAACCTGCATGACCGGGCAGTTCATGAAGAGTATTGAAACTGCGTCATCATATCGGAAGAACGGAAAAAATGGTCAATATCGTCAACAATTCTTTCTCTTTCCCAGAAACTGACGCCATACTAATGCACTTCTGTTATGTCTCACGGCAGATTTCTATTTTTTCACTGATTCTTGTCATATACCAAAATCCAATCATCATTCAACATGTGTCTTCGGTAGAGATTTACTGAGCATATATTAGTCTATGACGAGACAATAATGGACTTTTACAAGACACACATTCACTTGCAGCGGATTGCAAAAATTGCGTCGTAGTAGACATTCTATACGATAACTCATCTACGCCTAGTCTGGCAGAAAGCCACAACAGTCAAAAAATGACAATGTTGGCTTAGCTTTTCAACCAGACCCAGTTGAGTTTTGTCTCTCACAGGTAACTCCGATGCTCAATAAGTGTCTTTCAACTGAAACTTAGATATCAATAAAACTTTTTTAGAAATGTTTTGAACCCTTCATCTAAATTAAAAGAAAAGAACAGGCGATGTGAATCCGATCATCACTAAGTTCTCGTCAACACTGAGCGTACTAGATATCTGATTAGTCTATTTGACTCTCCAAAGATACAGTTGATTTGCCAAAGAATGAAAAACAACTGTTTTTTTTTGTGAAGTGCAGTTTGTAAGGCATGCATCTTCTTTTGTATCCGTGTAAATGTTGCATTCACCAATCCTTCTTTTACTCATTCATAATGAGTGAAATGATTCAAAGATTAAAACATCGTCCTACACACATTTTTCTCATAACCGACTTAACTGAATGTGTTATAAGGCAGGGCTGCAGATAAGAGAGTTCATGGCTTCATTCATTTGATATTTATGAAATCCTTCTTTTACATTTTCCCTGCTTCACTTACACTGCAGTACAAAAGAACGTGGTTGGACCATTTATTTGAGCTGTTCCCAATGAATGGGTACTGCACATTACATGTACAAGACATTCTGTATATAATGTGTCTGTTGGCTTGGCCAATGGTCCAGGTTGAGTGAGACTAATACTTATGGCTGTAACATTCGGGAAGTGACGTCACAAACGCACCCCTGTTGCTTATCAACAAACTACTAACAGTTATGATTATACTTAAGTTATTTAAGTTCCGTGATTAGATGGTTTAATACGGCAAAAACTTAAATGGGAGTTTGGAAAAAGGAAAATCTATTGTGCATGAGTGGAAGTGTCTGTTTGGACTTTTTAAATGGGCTAAAACACCGATCATTTGTGCCAATAGGATATGCTCTAACCCTGCAGCAAGGATTGGGGAAAAATTAGCGTTTTTTAGTGGGGTACACAACCACATCCGTGGGAACCACAGTAAGAATAAAACTCAGAACGCTGGTAAGTATGTACAAACATACTAAATACTTACTAAGTCATAGTTAATAGTTTTAGAAAAAATTTGATGTATACTCTTTCCACATGAATTGCTTTTTGCCTGGCTATGATAAGTTCACTAAATAACCACAAGTAACACTTTGTTGATACCTAATGCTCTCTGTAGAAAGACTCTAGTGATTGAATATGCTTAAACTTCATCTCTTTTTTCGTACATTTTTTTGTATAATCATCAACACTATCGCGAAAATAAGCAAGAAAGTTTAAGAACAATCCATTGAGTAACGATTTTAATCTTCGCGTGTGCTAAAGTATCATGGCTTTGCACTTGCCAATGCAAATACATAAAATGTGACCCTACGGCCTAATGTTTTTAGTCAGATTTTTACTGTTTGGGGATTTTATCTTCTTGAATTCTGGAAAAGGTTTCAAGCAAAAGTCCGTGGTTTTTCTCGATTCAGTGTGTAAAAATGTTATTACTGCTAGCATCTGTCTACGAAGAGTCAGATGTATTTATGCAGTTATCCTTATGCAGTTATCCTTCAAGTACTATTCCATACCATGCTCTTACTGTACGTCCTGGTTGCGATGGGCGGAAAATCTTGAAAGATATTTTGTTGCATTCTAATTCAATATAAAATATTATAAAAGCGTGTTGATTTTGTTCCATTAACGCTTTTTTGATCACTTTGAATAGGTTTCACCGACGGAAACTCTTGCCAGTCTACGTTCCAGCACCTCAGTCGTGATGATAACGATAGATTTCTCAGAGAATTCTTCAGATCCCTAGCTGTCAATTGATTTCAATTGAAATTGGGAAAAATCTGACGTAGAAAATAACATGACTTGACTACCAATGGATATTTTGACTCTCGACTTGAATCCCCTAAGATCAGATCTTTGATGATGATGATGATGATGATGATGATGATGATGATGATGATGATGATGATGATGATGATGATGATCATTATTGTTCCTCTGTATTTGTGATGTCACGTACAAGGAAATAAAGTTTCTAACTATAAACACTCAAGAAAGAAGGAAAACACGAACATTGCTTACGTGAAACAAACCAGAACACGGTCAGTTTCAGCATAAAAGAAAACTCCCTGGAGTCTTCAATTGAAATCAGGGCCATATTCATGTTCTCTACTCCATGTCCGTATTTTATTTGTTAAAGTTCCACTTTTTATTTTGCCCCTTTGAGCAAAATGATTCAAAATAAAGATTGAAACGGTTTGAAAATGAAGAAGACATTCTGTGCCACTCGCCAGCAGGTAAGTCGTGTCACCGAAGAGGCAGTAAATCTATATAATTCCAAGCAATGTAACTGAGACCAATCTTTAAATAATATTTAGATTTCTCTTTCTCGTTTGGTTCCAATTGTTTTTCACAGATTGATTGAAAGGCATTTGATGTACATATCAAAACATATGCATACCAAACCAGCCTCCGACGTAGATGATGATATTACGAAAATCCTATCAGATGAAAGTGAATGGAAGTATGCATCGTAACTATTGCAGACTCATGACAACTAATAATACAGGATGGCTCTGTTTTGATCATACATTCTTTTTATCATTTTGCTTCATACATTTCAATCCAATCTTAGTCGATTAAAATTGATCTATAACATAATATTTGAATAATGTATTGATAATTGATTATCGTGATTATTATGGAAATGATCATAAATCTAGGACAAAAATGAAAAAGAGTTGCCTAGTAAAAGTTAGCAAAAGTGATTTTTCAGAAGGCACATCATCAGCATGGTTCATGAAACAAAACCAAAACACCTTTACAGATCCTGAAGCAAGATTAAAGAGTGGTCTGAGTAGGTATGTTGACATGTAAATACTAAACAGCGAGTAATCGTTTTTTGCATGATTGAACGATAACATTCGCAAACATCCTTGTTCATATATCTTGGAATTTTTGAGATGAGGTATAATTATTATTTCCATTAATATCCGAAACGTTGTATGAAAAACAACAAAGATGAGGATGGTCCGAATATTAATGGAAATAATAAATCCTTGTTCATGTGTATGGATTTTTAAGTGTTTGATTCACTATGATCCGAATAGAAAATAATACAAAATACGTTCACTGATTTTTGAGAACAAGTCTATATTCAACTTAGTTTCCATTTTATAAATCTCTAAATCATTTGATTTATAACTATAACGAAAAGCAATTCATATCTATCTTGAAGTTTCATTAGATGAAGCATTGTCCTCAGTGATACTTTTTTTTTTTTCTATCGCACTCACTCAGACAGTCATCGACCGGCAACTGATAGATAACGCAGAATGAAATTCAGAACATACTTTCTCTGGACTTGGAATCGTCCACCATTCTATTGTAGGAATCATATCTTACTCTGATAACAGCTGACCATGAAGAATGCTTTGCAGAAGGTCCTATCTAACTGTATGAACTTATTCTTCATTTCCTCTCATCATCCGGATTCTTATTCCCTTTTCATCATTTTCTATTTGCAGAAACATATCTCAATCTGAGAACAGTTGACCACTTCAGCTATGAACTGATGATTTGCAGACGACAACATCCGACTCTATGAACTTATTCTTTATTTCCTCTCATCATATGTATTCTTATTCCCTTCTTCATCATCTTCCATTCGGGGAAAACGTATCTTACTCTGAGAGCCGCTGATCACTTCAGCAATGAACTGATGGTTTGCAGAGGTTTTAACGAACTGTATGGACAAATTATTTATTTCCTCTCATCTAACAGTTTCTTATTTGCTTCTCCATTACTTCATCCAATCTAATTAGCATTCCTTCAAATCTTTTTTTTTTACCATTTTCATTCCATATTTCTCCTTTTTTAATTGCTCATGCTGTGTCCCCCTGTCAGAATTGATAACTTCTATAGATGGATCAAGTGATTGTTCATTTCGTAGTTTTTATGAACTGAATGGCATTCTCTTTCCATTCAGAATCAAGTTGGGAGAGGAATACAGCCTTTGAGTGCTTTGCAGTTATACTTATCTTTGCAAAAGGGGAATGTATTAATCATAAAGTAAGTGTAAACAATATTACCTGGCTAAACTGTCCTTGACATAACCGAAAGTCCCTTTTTCTCCCATTTCTTTTGTCCCAAGCTCAATTCATCTTTAAAATCCAACGATAAACACTCACCACTTGCTCCAAAGCAAATATGCCATTTCCAACTTAAGAAGAATTGTCAGTAGCACCAAGTGCATTGATACATCTCCAGAGCAAAAATATTTATCAAAAGCAAATCTGTTCTGTATATAGCGATGATGCAGGGAAGGCACATGTAAATTCTGAGTATCTTTTTTCGGATTCTTTCAATTTATAAGAAATATATCAACAGACCAGGAGATCTTAAGATTTTTTCCTAAAAAAAAAGATCACATTTCACCAACCCCGTAGACAAACATCTGGAAACATCTACTGAAAGACATCGAGACTTTTAGGAAGTATCTATTAGGACGAAGAGGCAGATATTGATCCACAAAAATACATATTTCAACTTCATGAAAAATCATGTGAATTCCTGGTTTTATCAATGTTATAATGTTTTCATAGGTCCGAATCTAGTAAAATAAATAAACCAATTTCAGGAGGAAGATATTTGATCAATATCAAGGTATACTCACACTTTCTCTTCAAATTTGACCAGGTGGCTGAAATAGTTTCCTTTTTGTATCTATATATGTGTCACGTGTACAAGTTGCAGTATCTGGATTACTTCCCATCTTTCTTAACCTCTATCATTGCACTGGATTACAGAAATCATTATTTTCTAAAGTTCTAAAATCAGTAATGTTCTGGCCTTACAAATGCTTCCATGAAACCATGATCAAATATCGTAATGAAATGAACAGATACATAAAAGAGTGTCAAACTAGTTGACTATGAACTAAGTTTTTAAATTTTTTGTGTTTATAAATTTTTGGGTACCATAATAACATTTATCGAACCGTCCACGGAGGGATTGCCCGTTACTAATCGAGTAAATGAATAAATTAAATCGAACTATTGTTTTTTTCCGAATTAATCTGGTAAATAATTGCCTTCCAAACCGTTTTTCCTGCGATGTTACTCAATATATCATACAAATAAACTGTACATTAAAGTGTGTCCCTATGATTAATCTTGCTTGATTATAAAACCTCACCACAAATGCTCTCTAGGTTGCTCCAATTATAGATGTTCTCCCTGTTGGTCATAAACTGGGTGGTAAGTTGTGATTTCTTACTGTAAACTTCTTTTTATCAGACACTATCAGCTTGTTGAGAAAGCTGTTTACATTAAGCATCCCTCGCGTAAAGACTCTATTGTGAATTCTAATCCGAAGACTTGACATTTCCTTCTTAAGAACATACTCTTACAAATACTTTCTCTTCCGTTCTTATCTCTTCTTTCTCGAATGTATAAAACCTTATTTGATTCTGTTCGTTGATGTTTCAACGTGGGTGTTTTCAAAGAAAAACTGATCTGCATCAATGCCTCCAATCCGAACAATTATTCACTGATTATATTAGTAATGTTTAATTTTTGCTTTTTTTTTTTTTTGCAAAGTGCATATAAATTGCTGGATTGTTGAGGGTCAGTGCGACAAAGCAGTAAATTGGATGATTGTCTTGACGGAAGGAATAATAAGTTATCTTTTTGCGCCAGTTAACTATAAAGGTGATTATGAAATGATATTATGATTGTGCTCCTATGCTGATCATTACTACTGTAATGAGTTGAACCTCAGTGGGTGTCCTGCAATTTTAGCCGGTGTCCATTCAGCCGTACGGACACTATCAATGTATATACATATATATCAATACTGTTAATGGTACGGTCTTCATTGGAGTGGGATTCGAATAAGATTATCTAAGGTTTTCTCTCTACATATTGAACATGCAAACAGCAAGAACATACTCAATCCACTTCACCAAAATGCTACTCTACTTTCCACACTTTGATTTTCTTACTTTTCTCCGTTTATTTCACTTTTTTGACGTACTAGCAGCCTTCCTGTATATTTTCCCAAAAGGCACTCACACCAGCGACCCAAAGCAAGATGCAAGTTCAAATATTGTTTTCGACTTTTATTGTCCACTCTGTATCGTACAATGATGGACTGTGCAGTGAAGCTCATCATCATTATCATCATCATCATCATCATTATCATCATCATCATCATCATCTCTCTATCTTAGATTTTGTCGGCGTCTGTTTTACATGTGATCTCTAGGGATCCATGTCGTCAGTTGTGATATCCATTGGTGGTCTGTCATTCTTGCAATATGGCCTGCTCTTGACATTTGTTTTTTTAATAGATTATATGATGTCTGAAACTCCCTTGGTCTTTCGAATATACTGTGATGTCTTGTGATATCTCAATGTGAGGTTGATCATGATTCTCTGAAATGCACTTTGCATGCTTTTTAGTTTGCAAGTCTGTCTCTTGTTTAGGTTCCATGTTCCAAACCCATAAGTGACTATAGGGGGATGCATTGGTTGTATATTCTTATAAAGATTTTTGTGGATCGTCTAGTTTAAGGAGGTCGAACTTGCTCTGTCAAAGGCAAAGGCCTGCCATCTTAAGGTGATTCTTCTCTCGATCTCTTTGTCTTTCGTAAGGTGATAACCCCCCCCAAATCTATTGATCAAAAAATTGCTCAATGAATTGTGATGCTTATTCTAATTAACAAAGACTAAAAATAATAATATGAAAACCATCAAAATATTTCACAATTTTGACAAAAATGTTCTCCTTTTGTAGGGTCGATTAAATTCACAGAATAAATTAGTAAGTAATAGGAAAGTCTTTTTCCAACACTGACGGTGCGACAAGGTTGTTCCAGGTTAGCATTTATTACAATAAACATTCGGCTTTTAATCCATCGGATGTATATTTGTTTCCAGTTGTTCACGGCTGCACACGATGAGAAAAATTTCCAAGGAAAGAATATATCCCCTGCTTCCATTAAAAGACACACAGTTGTCTGGGGAGTCACGGATCCGTGCTTTTCCCAAGGGAACTAATGCAAAGTGGAAGCAGTTTTTTTAGTTTGATCACGAACCGGTCAGCTGATATCATTTTTCTAAAGTGCAAACTGCTATGCCATCGACACCTACAACGGATAATGGTCGTAAAAAAAAACTTTATATTGTTCTCACAAGAAGACAAATATGCTTTCAATACTTTGTTCTATTCCTGATTTCAAACTTAATGTGATGTCATTCAGGGACAAAATCAGGGACAAAACAGCAATTTATTTGAAAGATGTATTCAAGACCGCCATATTGTTCCTGGTTCTCTGGCTGAGTCGAACTTCAGTGCCCCGAAAAGTATAATAAGAGTATAATAATTCTCTTTATTTATGTTTTGTCAGGGGAACAAATAGATACAACACAGTGTAAAAAGTTTTTGCAAGATAAAAATGATGATTCTGAGAACTAGATTTAAACCCTAGAGGTATTTCTGAGAAGATTTACCTACTAAACACGTTCAATTATATCTGATCGGTTAGTTTCGCCTCTTCCTATCTTTCATTGAGGATTTCAAACTGTTTTAGATACATGGAAGACACACCCTACAACTTGGAGCCATGGAGGGCAAAGATTGTTGCTATATTAAACGGTTCCCTAAGGAACAAAGTAAAAGCAGGGATACTAGAATGCAATCTGAAACAAGTTTTCAAGAAGAAAAATCATCTAACCTTCTGAATGACTACTAATATGGCCACAAATCGATACGTTCAAAAGTGAGCTTGAAATCATTGCAGCCCTTTTTGTCGAAGTCATGCGATGGAATGAAGCAAAGTTTTTCCAGAATATATACGATCTTCAGCCCGATTAGACGTCCTGGTCGATGATTCTCAAGGGATTCTAATAACACGTATCTGAACTTCATTGACTGTTCCACAACACTCAGATGCGAAACGTTGGTAGATCGCTCCAATCTATGTAAGTATGTAGACATTTCAGATATTCATTACCAGCTTTGACACCGTTATTGAATGAAGCCCTATGTGAAAATACACTTTTCCGTTGAGTTATAATGTTAAGGGGTTAAACAACACTGAGTTGGTTTATGTACTGTATATCTGATACATTCAGTATGTGTGAAATGGAGGTTCTTCAAAACATTGCATGAACCAGTCTTCTATTTAACTCCCTTAAGAGTTCAAAATGTCATAATATATAAATAAGAATTTTTGTGAACCGTCGAGGAAGTTATATCCCTCTGATGTATATTTCATTTTGAATCTAATCTTCAAATTATGTAGGTTTTGCTGACAAAACTCTCAAACCCACGTCTGCTCATGAAAGATTAAGCGAATTCTTGTGTGATATGACATGCAAGCCTACAAGTGAATGAAATTCAGATTTGGATAAAGATACATTATTCTTTGTTGTCGAAGCTGACAAATGGAGAAATAGTACAACAGTTTCAATTCACTCATCAACCAACTCTTGATTATTCATCTACTATCCACAAACAGTTTGGGCAACAGATCCACGGACGACCGGATATTTTTTTCTTGTATTTCTTTGAAAAACACGAATCATTTGATGTTATCACAAATCTGAGGAGATAATTGTTTCATAATCATGAACTGACAAAAGACAACGACGGATTAGAAAGAAGTTACACTTCGTTGTCGATAAAACATGAGTGCAATCGGTTATTAGCAATTATTCAACCTTTTGGAGCACTAATGATGCAAAAGACCATTAATTAGTTTCGTATTGAAATTGGTTTGTGTTTATTGCGAACTATTCAGACACATTGTCAAGATTACTGATTAGATGATAATAGCAGTCAACACACTCAGTCATTTACTAACATTGAGTAAGCAAGGCACGCAGTTTACACAAACGCTTTCGTGGCGGAGGTTGCTTTGGTTGCATTGCAAAACCGAAGCCACGTCGGCTGGAGCCATTTTTGGAAGGGTGTCTCCTATTCTTTGCCGCGGATAGGCAGTGAATAAACAACACCCCTTTTTCTTCTTGCCCGTTCTTCAGGATTAAAGTGTAGTATCTGTTCCACGGCATGGACTGAGGAGTCGGTACTGACACTTGCCTGCTGAGTGGGCCGGAGAGGGTGAGTGTCAAAAACCGAGTGCACCGGTGCAATACGTTAGCAAATGAGGTTCAACTGAGGCTCTGTTTACTAAGCGCATCGGGGGGCTTTGGACTCGCCTTTAGGCTCTTTCATTATTACTCGGCCCAGCTGCAGGGTCTCACTTTTACCGGAGCAGCACTGCTCCACTGCACTTAAAGTTGCAGGTCCTCTGGTGGATGCTTCCGCAGGTGACGTCGTCTAGCCATTACAATGAGCTTTGCAACGGTAACAGCGTCGGCTGGAACAATTTTTGGAAGGGATACTCCTTTTTTATTCCATGTTAAACCCGACCTTGATTCACATATTGCTGTTGGGGGACAGTGATTATATAAAAACCCTTTTTTCTGGCCTGTTCTTCAGGATCAAAGTGTAGTATCTGTTCCACGGTGGAGCCCGAAGAGTCGGTACTGACACTTGCCTGCTGAATGGGCCGGAGAAGGTGGGTCTCAAAGACCGATAGCGCCGGTGTAAGCGTTAGCCGAAGATGTTTAACTGAGGCTGCGTTTGCTAAGTGCATCGGGGGGCTTTGGACTCGTCCTTGGGCTCTCCCATTATACTCAGCCCAGCTGCGGCGTCTCAGTTTCCGTTGGGCAGCACTGCTCCATTGCACTTAAAGTTGCAGGTCCTCTGGTGGATGCTTTCGTTGGTGACGTTGTCTAGCTATTACGATGAGCTCTTCAACGGTAACTGCGTCGGCTGGAGCCATTTTTGGAAGGGATGCTCCTTTTTTTTACTCGTTAAGCCCACCTTGTGTCACATATTGCTGTGGGACAGTTATTAAATAGCACCCTTTTTCTGGCCCGTTCTTCAGGATCAAAGTGTAGTATCTGTTCCACGGTAGAGTCCGAGGAGCCAGTACTGACACTTGCCTGACGAACTGGCCGGAGAGCGAGTGTGTCAAAGACCGAGTGCGCCTGTGCAAGCGTTAGCCAATGGGGTTCAACTGAGGCTACGCACTGCTAAGCGCATTGGGGAGCCCTTTGACTCGTCCTTCGGCTCTCCTATTATTACTTGGCCCAGCTGCGTGGGGTCGGTTTCCCTGGAGCAGCACTGCTCCACTGCAATTAAAAGAGCAGGTCCCCTGGTGGACGCTCTCGTCGTGGAGGTTGCTTTCGTTGCAAAGCAAACCGTAGCAGCCTCGGCTGGAGCCATTTTTGGAAGGGTGTCTCTTATTTTTCCCACGTTAAGCTCGACTTTGTGTCATATTTTCCTGACGGTGAGCTGGAGAGGATGTGTGTCAAAGACCGAGTTTGCCGGTGCAATGCGTTAGCCAATGAGGTTTTATGAAGCTACACACTGCTACGCACGTCGGGGAGCCTTTGGACTCATCTTTCGGCTTTCCTATTATTCACTTGGCCCAGCCGAATCAATAATCTGGAGATGAAATAACTGAACCTGTGTACTCAGGTCTGTGTACAGTCATCAAAATTGACCAGTGTTGAATTTGGATCGTGTTTAGAAGGTTGACCTCACTAGAATATTGAAAACAGCTAGGAATCACCCTCGGAGACTACTAAGGAGCTACAGGTACATTTTTTCGATGATTCAATCTTGAAAAAAAAAGGGAGCATTTTTTTCAAATTGCATTTCGTTATTTCAGAGGGAACTAGAAGGCAGAAAATTTGGAATAAACTTTTAGCGATGAAAAGTGACTTTGATAAGTTGCTGATAGGGAAGACGAATGGGAATTTTCAGTACGATATGTCAAGAAAAATTGATGAATGAACATTACAGATAGAATACAGATAACATGAATGTGCTGCTGGTTTGACAAACTCAAATGGCAATCGCAGACCAGGTTTCAAGAATAAAAGACAACCGATGGACACCATTAGTTGCAAAATGGATCCCCAGAGATCACATAAGAAACCAAGCCGACAGAACACAAGATGGAGAAATGAACTAGACAAATTCAGGAAAGACTGGCTTCAAGACGTCTATGATAGAGAATTGTGCCGAATCCTGTGGAAGGTCAAAGGGCAACGACAGACATTTAAAGACTGATGATATCATTGTATTATTGTCTATTGTATTATATCAATTTTATATAAAATTGTGTGCCATGGCATTCTTGAATAAACCGTCTTTATATGCTGCTCAGTTACTTGTATGTACACAATTTACACCATATGCATTTGCACACAGACACACACACGCACACACACACGCACACACACACACATACACACACACACACACACACATATATATATATATATATATATATATATATATTGATGCAAATTAGAGGAATATCTCTGTTTCCCATCTGGTCTTTGGTTCCTACAAGTTTCATACGAACACGAGCTAATGGGAACAAAATTCGTTTTTTTTCTTCATGGAAATCAATACCCATTTGTCCTCAGGCAGGGAAACAACTACTTTCTTTCGATTACCGAAAGAACATCGATTTATCTCCAGGAATATCCAGTTCAGAATATACAGGTCTTATATTGACTTATCACAAGGAAAATTGTGATCTGCATCTCAGTGGAATGTGTTTTTAGCATCCAGCGCGCCTGGGAAGAATTGGTGTTGTTGGTGGATTGAATTTTTGGATGATATTTTGCAATGAATAAATATACATATATATACACACACACACACACACACACACACATATACATATATATATATATATATATATATATATATATATACATACACATATATATATATACACACACACACACACACACACACACACATATATATATATATATATATATATATAACATAACATAACATAACATTACTTAACATAACATCGTTCCTCATTGATTTCTTGTTATCCTTGACTCATGTCTTGTGTCTTATATACTGTATCCTCTGGTCGTCTCTCCATTAAATGTTCAACAATTTTTTTCCGTTCTTGCCTTTATATACATACCATGTTTTAGACTCATAGGTGACGATTAGATAGACACTTTGGTAGTATACACTCATTTTCCAAAGAAATCGAAGGGTCTTGTTCTTGGAGGTTGACCCTGCTCGACAAAATATTCTCCAACATTGAACGATTCTTTCCTTTAATCTTTATCTCTTCAAGAATTTCATGGATATTAGTTCCTAGTAGATTTTAATTGTTGTTGTTTTTTGTTCTTGTTTCTTCCACGTCTGCATTCAATTTTACTGTCCTCAACATACTTGTTGAATATGTCATTAGTTTCACTAAATTTCACTTGGAAATCAACTTTCTTGTTTTCTTAATTTTATCTGGTGGGGATCCCTGGGGTTTTCAACAAAAACGACAATGTCATCAGCATATATTATTCTACTGGAGTACTTGCCGTCTATTGTGATTCTTTTTTTCTCTAAATTGCAGACATATATGTAGGATTTTGGTGTTGATTACTGTCAATCAAGACATGTTAATGGTCTCCATTGTTCAATTGAACATTGTATTTTGAACAAATGAGGAAAAGTACAAAATCCCTAAAGAATCAAACACACGAGTAGAGATTTTACTGTTCGCTTGAGTATAATCTTCTCATTGTTTATATGACAGTTTCCAATTTTATGGAACAAAGAGTAACTGGAAATATTTTCCAATTTATATAAACTTATAAAAGAGATATTTGTTTACAGTACATAAAATTACAGAAATAATTGAAACAAACTTTATGAGGAATTATAACGAATTGAGTGAATTAAGATATGTGACATTTATCTATATATGCATATACTTATGTGCGCGTGTGAGTACATGGTCCAACAAAGACTAATAACGGGAATATAGTGTAAAGACCAAGCATTGAAAAAGATCAATTATGAAAGAAGAAATTCAAAACCTGCAACATTGCTTAAACAATTTTTTTCTGAAACATTTGGCAATATTCAATTCTGTAAATGATTTATATGGGTCCAATGAATCTTTCAAATTTATCACAGATATAACTCCTGAAACAAAATAGGATAAATGAATCATCATTGCATCTGCGTCCAAAATACAATATAATATTTAAAAGTTATGATTATATTCATGGAGTATATAAACTTTTATAAACACTGCATCATGTAATCCCTATCCGTCTCGACTTCTAGTTTTCTTATCTGGAGAATTATGATGAAAAATGTAGATGTAAATGAGATGTAGTGTTGATTTGTATTCCATATTCGTTGTCTATTCTGTCATCATTTCCTTATTTATGACCAATTTGAACCTTTCAAATCCGTTCAAAGAAAAAGTTTCGCCATTCATAGACCAGATGTATAAAATCCATTGGTTACAAGGTATTCTTATACAATCAAGATTTTTTTGATGACATTCTGATGAAATATTACATTATCTTTTGGTATCAGCAAGAGCAGAACTAGTAAAGATTTCCTGCATTCATTTTAATTATAGGGGGATTTTAGAAGGCAATTCTCATAAAGTTTTGCGACAAAAATGTTTCTCCCTCCTCTGTATTCCCTGCAACTGTTTGAGGAAAAATATCTAAATACCCTAAATAGTTTTTGATGTATACAATTCATGCATCGTATTAGCAAATCCGAAATATTGCACAGGATTTGAGAAGCAGGTGGTTTGAAACTAATTCATCTACCAACTTGCAACAATGCTTGTAAATAAGAGAGCAGACCGTCAATGTCTCCTCGACTCTTAATTTTTGATAAAACAGACTAGGACAATAGCTTGGCCTAAGCAACATAGGAGTAAATGAAATGGTTGGCCTTTATCAAGTCTAATAACGGCTTTTTAATCTCACTATCCAATAGGTAGTAAGTTTCTCACTGCTCTTATCTCCTGTGATGTATGGTACTTATGGGAGAGTTTTTTGTTCAAATTCCCATTTAACATTTGGTCAACCATTGCAGCGTGCCAAGGCCAAGCATCAGGTTTTGAAAACGAAGGCTATCACCTTACCTATCTTGATTTAAAAGTAAACTGTGTAACAGATTATTCATATATGCTGTTTCCCTTTATTTCCATTCAATAGACAGATTATTCACCGAATATGAATCCGAAATATTTATATAGGATAAGATTTGTCATTATTATCATTTGTAGCCTTGAACATTCATCTTTATAATCCGTCAAAAGCTTATCAAAACCATTCTTATTCCTAGTTATGATCTCTCAAGTCTTTTTTTTTCAGAATTAAACTTGTGGGTTTTCAATTGACTTTTGATGCTGCTTTCATATCGTGTCTGAAAGTAAAATATAAGCTCATGAAATCTTATTTTATTTATTTGTAAACAGTGAAATAACCTACATAATAACCTAATTCACAACGTTTACCTTTTCAGTTGATAATTTATATAACAAACAAACAGTTCCTCATAAAATGGCATTTTCTCAAATAAAGAAATGTTTTGAATTACGTCAACACTGCGGTCAGTTATAGATACTCCATATTGGAAACCGTCGTTGAAATGCATTCAGACGGTTCAAACTACATAGCTTGGAATCTTGACAGTAAAATGTTACCAACCAGCGTTATGATGTTTATGATACGTATGTGGGTTGAGCAAAAATTGTAGTATCAAGGTAGGAAGATTGTGTTGCAACAGGTTTTCAAACATAGAAGCCTACCTGAAATCAGCAAAGTTAACCTTTTTTAAGTGGGCTTAAATAATGATCACTAATGGAAGTACAAAACAATCTCAGAATGTTATCACACACACACACACACACACACACACACATACACATGCACACACACACACACACACATAGGCACGAGCATGTGCACAAACTAACACAAACACACGCACACAACCATCTATGAACATTGATCTTCCACCAAATCTATGATGGTGATCTCTTGGTCAACTGACATTGTGTAACATTTATTAAATTTATCTTATCTCGACTCACCATTTTATCGTTATGAAGTCTCCAAAATATTTTTTCTTCATTTCCCGTTCATTTTTTTTATTAATTTGTTGTTCTTTTACAATGTATTTCATATCAACAGAATGACGGAAACTAATGTCTCTGATAGCAGAACCCGAATTTAAAGGAAACTAACAACCTAAATTGGTTTGAAATACCAGATGGTCATCTAACAGACGTAATGCAAAGATATAATAATAATAATAATAATAATAATAATAATAATAATAATAATGATAATAATAATGATGATAATTTTAATAATAATAATGATAATAATAATAATAATAATAATAATAATAATAATAATAATAATAATAATAATAATAATAATAATAATAATAATAATAATAATAATAATAATAATAATAATAATAATAATAATAATAATAATAATAATAATAATAATAAAAAACCTGTGATGATTTTCGGAAGTTTAAAAGATATTTTACTTAAGGCTTTAAGAGTCATTATTCTTGATATTTTGATGATTTTCGAAGGTTTAAAAGATATTTTACTTTAGGCTTTAAGAGTGATTATTCTTGATATTTTGATGATTTTCGAAGGTTTAAAAGATATTATACTTTAGGCTTTAAGAGTGATTATTCTTGATATTTTGATGATTTTCGAAAGTTTAAAAGATATTATACTTTAGGCTTTAAGAATGATTATTCTTGACATATTGATGATATTTCTACTTCTGAGATGGTTTTCTTTGCGATTCCGAGAAGTTTTCACCTCGATGAATTGCCCACTGCCAAATTCTGCCTAATGAAAAAGAAAAAAAAAATTGAGAGAGTGGTCTGTTGTTTCATAGAGCTGCACGTGGGTAAGTTGAATTAAATTTATAATTTATAATTTATAGTTTAAAATTAATAATTCTCCCCCCCCCCCCGCCGAGATAAGAGGTGTCCGATGGGAAAACAATGGCTAGCTACCCCTGAGTATGAATGAATGGAGTCTGTCCATCCCTGACCGGTAGGACCCCTAACTAAATGCTAAGTAGAAATAGGTTGGTAGGGGGAAATCCACCATTGGGGAAGAACACAGATTGCGAGACTTATACTGTCAAGACTTAGAAGATTTAAGGGAGACGTATGACCTTCAATGTTGTTAATTTCACCCAGACGAAGCTTAATGTGTTAATTTTTCGGTCTGAATTTAGGAGGGGAGGTCATACCACCAAATAGATATATCTGTGCAGCAGAATGGCCTATCCATGTAAGGTCATACCATGGGTTGTAAGAGCTAGTAGGACTCTGAGAGTGTCACTGAGCTCATTGCCCTCAACGAACCCAACAAGGTCTGGTGCTACCTTAAAAGAACCAAAAAGAGCTGGTGGGGCTCTTCGGTTATTTCTGAACCACATCAGTCTTAACCAACCCACCAAGGTCTGGCGCTACCTCAAAGAACCATAAACCCCTATCATGACAGTACAACCAAACCATTTTACCGCAAAAAACGGGGCACAAATCCGAGATTTGTGTGTCGTAACCGGCAGGTGTTCCCTTGTTAGCCACCAGGAGGGACCCGGTCGTCATCCTGTGACTGCTGGCCAAAACTCCGGCTCGTGTACCCTTAATGGCCTTCAGGAGGGACACAGTAATCACATAGCTACTGTTGGCCAAGACTCATACACCACTAATGACATCCAAGGAAGGCACGGTCCTCACGGAGTGACTGCTATAAAGAACAAGAGAAAGAAATGGACAAAGGAGGAGAATAGACTAGTTATGTATTGTTACTTTAAAAGCAAGCCTTCAGTGCGATCTTATAGGGAGCGTATGCTCCAAATATGGAGGGAAAATCTGATGTGGAAGTATCGAGCCAACGCCTAGCTGACCAAGTAAAACAAATCCAAAAGAAGAAATGGCTGTCTGAGACTGAACTACTAGAGATTCGCAATAATGTAGAGAGAGATTCAGGTGACACATCTGAAGAATGCCCTCCCCAGCACAACTAGTACCAATAACAAAACTAGAAGAATTCCCCATGAGACCCCCACAGTAAACTATGCACCAGAGGGTGACGACGAGGCACCAACGGAAGAAGAGAAAACCAAAATACAAGCTTTGAAAGAGATCATGCGAGGAGAGAAAACAACACTCCCCTCCCTAAGAGACAAAGACAGAAAGAAAGTTGGAGAAGTGACCGAACAGGTCAACTGCCTCTTACAGCACATAAAAACGAACACCCTCCTAGAACTCAACAACCTAATTTACGCTGGGGCGAAAATGGTAGCACAAAGCTTCACAACACAAGATAGGGACATGAGCAATAATAGGGAAGAGAAACCCAACTGGGAGAGAAGGTTACAAAGGCAGATCTCCCAACTACAGAGAGATGAAGTACTGCTTAGAAATACACCACACACAGACAGACCACGAGTAAGACTTTATAACAAATACAAGGTAACACAAAAAGGCATCGCAACTGTAGTCGAAGAGTTACACCAGAAAAGACTAGCCGGAGAGGCAAGACTAAAAAGATACAGACTAAGAACAGCCCAATACACACAAAACCACACATTCCAAAACAATGAAAAAAAGTTTTACCAAGATTTAAATGGGGAAAGAAGGCAGGACATGAAAACAGATGCCACAGAGGCCAAGAACTATTGGAATAGCATATGGGGGTACCCAAAAAGACACAACGTAACACCGCAATGGTTAGGAAACATGAGAAAAGAACTAGAAGAAATAGACAAGGGAGAACCAATAGTACTGACTGAAACCACATTGGAACATACTCTTAGGAAAGTAGCCAACTGGAAAGCACCGGGTCCCGTCGGGATCCATGGGTATTGGTTCAAAAAATTCACCACGTTACACGGCAGACTCACTCACCTACTCAAAAATTGTCTAAATGAAGGCAAAGCACCAGAATGGATGACTAAAGGCAGAACCACCCTCATCCAAAAAGACCCGGGAAAGGGGAACGTAGCAAGCAACTATGGACCAATCACGTGCCTACCACTTATGTGGAAAATCCTGACCGGGCAAATAGCAGAGAGAATATACATGTCAATGGATAGAAGGGGACTACTACCAGAAGAACAGAAAGGGTGTAGGATAGGAACCAAAGGGGCAAACGATTTACTCTACATAGACCAGATGATCTTAAAAGAAGTAAGGAAAAGGAGAAAGAATATCGCAATGGGATGGATAGATTACAAAAAGGCATACGATATGATTCCACATAGCTGGATACTCGAATGCCTTAGAATGTTCAAAATTAGCGAACCGGTGGTTAAATTCATTGATAATTCAATGGAAGACTGGAAAGTAGATTTGACAGCCGCAGGGGACAAGCTAGCCGATATAGGTATAAAAAGGGGAATCTTCCAAGGAAACTCGTTGTCCCCACTATTATTTTTTCTAACAATGATACCGCTTAACAGAATCCTGAAAAACAGCAAAAGATACCATTTCTCTAAAACAAAAGGAAAGGTCAACCACTTAATGTACATGGACGATATTAAATTGTTCGCAAAAAACAGGGGAGAGCTTGAGTGTTCAACAAAGTAAAGGAATATAGTGAGAACATAGGAATGGAGTTTGGAATAGAGAAATGCGCAATCATGGTGATGCACAAAAGAAGGCTTTCAATGACTGAAGGAATTGAATTCCCGGATAACAGCAAGATTAGGGCATTGACTGCAAACCGATACAAGTACCAAGTTGTCCTTGAATGTGACACGATAAAACTGGAAGAGATGAAGGAGAAAATAAAAAGAGAATACCTCAGAAGGATGAGGAAAATATTAGAAACCAAATTGAACTGCAGAAATCTAATAAAAGGAATGAACACCTGGGCTGTGTCAGTACTTAGGTATACAGGACCATTCCTAGGATGGACAAAGGACGAGCTCCAATCAATGGATAGGCGAACAAGGAAACTTATGACGATGCATAAAGCATTACACCCTAGGGATGATACAGATAGACTATACGTTAAGAGAAAAGAAGGTGGTAGGGGGCTCATCAGCATAGAAGATTGTGTCCAGAGAGCTAAAGTAGTCCTAGATAGATATGTGCAAACAAATAGTGAAGAAATCATAGAGAGCGCGAGGGATAGTGCAACAAACAATAAAGTAGAAAACAATGGAACAGTACAGCAAACTAGAAAAGAAAAGTGGGAAGGGAAAAATTGTACGGCGAGTTCAAAAGACAGATAAAAGTTATAGCAGACGAGAAATCATGGACGTGGTTACGAAAGGGAAAGACATGAGACAGTAAACCACATAACTAGTGAATGTAGTCAACTCGCCCAGAAGGAGTATAAGCATAGACACGATAGAGTAGCAACGATGATACACTGAGAACTAAGTAAACAAATGGGATTCAACCATGGGGAAAAGTGGTATCAGCACAAGCCAGAGGCAGTTTTTGAGAATGACAACCACAAACTACTGTGGGACTTTGACATCCAAACTGACCACCTCATCCAGGCAAGAAGGCCAGACTTAGTAATAGTAGACAAAAAAAGGAAGGCCTGCCAAATAGTGGACGTTGCTGTGCCTGCAGACCATAGAGTAAAAAAGAAGGAGGGTGAAAAAAAGGAAAAATACCAGGACCTAGCAAGGGAGTTAAAGAAAATGTGGAACATGAAAACCAGGGTAGTACCGGTCATAGTGGGAGCACTAGGAACTGTCCCCCAAACGCTGAGGGAGAGACTGGAGGAGATCGGGATTAGGGGGAGGATAGAGACCGTACAGACCACAGCACTACTGGGAACTGCACGGATACTGAGGAAGATGCTAGAGATATAAGTACTGCAACAATTAGTAGCTCTGTCATGATATGCGAAAGAGGGAGGAGACGTTAGCTGAGGACCTGAGGAGACTTATTGTCACTCAGCCTACAGCGATAACCACTGGGCAACCGGTGTGAAACTGTAAATCGTAGAATTACTGCGACCTATGAGTACTAGGAGAGTAGGGCTGGAGACTTGAGGAGACTTGCTGTCACTCAAACTCCAGCGGTTACCACTAGGCAACTGGTGTGAGATTCAATAATAATAATAATAATAATAATAATAATAATAATAATAATAATCATAATAATCATAATAATAATAATGAGATTCATTGCTAATAGATAGAACATTGCAAAAAAGATTTATTGAACGATAGTTGTTCATGTACATAATTTCAATGTTTACGATCGTAAATTTTCCAAAAGGTGAGAAAGTATTGAAACCAATACCACAAAGTTCCGAATACAGTCGGTAGTACATCCTTTTTCAAAACTTTGATCTTCAGTTTTTTAACTTGAGATGTGAATCTTTGAAGGTCTGGATAAACTACAAAATGTGCAATAGAAGCAAGAAACGTAATAAATCTTATCTTTGAAGTTTGATGATCAAATAAGTCTGTTAACGTGAATAATTTTGATTGAGCCAACAATTGGCGGAAAGAAAAAAGTCTGAGTGATTAGTTATAAACTAGGATGTATACTTCATTTGCGTGTCTATAAGCATGCCTACATGTGTACATACATGTGTTCATCTCAAAATTTCGATCTTTTTCATCTTACACGTACAAAGTAACACGGACAGACAGACACACGCACACACGCACACAGACACTCACACACATACACACACGCAGATATGGAGAGAGAAAACAGGGTAAATCGGGCAAAAGTGTCGACCTTATCATCGATTCTATAACCACACTGAGGTTATACGTTTCTGAATAAATAAACGAAACGTTTTAGTGTAACAACCTAAACAGATTTGAAAATATTCACATGAACATTAATTCAAATGAGGATATTCAAAAAGATTCATGTGTGCCTGAGTTCATTGATCTGTGTAACAGAACCGACGAAGCTATATATGCTTAGGCATGAACAAGAAAGTATACCTATGAACCTATACATCTACAAAAAAAAATGCTACCTATATCTATATAAGTGAAAAAAGCAGAAACTCACACACACACACACACACACACACACACACACATATGTATGTATGTATGTATGTATGTAATATATGTATGTATGTATGTACGTATGATTCCTGGAATAACCATGCATATTAACATCCGAACATACGACATGACAAATGAATTTTCTACTTGTATTTAAGCAGAATGTTTTCATCTGTTATTGTAGATTGAATCGAAGTAGGAGCTTTTTATACAACCATCGAAATTGTTCTCCCCAAAATTGCTCAAAACATTCCTTTATGTATACTATAAATTCTTGCAAGATTTTGTTGAAATACATCCGTTTTCAAATATTTAATATAGCACGTAAGTCGAACAGATTGACCAACAAACAGACAGACAGAGAGACAGACAGACAGACAGACAGACAGACAGATACACACACACACACACACACATTAACAATTATCCAATTTTACCTTTATCAATTGCTTCCATGCAGTACATTGTGCCAATATATCCTAAAGAGAAAATTATGCTGTTTCCAAATAATGTCTGAAAAAACTGCACGTGAATGATGAGAAGCCACATTCTGTCTTTTATTATCGTTGAGTGTATCATCACTAAATTGATCTCGAAGAAGATTGTTAATCCGGGTAGATTCGTGCAAAGTTTCATTACACTTTAAAAAAATTAAATCTGGAACTAACAAACAACAAAATAGAACTTGTGTGTAATCAATAGGAAAAGGAGTGAAACAATGAAGTAGCAGCTCACACAAATATTGAATAGTCTGCCTCGAGAGGACCTTCTTGAATTTACACTGGAAACACAATCGTATCATAATAGGTGTGATGATACCTTAATAACCACATCTAATGACAAACTTTTCTTTTTTGCTAAGAACTTCCATATTATTCAAAAAATGCTTGAAAAAATAGGGAAAAAGAAAACATGAACTCAAAAGAGAAAATTGTGTACAACTAACATTTTGGAGACGAAAACACAACGAAACCGAAACTGAGAGCTGAGGAATGTGAAGTAGTATATCCACATTATGACAACGAATATCCATGAAATCTCGATGAAAAAGAATAAGTAAGATATCACTCCGGGTTGGCCGGCTTTTTTGTTCGAGATAAAATAAAAACGACGAGAGAATCAAACTACTAATGAGCTGGGTATTTTCTAAGTATGAAAGATAACAGTGGAACATTACAACTCAAAACACAAACCCTCAGATATTATATGTGAAAATTGTATGGTGAATTTATAATCTACTGGCCCCACAAAACCCATGATGGAGAGCCCTGACAACCCATGAGAAAGTGTAGGTCAGAAGATGGATGCCAAAAGACTGATGATACTTTAATAATTAAAAACATTCTGGCTTATGCACTTTAGAATTAGATAGAAACACAAAGAAAGTTCCAAAATACACTATCACATATATGAAATTCGGATGACTTGATATAATAAGCACCTTTTTATGGCATTTACAGGGAAAAAGTGCATGCCATCATCAGGGAATGGATTTATTTATTTACAGGCGTGGAACTGGGTGTATCTTTGGGAAAATATAAGAATAGAAAGAGATAGAAAATGCTGTTTGTCAAGTCATTTATGTTCCTTCTACGATTAATCATACAATGAGGAAGGTAGATACCATAGCACAAAAGAAGGCAAGTATATTCAGTGTACGCGTGAGGATTGAATCAACTAGACTGGAGAATAGTCTACAAAATCAGAATCAAACTACAACAATACACTGAACACCCAAAATTATGTTATTACCTTTTAAAAAAATCAGCCAGGACTGTGAATTATATGTAGCATCACATTAAAAATATTTGCTTAAAAAAAGAAAGTGAATAATATATCATTTTTTCCCAAGCAAATTCAATACTGTGTCATATATAAAGTCATCCAAACACTCCCAGCGAGTCCAGGGTTATTCCACGTGAACATAAAATATGATCCACACACGACTAGCAAGACTAACCGAAGTTTCACTGGAGCCTGATTAATGAAGATTGCTTATATTATGCACATATTTCTTTGGGAAAAGCGTGTATCTCCCGGCATGAATAAATACTAGTATCCTTTAATTCCTGGAGATTATTCATAATGGATGAGGTGGTGTTATTTTTCAGTGCTGAAAATCAGTTCTCAATGACGTCATTCACCCTGGCGCCAGTTGAAGTCTGTGGGATTAGAACTTTTTTTCTGGCGACTAAATTCTGATTCATGAAAGCTTATGCAATATTTTTCCATGATGCCTACAGTTTGATGTATGAGATGATTGATTAATGTCAACACAAGTCGAAAGTTATTGAAATGAAATCTTAACAAATTGGAAGGGTGAAAGTAATCAACGAAGAAATGAGAGGCAAGGTGAAGAATGAAATCGTGAAAGTCGATGGAGCTATTAAAAAACGCATTTTGTTTGAACAAATGCATGCAGTAAAACACGGACGGTAAGGATATCAAACGAACGAATTCTACAATGAAATTTTTTTCGAATTTTTTTTTTTCAAGTATGATGAATCGATAGTTTTTCTGACAACATGTACGATGGTACTGCGTCGTATGTTGGCTTGAAAAAATCCGTCTTGAAGAAAATCATGTGCAATATTACTCAATTCTTTTCGACCATTTGATTTATGAGATTCAGCAAAATATAGAGAACAAATTGAAACGACTACTATATTTTTCAAAAGCAGTACTAAACTTGCTCAAATGGAGAGGAAAGTTGAATTGATATCTCAATAACTTAAGATAAGTAGAACTGAAACTGATCAACAAAGGAACAAGATGTTGAAACTGAAAAAATGATGAGTTATCAGAAGAGAAAAGTAATAGAAGTGTGCTTAATCGCAATGGTAAAATGAAAATGATTCCATAAAGGCGCAAGTGATTAAATCATACGTACTATTGGAAAAAATATAATTCATACTGATTTTCTTTGAGAGGAAAATCTTGGGAGTGGATCATGAGACGTTATTTCAAAATTCATTTGATCGGTGCATCAGTCATTTGTTGAAGAATTGGAACAAGTCTACTAGATTGGAACCGTCTTTTTTGGAGAAAATTCATTCGAACAAAAATATTTCCGCCTGCTTGTTCTCATTTAATGAAATACTTTGGAACACTCTGATGTATAGCCTCAGCCGGAGCTGTTTTGACACATCTAGAAACTTAGATGCATGGATACAAGTTAGATCAATGATTTGTCGCCTGATACATTGTCATTTTGGGAAGTCACCCTGTATATATTTCATTGATTTTATTTCAGTGATATATCCAATTTGTTCAAGTGCATTGGCAAGAAAGGGAATTATGTTGAACATTGAGCATCACGAAAGCAAATTAAAAGCGTTTTTCTTTCTTCGGGATGTGAATTCACTAGTGCAACTACATGAATTTATCCGTAGATCCCACTAGCTGGATTAAGATCTGAGGATTCCACTGTATAATATTCATTCTTAGAGATTAGAACCGAGCAGGAACAGATGGATCGACTTGGAAGGGGTTTATTCTCAGATTTAGATCTAATTGTGTGGAATAGATGCTCATAAGTCGTAAAAATATCGAAGCATCTATATCTACATAAACGTACTTGATCACATACAACGCTGCTACTAGAAAGAATAACCGTGTCGATAAGAAAAAAGAACAAGAAAAAAAAGTTTATCTATTTTCTTCATAGAAGTTTAAAAGTTCTCGATACCTCCTATGCTTTTGAAGAATTCAAAGAATGAGAGAGAATCCTTTGATGAATTGTAACGGAGTAGTCAAAATTTGTCCATCAATACATTATTTCGGAAAAGTCGAGTAAAGACAGTTTGACCAAAATAAGATAATGCTGGATATTCTGCAACTTCTTTCAAGCTTTCCAATTCTACACAAGACAATCGTTGTGTCTGTTCTGCTCAGTAAAACTTGTAAATCAATTAGAGCACTGTTCGGTAAGTCTGTTATTTATGTTTGGCAAATCAGTTTATTGTTCAAAGATCCAAACTCTCCTCCAACGTCACAAGAAGCTTCCAAATGGAAAGCAGGGAATATGATCCCTGAAATCTCGAGAAGCTGAGTCAATACAATTATCATAAACTCTTTTGAGTGAAATGAAAAAAATGAAAACAAGCTGCATCTGTTGAAAAAATCTGAGTTGATTGACTTGACCCCCTGCAGAAAAAAAAACAAAGAAAAACAACCGATCAAAGAAAAAAAAACAAAACATAGAAACAAACAAACTTTTTTCAACAAAAGAATGTTAAATTATACAATGGTTGGAGATAATAAACAGAGTTTTCCACATCCTGCAACTCCCCTCATTTTTTACTGACGGTTGTGAGAAACTTATCTTCTTTCGCTCTTGTCTTATACTACTACTACTACTACTACTACTACTACTACTACTACTACTACTACTACCACTACTACTACTACTACTACTACTACTACTACTACTACTACTACTCAATAATTCACTTTGCAACTCGTCTTTCTCGCCGTCCATCACTCTTAATAGCCCTCAATTCACGGAACTTGTGTGATTCTGGACAAATCGAAGCTCGACATGCACCAAAACAGAAAAATAGTCGCTTACACGAGCTGTCAAGTAGGTTTTGTCGGATGGAATGTTTGCTTAAATGTACCGAGTTTACTCCAGCAGCATTTTGCAAGGATAGGAAATCAAGAGAGAATTTTATAGCATATTTACCAATGCATTAGTGAAACCCATTCGATGTATAATCATATCCCCAATCTTTGAGTCCTGAAAGCAATGTGGAGGTAATGTCCCAGTGGAAAAAAATATTCAATTGAAAGAGGGAATCATTCAATTTTGTTACAGTTAAAATTGTGCAAATGTGACCATTTGTCTGATTCTGCATCTGATTGTCGTTGAGCAGTTGTACTTAAACAGATCATAACTTGGAGAATGTTTTACGAAAACTCTAGAATATTATCAAACATCATGATTCATTTCCACTTTTTTTTCTCTGCTTTGAAACTTTTCCACTTGTGGTAACTGTGCACTTGTTCACTCGTGTAATTATTTGAAACCATACTTTTACTTTTGGGACAACCTGTATGTAAAAATTCAGGCGAAAGCTCGGTTTTAAAGACATTGGATACATGTAAAAGGCAACATTTGGTTTACATTGGTGATCACAAGTGAATAAAAATCAGGTCTTATAAAACATGTTGAATGTTTCTTCTTTTTCTTTTTTGGCACAAAGAAAAAAGTAATGTTGTCATGTGAGGTCATTTGGGGAGGGAAAAGTAAGGAATGAGATTAAAAAAACACAAAAGAAAGGAAAAAAGTAAGAAGATGAGACGGACATTCTCTTTCAGTTAATTCCTCTGTCATGAGGATGCCACGATGTCATATCAAGTGTTTTTGTGGAAGTAAAGAAGAGAAAAGGATGAAGAAAAGAATGAAAGGGAGTAAGAAAGGAAGGAAGGGGTATTTTTTTTTTAAATAAAAGTTTATTCATATACCTTTCCTCTCCCTCAGAAACAAATCATGCCAATTCACCTCCGGAAGGAAGAAAAGAAAGGACAGAAAAATGAACGAAAGAGGGATAAATAAATAAATAAAGAAAGTATAAAAAGAAGGAATATCGTTCGTATGAAAAATTCTTTCCATTTTCTTCCACTCTCAGGAACGAATCATGTTACCATTTTCGAATCCCTTCAGATTGATTAAAACTGAATCAGTTTGAACGCTGCAAACATGTCACGTCATAGAACGATTACTGATAAGTGTCATCTGAGACTATCATTGGATGAAATGGCAAACACAATGGATGCTGAGGGGGGGGGAAGGAAGGCAGAAAAGGGGAATGAAAGTAAGACGGAATGAAAGGAGAAAGAACGAAATAAAGATGAGAGTAGATCGATGTGTCAACCAGCAATTTTACTGGCGATATACTGAAATATTTAATAAGTAACTATATACGCTGGCGCACTTGTTAGTGTGTGTGTGTGTGTGTGTGTGTGTGTGTGTGTGTGTGTGTATGTGTGTGTGTGTGTGTGTGTTTGTGTGTGTGTGTGTGTGTGCGTGTGCATGTGTGTGCATGTGCATGTGTGTGTGCGTCTTGTTTGTTTGTGTTTACATATGCATTATCATCAAAAGTGATACATCACACAACTTCGTGATCTAAAGCAGTCAATGTGATTGTTTCAGACAAAGAAAGTACTCTTTTTTCATCATATCTATTATCAGAGGGACAAAATATTCCCACAAAACGATGAACAACTTTTGCAGTGAAAGTTATTGTCACTCTCTCCTCTGATAAATGAATTCAACTCCTATTCAGTATCCTGATCCTAACATTGTTTTGCAGCTAAGGCAAACGTTTGATATCAAATATTTACGAGATTTCAACTTGACAAAGTCAACAACGCTAGGCATACAACAGATGGATGATAAGTGGAAAGGTTGTTTAATGTTTGCCTAGTGTTATTATCCCTTGATAGGGTTAGATAGACAAAAACTAAGATAATCTCGTCGGCTTTATTCCGTTTATCATTGAGATGGCTTGTCTCAGTGCTTCCAATATGTAACGATGTCAAAACAAAGAATCAGCAGAAAAGTCACCCGTAAATTTTGAGGTGTCGAGTAAAAAGATACAATTTAGAAAAGTATGTAAACACTTTTAAGAAGTCATTTTTCTTTGAGAAATAGCACATGGGGAAGGGTTCAGGATTTTTATAGTTTTTATACGACAATGAAAGCGTTTATAGTATTCATATCAGAAACATTTGGAAAGGAAAAATAATCCGAATATTGAATGCATACTTGTTTACAAAAGTGGCAACCTCCTTTACCAGAAAAATTCCTGATAGTAGATATGTGACCGTTTTGGGGCCCTGTCATATTTGAAGTGAACTATATACTGAACATAAAAATATTTGTAGTACACTTTCGTGAGAAAGGAAAAGGACCTCGGTGAAGTTAGAGATATAAAGGTTTGTGATCAACAAGAGAGGATGTAAATTCTTTGTTTGAGATTTGAGTTAACGTAAGAGTGGCCAGAAGATAAAGAGAAATCGATAAATGAGTTCAACTTTAAACAAAGGCTGTGCATGTTACTTAAGTAATAATGCCTGTGAGAAATTATTGACTTTTGCCTATACCTGGCCCGATTTTGGATATATTAACAAGTATATCTTCAATCACAGGCCAGATACGATGGCTGACGTGGAAACAATTCGAGAAGCTCACACAAGCCACCAGGGAATGTTGTGATGATGATATGTCCATTTTGAATCATCTATTTATATTTTATCAGCTTATTGAAAATTACACGTTGGAAACTAAGATATTGAATGTTGATTTCTTTCCATCCAAGCATATATTCTCCACTTGAAAGATTGACGTAACACACTTTTTTTCTTTTTTTTTTTTCATTTTTCACATTTAGTATTTTGTCATACTTACACGTAGAAATACGTTTCTTCGAAGTATCAGGAGTTGAGCTAGAGGGTAAGGGAAAAGCAGACAGAAGGAGATATAAATAAATGTATGTTTAAAGCCCTGATACACTCACACTTTGTAAAGCAAAAACCAAAATCTTGACACTAAAATAAAATGTTTATTGTTGCTTGCTACCTAAACTTATTCTATATTTCCAAGTCCAACTATGAGATGGAATAGAACTTCTTGTTGCATTAGTCATTAGGGGGAGGGAATGCCTCCTTTCGATGGAAAATCCACTCTCAAAATCGGGACTTTTATCAATCAGATACTGTCCTAAAAAAAAAGTAACCACCTCAGCCACTAAATGGTCCCACGTGTAATTTTTTATTGTTATGACGATGTATCAAAACAAGAAAAAAATCCTGGAAGAGTCAAATCTAATGATGATTTCATCATATCAGAAAACCTATATTTTTTTCAAATATTTCCATACCAATGGACTGGGACGACGATAAAAAAAAACTGAAACTAACAATCACCGCCCCTGCATCAGTGAACTGATTTTCCTTCAATTATCAGTGACAATAGCTGAGAGATGAATATTTCTTATTATTTTGTTGCTTATTTTTGTTCTGTAGATCAGCTCACCAGTTGTTGTAATGTAGCAACTATCTGGTCTAATCTTTAATCTTGGTGATATAATCCAAATTTGCACATAAGTAGCAAAAATCATCAAACAACAGTATTATTAAAATCAGAAAATGCACAATTATTGGGTAAATAATGCAATTCTATCTATGTTAATGTCTTATTCAGTCAGTCTGTAAACAATTTGGGAATTGCAGTATTTCTTGTACATGCAATACTCAGTACAGCACACTAATCCTCTATTTTTTCTATTTTTCCAGGGTAACGAAAGAAGTAGCATTAGCATTCGAAAGGCTGAATTTGAAATTTATTTAATGAATACGTGAGGAACAGGCAGGGAAAACGTTTCAGTGGAACAAGTTATTTGCTTGAAATTGTGTATAGAATATAAAAATAGAAGAGACATGAAGAGGGGATTTTATTTAGGGGAGAATATCGTCTGATGAGAACCTAAACAATGAAAAACTGGCTGAGCATACGATAGATCATAACCTTTAACATGTCGGGGCGGAAGTGAAAAATGCATGGATGGAACAAACAATTGTTTTGATTATCAGAATTATGAAGCCTTTTGATGGGTATGGATCAATATGCCCTAACTTTGGGTAGAATAACAAATGGTCTCATGCGTGACACCTCTTTGAGTATTCGTCTATATGAGTTTTTCCAACAAAAATTATTTAGACGATTGAGAATTCATCTGATCAATGTTTTTTTTTATTATTTTGTTTTTAAATATAATTTGCTCGTCAAAGAGGGCTATGAGATAAATCCTTCCAATTTTTTTATTTATGTTTGAATTAGAATAATGGTCACAGTTTTTGCTCCGAGAAAAACATTTTTAATACAATTTCTGGGTTAGATTCTAAAAAGAAGATTCTATCAAGCAAGTATAAGAACTTGGAGAAATGAGATTTCACGTCAATAGTCATCTATGACGAATTGGAAATAAAGGTTTAGTACAGCATCATCGATCAATCCTATTTCCCAGAAGCCTTGAACTGCTAAGACTCTGTAGCCGCCAATTATTGCTCAAATAAAGAGCATTGCCACCAATCCTTTCCAACGGTAAATCAAAATAAATGATGAAGAAAACAACTTCGTGGATGATGCTAATCTAAAATATACATTGAATTTGGTTTATTATATTAAATTATACACATTAGTTCCGGGATTATTTGGTTCACAAAATCCCCGATAAAAAGAGGTAAGTTGAATTCTCAGGGGATATACATAACAACAAACGATAACATACTGATAATGATGATCATATACAGAATCAAAAATGTACATTCATGCTTGATCATACAGACTGTATTTTGAAAATAATTCCCAGTTAAAGAACTGATTGTTACTTCAAATGATTTAGCAATTGCACTCAGGTAACAGCTTGAAATATAAAGGGGGGAGGTATAACGCTCATTACATAGGAAAATCTTAAAATAATCGGAATATTATTGTCTACAATCCTTTTCCTTTTACAAAGAACAAAATAATGAAATAATTTCCGAACATCCGTAACTCCTGCATAAGATTTTATTTCAGTGTGTTACGGAAAACATAATTACACCAGTACACTTGGTGTATTATTATACAGAAGACACTTGAAATTCCATGTCATATCTATGTGTTTTAATCTAGGGAATATACTTTCGCAATTGCAGGTGATAGGAAGTTCGGAAATTTTTCGTAACCAATTCTTTGACTGTTTTTGAGGTTTATCAAGCTACATAACTTCAGAATTATAAACATCATATTTTACAAGAAAGACCTGGACCTCAAGGTATGTCGCTTTCTCCATACTGAAAGAGTTATACCACCATAACTCCATAACTGAATGTAAGATGATTTATGATCCATTGAGTAGGGGAATGAGATAAAGAAAAATAGATGTTTAACCTTTAAATATCAGTTCGAAATAAATGAAAGTGAATGTTAACCCTGCTTTTTGAAAGTTGCTATACACGACTTTTTCACTTTTACAGTAAAGGTGAAAAGAAGAACAGTATCCATTCATTTCACTGAGGGGCACAATTGGTGTGCCATCTTCTGTCGCCGCTTACATCTCACCTGCTAGTCCTCGTGAGCTTTATCACAACAGCCTTCGACTAAAATATAAAATTATCAGTATTATTTCGCTTATGGAATGTTTTTCTTCACTCCAGCTACTCTGGTTCGAAGAAACTTCTGTGGGGAGCACTATTTCGTAATCGAAGAAAGAACTTGCTCGTGAAATATCACCCAATTCAGAGTCATAATAGACCAGACACACGGACCTCATTTACAATGACGTTAATGTGTCTCTAAAAGTGCAAATAATTTTATGCCTCTTAACTGATATTTTGGAAAATGTTTCCCACAGGGGGTTCTTTGTTACCCTAGGGAATTCTCAAGAAATTTGGTTAATTAGGCGGATTGTATGGAAATATATGTTTTTGACATTAATCCATTACCAAAGGGGCTAAAGTATCATCCAATAATTCAGAAATGATAAGGTTTCCATTGATGAAACAAACATATCCTCGAGTAGAACATGCATCACGTTTCAAGTAACAACATGCAAGTACATTGATTACTCTGCTACTTAATAATGACTGAGCGTTTATTGTACACACCTATTTATGATTCTACATATCTCTCTTCATCGTCAAATTGTCTTAATTTTGTGGGGGATGTTCATCACATTGTTGAAATCTTATGCTGCAAATGTTTCAAATCTATATTCAACGGAAATAATTACGTCTTAGGCGACTTGGACTCATCAATCCATTTTCGTACATCTAGGAGCGTGTATTAGGACTATTTGAATAGGTATTGAAATGGTGTAAATCATGTTATCATTGAAGCATATTTATAAAAGCTCTCACTTGATTGTTTCCACAAGAAAATTGTACCATGAACACCAGCAAGGGGTCATATAAAAAATCAGGGTGGTTCCTTTCAACACACGTATACTCGCACTTCAGAAAATCAATGGGTATTTTTCTGCAGGGTGCGAAAAAAATACTATTTCAACAACTCTATATTATTCAGCTTCAAATCAATTAAAAACAGACGGTTTGATTAAGGAAATACATGTTGATGATCGTGCTTGGATTCGAGTAGACATTATCGCAGGGTTCGAGGAGAGCCTGGTCTTTTTCTTGTCTAATAATAGATCTATTGGATGACGAATTAGATTGGAAATTGATGCTTGGAATATTCATAGAGTTTAATGATTAGGACGTCTTTTATATGGGAAATATTGTTTCGGGGTCACTAGCTATAGTGCAGTTATGTGATTACAAGATATTCAGGAACTCCAAGTTGGCTCCAGAGAAGAAGTTTCGTAAAGTTGTTACAGAGTGAAATACCTGATCAGTCGAGGATTATTTCAAATATTTTCCTGATAATTTTTTTTTTTTTTAACTATTGAACACTTTTTGATCTTTTATTGATAAAAATAGACTCAGGTTTTCGCTAACAATGAATGATATCGATATCTGAGGTAACAATAATGACATATTTTTTGTTTAATTCCAATGCATTTCGGTACATATTTTCTCTTGCATGTCCCTATCAATTATTTCAAACTGTTTAAGAATTTTTTATTCTATAAATGCACACACATACACACACACACAAAGACAAACACACACATTCTCTCTCTCTTTCTCTCTCTCTCTCTCCCTTTCGTGCACACACACACACACACACACACACACACACACACACACACACACTAACACACTAATTTTGTTATACAACTGATACTTCTTACTCCAACAAGGTTTAGGGAAAGAATACGGTTCAGATTGTCGCAGTTTTATCTTTATGCCAGTGTTGAGCCTTTGTAGCTCGAGTAAATCAACTGCGACGGAAGAACAGGCTTCTGGAGTTGATGATGATTCGAGGTATTGTCTTTATTATCAAATAAGTATCGTTTAATGAAGTAGGTTTATTTGAATTAGGATGAAAAAATCATTGTTCAAGAATATTTAGAGTCCAAACAAAGACATTTTCTTATTTACTAATCCTAGCCAAGTAAAACACATTGTTAAATGGGGAGGGAATGCCAGAATACTTAGGCATAAAAGACTCAGATCCCCTCTCCCAATGTCAGTTTATCTTTTCCTGTTATTGCTGACAAATGATCATTTTTTTCTTGTTACACATGCAATTACAATACACAATGCAGGAAATACTTGAAATATGAGATTTTTCGTATCTCACTGCTAGTGGTATCATGTACGAACACTGTACGTACGCCCTATTACCTATCTATATCTATATTCATCAATACCTGTCTATCCGTCTATCTATTTATCTCTATCTATATATTTCTCTCCCTCTCTCTCAATCTCTCTCCGTCTCTCTGTCTCTCTGTCCCTCTCTTTCTCTGTTTCTGTCTCTGTCTGTCGTCCGTCAGTCCGTCTGCCTGTCTCCCTCTCTCTCTCTCTCTCTCTCTCTCTCTCTCTATATATATATATATATATATATATATATATATATACACACACACGTATATATATATATATATATATATATATATACACACACACGTATATATATATATATATATATATATATATATATATATATATGGTCGAAGTCCCTTAATGTTATGAGCATCTAATTATACGAAAGCATCCAAAGTAGATCAAAAAAATAAAAGCTAATCAAAACAAATGACAAGATAATAGAAACTGCTATTTCAGCACATAGACAATAACATTTGCCAAGTTGAGAAGCTGAATAAGAGTAGAACACTTGAAAATGTTTGAAATATAAAGGTAACTGTTCTTAAGGTGCTTTGAACGGTCCGAATGTATCTTGGGAAAAGGTAGTGACGACTGGCAATCCCTAGAATTAAAGTTGGAAACTTTCTTTTTTTTTCTTTCTAAATTCAGCAGGAATACAGAAAAAAATGCATCAGCGTCAAAAAATTGAGACTTTTTTAAAAAGTTTGAACAATCTGTGTGGTTATTTTGTAGCTTTTGATTCCCGGTCTTTTTCAATGTAATTTGCTGGAACAGCAATTATCTTTTTTTTTGGTGTCTACATCTGTTTTTTTCAAACTGGGTTAAGTTATCCTCTTGCATTCCAAAGTCCAAGAAAATAATGTTTACATACCATTTTTTGGCAATGCAAAATCAAAGTTGATTGCATTGTTTGGTATGTATAACCCTTCACACGTCTATATTTGTACCCCCCTGAGTCCTTTGGCTTGGTTTGATTATCAAATGATTCCGGTCTCATTCTTCTTTCTGCATCATCAACGTTTCAGTTATTCCAACATTTGTTTGAACGGTTCTGTCTCTGTTTATCTCTGTGCTGAGTATTTACATAATGTTTCGTCCGCGGGAACAACCTACTTTCAATTATGATATTCGAAGGAATAGGAAACAGCTAGGGGCGATAAAATATTTAAAGAATATTTCGCAGAAGAGGCAGAATATTGCTTAGCCTCCAGGCTCAAAATTTAGGTGATAATGATATACAATTATCTGAACGTAGCTTTGAAATTTAAACAAAAAACAACAAAACCATCCCAAGCTTACATTGAGCTCAGATGTAGGTTAATTGAAAAGTTATGTTTGTATATAAAGTGCAAGCTGAGAGGAAATGGATGGAGAGAAAACATGTCTTGCCTGACACGAGTTTGCATTAACAGCTGATACTTGTTTGGTTAAGCACGTCTGAACTTTTTTATTTTTGTGGTTTGGGTTAATTTTGGAAACCCTTTTCTAACTGCTTCTCTCCCTTTTAATTAAAAAAAAAAACTTGGAGAGAAAATTGTAAAGAGGCAATGGTTTTGTCGGATGCATGGATGCAGGTGAATTGTTGATTGAAAAGAGAAAAGGATCAACGAAGAAGGACTGTAAAGAAAGATGGAGAATGGATGATTGATAAGAAAAACAGTTCGAAAGGATTGTGAAGCTTCAATGGATTTGTTGGACGAAAGTTAATCACTGTTTGGCTTATGGAAAGAAAGAAGGAAGAAAAGGAACAGAAGGTAATGAGGAATTTCATAAAGAAACAAAATAAACCGGGCAATCATAAAATAACACAGGGTAAAGGAAAGAAATGAAAATAAAAAAAGCGAACAAAAATAAATGAATGAAATGAAAAGAAAGGGAAGAGCCGTTTATATTCGAAAGTTGAGATGGATTAGTAAAAAGGCACCAAATCAACATGGTCGGGCAGAGAGGGGCAGAAAGACAAAAAGTTGGATAGAAGGGAGAGAAAACAAAGAAAAAAACAGAAGGAGGAAGGAAAGAAAGGAACAGAAATGTGAATAAATTGCAATCGAATAGATTTGAAATGAGTGTGAGTCGGTAAACAGAAAGGAAGAAAGGATGAATAACGGGCAGAAGTTTGCCAAGGAGGAAAATAAAAATATGTGTGACTTAGAAATAAAATGAAAGAGAGAGGGAGGCGATGGCAGAAGGATGCACAGTGTGTTTTTATAAGCTGAAGAACTAAAACAAGAAAAAAAATAAGAAAAAAAGAAAGATTGAAAGAGGGACAAAGAAATCTAGAAGATTGCAAGTGAAAGACAATTTCCAATTGTTGTCAAAATGAAGTCAGCAATGTTGTTTTAACACGCCCTAAATACTCCTGCATCAGCTGAGTGTTGAAAGCAATCCAACATCGTTAACCTTTTTTTTTCATGTGATATAATCCTCACAAAGGAGAATACGACCAATGGTATATTCTTCTAACATTTGGTGTTCTTGAGATTATCAAGTTTATGTCATCTTTTGCTTCAGTAGCAAGACACTTCTGATGAATTACAAATATTGAAACTTCTCTCACGATTCATCAGGTTGGATTCTTATACGATTTCGGAAATTGAAAAAAAATCCACATAAGTGCAACTCTTAGTTGATCAAATTAGAGACCCCGGTATTTTGTTCTATTCACAAAAATGTCAATCCAATAATTTGATTAGCAGATTAGTAATTTTATGTGTTTCATGGATGTATATATTGGTTCAAATTAGATTGATGGGGTTTGGAAATCAATCAGTTTCGATTACACCACGGTCCTTGCAACAATATTTTGCAATCACTTATGCAAGTTATTTGATTACAAGATTTCCTTGATCAACATACATACAGTGGATGTAAAAAAAAAATTAAATTCCAAATGGAATCACTGATATCCCTGATTCTTGTTTATTTGCAAATATACATTTCTTTTGAGTCTTCATCACTCTTGACTCTAAATCATGATAATGATATATTCTCACAGTTCAATGAAAACCAAAATCCACAGTAATAAAAAAAAATGAGATGATAGACGTATCTCCGCTCTTGCAGTTACATTCAGCCAGAAGAGTAATAAGGAACATTAGGTTTTGCCATATGAGCTAATTTTGTTGCTTGAGACGTTCAAAAACATAAATCATTATCAATGGGGACATGAATAAGAACATATTGATAGGGTTATTTCACATGATTTACATCAGCAATAATAGAAAACTGAACAATGAGATGGAAATGAAGTTAACCCATAACCATGCAACTTACAACTCAAATCATGTTTTTGAATTGATAGAACACATTCATCTGCGATTGGGATAAACGATAGCTTCTCAATTCCCCCAACAATTTAATTTGTAAAAAAAAAAAAGAAAGAAAATTGATGGTAAAAAGAAAAAAGAAAAAAACAGGAATTGATGATCAGTTCGGGTTCTCATTGCGTATTTTCTTTGCTAGATGAGAGTAGCCCTGGGAATTATTGCTACTATTTCCCTGACTGAAAATAGATTCTTTTTAACAATTCAGAAGTTCTGGAAAACCGTTAACTGGACCTTAGCTAAAATCAAGTTTGACCTCAAAGCATAATTTCTGTCGATCTCACATAAACTCTTACAGACCTATCCAAAGGAGAGCAATCACGGATATGCAATTCGATTTTCGTGGAGACATTTCTACCTTACACCAGACACCAGGTAAACTATCAAAATCAGGGCGTTCAATGACAGACATGCAAGAATTCAATTATTTATTTTTCAAACATATCACATTTTTGTATGAGACCTCACAAGTGACCTCGTACCAGACTACCTGACCGTTGGGCTCAAATCAGGAAACAAAATCTGTTTATTAATCATAACATCATGATAGGCAGTTAAAGAATAAGAAAAAGCTTGTTAGCCATTGCACAATATTGGATGCTCTGCTCCAATCGTATAAATATCAGAATGATAGAAGTTAAATAATTTAGAATAAAACAGGAATAGGCATATGAAAGTGTCACTTTTTCTGGAATAAATGATTGGGTTCTGCTGCCAGACTAAAGCAACCAATACTGTGAATGTAACATTTAACATTTAAATGCAATTAGGAAGTCAAGAGAGAAGATGAATAGAATGAAAAAAGGAAGAAATACTTGTTATAAAACAAGTTTCGGTCATGATTACATCCAAAATGAGTGGATTAATGAATATTGGGAAAAAAACAGTAACCAAAAAAGCTCCAGGATTTGCCAAAAGCCAGGGAAATTCCAGACGGGAAAATACGTTGTTTTAATTTAGCAAATAACTAGCCAGTGAGTAATTCTGCTGCATTAACCCGTGGTCAGTGGCAGATTGAGTACTAGCCTAAGTAAGCTAACGATTCGGGAGATGTAAAAGTGTGAGGGACTAGAGAGCAAAAAAGCCCGAATGGACTAAACTGTTTCGATTGTATCAATATGATCAACATTAACAGCCTCTACTCTTCCGTTGCTAGACACAAACCTTCCCAAATATTCACCAAAGTTTCCTATTTTGGGCGTTTCAGGGTCAATTCTTTCTGATTCTGTTTAGTTTACTATCTAGCGTTTGGCTGAACACAGTTTTGCTTATGATCTCTTTGGATTCACGTTGTTAATCGTAACGTCCGAGATTTGTGTTACAGTTTTGCAACAGGACCAGTCCCTTGCCATTTGATATTTCTTATAGATTTTATGATATTCCTGGTCTTTTTTTATTCAATGATATACTGTTCTGTTTCGTGATATCTCCGTATGATGCTGTGCATACATGCAGGTAATTGTAATTCTGGCAGTGAAGCATGTAATTTCTAAATACCATCAATGGAGGACATTATACACATACATTATACAATTTGTATTTCATTTTATTCAACAAAGGTGCATTATCAAGAGGACTCTTTGCTGTTGGATTCAAAGATTGTTATTTGGGTAAAGTGGTAAAAAAATACTTTACCGCTTGATGTAATCGTTAACATGCTATCAAAACGACCCGACGGGTCATTTGTTCTGCTCAATGATCTAATCCTGAAATGGTATTCTGCATTTGTGTTTCTGTGGTACACTAAGCAGTGAGATTCACAATGATGTAAAGGTTAGAGAAGTGTGGTCAGTCACTATAACGATAAGTTGATCCTTACCGGCTGCCCAACACTTGGGCTCAACACGTGCCCTTGTATCCACCTGAGTTAATAGACTCATTAAAGCAAGATAAGTAGTGAGCCAGTTCTAAAAGGAATTACAACGGTGTAGCAAGTTTAATCCTTATCAGCTGTACAAAACCGGTGGCCTAGTGTTACACTAATTTGGGCAATTCGATGTTTTTTAATGTTTTGTACACTCTGTCAATTGTTATGCTTCTTTAATAAAACTAGAGGATGTATTATTTCATTTCGGTATAGTTAAAGAATGAAAAGGAATATCAACTCTTGTTGAATCAATGTTTCGTAATGGTTAATGTATTTTCATAGTTTTTACACCCAATAAATTGTTATGTGTCACAGAGCCAATGTACCTTGAAATCTATTGGTATAAATTCTTTAATTTTGCTCAATTGGCAATAGCATAATGCTTCCAAAATGAACTCTTAACTATACCAGGTTATTTAAAGAAAAATCAAGGAGTCATGGTTGAACTCAAATTCAGTGTCGAAGTGATAAGGTGTCATAGTATGCATATTTTGCTTTCTATTTTTAAAATACCGAAAAATTCAAATAAATTATGATCCTGGGAATATGTCGACTTTCATAACTCTTTTTTTCCGTATTCCCCACCAACAACAGAAATATACATTCGAAAAAAAGTTGTAATCACCCTTGTCTGCAATAATACGATTAGAGAAAGAATTAGTTTATGGGAAAAATATGTTCATGTACAAAAGATTGATTTTCACTACTTCCATTCTCCCAATCATTGAATTTTTTACGTTGAGATTCTGCCTGGTAGCCAAAACCATAAATATAATGTGCTAACAAAATGAAAAATAAGTTGACTGGTGTATGACATTCTGACATATTCTTAGCATTTTTTTGTCCATATTTTGTTAACGCTTAATATAATTTGTCTACTGTGTTAAGGTGTTACAGAGAGACATAATAACCCTGGTTTTTATCAGGAATTATGTCACTGAATTCTTTTGGTCAGATTTGTATCGGTGAATAGGCTCATGTGTCTTCATATGTTGAGGATCAATGGTTTTTTCTATTTTGTAGGAGTTTAGATTCCGGTTTGCGCTATACGTAATATTTTCTTAGGGATTAACTCAATTCGGGGAGTTATTTCAATCTCTTATTTAGAACTATCTCAATATGGACTCGGGGAAATACATATGGTGAGGAAATCCTGCCATGTACTTGTTAAACATTACTGCACGACAAGATATTCTGAAGCTGGACTGAAACAAGAATAAAATTGCTAGGCATCCAGTGACAATCAAATCACAAAATTTGCAAAGGTCTATAAGTTGATTTTGTTCACAACTAGTCCACATTAAAACAAGTTCAAATTAGGAATAAGCTGAGTCCAAAGACAGTCATTTAAGATCGAAACACCTTAGTAGTGATTGTGTGCAAAAGTAATTTGTTATAACAACGTCACGGCAAGATGGTTTTCTGACTACGATTGAAACAGTCCTGTATGAAACTGTGAGCATGAGGATTATACTTGGCACTTTGTCAATGGTTTGTGATAAAAGATTAGAGGCCACCACTATGAGGTTCCATCTTATTGTGGAAGAGTAGTTGGGTGGTTATCACTTTTATGTCTAATTCACCCATGGTTGTTATTTTGTTGTTTATTTCTTGATATTTTGAGCATTTCCAGACCTAAAAAACAATTATATAATGCTAAGCTGAATACCAACAGGATGAAAACAGGATTTCACTGCATACATAATGACTCAGTGTAAAAGAATGCTGAACTCTATTCACGGTTCTCGATTCCTTATGAGTATATTCTTCGTGTATATATATATATATATATATATGTATATATATATATATATATATATATATATATATATATATAGAGAGAGAGAGAGAGAGAGAGAGAGAGAGAGAGAGAGAGGGCCAACCTTTTTCCTCATTTCTGAACTGTTTTCAAGGGTGGTTGCAGTACCATAATTCTATATCATGAAATTCATTCTATCACTATTATATCAAATAGATGGATGAACAAGTGAGTAGATAAAAATAAAATGATCTTCGCCAAGGTCAACAATTCTTGTATGTATTTTCCAGCAATGGCCCTTATTTGAAATTCAAAACATTCGTTGATATTGCAAGAGGGGTCTACAGACACCTTTTTCTCACTGCTTGGAACATTTTGCTAAATCAAAAGTCCAGGGAAGTTTTTCCTAATGTTCAGCTCTCGGTTTTATTCGATGTAGGAGAAACAGATTGGATTACAACTTCAAACAGTAACTCACCTGAAAAATTCCTTTGATTCGAATTTGTCATACATCGTTGGGATTTGCTTCGGGGAATAAAACTACCTTAATCACAAAGCTTTTTTTCTTTTAATCACGCTTTTTTGTTTCCAATTTTGGGTATTCAAACAATGCCATTCTCTGCATACGAATAATCAATGATGATTAAAAGTTTCGCCTCAAATTATGATGGAAGTCAATCAAAGTGCGGGTGGAATAAAGGTTATCATCACCAAAATCAGCAAACAGAATTTCTACCTTATATAATTGAATATTCCAGAATATTTTTATTCATTGACTTTTGGGGTCTAGTTGAGAACAGCACTTGTTCAAATGCATGTTAGCACTCGAGATGATCACCTTTGGAGAGAACAACTTTACATTTATTCCAACAACATCATCGAAACGACATACCAAAGCTGCCAAAAACCCTCTTGTGTTGGTTATCTTGAAGTAACAACTTGCAATTTTTTTAATGAGAAATATCTGAGACGATAGAATTTTTCTCTCGACATTCCTTTAAGTTATTAGTTTCATAATTGGATGACCTGCTTAGTAACAGAGTTAATTTATTCTATTATTTTGCTGACCTTCCTGCTTGACACAATGATTGGTCAAGTAACATTTTGTTACCAATGCAAATACATATACTAGGGAACATTGTTGTTAGCTTTTATCGGTTAATAATACAGTTTTTCTTCTCTGTAGACTCTGGTCTTTGGGCGTAGATAAATTCCTTTAGGGGAATGGGGGCGAATTTGGCAACAACATGAACTACTGACACAAGCTTAAACGAAGGATAATATATCAATAAAATGTATTTCCCCCAAATGATAACTCTATTTCAGCCTTCCATTCGAAATGAGAAATACCTGACACCCTATAAATTTGAATATATAATAATCGCCGTTTATTTAATCTAATATGTATTAATAAAACATGATTTAGTTGTTGTACATTAGGAACACTTCTCTGGTTCATGCAACTATTGAAATCAGGGCCCCTTCCCATTATTCGGGGCATTAATCCAATTCATGTTGATGAAAATTTCTATTATCAATGAAAAACCAAAATCCCTTCAACTCACCCAAACAAACCTTTGTATAGAAATTGTTGATTGTTTTCCTAATTACATACTCTCTGTCTCTTTTTTAATTTTCCTAGTGAGCTTCATTGGCAATTTGATTTTCTGTTCGACTTATTTCCCTGAAAGTGTTTCAATAATTGATATAAGAGAGGCAAAGAGAGAGAGAGAGAGAGAGAGAGAGAGAGAGAGAGAGAGAGAAAGAAAGAGAAAAAAGAGGGAGGGGAAAGATAAAGATAAAGAGGGAGAGAAAGAAAGACATAGAGAGAGAGATAGAAATCAAAACACATACGTCTCAATGAGGAGTGGGGAGTGAAGAGACTCTACCCAAGAATTATATCCATGAAAGTAAATTACACACGTATACACACACCAACATATTTTTTAAATAGGCATTTAATGATGTTGAGCAAATACAATTCCGCACACTCTTTCTATGAATACTTACCATTCTAAAGAAAAATCAAGGTTTCAATTAAAACATTTTTCAGAAACGATGAAGGCAGACAGAATCTGAGGCGATGTAACAAACTGGTAAGAAATAAAGAAAACAATAAAAAAATAATTCTTTTAAGTATTTTGTCGTGGAAAAAGTAATCATAGCAAGATTTGAAGATTTCATTTACTTCAAGTGATTTTCTTTCCAAGAAATATAATCTGCTCAAAATCTCCTGAACATTTATCTTTTGTCTCCTAAGATCTTTTCTGAAATTGATTGACCAAGAGAACTGGAACCATATCAGCAATTTTCTGTTGGATGATTCATCTGAGGAATTATTTTGACTTTACCGTCTCACTATTATTTACAATAACTTCTCTTTCATTTCAATTTTTATTTCATAAAAGTAACACTGATGACAATAAAAAAGACGTAGGTCCTCCATTCAGGTTATTGTACATCAAGACAGAGGCAGGCAGACAGAAAGGCACACAGAGGGGATATATCAGACAATGTAAAGACTATCAACCACAGAAACAAAATCTTTCAACTCAGAATGCACAGTGTTCCTATGCAAAAGAGAATTCATCGTTGAGTCATGAACGAGTGTATAGGATACCTATGTTAAATACCATTTGTGTTCATAACTTACCTGCTTTATGAGCAGTTGTTCTCACAGATTATTTTGGGCAATAAAGCTTGTATATATTGCTCAGAGAAAACACAACTAGAAACTCAACTCATCTTAATATTCTAATTAATTTTGATCCGACTAATTATTATTCAGGGATAGATCTAAGATTTTTTTCCGATTCAGAGATACTTTCATATAATGAGACGATAACTCGAAAATTGAAAAATCTAGACGAACAGTTACTTTCGCAGCGCTGTTGCCATATATGAACTGAGCTCTATTCATTTTCTAGTTAAAGCACAGCAGTGATTGCCTGGATACCTTCGATTTTAACTCAGTTTTGCTCATTAGTCACAGGCATAACTAAATGTGTTATGCAATTACCGACTTTCAAAAAGTAACCAAGATATTGAGCACTTATCTTTACTTGCAAGAGCACTTCTACCTTCTAACCGAGAAATAGGTAACGACCCTATTCCACTGACTAATAATCCAATAGGGAGTTCAGTCCTCACTGGGTGGTTTGCTTGCATGACTATCTATCTTACTGAGCCAAGCTTGATACATTTTAATTGGAAAGTGAAAATATATAAAAACATAGTAGCCACTTTAAACGAGTATTTTCAAGCACACAATTATTCCAAGGGCTCTTTCAGCCATTTTTTAGCAAAACATGATATGTGAGTCCGATACGAAGAGCGGATGAACGTTAAGATTTTCAATAAACGAAATTTGTAAACTGTTGACTTCGAAAATCAAATTTCGCCTTGTATCAGTCTAAATGTACGTTATCATTTCCTTTACCCAGCAAAATCGAGCAAACATATACAATAATTCAATGAATGTCCGTCGTTATTTGACCAAACGTGAAAATGACCTTTAACTTTATTGACCCTAGAGAAAGTTACTGATGGATATAATTTTTCAATATCAGTAATCATTTAGCAGATGAGAACAATTACCGATTCTTCCTTCACTCATATTCTTCTTTGTTTTTTATCAACATCACACGATGTGTCTGAATATGAATCTTCAAATAGATGGTTGCACTTACAGATTAACTATGTAGTGAAACCATCCTTTGCCACATTTTCAGTGGCAACTGAACTAAATGCTCTGAAGCAATCAGTCACAATTCAAGCGTAAATGACGGTTGGAAAAAATGAGATCCAATCTTACACTTCCAAGAATGGAAAATTTGATTAATATGCTCGAATTAATTCCGTGAATCAAGTTCAAGTGTTGTCAGACCCTGGAGATATCACTATCTTATTATTCAGGAAATGCATGACTTCATTGTAAATTGCGTTCTGTGTTGTCGACGAGCATTTCGAGAAAATTGCTGAGCGAAAGCAGCGTAGTGTAACCTCAAATGTCCATGAATGTTGGAGAGGGAGAATAGAAAAAAAATTATCCCTAAAAGGACAACAAAAACGGAGCAATATGTTCCACTACATTTATTGGCATTTAAAAAATATCTTTTCGAATTGATTTGGCAGGGAGGAAGCGCATGGTGTAGTTTAATATACAGAAGGTGTGCTCACAAAAAGAAAAATATAACGAGAAGGGGAAATAAGAAAAAAAAAATGGTCAAACCTGATGTAGCATTTTCTATAGGTTTCATCAACCCGTCCCATCGAAGTGATTTTCAAAAAGAATGACGGATGCATCTGAGAGCTATACCCCAAAAAGCATTTGGAAATCAGAATGCTGTACAGTCATTCAAGATTTCGGCAAATAGAATTATGAACATTCTTTACTATTTTTGGCAGCATCCAAGGGTAGTAAGATGCCATGTTATAATCTCCGTTGAAAGAAACACACGGATGTTTATTCTCTGTGGTCAAAACAAACTACCATCTGTTCGTCTTCACTTTGCAAAAAACCTTCTTTACAGAAATCTAAGAAATGGATCAACAAAACTTCCTCTGAGGTTTTTTTTTTATTTATCATAGCGAGAATGTTTGAAGTTTTTTTTCGAACGTTCATTCTTTTAATGAAGGTTTTTAGTTTATGATTTTGTCATAAGAAAAGAAATATGCGCTGCTGGAGGGTGGCATGGTAAATTGTGAAAAAGATAGGGTAGACTCTCGTTGTTACGGCACAAGAAGAGTGCCATTTGGCCAAATTTAAAACGGGTGGATTGAATAAAAGTATGAATAACAATAATGAAAAAAAAATAAAAACTTTTTTCTTACTCGTTTTTTCTGCATCCTCTGATATTTATGGGGGGAACATTTATTTCAACTCTGCCAACATAATTAGAAGAGGTATATTATATGTCTGTCTGTCCACAACATTTCTCAAAAGGTTATCAAAGTCTGCAATGACATTTTTTCAAGGATGATGGCACGAACTAACCTGGAATTGGAGAAATTTCTATTCCAGACTGTCGAATATTTGCAGTTGTCTACCCAACCTATCATTGGACAAAGACAGGGTAAAGAAATAAAGTGGAAGAGTGAGAGAGATAGAGTGAGAGATACCATAAGGAAGGAGAAAAATGGAAGAGACATGAAGAAGTTGCTTTATAAAAAAGAAAAGACCAAAAAAAATGGAGAGAGAGAGAGAGAGAGAGAGAAAGAGAGTAGGATATACAAGTATGAGAAAATGTCAATGGAATAAAGTGAACAAAACTGAGATATTACGAAAAAAAGTCAGAAATAAGAGAAATAATTATCAGCAAAGAATTGCATATAGAGAAAGGGACACACTCAAAATGAGAAAAAAAAAGGATGAATAAGAAGAAACAGAGAAGGAAATGAGCGAAAATCAGAAAAAAAAGACATTCCATCTTCAGTGAATAGATTCATTATTTTTATCCCCATACTACGGTGACTTCCGTCAAAAATGAAGCACACTCAATGTGAACCTCTATTAATGTCTACATATACATATTTCCTGTTTTTACGCATCTAACAAAACTTTCATCTTTCACTTATTTCATTTCTGTCGCCCTCCATACAAGTAATTTAAAATGCTATTACCTACTAAGACCATATGGAAAAATTCAGTTAAGGTTTTCGATTTACGTGGAATTTGGGTTAAAAGGGACAGATGTTATTCCCAGTTCATATCTATCCTGTTAAGATTCATGGCATCAAATTGATTCAATTTAAGGGGAACCAATGGACACACATATCGGTTGAATTTTGATGTGCTCGTCAGGGATCAAAGTATATGAAAAAAGTGAATCATAAACAGATAGCCAACACAAAATATCAACGCTGATGTGTGCGATGTATTCTTGTTTAATGATGATTATGCGAGTCTAGCACCTAGATCTGAATCGGAAGCATATCTTCAACGTAAGATATTCAGGCGTCTTCATCTTATCTTATTTATTTCTATCTTCCTCTCTGCAGTTTATTAAAGTGTTACAGCATACTAAGAATACATCTATTCGATTCAACACATGAAATTGATTCAGCTTGAGAGCAAGGTAATTACCCGTGGGATTCCAGTCTGATCAAGTAAGTTGAGAGGAACAAAAACTATCGGATCATAGATTGACCGAAGAGATGTGATGTGGATAAAATATTTTCAACGGATAAATGAAGTGGCCTGACGATATATATATATATATGTGTGTGTGTGTGTGTGTGTGTGTCTCTGTGTCTCTGTGTGTCTCTGTGTCTCTGTGTCTGCGTGTGTCTCTGTGTGTCTCTGTGTTTGCTTCCTTCAAAGCAACAGCTTTGTATAAAAGTATAGACATGTTTGGTCTGACAGGATGAATTTTACATTGCATTATATTAATTACAAATGCTTCAAATGTTCTTTTGTTGCCACACAGTTAATATATAACTCAAATTAGACGGCATAAATAGAATGATTAATTAAAGGGAAAGGGGCTGTGGTTACCGATAGAGTAGCTAATCAAACATAGCAATGCTCTTACCATTGAGCAAAACAAACTATTTTTAATGCAAGGACAAGAGAAAACTGCTTCCAACCTAAATATTCATCTCTTTCATTATCTGTCTATACAGCTCTGTCAAAAGTTTTGCTTGGGAAGGACGCGTATGATCCATGAGATTGAATCATGAATAAAAAAAAACAAACCTTGCAACCTGCATACTTTCTATATTTTTGTTTGATTATTGACACTAAAATTTGGGTGCGTAAGGGTACTGTAGAGGTGCACAACCTTAAATGACGGGATTGAATAAGAAAAATTCCCTTCTTGAAAGAATTGGACACCAAACAGATAATAATGTTACATGTCTTTTATAGGTTGATGAGTGTTCTTTGCAATGACTGCATCGATAAGCTGTTATTATCTACAAGTTGGCAATAGAATCAAATGGAATGATTATTCAGAGTCATTGAATTCGATCATCAACCCTCTTTTTCTAAATGATTTCTAAATAATGCTGGACAGAAAGAAAGACAAAAAATTTGAAAACAAACGGAAAATCACCATACGTTGACAGGCTTTTCACAGAGCAATCCCGACTTCTACCAATGTCTTTTTCGTTTAAAGAATAATCAGCTGCAAAACTTCATATGTCAAGAAGGAGAGCCCATGGTCTCCGACCAAGACACCATGGAATTTGCCTAGTATATTATATAAGTGAAAAAGCAAAAAAATTAAATCATTCAAATTGTCTTGATAGAAAGTTAATAATTTTTAGATGACACCGGAGTCGGCTATTACACGAGATTTTTTGTTGTTTTTTTTCGGAAAATATTTCCACTGAAATATTCGATTAATTGGTCAATGATGGCCATTGCTTTTTGCATCGGATCAAAAGCAAAGGTAAAATCAAATAAATATCTTACAAGTTAGAGTTACTTTCGATATAAAGCAAAACATAAAAATATTACTTTGATGTTTTAAGATTTTTTTCGAGTTGAATTGTCAGACAACTCTTTGACAGCAAATTAACGCAGTCTTCAGATCATCTATAATTATATATCTATCCAATACAATTAATTAGTATATTTTTATCCTCCTTTGGAAGAATTTCAACCTTATTCAGATAGTAAGTGCAAAGAGTGTCTAATACATTTCCAAAAGTCTTCTCAGTAATCATATCTATTTTCAAAATTTTCCAGGGTAAGGACAACGGATATTTTCAATTTGCAATATTTTTGTCATATTTCTCTCAGTGTGGTTTAGAATGTGCTCCTAATACTGTCAATTTTAAAGATATATTTAGATCTTCAATACTCTTGATAATCACCTACGAAGCTGAAACTCTGAACATAACCAACAGATTCATCCTCAAACTATGTGGATGTGAGTGATTCATGAACATGTCATATGAACACATCACAAAGCAACTTAGGATCGAACGGAATGAAAATAAATAAACAAAACCAAGGGTATCATATATTCCATATCAAATGGCAACACACTGATCATGTTGCTAAGATATCAGACAACCAATTGACAGCGCGACCCACATGGTGTGACCAATTTGACAAATTACTGATAATGAGGTCTTGTAAGTCCTCGGGAAGATCAATGTCCAACGACAGAAAAAAGGCTGGTCACGATGATATGGATTTCGAAATTGACTTCAAGTGATAAATCCGTTAATTTTCTACACTTACCGTTATAAGTATATTTACGAGCCAAAATGTCCAAGTTCCATTAGCCTGTAGGTTAGTCTTCTTATATCATCCGATCAAAAATACAAATATATATACAAATCATATGAAATGCATTTTTTGAACTTCATATCATTTTAAAATGTAATATATCGGTTTTAAGAAACCGAAAATCCCTTCAGCTGCACCAATCTCCTCTCCAGATTCACGTATTGGAGTTATTTTTTACACATCTGACTGACAATAGGACGATGCACGGGAAAAGAATTATATTTATCCCACAACTCAGGAGCAAATGCATGGTTCAGAGTCTATTGCTTCAGCACTACACAAAGGATCTTTCTTACAAATATCTACATGAAAACAATTTATAATCAAACACAAATGTATTATATATTAACAATTATATTACCATGTGATTACATCGATTACTAAAATGAAAATATATCAAATGCATGAATTAGTGGCATTGAAGAGATTTTCCCGTCCGTACCCAACTCCAAGAAATTATGTCACTTTCAAACTCATGGATGCAATTAAGATCAAACAGAAAATCTTATCAGAAACAAATCTGTAATTGAAGACAATTTGAGAAATTTGATTCCAACGGTATTCTTTATCTTATTGTGTAGCTAACCAATTCAATTTGTCAGGAAAGAGACATGAATATTGAAGGAAAAATTTAGTTGGTAATATCAACTCAACATGACATATGACACTTCAGATCTGTTAATCCCTGATAATTACATGTATTTATTTTTCGAAAAATTCAAAGAAAACATAAACATAGAAAACATAAAGAGGAAGAACAGATACGAATGTTTTAAAGTGCTTAGATTTGATCGTTCTCTCAGAATGTTACACGGTCAGTAGTCCTCCATATTGTTGACGTCATCACAAGATGCTGGATGAAAGAACAAAACAAAGGGAAACGCTCTGTTGCCATGGTCATGATTGATGCTAGAGAAATGGAGCCTTTCATGTGTTGTTCTATTCGGGTAGACTACTCTGGTGTTTGTTCATTTCTTGATATCTGAACCACTCAAACAACGATCCCAGAGGTATCCAGTTAATGGCATTTGTTGTGTTGAACTTGCTGACTGTATAAATGGCAGTCGATGTGGCACCAACGGCGATGGGAAACTTTGTGATATACTAGAAATAAGTGACGCTTTAACATTTTCAATGATTATTGATTAAAAAAAAACAATTCGAATTGTGAAGAATATACGAAAAATTTCTTCGACTGAATAAAAATGACATGAAGATAGCAGGCAAGGAAAATCATTATTAATGATAAAAATTCAAATTTTTGGAATTAAATAGGCTAAAAGCGTTTTATTAATACACATAGATGAATTTTATTTCATGGAATATAAATCAATATTAATCCTTTATTTCTTTTTCTGCACCTGCATCAATCCTTAGAAAATATTTCAAATATGATATGTTGTACTGAATGGAATATATATCATCAATTAATACTGTAACTAAAGAAAAAATCCGGAGAATGAGAAAGAAGAATGTGCTTTGTTGTTTCTGCGTGAATTTCAAGAATAAATTTTCATTGAAATATCAACATTTTTATGACTTGGGTGCCGTCAAGAACTTCATTGGATTTTATTGAATTTACTATTTCCATCCTATTACGTCAGTCCAATTTTTTTCGGTCTGTGAACCGGTTCGAAATTGACAAGTTTCTTGCAGACCAGCGAAAAGGAGAGCATTTGAAGATTAATCAAGTTCTGAATATAAGAGATAAGTCAATCATAAATCATCAATTCTATTTCTTAAACGGGTAATCTTACGAATTCAATCAAAGGATCCAAGGGAAAAAATCTCGCTGAAGCATTTTGTAATCATAGGACACTTTTGTGTTCAAGTATCTCTACAACCAGTGATTGAACGTTTGCAATAAGTTTATTCTGTATTTATTGGCAATTATACGACTAACTCGCTGATTTTCTTTCGTATTTACTCGATACACTTTCACCAAGGTTGGCGAAATGATGTTTGAAAGTAATATATATTTTTTAAATCAACTCAGAAGGGTAAAAACCTGATTGATTTCTTCGAAATAGACAAGAAAATTGGATCAAATGAAATATAACGGAATATTCATTCGAATTCTCACAAACGAACCAGAAGAAAAAAGTATGATTCCAATTAAAATAACATCTTATCCTGACCGAAAAATATAGGAGATGATTGCTGGCTGATCTCTTCCGGTCAACCATGTACTAATTATGCACGAGCTGATGAAGTTATTTTTGTTTTATTAGGTTTTCTTATAATTTTGTCTCTTGATCTTGACAATTGTGAAATATCTGTGCTGTTGAAACCAATTGATTGCACTTCCTGCGATTCTTGTATTGTCAGTTCAGTCGAATGACATCAACTTTCCCAAGGATTCGCCACATCTCTATATCATGGGCCACATTGAGTAAAAACATCCCGGACTTGTTTTTTTCGTCTCCCCATCTTGTATTTCACCAGTGTCACTTGTGCATGTCATATCCAGGGATCCATGAGTGGCGTTGTTTATTTAGTGTCAACCGACCCGTTTACTATTAGAGTTTTCTGATTAATTGTTTCGGATCCTTTTCCTCTCACATATTGTTGTGATGATAAAGGTGAGGTTGAGCATTATTCTTCCAAGTGTGCATTGCATACTTCTCAGTTTTAGGTTTAATATTTTCGATATGATAAATGTCCCAGTGCAATATTTGAATGATGTATCTGTCATGTACATTTCTTCTTAAGACTTAGTGGGTTTTTTCTTGTTGGTTTAGGTTACTCTGCTCAAGGCTAGCTATTCTGGAGTGATCCTTCACTTGATTTCATCTTTGTTTTAGGATTCATAAAGACTCGTGGTTCATTTTCATCGGGGCTGCATTTATGACTTTGATCGTTTTGTTTTTATTACCCACTCGACCTTTGTTCTGCTGATTTTCATGTGGAAGCCAAATTTTGTGCCTCTGTTTGGCATTAGTTTGAAGTTTTGAGGTTCTCTGCAAAGAAAAACTGGTTATTGGGAAATCATCGCAATGCAGACTATGAACAGTCTGGTTGAGCAGGTGTCAAACCTTTTTTCGTGGGCTCATCTTTGATTAGTTTGATAATGGAGCTGCTGCGAATGTTATGATTCAAATTACTTACTCGTTTCCATAATTTAAGAGAAGATGATGACACTTTAGTCCAAGTCTCGTTTTTTCATTTAGAATCAGTTTGAGGCCTTGAGATTGTCTGCAAAGAAAATTAGTTATCGAGAGAATGTTGCAATGCAGGTTCTGAACGGTTTGGTTGAGCACGCATCAAACCCTTTTTCACGAGCTTATCTTTGATTAGTTGGATAATGTAGCTGCTGTGAATGTTATGATTCAAATTACTTACTCGTTTCCATAATTTAAGAGAAGATGATGACTCTTTAGTCCAAATCTCGTTCTTTCATTTAGCATCAGTTTGAGGCTTTGAGATTATCTGCAAAGAATATTAGTTATCGAGAGATTTTTGCTATGCAGGTTGTGAACAGTTTGGTTGAGTAGGTATTGATCCCTTATTTCGGGAGCTGAAAATCTCAGGGGTCTGATTAGTTGGATAATGAAACTGCAGTGATTGTTATGATTCATTTTACCCACTCTTTCCAATTATTCTAGAGATGATGTTCGCTGTTTAGTCCAAATATTTTCTTTCGTGGTTTTTTTATTTCACTAATGTCAATCATGTTCCATGTGTAGATCATTTGCATGTGTGTCCGTCGAGAGTGTTCAGACGTTCCAGTTACCGATTTGTAATTTTTTCTTTTGGTGATTGTAGTTACTTTTACAAGACATCACTCGAACCTTTGTCAAGCGGTATAGTTTGACCTTCTTGGGATCGTGTACCAAGCAGATATGTATTCCAGCTGTTTAGGTTACATTGAAAAAGAATGACATTTTGTAGAGGTATCCATCATTGCTACAATAGTGCACACCATTTTGACAGAATGTTATGCGTGTTTTGATTTGATTTCTGCGTTGCTCATTCCCATCCGGTGAGATTTGATCTTGCGCCAATGCATTTTGTAAATTGAATAAAATAACAATTCAAATACCAAAATTCAACCCCTGCTTGCAATATTGACGAGAAAAGAAGCCAAATAATAACCTCACTCCAACAAAGAGGTTCAGGTTTTCGGCAAACAAATGTCGTAACCTTTGGCATGTGCATCTTTCATTGATTTGCATCTTTCAAGGTGGATTCTTCCAGGAATGATATTGACTTAATATTTATTGCGCATTTTTTCTCGCTCATATCGAACTCATCTACATTTTCAAGTTAATGACTTGTGTTTATAGTATCCTTTCAAAATTTACTTGGCACAGGACATGAAATAAAAAAATATGAGTATAATTTTCTTATCATTTCTTGTGATAAAATCCTGAAGAGGATATAATGATTAACACAAACACTGCTGTATCAGCCTTTTGAAGAATATGAAGTGGAAATATCCCCGTTAGATTTCAGTCTCTCCAAATGTTGTGTTATTTATCTAATCTCTAAAAAAAAAGTAGCATAGAACGAAGGAAAACTGATGCAAGTTTAGGTCTCGCAGTTTTTTTTCTCTATTTCCAATAAAAGCTCAATACTAACGACCACAGCAATAGAAATATCAGAGATACCAAAAACACTATCTAACAAATATTGGTCTAAAAAATTGAATTTAACATTTTGAAATATAAAGCATTTTCACCAACGCTTGGCCAGGATTACATTTCGGCTCGTATTGTACGTGTTATTCGATTAATCATCGTTACTGCAATGTTTATTCAATAATTTATTTGCATGTCAAAATAAAAGTAGAAGAAAAAAAATCTAAACTATTTTTCTCCACAATCACAGCAACGTTCTTTTAAATGCTTATTAAAAATAGCAAATATTGACAGCAAAAACATCATTTTGACCCAAATCATATTTTGAGTGCCATACATTTGGTTGACGGTCAAGGTCAATATCATGAGACCTTTTGAAATCCCCCCAAAATTGAATCATGGCATCTATGTTAACAGTGAGAGAGAAAACATGTCTTTTATCGGCCCTAAAAATCTATATGATGGATATGCACAACATAAAGTTACTTGTTGGGAAATCAAGCGACTTGGGTTTGGTGGAATATATACTCTTATATAAAGAGAGGAGGATACAAATAGAGACAATGATATGGAGGTGAGGAAAGAACAAGTAAACTGTTTGGAGTGAGAAAAAATTCGACTGTAAAGAGAAAAAAGAGGGAAATACTTTGATAAAAAGTTGAGAAAAGACTTTGATAGAAAGAACATAGTAAAGATCTAGACTGACAATTATAGTTTCTGATGTGTTTTGCTTATCTTTGATTTTATCTTAGTCTTCATGCGAGTGTTTTTGTGTCCGCCCATGTGTGATTGTTACTAATGAAGGTTCCACACAGGATGCACACAAGTTTCAATTTGATAAGAGATTCTTCCTTAAGGAACCAGATATCTTTCAATTAAAATAATAAAGAAGAAAATTTATTGTTCATTATCTTCTTTGGCAGTCATTGATCAGAGGTGATTATTCCAATTTTGTTCATTGCATTAATATTATTTTGAATGGGCATCATTACGTTGACGACCTGTACCGTTTAGCAAACACCTAAAACTATTTGTAGAATATATGATTTGTCCATTAAATCGCGTATGCTGAATTTCTATTGGAAGAATTGACTCAAAACTATTTGATTGAATAGCAGATATTATGTTTACAGATTGTAGAGCAAATAAACCACTGATGATTTTGAGAAGTTCTATCAAAATCATTCACTCCACACTATCTAATAATGTGAAATAGACAATTGTTTAGGATGGAGAAGTGGGGACATAACTTTGGAATCCCTATTGAAAACATTCACCCAAAACTGAATGAAGTGAAATGTTATTGATTTTGAATGCTTTTCAATTTTTTTTCCTGAACAGTTATGAAAATAATAATTATGGGTGAACAAGGTTCTTGTGAACCTTGTGATTCACTCCTACAGTATACACGATCCAAGCCGTTGTTCTTCCTCACTGAGCGATTACGTATTTGCCACACTATTCCAACTCAACCCCAGCTGAATCAAAATATGACGACTGATTTCAAATAATTTGGCTTCGTACCAGGTGACTAAAAGATTGAGAAAATGTTATTGTTCAACAGTCTTAACTAACCATAGCGAATATGCTGGTTGGACTTTTAAACCCAAGTCCTCTCTAGAACAGATTTGGTACACGTTTCACATATGAGCACATTAAATAGCAAACATCACCATATATCAAAGCTTTTAGAACATTTCACCGTCAGTATTTGCGCGTGTGTTGATTTCTGCCAAATAGGACAATCAGATAATGAACATGAACATTGATAGATAACCATTGCTTTGTGTATTTGTTTGCAAACATGATTGAGCAATTGTTACAAATTAACTTGTGATTCATTTTGCATTGATCACATCTTGTAAGAAGTGCTAAAGTTTGGCAACTGTAATTTCTCAATTCACTACAATTAATTTTCAAGCATCTAAAAAATGACAGCATTTTCACAATGGCTCTATCAATTCTTTACCGAGATGGCATTTCTAAATTATTGGAAAGCCTCTATGATCTCTTAAGAATCTGATGATGGAAATGTCGATGCTAAATTCATTAATCTGTTTATATGTGAGGTCGGCACTAGAGTTTTGTAGGAACTAATTGAACCGTTTCAGATCATGTGTTTGAACAACATACACACATGCACACATACGTACACACGCATACACACACACACATATATATATATGTATGTATGTATGTATGTATGTATGTATGTATGTATGTATGTATGTATGTATGTGTGTACATGGATGTTTGTTTGTATGCGTGAATATATATGAATACATTCAATTCTGTTCTTGTTCTGCACAAACCAGAATTTTCAAGAAAAGAAACAGGATCAAGTGTGTGAGAAACATCCAAACAAACCCATCAAAGTGGCAAATATGATCGATGATGGAAAGATGGATAGTCAAGGAACAACTTGAACGATCAACATTATATTTATATCTATCTATCTATCATCTATCTCTGTATATCTGTATCTCTGTATATATATATATATATATATATATATATATATATATATATATATATATATTTCACATTTTTATTCACTCCCTGAACAAAGCAGACACTTTTTCCACAGGTGACTTTCATCACTAGCGGAGGATTTTGAAAAAATACTGAAGACGGCAGAAATGAAATGAATTGATTAACAAATGCAGATTTCCAAAAGTATGCAGGGAAAAAATACGAAAAAATATAGAATATGTGCGAATTTAGATTGGTAAAAAGTCCTAATCAAAATTTTTGCAACAAAAGACTCCTTTGTATTTCTTTCCAAATAGACATATGTGAACATTCATTACAAAAAAAGACATGCATGTATATCTGTCTTTTTACAGCATCAGGAATCATACTGAAGCCACCCCTTTAAGATGCTTTCTTTTATTCAAAAACCTTCTCATCTTGAGTAAATGCTGTCATCGATAAGACTTTATGTTTGTCATGAATGGGAAATCTTCAGTGATTATCGCTATAGTGTGTACAGTGTTAGTTGGAGAGAGAGAGAGAGAAAGAGAGAGGGAAAGAGATAGAGAAGGTGGGAGAAAACACTGTATAGAGACTTGAGAATCACTGAAATTTTCTCCAGTTTGCTATTAAGTCTGAATGGTAGCCATCTCTTATTTTTAGAGCGAGAAAATATTAACGTTTCAACTGAATGGATAGACATTCTTTATGTTTGTCAAGATTATTTTCCTCAGGAAGTTGTCAGTAAGAAAGGTATGGCAACAAACTTCTTGGTCTCTGTACTAACTTTAAAAAAAGTACGCACTTATATGAATACATACCCATAATCATATAGACATACTCTCCGATCATTGGTAAACTACTGCATTACACAAAATATGGGTACTCTTATTTACTTTCCAAAAGTAATTATCTTTTCAAAATTAATCGTATTAATTCTGTGAGACCTGAGCCCCTGTTTTCCCGTTGAAGCCTGCAGCTATGTATTCCAATGTGCTCCGAGTAGTATTTCAAACAATGAAATAGGACAGTTTTGAATTGATTACCATAGCATATATATATATATATATATATATATATATATATATATATATATATATATATATATATATATATATATATATATATCATCGAAAAAGATCCACAGTTTTGAACATTAAACAGAAATGTTTTTCCAAACATTCTTTGGTGTCAATTTAATCACGTGTTCCTGGATGTCTGTAAATCTATGCATTTCCCCATGTTGCACAAATCATTTTTTGTAGTTGTTGAATACGTCTATTTCCTTTTTCTGTGAATAACGGCTGTTCTCCAAGTAGCTGTTTAATCGATTTTAAGAACACAACAACGTTATTAACGTACTATCTTTGCAATGTTGATCAAATGCAACCTGTAGATTGTACATGGATGTTATCATAATACAGTGCGTAATGTCATCAAACAGGGCTTGATAACATGGGACACTTACACACACATTGTCAAGTGCGTGCACATACACACACACACGTATATATATATATATATATATATATATATATATATATATATATATATATATATATATATATATATATATATATATATATATATTCGTTTGATTCATCTACAGGATATGGATGATTATGGATAAAACCGGATAATCAGCAATTTCCCTTGCTTTATTTTTCTCGCAGTAAATACACTTCATTCATGGACGTTGAATGTAGGATTTTCAATCAAATTTCCAGAAAGATCATTCATTGCAGCATCAAAGATCTATCATTTAACAAGCATAACATATGCTATGAATGCATAGATTTAATCCTCTAAGTCCTACAATGAGGCACTACCGCATGGCCCAAATCAATTATTACAATTTTTTTTCTTTGATTCTGTTCTGAAAAAAATATTTTAAGAGCACCAGATATATCAACACTTGCGTGGGGCTAGATTTATCAAATATGTATTTCAAAGGAATAGTTTTTCCAATTCATATGAATTCTACAGAGAAAAATGAAAGCAGATGTCTTTGCAAACACCACACCCTGACTAATATCTGTCAGACAATCATTTCATATATATATATATAACTGTAATGGAAGAGAATTAACTGTACGTTTTGCTTCCATCGATGTTCAGACTATTGACTCTACATATGGAATATACATTTTGAGCACAAGAAATATTAAATAAATTATGGTTTAGTTTATATTAAAATGTTTTGAATGGAGGTAAATTTCACGAGGAGGAACAGAAGTAATTGACTTTCCATCATTGCAACTGTTTTAAAATGGAACTATCAAAGAAATATTAGATAAATAATTTTTCTTACCATGATACTTTACTTTGTTATTGCCATTGAAGACAAATTTCGGTAACAACAATGGAAACAGCAACAGCAACGATTGCCCTCGCCAAAATTAAAACCTTTCAAAGCAACAAAAAGTCTGGAAAATTGCAAAAAGGTGCTTTTTTAAATCCTTTGTATGTATACCATTATCTGTTCAGAGTGAAAACTTGCAATTTTTGTTAGTTATTGCTAAAATATTTGTGTTTTCTATCCATATGTGTATTTCATGTATTTGAGCAGTGTTAATGGAACGGAAGTATGTTTCTTTTTGCCACAGCCATCATCCTTCCAAAAGATTTCAGACCCCTTAATCCTTAACTTTATCCAAGCTTTACTGTTCAGTTTCCACCCATGCCTAGTGGATTAAAACACCCTGATAGGAAAAAACTTTTAAAAAAAAGAAAAAAAAAACTGACACTGAAATGCTCATCAAAGTACTCGACTAAAGTCTAATTTCATAATCACAAGCTCCCTAAAAAAGGTCATCATCGGTTATTTTAGTTTTAAAGAAGGGTCAAGTGGCTGGCTATGTATTTATGTATTGTGCATACTTTTTATCATGTTAGAAAAATAGGTAGAATCAAATTCATATTGAATAATTATGCTATATTTGCCCTTGAATTACCTCCAGTATCATTCAACCTTGTTATTTATCTTTCATTCAAAACCTTCCTGTAGTCACTGCCCAACAAAAGGCGAAAGTAATCTTTTTCGTGATATGGACAGTTTTCACATTTGTAAACATCTCTGGCAACATATTCATTGCTCCGTCAATAAGATCAAGTTTGAATCGTTTTAGGGAATAACGATTTGTTGATTTTTTTAGAAGATACAATTTGTTTCCATTTCATGTATTGTAAAGATCGTTTCAATCATCAATTGCAAGTTTAATTGAATCAACTGCCTCCATTGTTCCCATTTTCTTTTACTTTGAAAAAAAAATCAACTCACAGTCACTTCTCAGAATTAACCAATAAGCTATCATCGACGGATCGAGAAAAATGCCGAATATGTTGTTTTTTTCCTGGATTTCAAATGTTAGTAAAAGAAAAAAAAAACTCAGGATTCAGACATTTTTGAAATCATAACAGTTTAAAATCATCTGAATTTTCCAGATGAGTTATTGTCATCATCCTAAATTATAAAGGTTTTTTTTCTTGAATTTTTTATTGTTATCTTTACGTTAGCAATATATGTGGAAAAAGTATCAGCGTTTTACATTGTGTTGCACAGGTAGTCGATTGTAAGTGCAAATAGTATAACAATGTTAGCAAGCATGATATTGCTTTTGTAGATAGTTCAACATTCATTTTGTTCCATTGCTGCGCTTCTTTGCCAATGAATTAAGTAAAGCAATTAGTCTCAGCTATTGTAGAAATAAGCTATAGCTTATTTTTTTCGAATATGTAATAGAATATTCATTTTTTTGTCGGATGATAATAATCAATGCAGTTTTTTTTTCATCAATTAGCTGAAATAATGATTCTGATTCTTAGGGTTTAACAAGTGTTATGGCCTTGTGCCTGTTTATACAACACTTGAATGGCTATGCCTTGATGTTTTAGTTGTGTTGTTGTGATGAGCGTACGAAATGGGGAATTATATGCCTTTTTTGTCACACTTGCCTATGACCTACTTCAAAGATTGTTTTATTTTAAATAGACAACTCAGCCTAAGCCTCCTAAGTAGGCTTAGTACAACCTTTGCCGACTTCACAAGTCAGTTTTCTCTAATAAGTTCCAACAATTGTATCACGTTACCTTTTTTCATTACACAGAATACTTAATATCGTGGGCCACAGAAGGAAATTAAGCGTAGCAAATTCTTGAAATCATTTGAACTAGCGTAACCACTTCAAAACGTTTCTTGTTATATTTTGTTCAAAACAGAGTATGTGTGGGGGTGTCACATATAAGAGTGTACTCATAGAATCGGAGTGTCTTCCTTTCTACCACACCCATCATTCTTTTAAAGGATGTCAGAACTTGTAATACTGAACTTTATCCAAAACAGTACCGTTTTGCTCTTACCTATGCCTGGTGGATGAAGAAACGTGATAAGAAAAAAATTGCATCAAAATGCTAGTCAGACAAGTCAACTGGGAGTATATCTTATAATCACAATCTGCCAAACAAAACTGTCAGCATAGGTTTTCCAGTTTTCAAGCAAGTTTGGCTGGCTGGCTGGCTATGTATGTACATGTATGTATTTTGTGTACAAACATTTATTCTTCATAACGCAAAATTAATGTGTAATGAACGTTTGTGCAATATTGGCCCCTGAGATTATGTTCAGTAGCATTCAGGCTTCTTCTTCCCCCCTTATTCGAACCTTTAGGTGGTCACTACCAAACAAATATCGACAGAGGTAACTTATTCATCATCCATTTTTTCATGATTTTCATTGATCACCCCTAGCACTACCTGCTTCGAAAACACATTGGTCACATGGCAGTCTGGTGAATTGAAAACATACCAACGAGTGTTCTTTGAGTTGCTCTGTTTATAAGCCTTTTTTTCTGTACCAATTTGCATTGGTCCAACTGGGTGTAAGAGATGATTTCCGACAAAAATTTTTTTTTTTTTTTTTTTATAAATCAAGACTCTATTGTTGGGGAGAGATAAGCCTTTTTTCTTCAATACTATCATTGTGAATTCTAATCTTTACACATGACATTCCTTTATTAACATCATAAACGTCCACGTAATTTGGTTCTGTTTGTTGTTGTTCCACCGCCAATTTTTTCAAATAAAGACTGTTCTGCTCGGTACTTCCTCTCCAAACATTTCTCCACTGATTAGTAATGTTATCTTTCCAAATGCTTTAAAAAAAAAAAACATGTATTCAACCCCATAAAAAACAGTTCAAGAAAAGAGCCACACACTAATATTTTGTGGTATTTGGGCGGAGGGGATACATTTATACATTATTTTATCTCGGTCTCTGAATCTAAAATGGTTACAACGTTACGCATTGTTTCTGCCGAGTAGCTGTGTTTTGATCTTATGTTCCACTTAGTATTAATAAATCTAACAAGTAATAATTATCATGAATTGATGAAACAATAGCAAAAAAAAAATTTCTACTGTATTTCATAAGACTCCTTGAGTGTATATCACAAATTTATATCTGCAGACATTAATCAATAGATATGCAGCAAAACAAGTATATCTGTCGATCTTCCCAACAATTTATGTTTGTACTGGCATAAATAGATTTATTACATATCAATATAAGTCTGTGTGTGTATGTGTCTGTCTGTGTGCGTGTGTATACAGAGATAATCATTGATATAGTAGGATAGATGTCAAATATTCACATAGGCAAATCCAATCATGTGTAGATATTGATCATACACCCATTTTACAAATTCGAGAACTGAAAAATACAAGCGAAATAATTTCCCATATTTTCCCTAACTCTCCTCTGGTTTGGTATACTTCAATGAAGCAAAAAAATTGATGTTCACAAGATAATTACCTATTTTTCCATTGAATTAAAAATACTACTTTTTGCCTGGAGGGATTTTTTGAGTAGTTTTGAAAAAGGCATGAGACAATCATAATTAAATGATATTGTCTCTACTTCTTGGCCGATCCAAGCGGTCCATTCCATTATTATTATGCTAAAATAATCAGAGCAACTCTTTGAATTATCACTTATGGTTTCGTATGATGATAAATAGTTATTATTTCTGAAGTTATTTATACACGTACAGCTGTACGAATAACTTGCTCAGTTTCCGCACATGTGTGTCTCCGAGTATGATTTACTGCCCTCAGGGAGATATTCTACATTTACGAATTCATTTTGAAATTCAATTTAAATCAATAACATAATTCATTATGATAGATAGTTGCCCCAACCACAGGTGGATATAATTTCCCAATTTACAAATTTTTTGTAACCTCGTTTTGCAAAGTGTAGATTATATCAATGGGGATAAGATGTTGTCGATTTTTACCAGTTGAATGAGAGGCACAGCCTAGTGATAATTATATTTTATAGATGACACATTTGCCGTGTCATTTTTCTCTACTTCCACGTCGTCAATTTTATACTGTAATTGTGTCACATCATATCCATCAAAACACACATACGGACACATACACATGCACCTACGTATATGTGCGTGTGTGTGTGTGTGTGTGTGTGAGTGTATGTGTACGGTGCGTGTGTTTGTGTGTGTTACAATGTCATATTTAATCCAAAAAAATAATAATGAATATGTTCTGATATTTGGAACTTTTTTCAAATGACCTCCACTTATAACACGGGAAATGTGCTTTTTAACTAATAAAATGTAAATCAAAAAGCAACTAAAAAATGCAGTCATTCAGGTAACCGTCTCAATTAAACATCGATCCTACCGTTGATTTATATAACGTGATAGAGGCTACTGAATGTACGCCGTCAAGGCCCGAAAGCACAGTCTGTGAAAAGAGTTCCAAATAATATAATGCATTCATGATTATAAATGTGTTTTTATGTAAGTGAAGATTCAGAAAGATCGAATGATACGACAGGAATCATTCATATACCAATTCAACTCTTAATAAAAAAACATTTAAGTACCCTATTATGACAAAATTTTGCTGGTTACGTGACTTCAGATGAATACCGATCTTGCTCCAATCTTCCCTGATATCTCAATTGACAAAGTATTCAATTTTTCTGCCAACTTACCGAATAACTTTCGTTGTATCTGCGTGATTTTCAGCGTCATTCAACCAGCAATAAAAACAAGTTTTTCCGTTGTATATCTCAATAATACACATCTTTTTTTGGTAGTGTACATGAGCTGGATAGTATAATCTCTTTGCTTGAAGTTGTGGAAGTCGATAGTGATAAAGAATGGAATAATTCTTTTCTTACCTGTGAAATATACAATATTTGAAAGGCTCGATTATTTAGCTAGAACGTTACGACACAATGACACTCGGAAGCAAGAGAACTTGTCGATATAACGGAAAATCAACGATCTGAAGCAAGCTTGATAATGATGATGATAATAATGAGGATTATGCAATTATGGAGAGCGCCATTCAGAGCCAGTCTTGAATCACACAGCAATGTGGAAGGTTTACTGAATTGTTTAATTATGTTTGAGACGTTTCAAACCCGTTGCGTATATAGAACAGGATTATGTCTTATTGCTCTATATATGCTATTGTTTTAATTGATATTAATAGCTCCCAAACATATTTATATCTATTTATCTATCTATTTATCTATCTATCTATCTATATCTATATCTCTCTCTATCTATATATCTATATATCTATATCTCTCTCCCCCTCTCTCTCCCTCTCTCCATCCCCCTCTCTGTCTGTCCGTCTGTCTGTCTGTCTGTCTGTCCGTCTGTCTGTCTGTCTGTCTGTCTGTCTGTCTGTCTCTCTCTCTCTCTCTCTCTCTCTCTCTCTCTCTCTCTCTCTATATATATATATATATATATATATATATATATATATATATATATCAGTGAATGTGCATGATTTTATCCTCTCAGAGTCAGCTCCTCTACTAAGTGTACGTTTTCCGGAGAAATGTGTTCTGTCAAGATTTTTTCTTTCTTCAAGATGACTTATAGTTCAGTTGAATCAAGGCACCGAATAATCTAGATATCCACCGAAGGAAATGTCAGCAACACGTCACTTGATGAATGATAAACCGGATGCTTATATTCAAGCCTGAAACAGAGAAAGCATTTGGTTTGAAACCAGGAATATATCTCCAGGCGAACAAAAGTGACTTGCCAAAGAATAGCGCAATAGTTTTAATCAACTCATTTCGAAATCTTGGTTTGTGTTGCTACAGTTGACCAGATCGAGACTTTTGAAACTTGATTTTCAAATACATGTCTACCATGATCATTGACTAGAATTATTGACGACTCTGATTTTATTAAGTTCATAGATGGCTCATTATCATCACAAACAAAGTTTAATAGTCGGAAAATTTAGAAAGTGTCAATGTGCTATATCAGAAAAAAGGTTACATTTTGCTATAGTCAGATATGCACGAAATTATTCACTGGAATTGATCGATTAGGAGTATGAAAACGCAATGCAATATTAAAAAGGGTATACACGATTTTTGAAAAAACACTTTGGATGTTTCTTACAAGGTTCTTTTGGAACGAAACTGGCATTGCAATCAGCCGAAATCGTGATTGATGTGCCGACCAAAAATGAGTAAAATTTACCGATTCGTCAATGTGTGCCAGTTTTGAATCATTGCACGATGGAACTTGATTTGAAACATCTACTGAATAGTTCCATAACATTTTTGACATTTCAAATATGATTATATGATGATGGGGAAGTGACAGTTGCTCAGCAATGTGCAGCACAGAAAATTGAATCGGTAAACCGTTGTCTAACCGTTACTGAGATTATCCATAAATATTTGGCACTGATGTTTATTTTAGCAAAAGCGTGAGTGCATTATGTCCAATGCCAATCGAAGTCAATGGAGCGCCTGTAACCTTTTTTGGAGCTTGTGGCATTCATCGGAAACATCGTGTTCAGATATCTAGCTGGGACAGAATGACCAGGAGATGATGATGATGTTGATGTTGTTGGGTATTATTATTATCATTATTATTATTATTATTAGAAGTAGTAGTACTAGTAGTAGAAGTAGTATAACCCACATTTGATACATTTTAGCTCAAGGAAGTTTGAGTGGATTTTATCATAGACCTGAATAAAACAGAAAATGCAAGGAGAATATGCAAATAAATCATCTTCTCAGATAGAACAATGCAAGGTTTTGATAACAATAAGAGTGTTTCGGTTGACCATCCTAAATTCGACGAGTAAAATAGTACACAAGACAACTTGATAGTATCTCATTACCGACTGAACAGCCCAATTGGGAAGTGTATTCTTTGAACATATGCATTTTTTAAAAAGAGTTTCATAGAAAGGAACATGAAACTAGAATAAAGGTCAACAGGGATATTCAACAATTGAAGATCTTGTTCCACTACCAGAGTAGACTGCTAGATGGAGGCGAATGAATCTGTGGAAATTGCGATGAAACGAAAGCAAACAGGATTGTGGGTAGAACAGGACGATTGGTAAAAAAAGGCGATGTTGTAAATCAGGTCAAGCCTATAAAAACTAGCGGCCAAAAGAAGTGTTAATAGATTAACTAAAAACCTGAACCAAACACTCAATCAATTCTTGTGGTCACACATTGTATACGACGGCTAAGATGAGTGAAAAAAAGAAACAAAAAAACAATCAGCTTCATTTCTTATCTTCTGTATGTTGTTGTTATTTTTGGTGTGAATGATTTCCACTCTGACAAACTTGACCTCGCTCATTGTGTGATCAAATCTTTTCGTAAACATTTGGGAGTGATGAATTTTTAGTTTGGATACTTTAATCATCTGTTAACTTTGAATGTTTTATCAGAATCGTTGCATCTATGGAGAAAAAAGTTCTATCTTGCTTTTAACCAAACTTTCCAACAGAAAACTTCTTTCTCAGTGGGGAAAAATATCAACTAAAAATAAATTCACAACCGACATTTCTCTCTTATCAGAAACACCAAACTGTCATTTTTGGTTTATTTGAAAAATCTGGGTTACTGAAATCGCTATTATTATTCAGTTTAGAAGAACCTAAAAAATAATTAGTGTTAATCTAAATTAATGTTCAGCCATTCATGTTCCAGTTCTGACCGGTACTTCTCCATCAATCCCCTTTCCTCCCTTAAGAGTGTCCGTACCTGTGAACCAATTGCTTCTCATTTGAAAACTCATGTATGGTTGGATATTTGATGTGGAAGAATATTTTTCTTCGCCTAGAGGCAATATAATGGAAACATAGAATCTGTATACATAAAAATGTGTGTGTATTTGCTTTTTCAATAAAATTGGTATATTATTAAAAATGATTTGGAATAGTCAAACAGGAGTTTATGATAAATTTGAAAGGGATACACAAAAGACTGAACCGTTGTTTTTAATCATTTTAACCAAGTCATGTCTGGCAATTTCAGTTTTTATCGTGCGTGATGTTATCAATTGTTATAAATACAATATATATATATATATATATATATATATATATATATATATATATATATATATATATATATATATGTGTGTGTATATGTATGTATATATAAATATATATGGATACATATATATATATATGAATATATATATACATTTGTATATATATATGTATATATATATGTATATGTATATATATATATATATATACATATATATATATATATATATATATATATATATATATATATATATATATATATATATATATGTTGTATTTGCACATAAATTTTGGACTCAAAGGGCAAAGCAGCAACATTTTGCAATTAGATGAACTGCACATTTACTTTATCCCTTGTAGAATACCAATTCCTTGGACATAACTAATCGTCTTTTGTACATTTACTCTGCTGGTATTCATATGATGTCTCTCTACGTGTTCCTCATCGTTTTCAAATACATAATAATTAAAGCTATCTAATTAACATATCTGATAATGGACAGGTGGTCGATCAATAATTTTTTCGTATTTCATGAATAGCAATGATACGAATTGATTCGACTTAACACTAAACTATTGAATAACATCTGTGTTCATATTATTTAACGATTACGAATTCAATTATTGACAGGATTAGTTTTTTTTCTTGTTTCAAAAATGACTTGAAAGTTACAAAAGAAAATAATGAAATGCATTATTTAATTAAGACTGCATGTTTTGTTTGAGTTACCTGGGTTTTGCTTTGAAAGTATCCACCTATTCAATATCAGCAAGGAAATAACCTATGTATGGAAACAGTGATTCATTTCCCTGTCAGGAATCTCAGAAGTCATTGAGTACATCCACGGGAATTTAAAATGCTGCTCTCATGATGGCCATTACTAGCATTTATGTTCGGCCCAGGATCATGGTGCATAAAGGAAAATTGATAGATGTCAGTTCTGTATGATTTTGTAAGTAAAATCAGTGTTTATGAGTTGCACTCAGTGGCTTCTGATAACAAAATGTATGCTGCAATATAAATGAGATACAAAAAGTCTATTGGAAAGAAATAATACCCGGTACTCAAGCAGGAAAATTTATTATCACCGTGAATACGCGTATTTGAAAAGGTCAACATACGGAAATATGTAGAAGAATTACACAGATTGTCGATTATATTATCAACAAATCGCCATAAAATTTATCGCAGGTTATATTATTGTATAATTGTAAGGTCGAAACGGGTTGATTTTTACATTATCATTAGAGAAGATACACTGTCTTGGGTGTTACCGACACAATATATATATATATAAATATTCGTAGTATATTATCATACAACACGCACCCCTATATATATATATATATATATATATATATATATATATATATATATATATATATTTATACTTTGTGACTGAAAATTATTTTGAAACCAACTTTGAAGTTGTAGTTTTCTGATTTACAAAAATAACAAAACGAAAGAAGCAAAAATAATCCTCTAACTGACTTTGAAGAAGTTAGATAGAATATAATTTCATGTTGCAGTATGACATAGTCAGCAAGCAATTTTTGACAAAGAGATATGCAACGAATGTTTAAAATATTCTGTGTATTCTTAAATACCTTTTCAGTCGACTTCAGGGAAAGAATAAATCTTATATTCATAATCTCAAAAATGGTGTACCATTTTGTTTCCAGCCTTTTATTTTTGTTATTTCTGAGATATTAACATTTCTTTTAATAACTCTTAGCTTGGAAAATCTGATAAGTATCCCGATAACCTAAACTGAATTCCAGTTTGTTTGTTTTTCTTACAAAACATTGTTGTTGATTTGTGTTTGGAAAAAGGTAAATTATCAAAAGCAGATGTTTACTGCAATTATGGACTTTCGTTATTCTTTTCATTCAAATTTCGAATGAAAAAAGTCTGTTTCTAATACGTTAAACATTTATACATCAAACAAAAACAGAATTGACTGTAGCTCAAAGATACTATTGTTATTACACCTCCTTTCATTATTTATGTATACGTATATCTTACATCCGATAACACGGATTAGAAGAGGTATATCTATTCACACATGTTTGGTTGAATGTCTCGCAATTCGTTTGCTTGTCTAATATAATGTATTTTGATGAAAGTTCACAGAAATGCAGGCCATGAGCCAATATAACTAAATATAAGACAATATAACTAGGGCAAATTAAAGTGTATCCTCTCATCACGGCTATACGTCCACACAATATCTCTTAAACTCTCATATAATTTCAATGGAATCTTTTAGTCGAGAAATTCCTCGAAAAAGTCAGTAATCGAATTCAAAGACAGGTAAAGATTTTTAAATCATGTATTTTCTTCGTGTATAAACTGTTCACAGAGTATCTCTGTAAGTTCACAATGCATCTCAATTACATTTTACGGAGAGCTGGGTGATTGGCTAAAGAAGAATCGCAGATGAACCTAGAAATTTGTAACAGTAATCTATGCAGCATTGTGGCTTCACATTACCTGATACTCATTCACTTTTTTCTTTATGACAATGTCGTTGGCGGAAAATATCGCTCAATGATTGATTTCTCGTTATAAGTTATGTCCAACGCTTTTGTTCTCGTTGATCAGCTGTTGGTTAGCAACATCTAAGTAATTTTCAATGCATTCACATTTGAAGAATATAACTACAGAAATATTTCATTTGAATGTCCATAAAAAAAAATCTTGTAAAATTTATAGGAGACAAATAATGTAAGCAGTCAGTAACCTTTCATCTCGCTCTCTTTTCGTCTGAATTCCTGTGATAAAAATACCAGCAAGACACAACATTTACTTTATCTGGATGTTTTTTTTTTTTTTGCTTGATATTCGTACTGAATTTTTCACCAAATGATGATAATTAGATACTTCGTATGATAATGTTCCTGTTTTCAGGTAGAAAATCTTTGAGCTTTTGGACTGTACTTAGCCATTATCTGAATGAAAATGTATGCGGCGATTCCAATTTCAATGTGTTTCAAACCCTTTGCTGAATGTGATTATCAAGTGTTTCAAACTAAAAGAGCCTGTCCCAAAATGAAAATAAGCAGTGTCTTTTGTGAATGTCAAATTACAGGGGAATAGTAGCTAACCAAAATATTCAATTTGTTTATTTTTTTAAAGCTGCCGATTCTCAGAATTTCGAAACATACTTCCGTTTAGTTTTTGTTCATAACCTGTTTCTATTCTGTTTGCATGATGAGGGTTGATGATGTATTTACTTTTTTCCTCACAACATTGTCTGTCAGAATTTCTGGTATCAGGAATGAGCATTTTTATATACTGATTTATTCCACGACTGATGTTCTCACTGGCTTCCTGTCATATTCCGTAACTTTTTCAAAATTTCGAAATATTTGGAATATATCATATTAGTATGGAAAATCATAATTCTTTCTCTGAACCAGTCAAAATGGCTGCCCCTTTTCTGATGGTTTTAAGTGATGGTTAATTGTATAGAATTTTCACGAGGGCCTTAACTTAAATTAATTGAAAAAACATTTTTTGCAATGTAAAAACAAGTAAAACATTAGAGAGGGATGAATGTTAGAAACAAATTTGATTGACAATGTTTCATTAAAAACAAACAGGCTGTTATTTTTGCTATAGACTTTTTACCTTGTTTGAGCAATTTTGTTTTAGGCTTTCCATTCTTCACATTTGCATAATCTTTCAAGACAAATTTGCAAGATCAGAACAGTGAGTACACTTACATTTCTTCATGAATTCATTATGATTAAAATTTCAATTCAATTTAATCTCGTTTGTTCAAGTATGTTGTTCTCCAGTAGGAATGCACTGTCTTCATTTTCTCCTTTTAGTTCCGATCGGCGGGAAACCATATATTTATTTCCACGACTTCCCGTCATTTCAATTGCATGGCAATATGTCGTCTGTTAGTGATAAATGCTGGAAAGACACATCATCGTCTGATATTTTTCAGGTCAGATTACAAACTCAATAACAATACTGAATTGGATGTCAAAGACTGCATTCCTCTAAAAGGTAATTAGTTAAGTTGTAATAAATGTTGTCGCTAATCGTTGAACGATTCGAGAAGGAACTCAAGAAGTCTTGCTCATTAAATAAAAAAGTAAAAAAGGTCCCAAAACTGTTTATGCCACATCTGGTGATATGAAATACACGGACGAAATGAAAAATGTGCTTTGAATAAAAACCTTGGATGTGCAACGGCAGTGAGCTTCGAAATCAACTTTAAGGACTGTGGATGTCTACGTTGTAAATTACAAAAAAATCCTGTTATGTTCTATAATGATAATTCTATTTAGTAAGTAGAGTATGGTTTATCTCAGTATTCTTTTTTCTTCTTTGATAACTCCAGGATGTCTCAGCAAGCCAAAACAAACATCATTGTCCTATTCGAACAAATATATTTGAGAGAGAAATCAATCCATCTTTTGCCCGATCTGGGTCATGTAAAGCAGAATGAAACAACGAATCCCTTTTCAGTTTTTCCCCCCTAAATTGACGAAGTAAAAAGTAATGCTTAGCACAAGCGGAGTCCAATGCTCTGGACATCTTTTTAGAACTTTTTTTCTGCAAAATTATTGCCAATCTCGACTTTAACAGTGAAAATCTCAGTCCAATTTCTGACCATCTGTGTAAATGATTATCACTCATGGCTACTGTTGATAGTATTTTTTACAATCTTTCATTGAAACTAAATCATATATCACGGAAAGAAATACATTTCATTCAAAGGGTTCACACATGACATCTGAAAATTTACTGGTCTGGTCATTTTGATTGTAAGACTCATTCTCTGCAAACGCTCACTGCCGATTACGTAATCGCAAGAGAGATTATCTGCTCAGTCAGTTGCAGTAACGTATTTTCTGACTGTTTGCCAAATTTCATTGATATACGAAACTAGCTCTTGATATATTAAACGTCTGGATACTCTTCAGTCATAATTTGAATCTTGTATTTTGATAAATTTCTTTAAATAGAATCCAAATCCTATTTTGTTCACTTTGTTTCATTTGATATCGAAAGCAATTTTCGTTTATACGGGGAAAATAGATATCCAACGAATCAACAAACACCAACCGTTATCAGATAAGTGACTATTTCTGGCGGCGCAAAAGTAAGATTGGTAAATATCAAGATAAGTAAATGTAGGTAAGCTCACTATAACTGATAAATTCTTGTGATGTAAGTAACGGAAGAAGGCAAAATGCGTTATTGCAATTATCCATGAAACAAAAAAATAAGACTGACAACTTTTGCGTATATATATATATATATATATATATATATATATATATATATATATATATATATATATATTGATATATACAAGAATGCAAAACAATGTTTAGACAACATTGAATTTATTACACGTTTGCTTATGACTTGACTGTCTATCACAATCTGATACACTGATACGTAAAATTCTACCGACTCTCAGAATATGGCGTTCTACGATTAAAAATAGAATTGACACTCGTTGATTCCGTTATTCGATGGAGAGAAAAGTCAGTTCTCATCCCTATTCACCCCCCAAACTTTATTTTGTAATCGTAACTTGGATAAATAATCTTCTTTATTGGGAATAACCAATCAGCAGAATGTTGAATACTCAAAAAAACAGTGTATCTAGATTTTTCTCTCCTTTGTCAAGTTAAAAAAAACTTTCAGCAACAAATTCACAACAGCTCAGATCTTGGAAGATTATCGCCAGAAAAAGTCTCGGCAAAATTTTTTTGTCTGATCATCTCCATTTCACTTTCTTTCCTGCAATCATGAAAGTAATCCGTCCTTCCTTCCATAAATGGAAGGGAAATTTGTAGAAAAAATAAAAATAATAATAATCTGTTTTATATAAAGCTGATTGTTTTGCTCGAATTGAATTTGTCGGAAGATGATCTGGAAAGAATCTGGACACTGTTATTACAGTAGAAAATGGTTACTGCATGCAAATGACTTGATTTGTTATAAATTTCTGGAGGAGATTATGAGTTCTGTATCTTGCATATTGCTCGGAGAAGAAGCTATCAAAGTGGGCAACATCTTTTCCTTGCTTGGGGTTCTCGACAATTATCTAAGTGAGACTCTGCATTGAACATTATCTTTTGCTAAAAGAAATTCAAAGCTATCAAAGGAGTTATAGATGCTGGGGGTTGACAGAGAGGTTCGTTGGCAAATGCATAGAAATTAGTTGAAATTGATTTTTATTACCAAAACTATTAGGAATATGGATTTATTGAAATGCATTTCCTCATATATCCTATAAATTGTATCTGAGGAGGCACAGGACATGTTTTAAAATCTTTGATATGGATTGATCCTCTTATAAGATGCATTTATTTAGCTATGTGTTAAAAAGCCATTCATTAGTTTAGCTGTCCGCTTGATCAAGCTAGGGATATTTTTACAGGTTTAAATAGATGCTTCACGTTCTGTTGGAGTCAGAAAATGGAATGTTACTGCTTTTTTCCAGGATGCCGTTATATTGTAACTTTGCACAAGGGATCATATTTTCCAAATATACTGTCTGTGTTTTTATCAAGATAAATTTCATCATATCATCAAACTGTCAGTTGTCAGTCCATTAACCTGTATATCCATACCTAGATATTTCGAATCTGGAGTACTGCTTGTTACATGTGAAGTTTACAAATTGCACGTATATAAGTGCAATGCATATCATGCTGGTCCCACCCCAACCAAGAATTGATAAAAACTGTTTTCACCAAATATTAGGATTCTCGAAGCAAGAAGACTGCCTGTACGGATCATGCCAATAGTTTATTCCTCTTCCTTCATTCATATTGTTTAATGATAACTCAAGCAAAATAGAAAACAAAACAAAAATGAAACACCATGCAAATCAGAGATATACAAAGTATGTCAAGGAAATACTCCATGCGACCTCTTCATTTGGCAGATATTTTGATTTACTCGCCATAATGTTAAGTCGCTCATGAGAATTAATCGTCAAATATTGATTATGGTTCATTCTTTAACGTTGAATAGATTAAGCCCGCAATTATTACTTTCCAACCAGATTCTCTTTCGTTCAGTGTTTCGTTACATTTGTCTGTATGACGCTTTGTTGTTAAATAAGATTCAGGAATAAGAACATAAATATTATTTTCTGAAAACATTGTTTTTTTCCCGATACGTGCTTCTTACTCAACAGAAGAAGAATGTAAAACTGACAAGAGTGTTGCCCTACAAAATCAACATGAAAAAAATTGGGGAAGAGTTTTCATCAACAATGATTCCTTGATGAAATCAGAACCAGGATTCGGTACATAAGGCTTTGTGATTTTGCAATGTGTAGATATTCCTCAAATGCTAGATTTAGTTTCCATACCAAACACAACCCTGGTGATGTGCTATAAAACCAAACTACCAGAGCCCAAGAAAACCTCTTGAAACGAACATTTGAAACATTTAGAAAAATCAGAACATTATTAAAAGTTGAAAAAAAAAAAGGTGAAACATAGAGAAAGAAATGCATCCAAGTGTCAGTCTCATGTATAGGAAAACTGAGGATTGAAATACAACAGGGAGGCCAGGGAGATTGTAGATAGAGCGGGAGAAAAGCATTGTAAAGGAACCTAAATGTAAAGCTGCAAGATATATATTTAGCTGCTACAAGCCAAATATTTAAGTCAATTGCTGAGAAGGAAGAGGAAAGCAATAAGATGGAAAAAGATGGAAATGAACTTCATTCCAAGAATCTCTAAGCAACAGAATTGATCGAGTGCAGTGTATGGTTGCTTCAAGCATCTTTTTGAGACATTCGTGATTCTGCAATATTTTGGACTTCAACTGCAAAGCAAAGGATATTCCATTAAAGGATTATTCAAAAAATAATTAATCATCCAAAACATTAGTGAAATCATTTTTTTTTAACATCTTTCATTTATTCTTTTTCTTTTTTCTTTAATTTACTTCCCAACAAATAATGTATTTCAAGGAATCAAATCCATCTTCCTCTCGTTCCCGTTGTTAGGAATTCAATAATCGGCCATTTTAAATTGGGTTCCTTTGTGAAGTCAAAACTATTTCTGGTTTAATATAATTTCCGAAATTGTTATTATAAATAAGGTAAAGAGTTTCTACCTTTTCAATTCCTCAAAGTCTAATTTTACTTTTTTCCTTTTCTGGTTCTTCGATGCAGAGATCCATCAAAACATATGGGATAGTGATCGAACAGTGGAACACGTCCTAAAATGGGATGAAAAGTTGGAGTGCCGTCTAGGCCAAATATATAGTTGAATACTGCAAATCATCTTGTTTCAAGATGGTTCCAAAGCTGCCACAAACAGATGTTCTCTAACATGACTAAAAATTCTTAGTAGTTCATGAACTTCACGGTAATTCCTGCAATTCAACTATAAAGATTATGGAAACAGTTTAAAACATTCCTCAAGTACTATGAAGTATTTAACGTATCATGTTTCTATGTATTTCCTGAACTCTTATTAGAGATGCTACCAAGGGCTCTGTCTTTAACAAAACTGCTATTATACACAGAAGAGTTTGGTTAAAAGTTTTGTGGATATTTTACATAATAGCTGGTTGGGAAGAACGCTGGGTCCATCTGATTTGATATGCTCTGTTCTTCTCAGAAAACAAATCTTTCCGAAAAGTGTATGCATTTGACTGATTTTTCACTTCCGGCATATTAATCATAACAATGTGGTCAATCAATGAATTGTAACAATATCCCCCACTTCATGTCCATGAGAATTCTGCGCTTATGTATTAATCACTGCAGAATGTGTTTATCGAATCATAAGAATGGAAGAGTGACCCACATGATATAAACAGGCTTTGGAGAGTTTCTTAAATATTCTTCAAGTACTTGTATACGATTTTGGATTAATGTCAGCAGTTGAATCGAATAATAATCCCAACTTGCTTGATTTAAGTTATATATACAAGAGAATTTATTCAGTCACTAACTGTTTGCAGCTTACGTAAAATTTTAAAATTTACGTTTTGCTCGTATAATACTGTTCCTGTTTCAGTATTCACGAATTTTTAGGAGCTATTGTCTATGTGATTCTTCTTTTCTTCCCTTCCACTACATATACAAATTCTGGTTCTCTGAATCACTTCGATGCAACACATTACTTATTAATGTTCCTGTAATTTGCCAAATTTAGCCTTACCCTCTTTAAAGACTGATAATGACTATTGTTCATCTTTTGATTAATATCTTTTCACCTTTCCAATTTGCTGGAAATTACAGTGGTCATCTCTCAGTTTGTGACCGTATATGCATATGCAAACCATTGCTTTTTATTGAGATGCACTTGGCTCAAGTGGACAGAATCCCTGGTTGGGGTAATCTTTGCTACTGGAGGGATTGAGAAGGTATTCTAGTCAATGTTG